>OX101823.2:54790929-55424262 GCA_944452925.2 Chrysolina oricalcia
CATGATTGCTATGTCAATGTTTCTCCCACTAAGGAGGAGTGTATAATTCTATCTCTTAGCATGCAGTCTATCCACCTGCAGCAGGTCTCATCGATGCCTTTTCGTCTCGATGCCCTTGAGATTGAGTTTAGAGATGTGTTGTTGTATGCTCCCTCGATATCTAAGAATGCACCCAACAAGACCTCTTTGTTTCTTAGTACAGTTTCCACCTTCTCTACGAGTTGGTGTAGTGCTGTTTCTGTAGATTTGCCTGTTGTGCAGGCATATAGGTCCTTGTGTAGGGGTTGGTTTACCAACACCGTATCCCTGATGTGCCTGTCCAGCAGTTTTTCCTGTGTCTTAAGAATAAATGACATAAGACTTATTGGCCTCAGTGCCTTCGCTCCCTACTGTGCCGTTCTTCCAGGTTTAGGGATGAAGACCACTGTGGTTACTCACCATGCTTTTAAGTGTCTGCGTTACAAGAAAGTCAAAAAGATGTTTTCGAGCATCAGTTTAACCCCTGTATTACTATAACTGAAGATGAGCATTACTATGCGACAGGAGATGCTGTCGAAACACTATCTGACGTTTTTTGAGCAATTTATGCAAAATTTTACAATTTGTAAGTTCGTACAATATTAATTTTCTCAAATTTTGTTGTTTTTGTGAATTGTTCACATTAGCTTCCAAATCAAATTTCGTTCAAATTAGAATACAAAACAGTAGTTTTTCTCGCAAAAGGACGCCAAAATGAAAAGTTAGGTAGCGAACACTCACATGTCTGAATTCCTTATGGAACTACCTTTTCAATGTATAATATGTAGTATTTTTCCTATTCAAATTGTATGAGTAACCAAGGGGTGGGGAGAGTGGTACGAAAGTTGAGGTTATGATACGAAGATGTCCCCTTAGATTCAAAATCGACGTGTTTTTGCATTTTTTCCACAACACATGTATTTTGAAGAATTCGTTTTTGGTAGCGGGTCGAATCGAACCATAACTACAAATTTCTCCCTCCACCTTGGTTTTCCATCATAAAATCATAATTTCCGAACCTGAAAATTCCCACATACAAATTGTGATTCAAATCGGAACATAATTACATATTTCGACCGCCATCTTGGAGCCACCATCTTTTTTTCTTGCATTGACAAACAAATCATAATTTTTGACCATGAAAACCATCACATATCAAGTTTGAATCGAATCGGACCATAACTGCAAATCTTGTCCTCCATTTTGTAGCCGCGATTTTGTTTTTTCCGTTAGAAAAATTTCATAATGCATTGTCACCAAATTTATGTCAAATTAGCTTGCAAATGAAGTATAATAATTTGGAATAGGGCGCCAAAGTAGAAAGTTAGGTAGCAAAAATTGACATGGCTGAAATCCTTATGAAATTATTTTTTAAATGATGTGTCACACTCACTACTTCCCCTATTCAAATTGTTTGGGTGATAGTGACCAAGGGGTGGGGGGAAGGGGATGACAGTTGAGGTTATGATAGGAAGATGCCCCCCTTGGATTAAAAATCGACGTGTCATTGCATTTTTTTCAGAACACATGTGTATTGAAGATATTCGATCTGTTTTGTTTCCGGTGCGTCACCCTGTATATTGTTTAACACAATGTGTTTCATTTCATATATTTAGTGACTGATCTAGGAACATAATGTTGCTGTAACAAAAATGGAGTTGTTCACTTGTCAATAAATTTACTTATACGTTGAAGTCAATTGTAATTTATATTCTTCAAACTTGTTTCAACTGGACACCACAAGAAATATTGCATTACCTTCAATTATTTATACACATCAGTAAATCCCAAAGTCGTCTCCACAATTTAATATCACCATCCGGTGCAGTAAGATGGTGAAACGGCTGTCAATCAGAAGACAGTCACATAGTAGTACATGTTTCGGACCTATATAGATCTAGCATCAGCTATTTAGTAATTCTGCAATAAAATGTAAAATTAGAAAAATGTAGAATTACTAAATAGCTGATGATGGATCTATGTAGGTCCGAAACACGTACTACTATGACTGTCAACTAATTGACAGCTGTTTTATCATCTTACTGCACCGGATGGTGATATTAAATTGTGGAAACGACTTTGCGTTTTACTGATTTATACAAGGATATATTGAAAAATTCTTAACCTACTATAGAACCAAACAAAATTTCAATGTCAAAATATTTTATTACTCAACATATTCTCCTCTTAATTGGATACACTTATTACAGCGAACCTGCAACTTCTCTAGACCTTTCAAAAAAAATGTTTCTTCTTGCTTTGCAAACCAGACCTACACAGCTTTTTTTACCTCTTCATTGAAAGGAAATTTACGACCTTTTAAACTTTTTTTCAGTTGAGGAAAGAGATAATAGTCGAAAGGAGCCAAATCTGGTGAATAAGGGGGTGTTAAAACCCTAAATCACGAAATTTTTGCATGGCAACATGAGATTTATGTGCAGGGGCGTTGTCCTGCAAAAACAAAACACCTTTGGATAGTTTTTCGCGTCTTTTCTCTTTATTTTTTTTCCGTAGAGTGGTCAGTAATATCGAAAAGTAATCTCCAGTTGATGTTCTACCCTTATCCAAAAAATCAATCATGATTACTCCATGGCAATCCCAAAAAACTGAAGCAAGAACTTTTCCAGCAGATTTTTGGACACGAAACTTCTCAGGTCTTGGAGAACTGGAGTGTCGCTATTCCATCGATTGTTGCTTTGTTTCTGGATCGTAGAAATGTACCCAAGTCTCATCCATAGTAACAAATCGGTTTAAGAAGTCTACATCGTTTTCAAATAGAGCACAGATCGAACGCGATGCTACTACCCTTGCACGATTTTGGTCAACATTCAAACATTTGGGGATCCATTTTGCAGCAATTTTTCTCATGTCCAAATTGACGTGAACTATATGATGAACGCGTTCGTATCAAATATTCAGTGCTTCAGATATCCGTTTGAGCCCAATTCGACGGTCTGTTAAAATCATGTCATGAACTGCATCGATATTTTCGGGGACTGACACAGAAACTGATATAAAATGGACTTCTACCACAGATTTGCAATTATTTACCGAATCTGCTTTGTTTTTAGCAGGAAATCCATATAGTTTATCACTCTGACAGTCCTTCGGTTATGGTTTAGTTGATAGCTTTTGTAGAATTCCATTTGTGGTGGCGAATAGATTCTATAATTCCTAATCTAATCGCCAATTCATTTGTGTTGTAGAAGTGAGATAGCCAACTTTATGGGATTAATCTACGCACTGTCAGCAGTGCGTTAAAGCTTAGTTTACGCACTGTCAAAGAAAAATATGTTTTTAGCGATACACTGATAAAAAGGATATTTTGCATAATTGCGTTGATTCAAACAAATTGTATTTTTGAATAGGTCCAACCAAATATTAGTTTGATTTTTTGACGGGTTTCTCTTGGCCAATTACAAGAAAAATAATTTGAAACAAGTGAACACTTGCTTCATAAGTTGGTTGAGGCAAGAATATTTTAGCTTCATTAATGGGACCTTTTTTTTGTTGAATCATGAGAGTAGGTTCAGACAAGAACATTGCAATTTCAACTTGGAGGTTGAGTTCAAATCTGCACTTTGCACTTGGCTATAAAATATAGAATGGAAGCCATTTTAATTTTGGCAACATTGAATAGATTACAGAACATAGATTCACAACTACGAACAATTTAGGAATAAATAATGGTTTTATATGAGAATAGTTCTAAGTTTAATAACGGTATTCTCAATAAAACTAGCTAGTAGTGACGCATATTGCAGTTTAATTGAATACATAAACAACGCCACTCGCTTTTAGACACAAAACTGTAGTAGACCAAAATATATTTCACTCATTTTCACAACTGGCCCGTAATGAGCATTATTCAATTTTTGATATTGCATTTTTATTGTATAGAAACAGTTTTCACTAGGCAAAAAACTAACATTCATATCGGTACGCATAGCCTCATGGTCAAACGTCAAACTGGATGAAATGGAATATTCACTGGTCGCGGTGTCGCCAGCTGCTTTGATTGCTTATTGGTTGAATGTGTCACGTGGCACGGGTAGTGATATCCACCAAGGAATTATATTCTTGTGTTAATAGGATTATGTTTCACAATGAATTAATGTCAATGTTTTCTAGGATGAAGAGTATAATGTGTTCACTGCAAGCAAATTCATTTCAAGAGAATTTATGTAAAGAAGCAAACATCTCAATCAGGTTGAAATGGGAGTATACTCATTGATTAGAAATGATTATTGTTTTCAGAAGATTATTCTATGTATGTACCTATATTCTTGATTGAAGAAATCTTTTTTATCTGTATACAAATTCTTGATTTCTCGTTTTCTTCTTGAGAAAGACTTTCACCATGTATCTCATTTTACGGGATCAATGAAGATGCTTTTAATATATTTTTCTTGATTAACATGCGTATACGTTGCGACGGTGCCATCTAATTTCCTCGCGATCCTCCTAATCAGGCTAACATGTTGCAATTTCAATTTCCGGTTAATTTCAGCTAATCTGGAGCGTTGCATTTACATGTTCAAATGAAACAGCGAATAATGCTCTCCAGCAATCTATATGGTAAGCATACAAGCCAATCTCCTTTGGGTTCTTTGGCTGGCAAATAGTGGAGTTTCATTTTTTGTCCTGGACGGAATCCAATATTAGAGCGAAAATGAACGCGAAGCTAATTGGACGGAAACGTATGACGATTTCATATTACGTTTTATGGAATTACTGCATACAGACGAGATGTTCAAACAGAGTGGAAAATGGAATTTAACCAGTTGGATCTCGTTATGTCTAGCGGACGAGAATAATCACGACAGTCGCACGTAAATTGTTTTTTTCCTCGATAATCTTGCAAATAGTCACAATTTTGACATGTCAATGAATTGTTTGTTGCGCGTAGTCCACTTCCGAAAATCATTGCTATATCTGATGAGTTACTTCTTTGGTTTAACGTACTTTTTTTTAATCCGTGCCAACATTGAAAAAATTAATACTTTAAAAGTTGATTCGTTATACCGCATGACACAGACTCATGGTACACTCCACTTTTTTCCTTTTTCTCTAGCTATATTTCTGATATTTGCAATATTCAATATGCTCACTAGACGGCACTTTTTGACATAACTAAAAAAAAAACTTTCGGTTTTTCCGGAAATCAACTTTAGATTTTCGAACAGAACACCCTGTATATTATTACATTTTTGAATTCTTCTTTATCATCTGAATCCAATTTCATTATAGTTGATATTTAATTTTTCAGAACACCTATTTTATTTTTTGATCTACCTAGCCATGAACCCCCTAAAAATATTCCAAATAAGCAAATTATTGACAATATCGCAATTTTGATTAAACTAGTATTGGGTCTCGAAATACGTGTTAAAAAAGTAAACTACAACGTTTTTTACTCAAAAATCAATTTTCTTAAATGGTACCATAATGGTACTCTGACGTCATTCGAAAGAACCATAAATAATGGAATTGAGAAAATTTCTACTATCTTCTCAGTTTAAGAAGGTGGCTATTGTTATAAATTGATATACTTCTATTCAGAATATATGTTTATTAAAATTGAATTGTTTATAAAAATTACTTGACAACGTACAATTCTTAAGATGTCATATCCACACTAAATTTATTATTAAGAATATACCGAATTTAACTATAATATGCTGACATCTTCCTTCCAACAACAAATACTATTTACTAATAATGAAATCTATCAGGGTGTAGGAATAAAAACTATATTGTATCTCCAAGTGTGATTACATATTGGTTGAATATCATTTCGCCAATATTCTACAAATCTTATTAATTGATATTGGGTCAATATTGGTTTAATAATATTTATCGATATCGTTAAAACAATATTGTCTTCATATTGTTTCCTACATCTAGATTGAGATGAAATTTGAGTATTGGCCGAATATTCGATGAAACATATTGAAATTCTAACGTGATCAAACCTGGATAAAAATCCGCTAGGTGGCTCTACATATAGAACGTCTTCTAAATCCTACGAAAGTATATTAAATACTTCTCATAACTTGTTTTCAAGACAGCTCACTCAGTGGTTATGGCAATCAAAAGGCAGACTCTGGTGTCACCTTCATCAACTAAAAGACATTTAATAATTTACCAAGGAATATTGACGTCCACCAATATATCCAAATGATATTGTACCAGTATCGATAAATATTTTACCAATATCGATAAATATTTTGAAGCCATTATTGCCTCAAGAATATTTCAAAAAAACTATTTCTAAAATATTCAAACAATATTCGACTAATATCGCAAAATGTTCACATTTTACTTCTCGACAATATAACTTTTGAATTTTGTGCCAATATTGTCAGAATATTGTATCAGCGATATTGTACCAATATCGCCGAACATTTTGAGGCCCATATTAGTTCAAGAATATTTCGCCAATATTATTCAAGTAATATTGGACCAATATCGCCTAATGTTCACATTTTTTTTCTCGCCAATATTTCATTTCAAATATTTCGCCAATATGTTCACAATATTGTACCAATATTTTACCAATATAGGTGTGCTACTTGGGAGATAATGTCTGCTCGAATCCGTAGGGCAGAGGTAAGTACTAAAATTCGAAATGAGCTGAACATGTCAATGACCAAGTTATCATTCTGAAATAGTGGCGTACAGACTAGGGAGTTTATCACATTCACATTCCTGAACTTATTACATTAAAACAAAAAGGGTTTTCATAGATCCATATCAACCCGTAACAAGTTTAAACGAACTTTTTTCGAATTTCTATTCACTAAATATATCAAATAATTTTTCTTCCCTAAATGCAACTCACTCTGGTGCCCCGGTATAGCAAATACCAAACAAATATTCCTGCGTGGACTCACTCATTCAGCAAGCCACCCAGTAGTTATATCAGAACATTACCATTCATAGATTCATTCAGTCGAAAAGAAGTAAGTACTTTTGTTTTATGAAATAAAAGTACACCCATTCACACTAAATAACGGAAATGGAAGCATTCACGTCTTCCAGCTCATAGAATCGAAACCATTTACCCATGTGTAGCTATTCGGAACGAAGAAATGCACTTCAGAGCGGAAGCAAACCAAAGTATTTACCATAATAACTCGAGATCTCGTACCGTTAGATTTAAACTGTTTTCCGACATTATCTGCAGAAACAATATACTTTATGCGAATACATCTCATTTCAGACTGTATGATGTCTTATTTCGAGGAGATGAATCGTGTTTCAGTTTAGCCCAAGAACATTTTTTGATATAATGTAGTGAGACCTTGAATTTGAGTGGTATGTCCATTACTCACGAGGACATCTACGAATGAGCTGAAGGGATGTGCTAGATTTGTTTTTATCAGTATAATGAGTAAGTTATCTATTATAATGACAACTCATTAATATGAGATACCGCGAGTCATTATAATGACTTAATATTTTGCAACGTTGCCAACAGGTGCTGATTTTCCTATTTAGCTGGAATGTTTATTGTTGTGTAGGAAAAATATGTAGGTTTTTTATGTTAGGTACTTTATAAGTTTTTAGTTCTAGTTCTAGTTTCTGACTAATTATACACCTGTGTATGCATGTCTTAAAGAAAATAAAGTATTATTATTATTATTTTTTATTATAGATTTTCATTGCGTGACTGACATTTCAAGTCAAATTCAAATTCAAATTAAAATTCGAACTGGTTTATTCAAACTAGAGTACAAATTTTCACGCTTTTACATATTGTTGTTGAGAATAAAATTTTGAGATCGGGCACACTAGCCTAGGCAGGATTGCCTGTCTGCCATGTGCACGAACTGAGGAATTTTTAAGTTAAATGTACATTTATTTGACAAGGTGAGTAAGAAAATTAATATTACATTTCTGATATTGCATAGTTCACTTCCGGAAATTATTGACACTTTGATGACAAATTCAGTATATCATAAAATTTCTAAATAACATTTTTTTTGTTTCAGTTTTGTATTTCTTCACATTTGAAATCTGTTTTAGGTCAATTGGTAAGGTGTTGAAAAATTTGGGACCGAAGAAAAAGAAAGTTCTTTGTGTTAATGTTTTCTTAAAGGATTGAATATTGACATCCATGTTTGTGGTTTATCCCAATCTTTTTCTGTTTGAATTTCTCTTGATTTATAAACATTCTCTCCAGACATTGATGAGTGTATAATAGTTTGACATTCAATATATTTGCTTCTTCATATAGCTTATCGGTGGAAAAACGTTTAATTTTTTTCAGGATGATTTTTAGTAGTGTGTTCTGAGTTGTCTGCACAAAATTCAGTGTGATGTTGGAAAGTCCACCCCATATTGTGTTGCAGTAACATGAAATTGATTCGGTTAAGGAGTTATACAACATTATGAGATTTTTCCTGAAGAGGATGTCTCTCAAGGAATGAAAACAGTTAATAAGTATTGTAACATTTATAATATGATCAGACCATAGTATGTGTTGATCTAGGACTACTCCTAAGTATTTAATTGTTGACACTTTTTAAATAGAAGAACATCCACATAAGTTTCTGTGACAGTTTACAGAGTGTAATTTCAGTAACAAATCATGTGGTTGACTGACGATAGTTGGTGTGAAGGCCACAAATTTAGTCTTATCAATATCTAGGGTGAGCTTATTCAAATTCAACCATGCATATATCTTCTGTAGATTTGTTTAGGTGGCACGTTCAACATCCTCCCAATTTTTTCCCGTGCAAATTAAAGCTGTGTCGTCAGCGTAAATGATGAGGTGTTCTAGACCATCTATTTTTGCAAATTTGTTCATGTATACTAGGAACAGTATTGGGTCCAATACTCTTCCTTGTGGTACCCTGATATTCACTATTGACTCTGCACAGACCTTATCCCCAATTTTTACCCCCTGAACTCTATTTGTTAAATGGTTGGACATAAGATTGAGTGGGAGACCACGAATACTGTCAGTAATGACGTTGTGTCTGTGAAAAAATTCTGTCAATCTTTATTTAACTATTTGTTAAAAAATTTTGGCATGTGCAGGGCCCTTTTTTCCACTGGGCAGTCTGGGAACAAGCCCAGGGCCCTGCGATCGATGGGGCCCCTTAGTTCCTACCAGATCACCAAACGATAACCGATATTTATTACCGACAAGCATGTTTATTTCAAAAAAAATCACAAACGATAATGACTGACTACAATACCGTCAATACCTACTTGCTTCTAGCTTTTGCATGCGTGAAGCTACTCTACTTCAATAACATTAATTCATTATTTTTCGTATTTTTTTATAAATGAAATAACTAAAATTTTGTTAAAATAATTTACAATTATTAATTGTTAACGGATGTTGTGGATTTTAGTTGGCCTGCCTGCTCTTCGTGGTATTGAGAAGGGAAAGATCCCAAAATGGATAGAAAGAAATTGAACACTGACCACAATAATTACATTTCAATGTAGATTTAAACAGGCCAACGAATTTGTCTACAAATTTGGGATTATCCGTCCTTAAGTATCTTGACCATGACTCTTGAGCCTTCTCACTGTCACTCAATTTCTCATCTATCTCTCTCATTATGGTTATAAGCTTTTCCGTTACTCTATTGACATTGACCCTCTAACAGGAATCGTGAGAACTCTTGAGCATCTTCCTATGGGCAAAACCGATGAAACCAGGAGCGATTCTTTGGATTTGACATTTCAAGGAGACTGTATTTACAACTCCACCAGACGAATCATCTGACCAAAGTTCCTTGATCACCTAGGCAAATGCTTTGGCTAAAGCTTCCTCCCTAGATATGTTAGTGTTTATATCCCTCGTGTGGGCGTCTCTTTTCAAATACTCCAATAACCATCTTGTGTGCGATAAACACTGGATAGTACTGTTATGAAGCATGTGTTACCAATATTTTTCAACCCATTAAGACCTAGAGTTTTGACAGTACTGTCATATGAGCAAGTTGGCGTTGGAGCTGTTTGTGCTGCGTTCACCACTGCTATCGTCTTCAGAATAGTCTATGATGTGCTGATTGCCCTTGTCACTAGATTGGTGTGATAAGACTGTTGGATATTTAGTTGGATGTGGAGATGATAGATCGTGTGAGCTTTGGAGATGTCGTTACACCATTGAGGCGGCTTTTCTTTTTTGTTGGATTCATGAAAAATTCATCCAGTTGATGACCGGCAGGAATGGTTCACAACACTGATGCTGCGTTTCCTCTTTGAATGGCGATACTGATTCGTTGAATGAGAAAGCTGGTGGTTCTTTCATCTTTCGTTATTTGAGTTGATCAATTACTTTCAATACTATCTTTTCTAATAAACATAGCTATAAGAATCGGTAAATTCCCAACGGCTTTCAAAAGTGCTATAATAAAAACTATCTATAAAACCGGAAGTAATGAAAAAAATGTCAACTACAGGCCTATATCACTTATAAGTAACATAGCAAAATTATTCGAGAAGATTATTAAACAGAGAATAACAAGCTTTCTTGACAAAAACAACATAATTTCGGAAAAACAATTCGGCTTTAGGCAGGGTAAGTCAACAGAGAAAGCAATGACATGCGTAACAACACGAATCTATGAGAGATTAGACCAAAGCAGACCTTCCTTATGCATATTCGTTGACTTAGCACAAGCCTTTGATACGGTGTGCCACGAAAAATTATTAATAGGACTAGAAAAAATTGGCTTTCGTGGAATTGCGTATGATCTAATGGAGAGCTACCTTCGAAATAGGCTTTATAAAGTAAAAGTGGGAGAGCAAATGAGCTCTACTAAAACTATGGCATATGGAGTTCCCCAAGGCACTGTATTGAGACCGATACTTTTTAATGTATATATCAATGATCTCTTCAAACTCAATGTTTATGGTGATTTAGTCAGCTTCGCCGACGATACGGTGGTTATGTATCAAGCTGAGACATGGGTTGAACTGAGAGAAAATGCTCAAAAGGACTTTCCGACCTTTCTCAAATGGTTCAATAATAAAACTCTCACAGTTAATGCGGAAAAGGCATTTTTTGTACCGTTTACTCATCTGTTCATTAATTTACCCACTTACAACACATTACAAATGTCTGTTTTGGATACGATAACGGAAATAAAATCTGTGAACAGAATCAAATACCTAGGCAGTATTATAGACGATAACCTGAAATGGAACCATCATATCGAATATATAGTCAAAAAAGTAAGAAGTTTAATATTTATGTTCAAGTTTTTGAAGAGAGTTTTCAACCAGACTCATCTCGAAATCCTTTATAATGCATTAGTGAAACCTCATATCAATTATGGTATTTTAGCATGGGGAGGGGTGACAAACTTTACCGAAAGTTGAAAAAACCCTAACCCAAAGATGCTATAATTACCTTGGTCCCATTCTATATGCTAAAATTCCTACTGAACTGGCGCGTATTAAGGCGTATGGTCTATTAAAAAAAATTTTGCTGTTTGGCTTCAGTCTGTCCTTAGAAAAGAAATTCACAGTTTAATCGATAGGAAAAATACCTATAACTTGTGAAAAAATATTAAAATAATAATAATAACACTTGATTTTTATGATGTGATATATGCTGCCCCTGTTCACTTATATCTATATGTATTGTTCAATTCTTTTTCAATTTGTTGTATTATAAGATATGTGTGAATGTTGTATATATTTATATAGGTTTGTGTACTCATGTACGTTTATTATGTATATATGTAAGTGCAATTAACATTTTATACCCACGCACAGGGATTCATCCCTTTGTGTGTTACCTGTATTTACCTGATACTGACATTGTCTTGTATTTTATATTATTTTATTGGTAAATATATTATTATTATTATTATTATTATTATTATTATTATTATTATTATTATTATTATTATTATTATTATTATTATTATTATTATTATTATTATTATTATTATTATTATTATTATTATTATTATTATTATTATTATTATTATTATTATTATTATTATTATTATTATTATTATTATTATTATTATTATTATTATTATTATTATTATTATTATTATTATTATTATTATTATTATTATTATTATTATTATTATTATTATTATTATTATTATTATTATTATTATTATTATTATTATTATTATTATTATTATTATTAGTATTATTATTATTTTTTCTCTCCTTAGGAGTGTACCAATCAGGCCCTGTCTCCGGTGCTCCGACCCATCCGGAGGGCTTGCTGGTGTCGTTAACCCCAACAACCACTCCCCACATCCGTAGGGTGAGTGACTATTGGGTCCGAGAATCGTGTGCCCTGAGTAGACGGAGCGAACCAAGGATAACTGCCTTCTGCATTCTTGCTGCTAAGATTTCTGCCATATTACGGCAAGCCGGTATTATCTTCAAGTTCGAGAGCAGTGTGTCCATCATTCCACCAAGGACTCCTATAATCAGAACCACCATTTTGACAGAATGGTCCGGATATAACCTGCGGAGTTCAAAGAGAAGATCTCGAGGAGGACAACATCAGGCTTATTGGCTTGTATTTGCCTGAGGGTGGGGAATGAGTAGTTCCAATAGATTCGGCATCTCTCATTCTCCACCACGGACTCAATATCCCCCGGAACATAAGGCAACACCGGTGTCTCGTCTATACCGTACGAGTGTCGTAGATGGTAATACAATACTCGTAGAGCCGCGTTATGCCTGTGAATATAGGCTGAGACAGCATAAGATGGGCATGCTGATAGCAGATGCATTACGGTCTCAGGTGCCCCACGACATGCCCTGCATCGGGTGTCAGGGACATCTATACCCATCACGCGACTACGGTAGACGAGGGTGTTGGAGACACCATCCTGGCAAGCCATTATGAATCCCTCAGTCTCCGACTTCAGCTCACTAGATCTGAGGAAGGCAAAGGTCAAGCTTTTGGATAAGCCAAGGTCTTCGATGTTGTGAAAGAAGACACCATGCATTGGCTTATCCATATGTAGCTGTAGCAAGACCTCTGTCTCCGCAGCTTTGATGTGAGCTTTTTGCTGAACGGGTCCCAACTCGGTGACAGAGTTTGGGTTAGCCTGTTCAGTGTCGAATACGAGACCGAGTTCATCGGCCGCACGGGTTGCTGCCTTAAAAAGGAATGCTCCAATCCCTGCTTTTTCATGGTCGCGGACCATGCAGAGAAGGGGATCTGAACTCCGAATGACTTTACAGGCTCCATCTAGAACCATTCTGTTATGCAGACATTCCAAACTCAAAAGTCCACGGCCTCCCCGTTATCTGGGAAAGTATAACCGTGGAACGGACGATTTAGGATGCAAGCTCCTATTGAAATGCATCACTTTGCGAGTTTTGACGTCGAGTTGTCGCAGCTCTTCCTTATTCCACTTCATCACTCCGAAAGAGTAAAGAAGGATCGGAACGGCAAGCATATTAGTTGCAGCAACTTTGTTCTTCCCCGACAGTTCTGATGACCAGATCTGTCGGAGTTTATGCTGATACTTGCCGCGGAGAGAGTTCTTGACTGTTAATACCTCTTGGGAGCGGCGTTGCTCCACCCCTAGGTAAGTATACGTCTCTCCGGCATCCAGATGATGTAGGATGCTTCCGTCTACGAGCTGGACATCCTCTCCGTATTCCTCGCATCGTCCTCTTTTGAGATGAACCGTGGCACATTTGTCGATCCCAAATTCCATTTCGATAGCATGCGTGTACTCTTCCACCACCCTAAGAGACTGATGTAGGTCCCTTTCTCCAGAGGCATATAATTTGAGGTCATCCATGTAAAACAGATTGGTGACCTTATGCCTCCGGTTGCTGGGGGTGCCGCAGTTGTACCCACGGGTATTCCTGAGTACAACGGACAATGGCAATAGTGAGATGCAGAAGAGAAGAGGGCTGAGGGAGTCTCCCTGAAACACGCCTCTTCTAATGATAACCTGCTCTGTTTGGACTGTGTTTCTACCAGATCTTATGGTGAAGCGAGTCCTCCAGAGCGGCATCAGTTGTCCAATGCATCCCACTATTTGATCAGGTACCTCAAGACATCTGAGCAAATGCATGATTAACTCATGCGATGTTGTATCAAATGCCTTGCGGTAATCGATCCAGGCCATCGAAAGGTTACGCTTATACTGCACGGAGTCCTGCGTGATACATCTATCGATGAGCAGGTTCTCCTTGCAGCCGGCGACCCCTTTCTTTGACCCTCTTTGCTCATATATCCGTTCATACACCGGATCAACTTCGGAGAGAATGCGCGTGTATAAGATGCGCGTAAACACCTTATAACACGCATTCAAGCATGTTATCGGCCTGTAATTCTTTGGATCAGACAAATCTCCGTTTTTGGGGATGAGCACGGTTCGCCCCTCGACAAACCACTCCGGAATCTGCTGCTCCCCATCTAGCCATGAGTTAAAAACTCTAGCCAGATGGCGATGGGTTGTTGGAAACTTTTTCCACCAATAGTTATTCAACCCATCAGGGCCTGGAGCAGCGAAATTCTTAGAGCCTTTTAGGGCCCCTCGTACTTCTTCCGTGGTTATCGGATTGCGCAGATCATTGAGCTCAGGCTGCCGAAGCGTACTGCAGAATGCTTCGAACTGCGCTAGGGCTGGAGTATCTACGTTGAGTGGTTGCGGATACTCATAGATATTCTTCCAGAATGTTTCCACCCGATCTGCAGCCGGCGGGTTATCGACAACACGTGAAGGCTCTTGGAATAAGCGAGAAGGTTTATCGCGGAACTTTATGTTTTCCGCGATACTTCTCGCCCTCCTCACTAGTGACTTATTTGCAGCCACTAGCATTCGTATCCTATCAAGGCAGTGCTGTTTGATGGTGAACAGCACACCTTGATTTAATGTGTGGTGAGCTCGTCTCAATTTTGCGGCAATTCGCCGCACTGCGGGCGTGAAAGGTCTATTGGCCGCCACGAAGTCCACCACACACTGGATACGAGACGCGTGTTGTCTCGCCGACTTGATCTTGGCTTCCATCTTGTGTACACGACGTTCATACCTCCCTACCAGAGCGGTGGTGTCCCTCCTCTCCGTTTGGGATATAGCATGAGCGGCGTCGTACACGACAGAATTGATCTGCCAGATGTCAGCCTCTTCTGGAAGAACATCGCCAATCTCCGCATCCACCCTTGCCAGTTCTTGCGGCTTCAGGGGCTTCATATTGTGAAGCGCCCTGCGGGTTCTGATATCCTCCAACGGTGGAACAATGCGATTCTCCTCCACAGCCAAACCGATACGTGGCATATTATTATTATTATTATTATTATTATTATTATTATTATTATTATTATTATTATTTTTATTATTATTATTATTATTATTATTATTATTATTATTATTATTATTATTATTATTATTATTATTATTATTATTATTATTATTATTATTATTATTATTATTATTATTATTATTATTATTATTATTATTATTATTATTATTATTATTATTATTATTATTATTATTATTATTATTATTATTATTATTATTATTATTATTATTATTATTATTTTTTCCTTCAAGAGTGTACCAGTCAGGTCCTGTCTCCGGTGCTCCGACCCATCCGGAGGACGCGCTGGTGTCGTTTACCTCAATAACCAATCCCTACGTCCGTAGGGTGAGTGATTATTGGGTCCGAGAGTCATGAGTTCTGAGCAGACGAAGGGAACCAAGGATGACGGCCTTCTGCATTCGAGCGGCTAGGATTTGTGCCATATTACGGCAGGCCGGTATCAACTTCAGATTAGAGAGCAGTGTGTCCATCATTCCACCAAGGACTCCTATAATCAGAACCACCATTTTGACAGAATGGTTCGGATACAACCTGCGGAGTTCAAAGAGAAGATCTCGATATTTAGTCCGTTTTTCCTCCTCTTTCCGAACGATATTCATCTCGCCTGGAGCGGAAAACTCCACGACGAATATCGTTTTACTTTGACGGTCGAGGAGGACAACATCAGGCTTATTGGCTTGTATTTGCCTGAGGGTGGGGAATGAGTAGTTCCAATAGATTCGGCACCTCTAATTCTCCACCACGGACTCAATATCCCCCGGAACATAAGGCAACACCGGTGTCTCGTCTATACCGTACGAGTGTCTTAGATGGTAGTACAACACTGGTAGCGCCGCGTTATGCCTGTGGATATAGGCTGAGACCGCATAAGCTGGACATGCTGATAGCAAATGCATTACGGTCTCAGGTGCCCCACGACATTCCTTGCATCGGGTGTCAGGGACGTCTATACCCATCACGCGACTACGGTAGACGAGGGTGTTGAAGACACCATCCTGACAGGCCATTATGAATCCCTCGGTCTCCGACTTTAGCTCACTCGAACTGAGGAAGGCAAAGGTCAAGCTTTTGGATAAGCCAAGGTCTTCGATGTTGTTGAAGAAAACACCATGCATTGGCTTATCCATATGCAGCTGTAGGAGGACCTCTGTCTCCGCAGCTTTAATGTGAGCTTTTAGCTGAACGGGTCCCAACTCGGTGACAGAGTTTGGGTTAGCCCGTTCAGTGTCGAATACGACACCAAGTTCATCGGCTGCACGGGTTGCTGCCTTAAAGAGAAATGCTCCAATCCCTGCTTTTTCATGGTCGCAGACCATGCAGAGAAGGGGATCTGAACTCCTGATGACTTTACAGGCTCCATCCAGAACCATTCTGTTATGCAGACACTCCAAACTCAAAAGTCCACGGCCTTCCCGTTGTCTGGGAAAGTATAACCGTGGAACAGACGATTTAGGATGCAAGCTCCTATTGAGATGCATCATTTTGCGAGTTTTTACGTCGAGTTGTCGCAGCTCTTCCTGAGTCCACTTCATCACTCCGAAGGAGTAGAGAAGGATCGGAACGGCAAGCATATTAGTTGCAGCAACTTTGTTCTTCCCCGACAGTTCTGATGACCAGATCTGTCGGAGTTTATGCTGATACTTGCCGCGGAGAGAGTTCTTAACTGTGATTACCTCTTGGGAGCGGCGTTTCGCCACCCCTAGGTAAGTATAAGTCTCTCCGGCATCCAGATGATGTAGGATGCTTCCGTCTACGAGCTGGACATCCTCTCCGTATTCCTCGCATCGTCCTCTTTTGAGATGTATCGTGGCACATTTGTCGATCCCAAATTCCATTCCGATAGCATGCGTATATTCTTCCACCACCCTAAGGGACTGATGTAGGTCCCTTTCTCCAGTGGCATATAATTTTAGGTCATCCATGTAGAACAGGTGGGTGACTGTATGCCTCCGGTTGCTGGGGGTGCCGCAGCTGTACCCACGGGTATTCCTGAGTGCAACGGACAATGGCAATAGTGAGATGCAGAAGAGAAGAGGGCTGAGGGAGTCTCCCTGAAACACGCCTCTTCTAATGATGACCTGCTCTGTTTGGACTATGTCTCCACCAGATTTTATAGCGAAGCGAGTCCTCCAGAGCGGCATCAGTTGTCCAATGCATCCCACTATTTGATCGGGTACCTCAAGGCATCTGAGCAAATGCATGATTAACTCATGCGATGTTGTATCAAATGCCTTGCGGTAATCGATCCAGGCCATCGAAAGGTTACGCTTGTACTGCACGGAGTCCTGCGTGATACATCTATCGATGAGCAGGTTCTCCTTGCAGCCGGCAACCCCTTTCTTTGACCCTCTTTGCTCATATATCCGTTCATACACCGGATCAACTGCGGAGAGAATGCGTGTGTATAAGATGCGCGTAAACACCTTATAACACGCATTCAAGCACGTTATCGGTCTGTAATTCTTTGGATCAGACAAATCTCCGTTTTTGGGGATGAGCACGGTTCGCCCCTCGACAAACCACTCCGGAATCTGCTGCTCCCCTTCTAGCCATGAGTTAAAAACTCTAGCCAGATGGCGGTGGGTTGCTGGAAACTTTTTCCACCAATAGTTATTCAACCCATCGGGTCCTGGAGCAGCAAAGTTCTTTGAGCCTTTGAGAGCTCTTTGAACTTCTTCCGGGGTTATCGGATTGCGCAGATCATTGAGCTCAGGCTGCCGAAGCCTCCTGCAGAATGCTCTGAACTGCGCTAGGGCTGGAGTATCTACATTGATTGGTTGCGGATACTCATAGATGTTCTTCCAGAAGGTTTCCACCCGATCAACAGTCGGCGGGTTATCAACAACACGTGGAGGCTCTTGAAATAAACGAGAAGGTTTATCGCGGAACTTCAAGTTTTCCGCGACTCCTCTCGCTCGCCTCACTAGTGACTTCTTTGCAGCCACTAGCATTCGTATCCTATCAAGACAGTGCTGTTTGATGGTAAACAGCACCCCTTGATTCAATGTGTGGTGAGCTCGTCTTAATTTTGCGGCAATTCGCCGCACTGCAGGTGTGAAAGGCCTATTGGCCGCCACGTAGTCCACCACACACTGGATACGAGACGCGTGTTGTCTCGCCGACTTGATCTTAGCTTCCATCTTGTGTACGCGTCGTTCATGCCTCCCAACTACAGCGGTGGTTGTCCCTCCTCTGCGTTTGGGTTAGAGCATGAGCGGCGTCATACACGACAGAATTGATCTGCCAGATGTCAGCCTCTTCTGGAAGAACATCGCCGATCTCCGCATCCACTCGTGCCAGTTCTTGTGGCTTCAGGGGCTTCACATGGTGAAGTGCCCTGCGAGTTCTGATGTCCTCCATCGGTGGTATGATGCGAGCATTCTCCACAGCCAGACTGACACGTGGCATAACTTGTGCCACTTCGATAACCGGCTGAGGAGGTGCTCTGACATATCCTCGTCTCCGAAGATGAGATACATAATCCCTAAGATTATTATTATTATTATTATTATTATTATTATTATTATTATTATTATTATTATTATTATTATTATTATTATTATTATTATTATTATTATTATTATTATTATTATTATTATTATTATTATTATTATTATTATTATTATTATTATTATTATTATTATTATTATTATTATTAATTATAACATAAATACATCTTTTTCTGGTAAATATTATCAATCACTCACGTAGATATCAAACAGAGAGAAACACATTTTTAAGAGAGTGACAAGTTGTGAAACTATTTCTTTGACATCGTTGGAATATTCTCTTTATCAAAAATCCTCCAAGAAATAGAAATTCAAGTGATTCGAACTGGCCACCACACTTGAATCAACTCGATGTAAAAATCTGCCCTGTATACGCTGACCTTCTTTCTGAATTAACTCATTCACATTAATAAATGGTCAGTTCGAAAATGGGCCTGGCTTGATAACGTCAACCAGAAAGTATATTTGAGATAACATCAGCATTCAACAAAAGCTCGCTAATGCATTGACGAGTTGGCTTTATGGGCGAATGCAAAGCCAACAGACACCCCATGCGACCCATAAAATATAGGAGTAGGGTGACATTTCATTTGTTTGAAAAATAAGTTTCAAATAAATTTATAATAACATTAAAATATTAAATCTATGAGCATGTTTCTTCGAAGGACAGGTTCTCTGGATTACCGGAGGGCAGGTAGAATATCTCGAGGGTTATGTAGATATTTAATATCAGATTAATATCCAAGCAATCATAATCAAAAAGTGACAAAGTTTTATTGTAACATAATCTTTCGATGCTCATCTAGAGGAATTTGAAGACGGGTCGGTGCAGGTGTTTCTTTTTTGTCAACCGACTTATTTACAGGTCACGGATCCACAATTTTTGAAATACTATAAGTATCGTCTGTTATTCTGGAAGTGAAGAAGGCTGCATCGAATATAATCTACATGGTGTGTCCGAGAAGTTAACAGAAACATTTAGGCTACAATAAAAAAATCAAATACTTTAGTAAAATTTTTATTTGCTTTTCCAGTTTTCCATCATAACGAAATATGCCAAGCAGACACCACAATTTTTTTGATAAATTCTTTTTATATAAGATAGGATATTTGTTTGTCGGTTTCCAAACACTGTGGGTACGTCACTATATTGAGGAATAGTATTCTTTCAGAAAAACAGTTTGGAAAGTCAAGAGGTCAAAAAAAAATGTCCCCATGTGTTCTCTTGGGCATGTCTTTGGTAAAGCCTTGGTATTGTTGCATTCGATTAACTACGTTCAACCATTTGGAAAATTTTCAGGATGGTTTATACTATACAAGAAAAAATAGCAATTGTGGCTACGTATTTTGGAAACAGACGATGTGCTAGAGCTACTACTGGAATTTTCACTTATAATATCACAAGAGCTTAAATTATTTCCGGATTTTTTTTGAGGGCACGAACATTTTGAAAATTAATAATAATTTTCTTAAAATATTCGTGCCCGAAAGAAAATTTCCAGGAATAATTTAAGCTTGCGTGGTATTCGGTAAGAAATTTTCACACCAAAATTTGGAAAAAAATTATTAATTCAATTTGACATTTCAAATTAATTTCACTGCTTGTCAAGTCCACCATGTTTCGTTAAATAAAAAATATTACCAACTTTAGTTACACCAAATGCTAAAACTCAGATGGGTGTTAGATCAGTCTATCGCCATTTCAAAATTTTAGGTTACTAAAGGTGGTAGAAATGTATTTTTTGTTAAAGTAATCCATAACACTTCTAATGTAAAAAAAATAATATTAACATGGTTTGTTGCAGTAGGTGGCCGTGATATAGGCGGCCATGCTTTTGACAGATGAGGTTTATATTGGTAAATTACATTGAGTTACTGTATAGTAAACCAGCACACAAAGATATTCTTATGTAAAACATTTCTTGAAAGCATTTGCGTTAAACAATTTGAGAAAAATAAAATGCTTAGAAAAGTACAATCTATGTAAATACTGCAAAGAGTTGAGTCAAGTGCAAATATGTCATCCAAAATTAATATATTTAACGAATTTAATGGAAGATTGGGATCAGGAGGCGTTAGAGTCGAATGGTTTGTTTACGAAAATCCAAGAAAGTCTGCTGCAGATGTCAAGTAAATATGGCATTTTGCGTAAAAGAGATTTGAACAAAATTGTTTCAAAATATTACATAACCTTCCTATTCACCATTAAGAAGAGAGGATGGGTTAGAATTCAAGCAACATTTAAATCTTACTATGTTAGTAGATCCTACGTTTTTTGAAATATAAATTGTTAATGCATAATAATTAAACAGATTTTTTTTGACATACCTTTTTGGGAATTTTAACCTTCCACAGTCTGAAAATGAAAAAATGTTAATTCAAAGAAATATAGGCAAATTTAGTATTCGATACGTTACTGACGAAATAATAAACTGTTTTCAAGACAACAGTCTTCAAAACGCAGTAACTGATCGAGGCAAATTGATTATTGCCCCTCTACACTTGTACAGATTTCTTTGAATTACCATTTTTTCATTTTCAGACTGTGGAAGGTTAAAATTCCCAAAAAGGTATGTCAAGAAACGAATATCCTCCACAAAAACAAACTTTCATTCAATATAAACAGATTTATTTTGTGTTTTCTGTTTAATGAAACCTTATAGCGAATAATAAATAATAATGTTAATTCTTATGGAAATTTTGCAATATTCACAATATTCATCTCTACAATATTTAATAGTTGTAGATCATATGTTTACCTTTTCAACTGTCAAGAAATTTCCACTGAAATATCGTGGCGCCACGAAAAAATTTCCGGAATTTTTTTTAGTTGCCACGGTAACTAGTCAAAATTAAGGCATCTTATTGGTTAAAAAGTGGAGGTGTGAAATTTTCAATGGAATTCATCAAGAAAAAAGTTATATCATGTAAGTACGTGATGAACAATTGATTAATCTCTTGGTCACTCCTTCTACTAGTCCGCTTATGCGGATTCTGCCGTTTTCAGTCATGTTTTCAAACATTTTTCACCCATTTCGCAGCATCATTGTAGCGAAAAATGAGAATATACATTTTGTGGTACTATACTTCTACTTTCAAAATCTGGAGAAACTATCACTGGAGCAACTATCACTGGAGCATCCTGACATGCTGCAAGATACTAAAAAAAATTCAACTTTCAATTGTGCCAAAGTAATGATCCGTCAGCACCTGTTTTGTGCACATATCAAATACACAATAGTATTCAATACTTTCGTGAAAAATAAAAAAAAAATCGCAAAATTTTTCGTTTTTTTTCATTTTGCTCTATAAGTTTACATATTATAAGTAAAATAATCGGACCACTTCTCTTTGTTATTTATACAATAAAATAAACCAGTAGCCACTTCTTCATTATGTTAGATCCTTTAAATATTTAACTTTGACAGGTGTACATATGTTTTAGTATGTTCAACACTAGTTTTGTTATTCATCAAATATTTTTAGAATGTGTATGTATATGTGAAGTATATATGTGTGTATATATATGTGTCTATATATGTATGTGTATATGAATAACTGTAATTTTTAGATTTTTTTTTGTTTTTCTGTGACAAGGGTACGAAGGCCTAATATGGGAGAGTATGTTTTTTATTGCTAATTTTTAGAACAATTTTACATTAATATAAGATAGCGATAATTTTATTTTTATTGTAATGACTGCAATTACTTGTAAATTAGCCAAATGGGCTAAATAAAGGATTTATATACTTCTAAATTTCCCAAATGTCTCAAACTCACCAAAATCCAGAGCTATGCAGATGATATACAAATTTATAAAATTTCCAGAGAATATGATAAATACAGCTTGTTAGTAAATCAGCGAAGATCTAAATAATCTTGCAAATATCTCCAGAAACTATTGTTTATCTATAAATCCAACAGTTGTTTTAATTTTCGGTCGCAAAATAATGAGGAACAGATGCATAAATAATATAGATATTAGAATTCAGAATGAGAAATTAACGCTCTCTGAGTCTACCAAAAACCTTGGCTTAGTGTTAGATTACACCTTGAGGTTCTCTTCACATGTTTCTCAAATCTTAAAAAGAGGCTTCTGTAATCTGAAATCAATTTATTCGAATCGTAAAGTCCTGAATCCAAAACTCAGGCAAGTCCTCTGTGAATCTTTAGTTCTCTCGCATGCAAATTATGTCGACTGCGTGTATGGCCCAAACTTATTACAAGTGGATAAAAAAAAGATACAAAAATTACAAAACTCTTGCATAAGACTTATCACTGGAACAAGAAGGCGGCAACATGTGTCGCAGCATTTAAATAGACTAGGTTGGTTGAATATGGAGACCAGAAGTGTATTTCATGCATGCGTTCTATTTCATAAAATTATTGTGAAGCAAAACCCAAGCTACCTTCTTGAAATAATTAAATATAGAACGGATACACATAATCTAAACCTGAGATTCAAAAACCAACTCACTGCACCAGCTCATAGGACATCAGCTTATCCTGGCTCTTTTTCATACAATATCTCACGGCTTTTCAACCAGTTATACCCAATTATCTGAAAGCACCATCCCCAAAGAAATCTAAAGAAAAATTATTTGATCTCCTCCATAATAATCTATTGAATTTAGTTATCTAGTTATCTAGCAGTTAAGCTATTGTATTCTTACCATAGTGACTGAACTTTGTAATTATTCTCTGTTTTCTGTGTAAATCCACAGTATTATTGTTGTTTTTATCTTACTGTATTTCTTTTTTTATTCGATTCGATGTATATTATGAATCAACTAATGGGTTGAATGGAAGAGCAATGCTCTGAATATTTGTCTCTGACAACATATTCAGATATTGAATTCTACCTTTTGATAAGTACAAGGATGTAGTCTAACTGAAGAATGTAATTGTAATTTTGTGAACTTGATACTTATCAATAAAAGCATTTATTATTATAAAACATTAAAATATTGTATTTGAATGTTTATCCGCGGGGATAGCTCGAACGGAGAGCGCCGGTTCACCGATATCCGAAGCCAAGCAACGGCAAGCGAGGCCAGAGTTTGGATGGGTGACAACGGACCTCCTTTCGATATACTCCTCGGATCGTGCTAGGAATCGCACGTTAAAAGGTAAGACCTCGTTAATCCTTGGCTCGCACAAGTTTCGACTTTTGAGGGCTGCCGTTCGTAAGGGGACGACAGCTGGTTAAAGGAAAAAACAATTTTAAACAAAAAAACAATTTTGAACAATGAATGACAGTTGCGAGCCGAAAACAGAACAAAATTTAGCATAGTTGGTTTCCACTAGTATTTTTGTAAAAAATCGCCTATTTTATGCTTAAGCATTTATTATTATAAAACATTAAAAAATTGTATTTGAAAGTTTATAACAAATGAATGACAGTTGCGAGCCGAACACATAACAGAATTTAGCATAATTGGTTTCCAACTAGTATTTTTGTAAAAAATCGCCTATTTTATGGTCTATCTTTAGGTGTACTAGCAGATACTTCTGTCCGCCAGTGAGGACATTTAATTTTTATAATTATTCTAAATCATTTTTCAAAAATTCATTATTCACTGTACTTTATTTCACGGTGAGTTTCAAAACATTCAACAGGAATCTTATTGTGGGATATTCTGAATCTGAACTTTTGCATTTTAATGATAATGAGTATTTTTATAATTGAGTCGCTTCTTTGTACGTCTGAAATTCTACAGGAAATTGAAACACCTTGCCCTATTTCAATAATTAAAACATTCGTCACTCCAAGACTAACGGCACAAGCCGACTTCCAAGATATCGGACCTCTCATTTCGTCATTTCCTCGGCGAGATAACAAGCATTTTGCTATTAAAACGACATAGAAGTGTTATTGATACCGAAATAGCCGATGTAAACTAAGTAGAAACATTAATAATCCACCATTCGGAATGCTGTCGAGTGCTGGCTTGAATACTTTTAATGCTTCTTAAATTGGGTCTAGTACTTAACAGCTTTTACAACTTTATTATAAGCCAACACTCTGCTTTTATCGAGTATATGGAGATTAAGACATGTGAGTTGAGATTCAGTTTTGATGATTGGTTGATGGAAATTTCAAGAAGAATTTCAGCCGTTCCCATAACTTATTTTTTAATAAACCAGTTGTGAACCAATGAAGATTAATCAATTACCTTTGTGGTCCTCGTTATTCAACTGTTTTATCAAAAAAATGCCACTATATGTGAGACTAAGTGTTTCTTGAATAAAATAATGATAACAATAATGAAATTATTCCAGGAGAAATACACATATAACTCAGGAGGAACTGTACCAGGGGTTTGTTAATGTTTCGTACATCTCAAAAATTTTCCTAAAACATTCTTGTTTTGCATATTGAATTAATTAATTCATTTTCGACTTCTCCTTTCATACACCGACCCAGTCTTCCGTGTGAGGATTGATTTTTTAGTATGATCTAACCAGATTGAACTTATATTACGTAGACATTTGAAATTGATAACGTACATGAACAAAAAAGTACTACACCATCATTTATGGCACACTCCAAAAAATATCTTACATAATTTTGAACACAGTTATTACAATTTGCATCCCAACCAAAAAATTTGTACCGATTCCATTTTCCAGGAAATGGACTAACTTTTAAGTTAAGCTGCCTGCACAACACATTCTTCATTTCAAAAATATGCGCAATCAAGGATGATCAAGAGGCTGCAAGAACTGCTAACACATTAGTCATTACAAATCATTGACTTGTTGAGAATTTAAAAATTCTTATCCCCAAGGGGTTGAAAATCCCTTATTTACACAAAATTCCTTAATAAACGTGGTCAGTGCCAGAATTGTTCAAAAGTTTGTTTATAATTTTTGTAGAAACTATCGAAGTGTTAAAAATTTCAGAATGAGGGCCCCCAAATGGGTAAACACCCCCAAATTTCCTCTTACCTTATTTATCACAGTGCATAATTTTCAACAAAATTAGAATTAAATTTCATTAGAATCTATCGATGTGTTGAAAATTTCAGAATGATGATATCTATGGGGTTGAACACAGAGCACATGAAAAAATAACCTCTAAGGTGTTGACAGCCCATCAATGAACACCATATTTTTTTTCGAGGAATTGATAATTCAGTCAGAACGTTCTCATATGTCTATAGCTGACTTTTTCCGCTTGGGCAACTGAAAAACTGTGAACACAAACAAAAGGTTTGATGGACAAAGCCCCTTGTTTGTTTTCTAATATCCTGAACTCGGATGACGCGCAGGTGGCTATAGCTTCCTGTGAACAATTCTGACACTGACCACGTTGGGATCTATATTTATTAGGAAGTATTCATCAGGATATAAGGAGTATTCAACCGCTTGGGGTTACATTTTTTGAAATTTTCAATACGTCATTGACTTGGGCTGGATGTGTAAGGAATTTATGCAGCCTTTTGATCATCAAAAATTCCTTGATTGTGATGCAAATTTGTAATAAATGTGTACAAAATTACTCTAAATGCTGGTGTTCCTTTTAGTTCAAATAACGTAGGTGGGTTTTGTACCATTTTCCCATGTGAAAATACATTTGTGAAGAGTAACTTTTTATTATGATCTAACCAGAACGAACTTACCTTACGTAGACATTTGAGTGCATGGAAATTTGGGCCATCGCAGTGGTCGACTACTTCAGTGTATACCAAACAAGAATATTCCCGGTAATTTCTTGAGGTGTACGAAACGCGAGTGTACGAAACGCGAGTGTACGAAACAGGAACACACCCAAATGGATAGTACACGATAATGTCCCGTCATACACTACTGTAATGAAGAAATTTTGAATTTGAAACTAATGACGAATTTGACACTATGGTAAAAAACGATTAAATTTCCACATATTTATAGTCTTCGCGACATGTTATGATTTACTTTAAATAAAAAAAATAACTTGAAATTCAGAAATAGCACAAATTTTTACAAAAAAACTGTCACAACCAAAATTTTGAGAAATCGCACGGTATTCTTAAAAAAAATTGTAAGCTTTCTCAATGGGGCAGGTGTTGCGCCGGCTCCCGCCAACACGCATTTTTTCAACCAGCGCGTGAAGTAAAGTTCTATAACTCCTCACATAAGTGTTCAATTCGGATGAATCTCACATCATTTTAAAGATAAAGATAGCAACTTAATATTCTGATATTATTTATATTTATACGCGTAGTTGCCAGCTGCAAAATTGCAATTGAAAATCTCACAATTTTAAAGTGAAATAATGCGTGTGATTACTGAAATAATGTCTTATCACTTGTAGCAAGTAAAATGAACAGTTGAGGAATACTTCATTGTCAAATTGCATAACGTTTAACTGGTTCAAATAATGTTGGTTTTAAATACGAGTGTATTCAATTCTTCGCATATTTTAGGTTACAAAATCTTGAGGGAGTTTATAAATTCAAGTGCTAATAACTCTGAGACGAAGGCACGTATCAACAAGAATGAAGAGCCAGTTTGCAGAAAAAACCCTGAAAATATTGATACAAATTTGGTTACTTGTACAAATTTTAAATGTAATCCACTAAATCTTTTAAGTACTGAAAATAGAGGTTACTCGGCATTTGATCGCATTATTGTTCTATGGAAAGAAAAATAAAATCAGTCTTTGATGGAATATGGGGATTCGAGACCAAGGAAGACAGTGCAGCAAAGGAAACTGTCTCGAAGTCTACCTGCTTTAAACTCATTGAGATTCTAAAACCTGAAATATATCGGCTTGGGACCTTGTCAATGCTGCAGCTAGCGCGCCGCTGTATAGTATACAGCGGCGCGGTTCTGTCGGTGCGCAGTGGCAGCAGTCAACGTTGCTCTATGTAAACGTCAGATAATATAAAAGTTCCTGTGCAGAAAACACTGGATACTGGGATAACTTCGATAGTCGGAGACGGGGAAACATCTCTTAGGGCTTTGTCACTGTTATTAATTGAAAATGCTTAGTTTATTTTTAAAATATTTGTTTCATGTTGAACTCAGCTCTGTTTCAAAATATCGCAATGTCAGATATGACTTACATTTCCAAAATTCCAAATGTCCACCTAGGAATTCAGGTGAAAATGCCAGTTTGTTATTAACATTTTATTGAATGGAACTTGCTTAAAATGCATAAATGCTTAGGATTTCATACGCTCATTCAAAAATTTACCTGCAGAATATAAATGTTTGCCTAGTTGACCAAGTTTTTTCTCTTCAACGGAAAGTGCCTAGTGTTAGTATCGTTTCAGAACTTGGAATTGATGTTACTCAAAATTTTCAAAATTTTAATACCAATTTGATATTGACATTTTTGTGAATCAAACTTGCTCACTCCCATAAGTGTGCCCGCTTTGATTTTTATGTGCTATATGTACCAATGTTTGTAATAAATGTACCACAGATATCTGTAGAAACTTGGTAGTGATTGTTACGGATTGTGAAGATGAAGACGAGGAGACTGAAGATGAATTAGATGATGAGTTGGATGAGTGAATAAATATATATTCCTATACATTTCTTGATGGTGATTACTTGTGGATTCATTTCTCCATACCCTTTCTCGATATCATTGAAAAACACTATCATATTTCGGTACCTCCGATCCGCGTTCGATTCATACACTAAGTTGATCTTCTCTCGAATTTGCGAATAATTCTCATAACAATACTTCTAAATCTCAATAACGACAGTTCTCAACGATTATTTACCCACATTTATATCTAAGAGTAGTAGTTTGAGAGTTTTTCCAAATATTCTCCCCATTCCCTCTCACCCCCATGTTTCCGCGATGCGGGGGATATGCCTCGAATTCGGGGGCGGGAAAATCGTTTCTAATAATTTATACCTATTATTTTTACAAATTTTTGCTCAGTTTCATTACTCAGGACTGACAATTTTACATATTAATAGAAAATACCCCAAAAAACACGATTTCTGGAAGAGGTTGATGCCCAGGGAGAGGGTTTAATTGTTGAAAATAATTCGCCCCCATTATTAATAGCGATTTTTACTCATATTTTATTGCCAAGAGCTGAAATGTCAAGAAAATACCTCCCAGACAAAAGTTTTTACGATTTTGGGGGGGTTGCACCCCCCAGGGGGTGATAACTTTGTTGCTAATTATTTAACCCTCCGTGACGTCCAAATTGCAAAAAAGAAATCGGCGGAGCAATTCGAGTTGAACTTTTATGAGAAAAATTGCTCTGTTTATTGGCCTATATCTATTTATAAATGAATCCGCGAAATTCTTCTAATTATTTGACGACGTTTTCATCATCGACAAAAATTCAAATAAACGCGATAGCTCTTATTCTAAAATTTTCAATCTCAGTCGAAACACAACACCTCAGGCAATCTTCATAATGACGGAGTCTATAAATAGCTAGGAAACTCCAACTGATATAATATCTCGGAAAGATGCATGACTTCATTACACATGATTGAAGTCTGCCAGCGTTGAATTTGTCACGCCACTGATAATGATAACTGTACTGAACCATAGAAATCATTTACGGTTTTCAGACTCGCATGAGCAGCGACTACAGCGTGATGAGGAAAACCGAGCAGAACCTAAAAAACAAAAAAAAGTGTATAAGCACAAACTTCGAGAAGCAACTTGATTTGAATAGTTCTTTCAAAATGCAGTGGCATTCGAGTAGCTGTATGAATGGAATTATGATGTTGGTCAAATGATACATTTTGATCTGGAAAAAGTAAAAGATTGGTGTTGTTGGAGTCACTTCAAGAGTTTAAATTTTAAGACTTTGTATATATTTTTTCGTTTCTGTTTGTCAATGTCGTATTTTGATATTATCTTTGTCAATGTCAGTTAGATGTTTTTTTGTGAAAAAAGTGAATGGTGGTTGTGAGAGTGATATGTAATCAGAGAAAAAATATAAGATAGATTTGAGATCTGGAAAAATAGGAAATATAAGATTTTCAACAAAAATAAGACATTTTTCTTCAAAGCCAAACAAAACAGGAATTTGAACATTGTGCTGGCCCTTCTTGCTGGATATATTTATAGAAGTATCCTTTATAGGTTCGTATTTGAACAGGTGTCATTCAAATTTACGGTCAATCAACATAAGAAGAACCAACATGAAATCTTTCAGATCGTTGAAAATAAAATGACATTGAAATACCTTGGACTTTACTGGATAATTCGTTGAAATTTGAAAGGCTTGTTGCAACTCTATGCAAAAAACTCTCTTCGGCTTGCTCTAGAAATGGCTAATTGTAATGTGGTCACATATACTCGTACAAAATCACCAATCGAATTTACCCACACTAAATGGCCATCAACTACAGACAGTAGCAGAGTAATCTTCGTTGCAAACTTCTCATTTTCACGTCACGTTAGTAACATTGCTATTAACGGTATGTAAATTCTTGGTTTCGTCATTAGAAACTCCAAATGGTTTACTGAAGCTGAAACTCACTTACTACTCTTTAAAGCCCTTGTGAGTTCGAAACATGAATATGGTGCATGGAATCCAGGAATTCAATTTTTACATGGCAACCTTTCCAGCACGGAGTGGATTTTATCTGAATATTCTGCGAGCTTTTTAGTACATTTGCTAAGGATTGATATGCAGGTGTAATGAAAAACACATTTTATCCATAATCCTACATATACAGTGCGACGCTAAATTATGGAACAAATTCATTATTTCTGAATATAATGATATATCGGAAAAATCCTCGGATAGGTCAATTTTCTTTTCCGATGGGCCAATTTTTGAACCTCACCCAAAATATATAGGGTTATCCGCATTTGAGGAAAAGCAACTTTGGTAGTATTTTTAAATTGGACACCCAGTATGTTTGTCCATATTTGGTTAAGGATAGTCATTACAAATCCAGTGATGCCAAGTTTGATGGGATTATGTCAAACGGCTGCGGAGATATGGCCAAAAAACTTCTCCATATACCCAATGAGTGCAACAGAGACTTTTAACCTTCTGAATCGTGTGGAGTCTCGCAGTCATACTCATTAGACATACGAGGAAGTTTTTTGGCCATATCTCCGCAGCCGTTTGACATAATCCAATCAAACTTGGTATCACTGGATTCGTAATGACGATCCCTAAACATATATGGAAAAATATACTGGGTGTCCAATTTAAAAATATCACCAAAGTCATTTTTACTCAATTGCGGACAACCCTATAAATTTTGGGTGGGGTTAAAAAATTGGCCCATAGGAAAAGAAAATCGACCTATCCGAGGATTTATTCGAAATATCTTTATATTCAGAAATAATGAATTAGTTCTATAATTTACCGTCGCACTGTATATATAGCCAGTTAAACTCAGATATTCTCAACCTTAGTAGAAGAATATCCTTGGGGATGCAGTCAGAAAAAATGGCCTTGTAGTCAAACTCTTTCCTAAATTGTAAAGCTTTCGAAAAACTTTGTTTTCATTCTCAAGACATCTCAAAAATTATTAATGATGTACAAATAACACTAATAAATCAGAAAAACAACTTACTAACGTGAGGATAGTTTGAAGAAAATAGCTAATGCTTTTTTCGTCGGTCATTATGTAGACACAAGTTTTTTTTAAAGATGACGAAATACGAACATATTAAAACACTGTATGAACAGCATGTTATCTCGGCAGAGACAACTGCAGTAAAAGATTAAAAAAGTAAACTTTTTCTAAGGATTCACTTAGATTAACAATATTAGGAACGTTTTAAAATATAACTGAAAATGCGTCAACCATTTCACGCATTTCGTTACAGAGAACAAAACAAAAGAGAGAAAAGAAGGAGAGTGTTACTTGTCAGCTGTCAAATATCTTGTCAATGAGACTTGTGCCGCTACGAAACTTGTTTATGATTATTACAGTATGCCATCTATGGGGGATTAAATGAATTGGAGAAAGGAGTAATATTTGAATTTCGTGAGTTGTCAGATTCTAATTTAAGGATATAATTATAGATTAAGCTAAGGTTAGCAACATCATACCTTTTATTCATACTGTTAGGTTCATTGTGGATATAAACCATCTCTAAAAAGTTTCTTTTAAGGCAATTGTCCTCCTTTGGTAAAATTGTAGATTCATTAAAATTGATATGGTGAAAAGTATTGACACTGTGTTCAGCAAGTGCACAGCTGTTCTTTTTGAGATTACAATCGCTCTTGTGGGACGTGATGCGTCCTTCCAAGTTGCGACCTGTTTGTCCAATGTAGACTTTATCACAATTAAAACATGGTAATTTGTAAATGACATTAGTATTTTCTTATTTTAAAAGAGGAGATTTTGTTTGGGTATAGAGATTGTTAACTATTTTGAGATTCTTTTTTGCAATGCGTAATTCCTGGGATTTGAATAAATTGGAGAGTTTAGACGTTAGGTCTTGGACATATGGTAAGGTTCTATATTTGAATATAATAGCTGGCTGAAGAGAAAAATTATTATTATTGGAATTCGAAATATTTAAAGCTAAATTTTGTGAAATGGATCTATGGTTAGGACCGGTATTGGAAAGAAATTTATTTATGATGATCTCTGGATAAGAGTTTTCTCTGAGGATTTGTCTCAACTCATTTAGACCCTCCTGTTGATGATTTGGATGGGACAGACTATTACTCTATTTTTCAATGCTGTGATCAGGTTGTATTTCATACTCTTATGGTGGTATGAATGAAAATTCAGAAAACGGTTGGAACACATTGGTTTCCTAAACCATTTTGTGCGAAGAACGTTGTTTTCATCTCTGCATACTCTCATATCGAGGAATGAGACACTATGGTTCTCCTCTACCTCTGAGGTAAACTGAAGATGAATGTTAAAACTATTAAAGTAGAAAAGGGTTTCTTCTACTTTCCCTGATGGCACTGATAATAGTAAATCATCCACATACCTCTTCACAATCGGAATGTCATAAGGAATCAAAGACAGAACATCCTTAATGAGTTCGTCTAATACAAAGTTAACAAAAATAGGAGAAATCGTTGAACCCATAGGGGTACCAAAGATTTGTTTATAATATGTGTTATCAAAAAGAAGAAAATTTTATTCAATCGCCTCATCGCATCATTCATTCTATTTTAATAATTATAGTAATTTTTGTAAGGCCTGCAGTTTAGGCAATATTAATCTTCAGTTTATTGATGTTCTGTCATTTTTTGCATAAAAAAATAAAAGAAAACATTTGAAACAATAATCTATATTGATTTTTGAAAACTTACACCTACTGAAGGTCTATATCTAATATCTTGCGATATAACAACAGAATTTACCAATATAAGTTTATGCATCTGGCTTGAGTACTGCAACAGCAGGAATGACCAGAGCTCTTGATCTTGTTTTCGCTCCAGGATTCTCATTTATTAGTGCTTACGTAGATGACATTTTAATAACATCTTCGAGATTTGAAGAACATCAGGAACATGTGGAATTCGTTTACAAGAAATTGAAATATGCTAATATGACACTGAATATGAAAAAGTGCAAGTTTGTTCTGAATGAAATAAAATTCTTAGGTCACATTCTGACTCCTGACGGCATTAAAATAGATGGAAGTAGAACCGAGAGCATTATGCATTTTTCCAAAACCTATCGCATGTGAGTTCTGCAATGATAATTTCAGGACCTCTTGGCAGGCTGCGGTCATCTTCGTTCAAAGAAATTACAACGCATCAAATAAACGATTCGAAATTACAGAATCATTTAAAACAGAAAGAAAAAATTGGGTTACATTTTATGAAATATAACGATATAATTGATAAAACGGAACCCTTCTAATTGTGTTTGGTATTTAAATTAATCGAGCACCAGGTAAAATCTGGTTCTATTCAAAACAGAAAGAATCCAATGTAGCGCACATGAGAAAAAATAAAGTTGATGATGGTGGCCGGAAGACGAAACGAAGGATAGTAATTCTGAAAACACCATTATGTAGTAGGGAAAAAGTGGCAATGTGGAGGTGCAATTTATTTTCGAATCCCTCGAAAAATGAAGCCAGAAAAAAATTAAAACTATTTTCCGAAATTTCTGTTTTTTCCGGATATCTCCGGATATACTTGGAATTTCAGAACTTTCTCAATGGCATATTGTTAGTCAGGTAAATGCGCAACTTTGCCCCAATGATGAAGATCGAATTTGAAACACCCAGTATGTTTCATAATATGAAAAACCGAAAACTGCACTTCAATTTTAAGCTTCCAAATTCTGCAAGAAGAATCTTCAGAGGCCAGAAAACCTGATTTCCAAAGGGAAGACTTTTTTGCAAACTTTTCACCCCTTCCCACCCCTTTGAACTCCCTTTATTTTCTCTGTTTATTCATGGTAATCTTTTTCGTGGGTGGGAAAAGGTGAAATGTTGGCCAAAAAGTCTTCCATTCAGAAGCTCCATGCAAAACAGGAGGACTACGAACAACTGATAAAACATCTAGAAATATGGTACCTACCACCACACGAATGTTTGTGAGAGAAATGTCATTATCAAATGTTTTGTATTGTTTTTTATTTCATCTATATTGCAGACCATGAAAGTTGTCTATTTCCATTGATTTCGTACGCCACTGTGGGAGCTCACGCTTCAACTCTCTTGTGTTATTATTTTGTGCGAGTTTTATTTAGTGGAGTTCCTAGAGGCAGTATTCCTTGCATCGAACAAGTTGCAAGTGCAAATTATTATTTTATAATAATTCTAATTATTTCCGTATCCAATTTGAATCAATTAAAATTTTCTCATAAATGAGATAATTCAGTTCCAGGTACTAAAATAGACAGTTTTATTTACTCCGATCGATAGCGAAATATTGAATAAGAGAAAGCGTTCCGAAGTGAACCAGAAAGATCCCCAGTATTTTGCTTTATCTATTCATGCAGTCGCATTAGTGAAATATTGAATTGGTTTTTTATTTTCTGAAAAAACAGATGTTATTGAATTCTTCTATCGGTTCAAGGAAAAAACAATTTGAAACAATAACTAACGTAAATATGGTTTTGCTACCAGAAGTCAACTGGCTAATTTATAAAAATTAAAATAACTACTATACAGGGTGTCAATTTGAAAACACTCCACCCTTAATATCTCTCATTCAGTATGGAATACTCAGGGCACAACGATCTATGAAATAAAATAAAGTAATACAGTGTGACCGATAAGTCATGTATCAATCGAAGTCAGATGATAGAATATTAATGTTTATTCATATATTCAAACAGCAATACAAAATATGTTATTACATAGATGCACTTACTAGTCATACATATCCAGATGAGTGTTACATCGGAATGGATAAAATCATACACCTGACAATTATGCATTTAAATTTGCAGTAAACACCCGAATCAACATTCAACAAAACATTAAATTTTTATTATATAGAGTGCGCCATAATGTTTGCAGCATATGAGAAAAAAAATTTATCATCATCAGAGTTACAAAAACACTTCATAGGGGAATAAGGGATCGTTTCTGCATATTGGAAAACTCAACAATCGATATTGACATACCCACCATCAATATGGTTGCAATTTGAAAAAAATCATTTGGATTGGACAAAAGTGAGGTTATTGATAAAGATAACAGGAAAAGTTATTCAAAATAGTTGTTCATAATAAAAATATTTCAAACTTGATACAATTTAATTCATTTATCACAATCATGTATCAATATTTATATAATACAAGGAAATAAAAAATATTCTCAACAGTAAAATATAATATTTCTAAAAATACAGTAATATAAAACAGTCAGACAGTCACGTAAAAATGAGATAAGGACTGTTTATAAACATTTTAATAATTTGTGGTCTTCAAATTATTAGAGAGTTATTGCAAACTGAAATAACCCAAGTAGCACACCTATATTGGTGAAATATTGGTACAATATTGTGAACATATTGGCAAAATATTTTAAATGCAATATTGGCGAGAAAAAAAATGTGAACATTCGGCGATATTGGTCCAATATTACTTGAATAATATTGGCGAAATATTCTTGAACTGATATTGGCCTCAAAATATTCGGCGATATTGGTACAATATCGCTGATACAATATTCTGACAATATTGGCACAATATTCAAAAGTTATATTGTCGAGAAGTAAAATATGAACATTTTGCGATATGGTCGAATATTGTTTGAATATTTTAGAAATAGTTTTGGTGGAATATTCTTGAAGCAATAATGGCCTCAAAATATTTATCGATATTGGTACAATATTAATCGATATTGCTACAATATCATTTGAATATATTGGTGGATGTCAATATAACTTGGTAAATTATTAAATGTCCTTCAGTTGATGAAGGTGACACCAGAGTCTGTCTTTTGATCGCCATAACCACTGAGTGAGCTGTCTTGAAACAAGTTATGGGAAGTAGGTATTTAATATACTATCGTAGATTTTAGACGACGTTTTATATGTAAAGCCATCTAGCGGATCTTTATCCAAGTTTGATCATGATATAATTTCAATATGTTTCATTGAATATTCTGTCAATATTCAAATTTCATCTCAATCTAGATGAAGGAAACAATATGAAGACAATATTGTTTTAACGATATCGATAAATATTATTGAACCAATATTAATTAATAAGATTTGTTGAATATTGGCGAAATGATATTCAACCAATGTGTAATCACACTTAGAGATACAATATAGTTTTTATTCCTAGAATCGATATTAGGGGAATATTGGGATTGCGATATTTATTCTAGATGTTAAAAACGATATGAAGACAATATTGTTTTATCGATATTGGTAAATATCATTCAACCAATATTGACTCAATATGAGTTATTACAATTTGTCAAATAAAGTGGAAATGATAATCAACCAATATTCTAACAAACTTGGAAATACAATATAGTTTTTTCTCCCTATAATCGATATGACTGGAATATTTCGATTGCAACATTTATTCTAGATGTGGAAAACAATATATAACCAATATTGTATTATAGATATTGGTAGAAATTATTCAAACAATATTGACCCAATATTTCGTGTGATAATTTACATTCAAAACTAGTTCAATCAATATTCCACCGATATTATTAATATAATATTGTTTTTTGAATATTTACCCATATTGGACTAATATTGATTTTTCATTTACAATATATCTATATTGGCCCAATATGGAACCAAGATTCAGCCGATGTGATGTGCTACCTGGGAAGTTCACCTAATTACAAGAAACTTTAATTAAAGTGTCCTGTATTGTGATTTCGTATTGGTGTTATTGCAACAACCATCTTTCTAGATGCTTTTATTTTGACAAGTACGTCAAATTTCAAATCTTTTCATGTATTCATCCCGATCACCATCTCATAACATCGTTGGTCTAATATCATTTGTATGTGCTGCCGAACAGTTTACAAATAAAATTATTTTTGAATCAACTGCAGCATTCCTTCCCAAACAGCGCATCCATTTGAAATATGCTTACGAGGCACTACTTGAAGAAGAATAATATTGTCCTCGTACGTGAATCTTGAACGTTTCTTATCTTTTTTCCTCATGTTTACTCACTTTGAACACAGTTTTCTCACATAAAAGCTACTACTATGTTTTGATGTTCACAGCAAAGGACCCTGCAAACTTCTTCTGGAATTTGGATCCAGATGAATTTTTCTGAATTTTTGGTATGATGTAGTCCATGTAATTCTCAACCAGTTAGCATTGCGCCAACCCAAAAAAAATACAGTTTTGCTGCCGGGGGCGTTGAAATCACTCAATGCTCAGATTTTACTATTTATTTTTGAATCCGGTAGCAATATTTTCATTTGCTTCGTTGATGCTAACGTTGCAAAATATGGTGCTGTTTTATAGAAAAAGTTCTTCCCCCCAACCCCTATTACGAAACGCAGAAAAAAAACTCAAGTATCTTTAAATGTATCGTCAAATGTTCAAGTATGCCTGAATAAGGGAAATAGCAGTTTTTTATGATAATCCCTCCTCCCCCCAAAGCGACCAAAACAAAAATATTTTTGTAGATTTTTCTGAAATTTCAATATGATGCAGATCAAGTTATTCTGAATAGAACTTAATTGGGTGACAAACCCCAAAAATGAATAGTTTCAATGCTAGGGGGCGTTGAAATCATACCTTGCTCAGAATTGACTATTCATTATTATAGGCGGAAACAATACCACTACGTATTTTAGTTTAGATTATGCTGAACGATTTTCACATTTTTTGTAAAAAAAAATCTTTAACCTTCCCCTTACCCCCAACCCCTATTTTAAATCACGAAAAGAATTAATTCAGGCACCAACTCAAATTCAAATTGTTGATGTCCAATTTCTATTCATTTTCAAGATTTTCGCCCAATTAATTGATATTCAAATAACATGAACTACGCCCTACTAGGAATTCAGCGAAATCCACCAATATTTTTTTGAAGGGAAGGAATGGTGGAACTGAACAACTGTACGATTTCCTTAATTTGAGCTGATTAAAACATTTATTTTGATAATTATTTTGAGTAGTCGAATTTTTTTTTTGTGTTTTAAAAAAGGGGTTGGGGGTAAGGGGGAGGTTGTATATTTGTTTTTATAAAAAATTACACAGTTGTCCAGCATAAACTAAACTAAAATACGTTGAGATATTTTTTCCTACTATAGTAATGAATATAGTCTATTCTGAGCAAGGTATGATTTCAATGCATCAAAACTATTGATTTTTGGTGTTGTCACCCAAATAATTTATGTTCAAAATAACTGGAACTGCATCATATCAAAAATTCGGAAAAATCCACCGAAATGTTTTTGTCTTGTGCCCTTTTGGGGGGAGGGGGGATAATCATAAAAACTGCTATTTTCCTTATTCAAGAATAGTTAAACATTTCACAATACATTTAAAAGCACTCGAATTTTTTTTTGCATTTCTAATTAGGAGTTGTGGGGCTAGGATTTTTTTTATAAAACAGCATAATATTGTGCAACATTATCAACAATGAAACAAGTGAAAATATTGTTACCGGATTAAAAAATAAATAGTCAAATCTGCGCTAGGGGTGATTTCAAAGCCCTCTAGCAGCAAAACAATAAAAAAAAATTGAGTTGGCACAAAGGTGTCATTGATTGAGAATCACATGGACAACATCATACCAAAAATTCAAAAAAATCCACTTGGACCCAAATTCTACAAGGAGTCTGCGGGGTCTTTTATAGGTTACTAGTTATGATTCACAAAAATTTGGCAGAAATGTCAAAATAAAGACGACTTAAATGAAAGTTTTTATTCCTTTATGGGCCAGTTTCACAGGTTCCAGTTATAGATAACGACAGATTTTGCTGACTCATTTTCTCTCTTCTGGGATTTTAACCACTGGAAATTATGTCAGTGTTGAGCCCAAAAAATGAAAATTCAGCGATCGGACGTGTGCTAGGCATATTGAAAATTCATTTTCCATTTACAGAAAAAATTTGTTTTTTTTTTCATTTTCTCGTTTATGGCATTTTAACATATGAATAGGTATAACAATCTAATAGTGAAAAACCAATGCCATAAGGTTTGCACGTGCTTAAAGGGTTGAAATAGGGGCGCGATCTTGTGAAAAAATAGTTGGTTGCTGATGCATTTTCTCGCTTATGGCAATCAACAGAATGAAATTTGATATCGTTAGGAACCCGAAAAAAAATCCCATAAGCCGGTCAGCTGTTGAAGTATATTTTCCGGACGGAAAATTTCGTGAAATATTTTTTCGTTTTCCGGCACACTTTCTCGTTTATGGCATTTGAACCATATGATTCTGTTGATGGATAAACATCATAATAAAATTTCCATAAGCTTTGCATGTACCTCAAGAAAAGCCATAAGTTGTAAAGTTGTAGGAAAATTTGTGGAAATTTTTTCATTTTCTCGTTGATGGGAATTGGCATGTGAGGAGAAAATAGTATTTCAAGACCAGAAAAAAAAGCCATAAGTCGGAAACATGATATCGATGTTTTATACAGTGTGGCCCATTTAAAATGGAAGCACCCTTATAAATCATACTTTTTTCAACCGATTGGAATGCTTTTTTTTCGTTAGGTAGATAATCAAAAAGTCCACTGGGACACCAAATTTCATGAATAAATCTTCATTTTCAGAGCCAACTATTCTTTTTTTTTTCGAGGTAAAAAACTGAAAAGTTTATTAGCAATTTTTTTAGAAGAAATCAGACTATACCACTGGAATTGTGACATGTTCAAATGGTCAATTTTGGAATTTTGTTGAAATTCGTTCATCGATAAAAAAGTTATGGGAGAATTAAATTTAAAAAATATGCCTGTTAAATCAACCAACCATTTCAATTTCTACTCTTATCCAAAATTCAGAATACACCAGGGACCAGGGACCAGGGAGTCTCAAAATATCACTGATCAGAATTTCATCAAAATCTATTGATAAATAATAATGAAAAATCATTAAATAAAATGATATTTTCATGAAATTCCATCAACATATTTTTCAAATTTTGTTATCCTGTAATTTTCTTATTTATGAATAGATGTTGATGAAATTCTGACCAGTGATATTTCGAGACTTCTTGGTGCATTCCAAATTTTGATAAGAGTTCTGAAATTGAATTGGTGGGTTGATTAACCGGCATATTTTTAAAATTTCATTTTTGAAATTTTTATAACTTTCTATTGATGGACGAGTTTCAACAAACTTTCAACAAGAACTATTTAAAAATGTCGCGAATCCAGTGGATTGATGTGATTTTTTCTAAAAAAATTATTTTAGATTTTTAACCTTGAAAAATGAGAACAGTTGGCCCAGAAAATGAAGAATTACTCAATTTGGTATTCTGATGGACTTTTTGAATGTCTACCTATCGAAAAAAAAAGATTCCAATCGGTTGAAAAATTAAAGTTTGATATAAGTGCTTCCATTTCAAATGGGTCACACTGCATAAATAAATACAATTATTTGAAAATTCTGCTGCGATAAATTAATAAAGATAATATTGCTCATTTCTTTATCCATGGCATTTGGCATATGCATTGCAAACTTCATTCTTAGGCAATAAAAAATGTCGGAAGTATGATAGTAATATTGGAACCAAATAATTTATTTTTTTAGATAATTTTTTATAGAGTGAAAAAAATAGTTATGGGCATTATTGTGACAAACTGATAGGGGTTGTAAAGATGATTCAAGCAATTTTGCCTCAACCCCTATAAGTTAAATATTTTAATTACGTAATTCCCCCACGTCTACTGGCTTGCTGTGTCATAATAGGATGATCATTCGAATTTGAATACGTAACATCAGATTTTTGAAATAATGTGATTATGCCCATTACCTGTTTATTGTGCCTATGTGACACGATGTGGCGAATCAAAGTTCACAAAATAGTAAACACAGCAAGCCAGTGTGCGCAGAAATATAATAAACACTACCTAGTTCGTTTCCCCACCACCTTAGAGGCAGAGCTTCCGGCGTGTTTTTTTCATAGTGGCCTGCTATCCAGGCCTGGTTCTTCTTTTAGAAGTGAAAGTTCCAGAATAATACATTGCTTCAATGTCTAAATGAAAAATCGAACTAATTTCCAGATTAGAAGCATTTCTGGACCATAGGTTGAAATCGATTTGCAGTGTCTTCGGTACAATTCAAATGGTGAACAGAAGAAAATGTAATATTTGTTGGTTCCTGCGTATCCTAGGAATCATATCACACTGGATATGTGTGCACAAGTCTCTCATGTCATGTCTAGCACTGGACTTACAAGTACCGTTGTGACCTGAGATGGGCTGATTTTCTAGATTATCATTCTCGGTCTCTAAAAACTACCCATAACATAGGTTCCTTGGAATTTCTGAAAATATTTGAAAACTCAAAATTATGTTCTTCAATGGATTGGTGAATCTCAAGGGTTTTCAACTGAGCCCCTGCTCCATTAAAAAAATTGGGTGAATGACTGTCACCTTGAGGGGGGTGCAGGAGTGGTGAATTTTTTATGTCACAGAGTGTCTTTTCGAAAACATAACTCGACGTTTTTCTTAAAAAATAATAACGTAAAAAATTAATGTATCCGTTACTTCAGGACCTCACTGTATAAAACATCGTAATCATGTTTCCGACTTATGGCTTTTTTTTCTAGTCTTGTAATCAGTTTTTCTTCCTACATGCCAATTCCCACAAACGAGAAAATTAACAGATTTTCCTGTGATTTTCTGCAAGTTTTCCAGTTTCATATAGTATGATAAGCACGAACTAGACTTATGGCTTTTTATATGACAGACTTTGATATTAATAAATTTCTATTGCACATTATTTCGTTCACGAGAAAGTTTGCCGGAAAACGAAAAAAATTTTCACAAAATATTCCGTCCGGAAAATATACTTCTGACCGGTTTATGGGAATTTTTTTTCGGGTTCCTAACGATATTAAATTTCATTCTGTTGATTGCCATAAGCGAGAAAATGCATCAGCAACCAACTATTTTTTTACAAGTTCGCGCCCCTATTTCAACCCTTTAAGCACATGCAAATCTTATGGCTTTGGTTCTTCACTATTAAATTGTTATACCTATTCATGTGTTAAAATGCCATAAACGAGAAAAAAAAAACACAATTTTTTTCTGCAAAAGGAAAATTAATTTTCTATATGCCTAGCACACGTCCGATCGCTAAATTTTCAATTTTTGGGCTCAACACTGACATAATTTCCAGTGGTTAAAATCCCAGAAGAGAGAAAATGAGTCAGCAAAATCTGTCGTTATCTGACGGTCTATTAGCGTCCAAATCAACTGAGTAATGGTTAGATTGTGAACCTGTCAACGCCAGTGAAAGAATGTCATTCACCGTCTAAACTTTCAGTTAGTTATCTGAAGGTTAACTGGGACCTGTGAAACTGGCCCTATGTGAATTAAATACGGGATGCCTGTATTTTAATAGAAGAAAATTGTGAAGGACATATTGAATATAAGTATGTCAAATAAAGGAAAACTTTATTAAGGGATCATCACATTAGAGGTTGCAATAACTCTCTATTAGTCTCTATTAAAAATACTCAATTTGAATTAGAAAAACTAAAAACAGATTTTTTAATAACATAAAAAAGATACATAAAGAACAGTCGTTGGTAATTCCAAAGTAGGAGAGTCTTTGAATATATCACAAACTGAAAATGGATATCATTTCGTTTGTGAAAGCATGTACTTTTTCAATCGATTTTGAATTGTAGGATGTTTCTGAAAGGACCCCGCACATTTCTTATGGGAAATGGCTTTCCGTGAATTTGGCTGAATTTTTTGTATATTGTAGTTCTTGATGAGCTGATCAAAAGTGTCTATAGCCACAAAGCTCAAAAATGGACAGTTTTCGAGATATGGAGATTTGAAAATGGATTTTTTCCATTTTTTGTAGTATTTGGTCATCAATCCGATAGCTCTTATTTCTTGATGGGATGGCATTTGAATGTTCGGCGCCCCCAATCCGACTGAGAAATAGTCTTTTTCAGTTATGTTAGGCACCGCCATCAAACAATTTTCATACACTGCTCCACACTGGTTATGAAATCAGGTACTATTTCCAAGATCTTCCATACATCTTTTTATGCTACAAGATAGCGCCAGTATAATTTTAGTTGTCAAATACGACATGTGTTGGGTATTTTTTGAAGAGAGACCATAATAACTGATACTGAATATATCTAATGTCCAATAATATCGTGCATGTTTTCCAAAATGTTCATAACGAGGCTTAGCGAAAAGCTCGAGTGTTTTTTGACTGTTATCATGCCGGAATTAGTGGCTCGAAACATTTGATCTATAACATTCAGGAGTGCGGTAGCACAACTGTGTCCCTTTCTGAATCCAGATTGGGTAGCCGGCAGTGTATCTTTATTATCAAGATATTCCACTTATTGTCTTTTTATACCCCTTTCTTGAATTTTCGAACTGACTGGTACGATAATGATAGGCCTTAGATCCTTGAAATCAGCGACAATACCGGACTTCGGTAGAGTTATTATATGAGCTAATTTCCATTGGATGTAACATTGATGAAATTGAATCAAACTGTGACATTTTCAGAATTGCCATCTCGGAAATCATGACACACATTTGAAATCTATCAGACACTACGATAAACTTAGTTTGAGATTATTTTTTCTTTTTCTCTTCCTCATTACAAAAAATAAATTTTGATCCTTCCTGATATTCACTCAACCGTGGAACGGAAATATTTTGTAGTACGAGGATCTAGTTAGTCTAGGACCAGTTCCCTGCATAAACAAAATAATCCGTTACCATAGCAACGAACAATAACTTATTAGTAGTCAGTGTAATGTTTGACGTCAGAAAAGTAAACCAGAGTTACGCAAAATAGAAAGAAAAAATATGTCCACCGAAATTGTGAAAATCGAAAAATTGGAGTATCGAGCCATCATCAAGTACCTGTATTTGAATGGGTTGAGAGGTGAGCAGATTTACGAAGATATGCCTACCAACCTTGGTGATCAATGTCCTTCGTATGCGACCGTGAAAAATTGGACTGCTAGCTTCAAAAGAGGTAAATTTTCCATTAAAGATAATGACCGATCGGGAAGGCCAGTTTCAGTGTCAGTCTCCGAAAATATCGATGCAGTTCATGACATGATTTCAACAGACCGTCGAATTGGGCTAAAACGGATATCTGAAGCACTGAATATTTCATAAGAACGCGTTCATCATATAGTTCAAGTCTATTTGGACATGAGAAAAATTGCTGCAGAATGGATCTCCAAATGTTTGAATGTTGACCAAAAGCGTGCAAGGGTAGTAGCATCGCGTTCGATCTGTGCTCGATTTGAAAACGATGTAGACTTCTTAAACCGACTTGTTACTATGGATGAGACTTGGGTACACTTCTACGATTCAGAAACAAAGCAAGAATCGATGAAATGGCGACACTCCGGTTCTCCAAGACCTAAGAAGTTTCGTGTCCAAAAATCTGCTGGAAAAGTTCTTGCTTCAGGTTTTTGGGATTGCCATGGAGTAATCATGAATGATTTCTTGGATAAGGGTAGTACAATAACTTAAGATTACTATTCGACATTACTGACCACTCCACGGGAAAAAAATAAAGAGAAAAGACGCGGAAAGCTAACCAAAATTGTTTTGTTTTTGCAGGACAACGCCCCTGCACACAAATCTCATGTTGCCATGCAAAAAAATCGTGATTTAGGGTTTGAATTACTTGAACACCTCCCTTATTCACCAGATTTGGCTCCGTCCGACTATCATCTCTTTCCTCAACTGAAAAAATGTTTAAAATGTTAATTTTTTTCCAACGAGGAGGTAATAAAAGCTGTGGAGGTCTGGTTTGCAGAGCAAGAAGAAACATTTTTTTTGAAAGGTCTAGAGACGTTGCAGGTTCGCTGTAACAAATGTATCCTTAAAAGGACAATATGTTGAGTAATAAAATATTTTGACATTGAAATTTTGTTTGGTTCTATAGTAGGCTATAAATAATATACAGGGTGGGTCACGGTCGATGGTACCTCAGACGTTTACGGAGAACGGGACATAGGATCGTTCTGAAAATTTGGTGTCTCAAGTAGTTGCTCTTTTTCTATCGATCTAAAATATTTTCATCGATGCAGCGTTGCTGCTTATACTAGAAAGTATCAGCATCTTTGTTATTTCAAATGGGTCACCCTATATTTTACCGCATTTTTGAACTTGTCATTTCTTTCTGATTATTTCTGCCTCATACTTCCCTATACCTATCTCTAACGGTTTTTGAGATATTGGTTATTTTCCATATTTTTTATCCAAAACATAGCTCGAATTGAATGTTTATTTCTGCGGTATTTGGATTCTCAGGAAGTTGCAATTTTGTGTTTAGTTCATCAAGATCATGTACATTGATTCTGTATAGAGAAGTTTGTTCTGCGTTATACAGGGTCGTTCAAAATTCATGATCTTACTGCTAGATAAGAAAAGGGTTGAGTGCGTTTTTTTAAATGGAACATCCTGTATATTATGAAATATCCTGAAAGATGACTAAATTCCCTTCGAATTGATATATCATGTTCCTATACCTAAATAGCCAGAATTCCGAGATAATAGCAATTTTCACTTGTAATCTCCCAAGTGCTTGAATTATTGCCGGAAATTTTTCAAGTACATGATTTTTTTTGAAAATTCATGTACGAGATAAATTTACGGCAATCATTTCAAGCACGAGGGGGATTCGGTAAGAAAATTTCACACCGAGACATGAATATCATCCAACAATTCATACGAAATAACTAACGATGGTTTCACCTGAACTATTTATAACCACTGAAATATTGATATGTAAAATACTTACAAAATACTACAAAATTTTCAACAATAAATGTGTTTGAATTTGGAACAAAAAAAATAAAAAAGTTATGTTCTAATCGTGTAGTGGTGTATTGAACCATCGACCTAGCGACTCATAGGCCGCAACACTACCGCTGAGCTACGGGATTTAAGATAAAAACTTGTGACAAATGGTGTCTTGAACTTCTTCTGAAATATGATTTCAGAATTGACAATTTCTGCAATAATCGTGGAGAAAATATTTTCAGACACATTCCAAATATCTAGTAAATACATAATTATCTCCTTTCATATGAAAATTAGACCTCCATTTGTACATTGAACCAAAATATCAACTTGTCACATGTCAAATGTTTGACAGAAAAATTTCCACTTATTCATTTCGCCCAGGGTACCCAGGGATAAAATTTCCGGAAATTTTTAGGGTTGCCATGGTATCTAAACAAGAACGAATTTTTTGATTAGCTACAAAAGTGAGGTGTGAAATTTTCAAAGAAAATCGATTTATTTTTCTCATATTCATCTAAGGTAGCTATTAAATGTCATGATGGTACATGACATTATGAAAATTTGACAATTAGTGCACTATTAATAATACCGTTGTGTGTTTCTTAACGAAAGTGACTCAAAAATAATTGAAATGGAGGGAAACGAAGTTCTGATGAAATTGTTTATTCTTCATGGAAAATGTGAAGGAATTGTTTGAATTTGAAATTTAGGTTTTAGTTTTATTCACACTTTGTATATGAATGTTTTTTTATAAGTTTTAAAGGTTTTAGTTTTATTCACACTTTGTATATGAATGTTTTTTTATAAGTTTTAAATATGATGTGGCTGTGAAAAAAAGTGATGATATATATGTTGACAGAAAATAAACAAGATTTTGAAAAGTTGTAAAAGTCTGAAATTTAATATAGATTTTCGCGCTGATCCTTCAGCCGGATTAACGAGGAATATTTCAGGTTTGTAAGGCAACAGGAATTATAGCAAGAACGTGCAGAAAATTCAATGAAACGTACCCTGATCTACAACCAATGAACAAAAGGAAGTTTGTAGGATTACAACATAATTTCATTAATTATCTGTCAAAAATTAGAAAACGTTCAAAATAAATTTTCAAAATGCCGACCATTGGGTTCCAAACATTTCAAAATCCGGGTATTTGGAGATATAGTTGTAGCACTCCTTATTTCACTGCCATCTAGCATTTTTTTCTTCCATATTTAAACACATTTATTGATGAAAATTTTGTTAAGTATTTTACATATCAATATTTCAGTGGTTATAAATAGTTCAGGTGAAACCATCTTTAGTTATTTCTTATGAATTGTTGGATGATTTTCATTTCCCGGTGTGAAATTTTCAAACCGAATCCCCCTCGTACTTGAATTAATTGCCGTAAATTTATCTCAAATCTTAAAAAATTCATGTAGGTACTCTAAAAGTCCCGGCAATAATTCAAGCACTTGGGAGATTACAAGTGAAAATTGCTATTATCTCGGAATTCTGGCTATTTAGGTATAGGAACATGATATATCAATTCGAAGGGAATTTAGTCATCTTTCGAAATATTTCATAATATACAGGATTTTCCATTTAAAAAACGCACTTTCAACCCTTTTCGTATCTAGCAGTAAGATCATGAATTTTGAACGACCCTGTATAACGCAGAACAAACTTCTTTATGCAGAATCAATGTACATGATCTTGATGAACTAAACACAAAATTGCAACTTCCTAAGTATCCAAATACATATATATATATATATATATATATATATATATATATATATATATATATATATATATAATATATATATATATCAATTTGAGCTATGTTTTGGATAAAAAATATGGAAAATAACCAATATCTCAAAAACCGTTAGAGATAGGTATAGGGGAGTATGAGGCAAAAATAATCAGAAAGGAATGACAAGTTCAAAAATGCGGTAATATACAGGATGACCCATTTGAAATAACAAAGATGCTGCTACTTTCTGGTATAAGCGGCAACGCTGCAATGCTGAAAATATTTTAGATCGATAAACCAAAAGCAACTACTTGAGAAACCAAATTTTCAGAATGATCCTATTTCCCATTCTTCGTAAACGTCTAAGGTACCATCGACCGTGGCCCACGCTGTATATATAAATTTTACCTTTGTTATATTAATTACATGGTTACTATACTGGTCTATATTCATAAATTATAAGACGCTTATTTTTCTTGAATCATGGTAAAATTTTTCTTACTGTTAATATATCTTGAAAAGTTTTCTCCTCAATATATTTGTTGATTAAAAATTCCATTGGTTCAAAGATTTACTCAGATATAGCCTTGTTTACGTTTGTAGAAACTCCAGTCGATTTCTGCCACAAAACATATATGTTTTTCATTATTTCAAACTCAAACGCTCTGGGTATGGCCGTATCATTTACGATTACAACAAAATTATCTCGCAAAACGTAGCAAAAAGCAAATAAATAAATTACATTTCCCAACCGATGCAAATCCATAATTCATTCATCAAAGATTTAGTCAAAAACAACCTGCTGAGATCAGCTTTCATAACGGAAATTTCTCGATAAAAAATGCATTTATTCAAATTGTATATCCATTTCGGACCACCCTCGTGCAAGGCATACGCAACGGATTCATTTTTATGCTCCCGTCGAAAGTATACACGAGGTAAATTCGCAATACAGTAATAATATTTGCTTTTGGAGTCAAAATCAGAAATTGTACATAAGAACAGGTGCTCGGCAGGTGAACACTGGCTCGAAAGCAATTACGGAACAAAACATTCATATTACATTATTACAGCGAGCATAATTGCATATTCTACAAGCCCAGAGTATACAGCAATTCCCTTGTATCGTGGAATCACAGAGGCCCACCGCGAAATATCACAATTCCTGTTTATTTATAATCTACGTGAATGAACGTTTCCATGATGGTTTGTTGTATGTGAACCCTTTACGGAGGTGTGGCGACATGGGCGTACACGGGGAGATCCACGTGCAGTGGCGGAACTACGCTATGAGCACGCTTATGCAACTTTAATACGAGTAGTGGTTGAAAGAATGCGAGGTTCACGAACAACAGGAATGTCATAGATATTCCAGAACTGCAATCTTCGATGATGAACCAGTGCCTTTTACCACCCTATATGAACAGAAGTATGTGATTTTAGTAATTTGAATATAACTTTAAAATGTGCTACTCCCCAGATAACACACGGATATACAATGGACGTCCAAATGATGTCCACAATGGACATAACGAATATCCATTGGACGTCCGTTCATGTCCAGAAGGATATCCTATGGATATCCACTGGATATCCATATGCCAGAAAATTGGACGTCCATTGGATGTCCAGTGTGTACTAAGGATGGATATATATATTGGACCAAAATGGACATTCACTGGACATAATAAATATAGCATGGACTTCTGATGGACCTAAATTGGACTTCTTATGGACCTCTAATGGGTCTACATTGGACCTCTGATGGACCTGTAATGGTATGAAATGGACATGAACTGGATATATTATGGATATAAACGGGATATTTTATGAACATTAACTGGATATATTGTATTCGATACAAATATTTCAAGGGCGTATTCCTGGGGTCAAAATTTAGAAACTGAATTCAGTTTCTAAATTCCATCAGGAATTTGTGCAAGATATGTTGCATTGCCTGAAAAACAATCAATAATGAGTTGAGTATTTGAAACAAAAATATGTTTTCAGAATTTTATGAGTTGAACATCCATTTTTGTGCAAAGGACAACAACAACAGGACAGTCAATCACCACTTCGAATGGATGGGGTAGCACTGAATTCCTATTTTACTCTTCTGTAATATTTCGTGAAAATTTTATTCCTCCAGTTTTATTTTGCACCTTATCTTTCCTCAAACACCCTTCACCTTTGATTCAAACGACAATCAGTTTCAAAGCCTCTCAATCCCCCAGGAATTTGCAATCAGTTACCGTTACTCCAGCGAGACTTTACCTGATATGAATACTGTGAGTCAAAATGAGTATTGAATAGTCAACCAAGTGAACGTGAACACTGTAATAAATAATGCACCTCCGAGGGCTCCCAGCACTATACGACACGAATTTAATCTCAAACAATTAAAATTGTCTTTTTGTTTCTTCCTTTTGCAACTAGCGTCAAGTGTCATTCTCATTTGCATGTTCATTTTTGTCATTGTCATTACCAATTTCGGTAGTCGCCACCTGAGACAGGGACATTGGTACCAACATATGCGCACTTGGTCCGGGCGAAGGATGTACAATGTACGTCAAAAGGACATCCCTTTTTAATCTGGATTTTCAGTCAATTTGGACAAGAAATGGATGTCCATTGGAAGTCCCCAAACGGATATCCATTGTACTAGCAGAAATGGACATCCAATGGATGTCCGTTCAACGTCCATGTCCACAAGGACCAATTATGGACATGAAATGGATATCCATAGGATATCCTGTGTTTACTGGGTCGTAGGTAATAAAACAAGTGTATCGGTGATTATCGAAATAGAAATTCCTTCGATTTTGAGAAACAAACTATGTTGCTTGGCAACCACACGAGCGCTTTGTGGTTGCCTGAAGCAACATAATTTGTTTCGAAAACGAGAAGGAATTTACGATAATCGCCGATAACACGAGTTGTATTTGTTAAGATTCCCAGTAAACACATCATGTGTATGAAACATTTCAACCGAATCCTAAATGGAAACATTTGAAACATTCTAAACGTTCGGTCCAGAAATAAATCTGAAACATGTCACATATTACATTCCAGGTGAAATGTATCCGAAATGTTTCCAATGCACTCATGAAACGTCAGTAGAGACAAAACGTGTATGAAACATATCAAATGCACTTATAAAACGCCAGTAAAGATAAATTGTGCCATCTGACGTTGACTTTGCAAAAGTTTACTACGGTCATGCGCCATCGCCAAAACTCCATCGTCGCCATCCTACGAGAATCCTAGTCGCGCAATGAATCATTGTGCTTTTGTGAGTTATAATTTCATAATTTTGAATTTTCACCTTCCAAAGGCTTCAACCACAGTATACCTAATGTATTGAACTGTGCTTCAACTGTGACGCTTGTAATTTCATCAGCATATGAACTGAGCACTCTATCCCTCTTTCCTGTTTTCTAATAAAGTGCGGAGTTGATAGAAATAAATAGACTCCGTTTGGTTGAGCTGATTTTGAGTTGAAATCTTGATTTTTGCCTCTGAATGTGTAATCGTGAATCCCCTATATCAGCAGGTTTGTAATGTTTTTAGATCACAATTGATTATATATAATTTGTGTAAATATTGTGAAGTTATTTCATGATTTGATCCACGTCATCAACCAACTTCCTAGGTTAATGGTATCATGAAATATGTTTTTTATAAAAAAAGTTAACACAGTTCAATAACATACCTAAATAAGCATGCTATATTATATCAGCATATCTCTCTGTTTAGACACATTCATTATAACATACATTGTCATCGGATATAATGAAGAGTTGGTAAAGTGAATAGGTGATGGTTTTTCCTTCACAGTATTTTTTCAGATGCAGCACGAAAGTGATTTCCCAATATGCCCGATAGCAAATTGAAAAGAATACTATCATATGGTTTCATCAGGCATATTTGAGATTCCAACATCCATCCAATCATCCCAATCTCAATGATGGATACATTTTAATAAACAATGTCATGTGGCTACAAAATTTTCAATTAATGCTTATTATTTTTTTATTTCATTATTCAGGAAAAATAAAATAAATATATGGTTTCTGTATATGATATTTACATATTCCGTTGCTACTGTTTATGGAAATTATTTGCATAAATCCTGTATTTTGGTATCTACCTATGTACACATCAGGAACCACGTGAAATATTTACTATGTGCATCTTTTGAAATATTTCGGGAATGTATTCCATATGCAGTTATATTATGTTTCATAAATGTTGCTACTGGAACATTTGCTGTGAACGTGTGCGACATATTTTTAAACTTCACCAGATACCATTTTTGAAACCTACATAATTTACGTAACCAGTCCAGAAAATACTGTTTTTTTGGACGAGTAGACCAAACTCTAGGACGAGCGTTAGCGAGTTAGCGAGTCCTGAAAGTCTGCGAGTCCAAAAAAAACTATTTTCGCACGTGTTGCTTCACTATTTTTTCGGCAACCATGTCGAATAACAAATCAATGAGACGCATTTAGTCTAAGAGACGAAGAGAGGTCGACCTGCGCCCATCTGTTAACCGGATGAAACATACTTTTTATGAAGTTACATAAATAGACGAATACGCCTAAAATGGGTTGCCTATCAAAAGGTGGTCATGACTATATACAGTGAGTTTCAAAAATTTGCACCATATGGAAACTTTTTTTTTATCGATTTGTCAGAAAATTTTATTCTTCATAAAAATTGGTGCACTACGGAATACTTGTAGTCGAGTAATCAAATTTCTAAATTTCCAAACGGTGTACACAGGAGAACGAAAAATGGAATTTTGATCATGATTAAACTATACCCTGGCTGTGATTCCAAATTTGAATATTTCGAAAATTTTACTTCTCATTTGTATTATAAAATGAAAGATAGATACCAACAGAAACATTCTAATTCTTATTTATATTAATATTTATATTAAAATTCGAGCACTTTCCGGCCTAGTCCGGGAAGTACGTGCTTCCTGGATTAGGCCGGCAAGTGCTACTTTCCCAAAGAAAAAGTGTCCGGGAAGTGAACACTTCCCCGATGGTTGCCGAAAAAATTAAGAACTTAGAAATATTTTACAATTTTTTTCTAAAAACACCAAAAACGCGAAAACTACAAGAGATAACGAAAAAAATTCACATAAACTGTTTCATTGTTTTCGAACAGGTCTTCAAAAAGTTCTAATGGAATTTTTTTTGGCGATAGAGTTTTCAATTTTTTTTTCCTTCCTAAAACCTACAAAAAATCTAAATGAATTTTTGCGATAATAGCAATAGTCCAGGAAATAATTCAAAAAAACGGAAAATTAAAGATCGATTTTCGATAATTCGGTATTAGCTTCAACGGTATCGTTCTCCGAAGTGTCTCGAATATTTCGGGAAATCTTTTCCATTTATCATCATCAAAATAAAATTATCAGAACATATGTTCCCAGAAGTCTGGAATAATCTGAATATATCAAGGTGGGAAACTTAACCGTCAGTACTGCCACACATGGAAGTTTGATTACCTTATTTTACGGTCACTTGTGATAATGTGTGGTATTTATTTTCAATTAGCGCGAATCATCAATTATCAATTACTTTCAAAAACAAAGAAATAAGTATTCCAAGCCAAGAATGATTGATCTCGTACAATTTGTCAGATTTTCTCACAAGACGCCCATATTTTCCAAAATATCGATCCGAAAAATAGTGATCATTTTGTTCTTTGCTTCATCTGCATGTTTTTCTCTTCGAATTCCATCACTTCTCCAGCAGATGACTTCGATTCGCAACAGTAAAACTCTTTTCCGAATGGCCATTTCAAGAGCGATATTGCGAACCCAATCTCTGGAATTCATCTTCGGCATGGAAGGCAAGATCAAAAGACCGAATAATAAGGGGCACACGACTCCCTGTCGGAAATGAAAGTGTTCCAAAGCGTCGAAGTCGCTCTCCTATTCAGATGCCACCCTTTATCGAACTTTTGTAATGAGGAAATGCAATATGCTTCCGAACTTGATTAGAACTGACAGGCTAATTAGTCGACTTGCAAATAACATTATTGACATTTGCTGAGCGTGTGGGGGTTAATTGGGGCAAAATGACTCGCTTGGAAATGGGTTAGTTGACTATTAAAAATAATCGAAAGAAAATTGCTTCTGGTAATCTCTGGAAATGAAGGAAGTTTGAATAATAATTTCAATACCAATTAGAAAGAAAACGGCGGAGTATTGATTTTTAATTCAAAGTCAAAATGCACGATTGAAAAATAATTAGTTCATTTGTTTGATTAGTCAAAGCATACAATGCAATACAAATATTGATTTCCCATCAAGACTTATCACAATATTGGATAATGACAATTATAAAAAATTGAAGTAATCCAAAAAAACTTTATACACATGCTACGTCATTCGTAACGTCGCCGGTTATTCCTCAGCGAATGGGAGTGGGTAGAGTGAGTTTGCTTTTGTTTTGCTAAAAAGGGGGCTAGTGCACCAGTGGATTGCCGCACCTTGGCCGATGGCGCGCAGTGACTAGGCCAATCTGCTGGTGGTAGGATTTTGGCTGGGAAGAAGATGAAGAAGAAGAATGTCATGTTGAAGGTCGTTTAATTGAGGTTTGTTGGTTAAGTTTCTTCATATACGATGAAAACAACCGAGGAAATGATAAACTAAAATATCAGTATGGTAATTTCTGTTCGGAGGGTTCAACGATTCCCCGAATATAATTATACCTGGTTCACAGATGCTTTTAGCGCACTAACCGTGATTTGTAAGTAAACACAGTTCACCCCTTCCGAAGCAGTATTTAGAAAGTAATAGTTTACAGGACGAGCATGCACTTGTATGAATCAAGAGGTATAGCCGTCAGTTGCGGTACTTAAAATTAAAGGAATAGCAATAAGCAGAAAGCCAGCAAGAAACAAACCTATCATGCCCCTTGCGGTAAGCGAAAGGGAACACTTGTGGAGAAAGTCAGGTAAGTATAGTCAGTTGTAGGATAGTATGCCCACTAAACTAGGCAGAGGTACACTTAATCTATCACTTAGCTGTGGTGGGTGTGCAGGCGGGGATGCCCAGGATGTAAGAGGGCTTCAGACTACTGGAGGGTTTCGTTAGGGAGATGACAGGCCGCTGGTGACGGTGATCCAGTATCACTTGGCTAGGTAACTGGGGTGTAGGCTGCGCCTGCAGAAGTCCTGCGGTAGTAGGTGGATCGAAGCGGTAGCTACAGTTGGGCTGCTTCCAGTCGATGGTTAGGTCTCGAGACCCAAGAAGTGGGAAGAAAAGTGAGCACATAAGAGAGAAAGAGAAGGTCGGATGAAAGGAGGCCTGAAATGGGAAAATCAAGAATAAGTCCTTCCGAGTAGCATGAGTTCAGGAAAATAATAATAGAAGCAATAGGCAAACAAGAGAAACGAATGTTCGTATCGCTATAATATGCTAGAAGATTGTGACATGCCTGAGATGAAGTGTGGCCCCAAAGTGTTATAACATTTATCGAAGCTGCGGTGAGATTCAGTAACAATCAAATCCACAAAGGTGATTGAAAAGACTCTTCCTTGAAGAAATATTACCAAAGTCACTGAATTTCACCAAATTTCCTAGGAAAATTCGCGAAACCGCGTGGACAAATTACTTATCTTTCGGAAAATGTGCGGCTTATCAAATTGTAGTTTTTTGTCACCAAAAATCCAAAAGTCATAAACAGCACAGCTGACATTGACATATGTCTGTTGAGCCAAAAGGCAGTTTATCTTTTTGTAAACATCTTTTTGAACATAAACAATCGACTTGCTTTCTGAAATATGGGATTGAATAGAGTTAGAGAGGTATTTTCATGGAACTGGGTGAACTAGAAATTCTTGAGGGTAACTTATAGGTTTCGCTCTGGCATAGATGACTACTAGCGAGGAAGGTTCGGAGGAAGCGAGAAGCATATAGTTTGCTGAGTGTTTGCTCATTTCTGTTCCCATGAATCTCCGACCCCAAGGTAGGTTGTGCGATCATAAACAGTCATAGCTTTCTGCACTAATTGAAAATGACACGTAACACAGAGTTACATAAAGATTGTGTAGAAAACGAAGGAGTGATCAAAAGTTTTATAATCAAATACACAATGGTAAAGATAACATAATTATGAGAATAGGCGATCAAAGGGAAAATCTTGTTTTCGAATAAAACAGCTAAAGATATTTAAAAAAAAAAATAATTTACTTTTTATTCAAGCTTTTTTATGAAATATGTAGCACTATCGTATGCTTTGGTCAGTCAGTGCATGTGTTAGGTCAAATCCAGGTTTACTCTAAGACGGCATTGACTATGGACACAGAGTAATTATATATAATTTTTTTAAATTGAATTTACAATACATTGTTTATCCAATACTCGGGATGGAGTGGGCTCAGGAATGTTCTACAGGAATCCGAGTACTGGCATCAGCCACTCTCTGGGCAAATACACATCTGTCTTTCAGGCAGAGGTGTACGCAATTCTCCAATGCGCGAGGGAGAACATCAGGAGAAACGTTGAATACGCGCGCGAGATGGGTGCCGCGATTGCTCACACTCGACCACAAGCGCAACCGTGTGACCACTTCAAAGGAGTGTTTGGTAAAGTTCAATCGCAATCCGGGCGAGTTTTTACGCCGTTATATAACCGTAGACGAAACATGGATCCATCACAATACTCCAGAGACCAAGGAACAATCAAAACAGTGGGTGTCAACTGGTGAACGTGCACCAAAGAAGGCTAAGGTGTGTCTGTCAGCCAACAAGGTTATGGCCACAGTTTTTTGGGATGCACGCGGTGTCATTCATATAGATTACTTAGAGAAGGGTAGAACGATCAACGGCGAATATTATTCAGAGCTTTTAGACAGATTCGATATTGATTTGAGGCAAAAACGACCACATTTAGCGAAAAAAAAAGTGCTGCTTCATCAAGACAATGCACGAGTGCACACGTGTGTAGTCACTATGGCAAAAATTCATAAATTGGGCTACGAACTACTACCCCATCCAGCATATTCTCCAGATTTAGCCCCTTGCGACTATTTTCTTTTCCCAAACCTGAAGAAATGGCTGGGTGGTAAGAGATTTGGGTCGAATGAAGAGGTTATAACCGAAACAAACGCCTATTCAGGCAGAGGTGTACGCAATTCTCCAATGCGCGAGGGAGAACATCAGGAGAAACGTTGAATACGCGCACATCAACATCTTGTCAGACAGCCAAGCGGCACTTAAGGCCTTGTGCAACAAGGAAGTGACGTCCAAACTGGTATGGGACTGCAAAGAGGAACTAGGAGTGCTGGCAGATCGGAGACCGGTCCCAGGACACCGTGGAATTGCAGGCAATGAAAAAGCAGACGAACTAGCGAGAGAAGGTTCGGAAAATCCCCCAAACCAAGGGCAGACACTAGGGGTACCGAAGTGTACAGTAAGAGCGTCTGTAAAATATTGGATTGGGGACAGTCACAAGAACTACTGGGAAAGCATACCAGGAAACAAATACGAAAAAGAATACAACACAGGTCAGTGCCATGAAAGGACGGCTGACCTGTTAGCGATGAACAGAAGCCAGTTCTGAACTGTTAAGGGACTCCTGACTGGTCATGCACCAGTGAAGGAGCTCCTCAACATAACGTTACTGTACAATGGAGACCTGACCTGCAGACTACGCGGTAAGGATCCAGAGACAGTGACACACATACTGTGCTATTGCGAGGCACTAGGCCGCTAAAGACTGGCAATCTTCGGGCAGCCATCTGGCAATCCAGAACTATACAGATCGCACCCAGTAAAGGACTTGTACAAACTCGTACAAGGCACGAAAGAACTGGATTTTACTGTGACAGTACACTACGTAGGCATGATACAATGGGCCATTAGGCCTATGTGTCACCGGAGGCAACAACCTGACGGGCCTAAAGGTGAAGGTTTTAATGAGTAGCCCTGTGAATCAGTGGAGTCTCACAGTAGGTCTGGAGTCTTGAGCCTGATACTCTTTTCCTCTTTATAGAAGATTTTCTACATCTCAGCCAAAAAAATATACATTGTATAATAAATGACAAAATTTTAACAGGAATATTGAGTTCGTAAGTTAAACTATGATTACATATGTTATGAGACATGTCTCTAATCACATGTTTATTCAATATACCTACATATTTATCATAATACTAAAACAATATTAGCTAAAGAATTATATACAACAAAATGTAAATACGAGGCTTGTTTGGTAAGTCCGTGACTTTTTAAATTTCCCGCGCAGTAACTTCAAATGCAACACTGCTGCTGTCAACCACCATCTTTCAATAGACTACTGTCAAATTTTGAGCAAGCTGCGACATTTGGTTTGTGTTTGACAGCAATTAGAAGCAGACAACCTCGTGAATTTTAACAAAAATGGAAAAAAGTGAATTTCGTGTGTTGATTAAGCATTATTTTTTGCGTAAAAAAACCATAACTGAAACCAAGGAATGACTTGATAAATACTATGGGAACTCTGCACCATCAATTTCAATGGTTAAGAAGTGGTTTACTGAGTTCCGTTGTGGTCGTACCAGCACAAGTGACGCCGTACGTTCAGGTCGCCCAAAAGAGGTCATCACGCCAGAAATCGTCGATAAAATCCATGGAATGATATTGGACGATCGGAGAATAAAAGTACGTGAGGTAGCTGAGGCTGTAGGCATCTCAACTGAGCGAGTACATCACATTTTACATGAATATTTGGACATGAAGAAGCTATCCGCGAGATGGGTGCCGCGATTGCTCACACTCGACCACAAGCGCAACCGTGTGACCACTTCAAAGGAGTGTTTGGTAAAGTTCAATCGCAATCCGGGCGAGTTTTTACGCCGTTATATAACCGTAGACGAAACATGGATCCATCACAATACTCCAGAGACCAAGGAACAATCAAAACAGTGGGTGTCAACTGGTGAACGTGCACCAAAGAAGGCTAAGGTGTGTCTGTCAGCCAACAAGGTTATGGCCACAGTTTTTTGGGATGCACGCGGTGTCATTCATATAGATTACTTAGAGAAGGGTAGAACGATCAACGGCGAATATTATTCAGAGCTTTTAGACAGATTCGATATTGATTTGAGGCAAAAACGACCACATTTAGCGAAAAAAAAAGTGCTGCTTCATCAAGACAATGCACGAGTGCACACGTGTGTAGTCACTATGGCAAAAATTCATAAATTGGGCTACGAACTACTACCCCATCCAGCATATTCTCCAGATTTAGCCCCTTGCGACTATTTTCTTTTCCCAAACCTGAAGAAATGGCTGGGTGGTAAGAGATTTGGGTCGAATGAAGAGGTTATAACCGAAACAAACGCCTATTTTGAGGGCCTTGAGAAAACCTATTATTTGGAAGGAATAAAAAAACTGGAAAAACGCTGGACTAAATGTATTGATCTAAAAGGAGATTATGTTGAAAAATAAAACGCTTATTTGCCAATTTTTTTTTTCTTTATTCAAATAGTCACGGAGTTACCAAACAGCCCTCGTATGTATACACAACCGAATCATCAATCTTATATTTCACTCAAATGCTACACGATTCATCAATATTTTTAATTTTCTCAATTATCCATGTTTTTATACATAATAATAATAATAATAAATAATAATAATAATAATAATAATAATAATAATAATAATAATAATAATAATAATAATAATAATAATAATAATAATAATAATAATAATAATAATAATAATAATAATAATAATAATAATAATAATAATAATAATAATAATAATAATAATAATAATAATAATAATAATAATAATAATAATAATAATAATAATAATAATAATAATAATAATAATAATAATAATAATAATAATAATAATAATAATAATAATAAGATGAAGCCGCAAGAACTGGCACGGGTGGATGCGGAGATTGGCGATGTTCTTCCAGAAGAGGCTGACATCTGGCAGATCAATTCTGTCGTGTACGACGCCGTTCATGCTCTATGCCAAACGGAGAGGAGGGACACCACCGCTCTGGTAGGGAGGCATGAACGACGTGTACACAAGATGGAAGCCAAGATCAAGTCGGCGAGACAACACGCGTCTCGTATCCAGTGTGTGGTGGACTTCGTGGCGGCCAATAGGCCTTTCACGCTCGCAGTGCGGCGAATTGCCGCAAATCCTCCTCGACCACCAAAGTAGAACGATATTCGTCATGGAGTTTTCCGCTCCAGGCGAAATGAATATCGTTCGAAAAGAGGAGGAAAAACGGACTAAATATCGAGATCTTCTCTTTGAACTCCGCAGGTTATATCCGGACCATTCTGTCAAAATGGTGGTTCTGATTATAGGAGTCCTTGGTGGAATGATGGACACACTGCTCTCTAACTTGAAAATAATACCCGCTTGCCGTAATATGGCAGAAATCTTAGCAGCAAGAATGCAGAAGGCCGTTATACTTGGTTCGCTCCGTCTACTCAGGGCACACGATTCTCGGACCCAATAATTACTCACCCTACGGACGTAGGGAGTGGTTATTGGGGTTAACGACACCAGCGCGCCCTCCGGATGGGTCGGAGCACCGGAGACAGGGCCTGACTGGTACACTCCTAAGGAAATAATAATAATAATAATAATAATAATAATAATAATAATAATAATAATAATAATAATAATAATAATAATAATAATAATAATAATAATAATAATAATAATAATAATAATAATAATAATAATAATAATAATAATAATAATAATAATAATAATAATAATAATAATAATAATAATAATAATAATAATAATAATAATAATAATAATAATAATAATAATAATAATAATAATAATAATAATAATAATAATAATAATAATAATAATAATAATAATAATAATAATAATAATAATAATAATAATAATAATAATAATAATAATAATAATAATAATAATAATAATAATAATAATAATAATAATAATAAATGGTTACATGGTGGTTCTTCGGGTTGTAAGGCCGACGTGTGTTCAGAGAAGAACTCGACGTTTCGCCAACACGAGTGGTTAGCATTTTCAAGAGTTATTTTAAAAATTTTCGCTTTCTGTAGTCGCTGTCAGAAAGCGAAAATTTTTAAAATAACTCTTGAAAATGCTAACCACTCGTGTTGGCGAAACTTCGAGTTCTTCTCTGAACACACGTCGGCCTTACAACCCGAAGAACCACCATGTAAGTGACGATGGCCGCGAAAGCCTTTCACAATAATAAATGGTCTTTATTTTTTTTGGCGGAGTTTAGCTTTCGCTATTCTTCCACTCAACCAAAATACATTCGTATATAAATGATATACACATGACTATATTTATACATTTTCCTTAAACTAGCTTAAATCTATAATGGATTGGTTCTTTATGATACAGACATATGACATTTGAGATAATGTGAGGCCAGGTGTGATCGGACGGATTTTTACATATACATTTATTTTATCGGGATCAAATTACATACTCTACATTCTATATCAATAGCATGATGTTGCAATGGGTGTGTGAAAAATTTTGTGACTGTACGTGTTTGTTAGATCTTGATCTTGTATTATGGTGATGATTCACTGTTAGTTAGGCTGAATTATTATTTTTGTGATTAGTACAAGATTATTTTTAAAACAATGCTTTGTGAATATTTTATATTGGTGAAATAACAATTTTGAGGGTTTAAATGGATTGTTAAACATAATTTTCAGAAAAAAATTCTGAGGAATAATTATTAATTTTCAACTATCAAAATAAATTCCAACCCAAGCCATTATTCCATAAACATAGATTCAGACAAAGAAAAATAAAACGTTAGTAAAAGTTTTCGAGCAATTAGGTTCTGAAGTAATAGAAATTTGCGGAGCGTATTTCTCATTTTTTTTACAAGTTTTGATGTCTGCGGTACCATTTTAAATTTTATATTATATTATATCCAACGTATCTCATAAAATCAGTTTTTTCTATCCCTTCTTCACATTAACAATTGCATTTTCCATAATTTTCAATTTTGATTTATGAATGATATTTTTTTTTATACGTGGGGTTGATTATTCTCATTGCAGGAGAATTTAATCAAATTTGATTTTTCCAAATTTAATGTTAAAAAATCAAAATCGAAGTTGTTTTTGAAAACTTATCAGTCTCAGCCCTCGACACTGTTTCTTCCAATGAGTTTCCACTAACAATGATGATACTAGCATGCATACGAAATGATTTCACCAGAAATATTAGTTTTCAAAATTTCTTCAATATATTATATCATAAAAGATAATGGCCCCAAGACTGTTCCTCGCAAAATTCTATAATTCATCTGTCTTATATGACTAGTGAAATCACCAATTTTAACGACTTGTCTATCAGTTGAATAACTTCTGAAAGGTTTAAGGCATATACTCCTCGGATACCATAATAAGATTATTTTGCTAAAAGTTTGTTATGAGAAACAGTATCAAAAATGCTTTTTTCGGATCTAAAAATATGCCGATAGTGTTTTTGCTGTTATCTGAATTTTTACTAATATGGTGAGTTATCTGAAAAATGGCATTATCTGTACCAATACTTCAAAATACTCAAAAAACATATTGCGAAGAAAAAAGAATTTTATCCCTTTCTAAAAATTTATTTGTGTTTTGATGCATTTTTCAAGAAACTTGCCATTTGAGTTGATCAAAGATATTGGTCCAAGATATTGGTTTTACAACTTACAGTTCCTCTTATCACCACATTTATAGATAGATAGATAGATAGATAGATAGATAGATAAACGTTATTGTCTAAATGAAAACATTTGTCGACAAAGTCAAAGTATTACACTGTTAATTCTTAACCTATTAGCCTATGGAGAAAATCTCCCATAAAGATAAAACTATTTAAAATTTCATAGTTACAAAAAGGACATAAAATAAAATAACATTTAAAATATATTATAGTATCACAGTATTATCAAAAACAGAATATTGAATATTAAGTATAGAACGACTAGAATGCATTTGCAAGATACTCCCCTAAATTATAGAAGCATTTCCCGATCAGAACTGTTTTAACTGATTTTCGGAAGTACTTCATGTCGCTAATGTCTCTGACTTCATTAGGTAAATGAATGTACATTTGCTTGCTTCTATAAATCAAAGACTGCTTCGTGGGAGTTGAAGTGGGAATAGGAAGGGTAAGGTGTTTTTTCTGACGTGTAAATCGCTTCGTGTTGAAGTTAATGAATTTCTCCCTGTATTTGTGCATCAAGCAAGCTTCAATATTTTTTCACTGACGAAAATTGGCCTGCACGATTCACGCATTTTAACTTTAAATTTTAAAGTACGTTACTGGAGGACGAAAACACTTTGGAATAAAACTCGACTGCAACAAGAACCCCAGAATGGAATTGCATACTGTAGGTATGGGACTCAATAAATGAGTAGTGTGCAGTTAAGGAAGGTGCCATTCCGAGTTCGCGAGATATTATATTGACAAACCAGAGTAGAACTTTTTTTTAGAGCCGTTATATGAACTTCGAATTTTAGATTGTGGTCAATTTGTTCCCCAAGAAATTTTGTTTCGGGCTTGCTTTCAATTACTTGAGAAACTGACCAGAAGGAGCACACCACTCCCTGCCAGAAATGAAAGTGTTTAAAAGCGTTGAGGTTGCTCTCCTATAGGAGCCAGGTAGCCAAGTGGTTAAACGCTGATCTTGAATCAGTCGGAGGTTCAGACCCTAGAGAGTGCAGGAATTTTCCTGATGTCCCGTGAAATTGCTAGGAATCGCACGTAAAAAGGTAAGACCTCGTTAATCTTTGGCTCGCACAAATTTCGACTTCTGAGGGCTGCCGTTCGTAAGGGGACGATAGCTGGTTAACCAGACGCCAACTTTTATCGAACTCTTGCAATGAGGAATTGCAATATGCTTCCGAACTTGATTAGAGCTGACAGGCTATTAGTCGACTTGCAAATAACATTATTGACATTTGCTTAGCGTGTGGGGGTTAAATGGGGCAAAATGACTCGCTTGGAAATGGGTTACTTGACTATTAAAAATAATCGAAAGAAAATTGCTTCGGGTAATCTCTGGAAATGAAGGGAGTTTGAATAATAATTTCAATACCAATTAAAAGGAAATCGGCGGAGTATTGATTTTCAATTCAAAGTCAGAATGCAAAATAAATAGTTAATTTTTTTATTGATTGGCCAGAGCTGCAATACAATACGAATAGTGATTTCCCAAGCCCTATTACAGTATCCAATGGATAATGTCCAAAGTCTGCCACAAGTATAAAAAAATTAAAGTACTTCTAACAAATTCAACGGAGGTGATCCATCACATACAGTGGAAGTGAGATATAACTGGGTGGGTGAAAAACTGACAGTCTAACTCCACCAAAATAATTTTCATTGTTGTCCAGAGACACACAGACATATGTTTCAAAGGGTTAACCCTTCATCTTCAGTGAATGAGAGGGGTAGGTTACATAGAGATCTGAGGAAAAAGAGTTACAATAGAATTGAGAGTAACATAATAAATTGTACTACATACCATTTCATGTTGGAAAAGTTGAATTGATTCGAAAACATGTACACAAGTACTATAAGTAATGAAATATGAGAATTAACAGGTCCTAATTACGACCGAATGCGGCCAGGTCGTAATTAGGACCTAGAACTTTCCTGTTTTTGAAATAATGACATGTGAAAAGTGAGATTTTGCAATTTTCGACAGCCTATTACCGCATCTTTATCAACTCACCCTGTATATGGGTTGTATTTATTTTCAAAAATACCACATGGTATGTAAATAACATTTATTTATTGGAAAACATTGAATGATTCAAAGTCAAGACCAATACCAAGTCCAAGACTACAATAATTTCTTCAGACCAAGACCATGACTGATCAGTCTTGGGGCACACTATAACTACAAATTTCTTCGGTATTTTGGCAAGTTGAAGTTCTGTGTCCAAAGGAACAGCAACGGTGACATTTGAGAACATTGAAATCATCCACAATTTAACATCATCTCCAACCACTAATGATTTCCCTGTTTACCAATTTTTTGAAGGTCTTCACACGCATCATCTTCGGTATAAATTCTGTTTCTTTCTCAAAACTGTTTTTGGTAAATGAAACAAATAATTTCAACGACGTCTGAATACCCTTCTGTCGTAATTTTGTTTTCCATAATGAGCTAAGTATCATGCAAAACAAGCCTGCAAATTTTAATTTTACTACTGAATTTTTTTAATGAATTCTATAATACCTAAGATATTGTATGCACCTGCAAGACAGACTTCAGAGAACACGCTGTGAAAAACAAAACAATATTATATAAAAGTTTTTATCTTTATTACCCCATCTTGCCAACCATCATACCAAACTGTCGGTTACCCTAGTGCAGAAACATAAAAAATCCCCTAAACATTTTTATCGATCTCTGACAAATGTCAGGTGGTTATGAAAATGCCCTTTCACGGCTGTCGCAGTTATATCGTTCGTATGTATATCGTTACTCCCTATTATAAGAACTGAGGGGAGCATAACTACCATGTATGTTTCCGCAAGTGATCTCATATTGTAGGCCACTGGTATTGGCTTTTACGAAATATATCCTGATTGTTATGTCGTTGTTTTCCCATAATTGCGAAGTTGTCAGATTGTTTGGTATCACCACTTGACAGAATAATAATAATAATTTATTAACCACTTTGGTTCAATAAGGCAGTAGGTCAGATAAGAGATATACAAATATATAAAAAATGTAGATACAATGAACCGATGATAAACACCAGCCATAGTAAATGAAAAAAAAATAATCATCGGCACAGCACTAACATACAGAAATGTAACAAATAATTGGTAAGTATCATTCAGCTAGTCTTGCAGATAGTATAGACATCATGAACAATCCAATGTTGAAAGAGCTTTTGTATGTGCTGAATTCCTTTGGAATGTCAGTAGCTCTTCAGAGAACACTAGAGTCACATCATTGAAATCTATATTGTATAAATAACATTGTGACAAATTTCAATTCAGAACTCATTAAAACTGGTTTTCTTGAACCCTGGCCCTCCGATCGTGCAGGGCATTATTATATTATAGTACATAAAAAACCAAATTCCATCAACTATGATTTATATGAAAGAGCTATCACAACCTCGGATATAGAAAAATTGAGGAAGGTGGTACAAGAAATTGAATGGAGTAATTTCAAAAATAGCGAACTTGCTGCAAATTATCTTTCGAAATTCTTGGTCAATACCTACCATTCTCTAGTACAAGATAATTTTCCAACGAGAAAAAAATCTACACATAAAACTCAGTCCGTAAAGTGGTTCAACGAAGAGCTAAAACCTCATAGAACTATCTAGTCAAGAGTCAAATCAATGAGTGAAATGAGCAAAAATTCAAATGATATAATGTCAAAGATACTAAAAAATGTGCCTATAATCAATAAATCTCTCCGGCAAAAAACAATTCCCAAGCTACTTGGCAGGTTCTCAATTTCGAGAGAAACAAAACCAAATCATCTCCACAAACGTAGGAAAACATTGGTTCAAATAATTTCCTTTTTCTGCTCTCCTGAAGGGTAAACAATTTTAGTATATTCAAAATACTGAAAATTCCAAAATAGTTCTCTGAATATTTGAAAAATTTTCACGTTTGCACCCGAAGAATGCAATGTAATTCTTTATGAGAATATTTCAATCTACATTATACAGCTTATTATAGACCAAACTATAGAGATTTTTTCCCACACAAAATTAAAGACGCAAATGGCCTATACTAATTTTTATAATATAGTTCGTTAATGAAAACCCCAGTTTTCGCCCCAGCAAAATCGCTTTGTGGAATTTTTTAAACAAGAAATAGTGAAAAAAATTACAACTTTTTTGGTTTTTTGGAAATATCTCAAAGAGTATTCAAGGAATCGTTTTACAGTCAATGAAACTTTTGTAGAGTTTTATAAAACCTACAAAATGGTTTTTCATACGCCCAGATCGGTGTATTTTTCACTGAGAAAATCCGGAAAAACATCGAAATAGAGACCATTTTTCAAAAATTTCTAATTTTTATAAATCTGAAGATGGATAAACAATATTGCAGAAACTGATAGATAAAAACTTGTGGTTCAACTGTGCGCAGGATGGTTTCTGTCCGATATGTAGTTTTTACACAATCGCATTATAAACAATTTGAGGGTAAATCTTTCTAAATGCGCCGATTTAAGGGAAATCATGTTATTCAAATTCTGTAAACGGCATATGGAAGTAGAGATCAATATCCACAATTTGTATATTTCGGATTTTCACCTGCAAGGTGGGAAATGTGTTGAAAATGTCACTGAAATTTACTCTAAATGCATCAAAGTGCACCCGAAGTCGCCCGAACTCAACTCTTATTAACTTCAGTTCGACTTCGGGTGACTTCGGACGCACTTTGAAGCGTTTTGATCAACAATCTGTGATATTTTCAACACATATCCCATCTCTCAGGTGAAAATCCAAAATATACAAATTGTAGATATTGATCTCTACTCCCAGATGCTGTTTACAGAATTTGAATACGACGATTTTCCTTAAATCGGCGCATCTTGCAAGATGTGCCCTTAAATTGTTTATAACGCGATTGTGCAAAAACTACACATCGGACAGAAAACATCTTGCGCACCGTTGAACCACATGTTATCATCTATCAGTTTCTGCAATATCGTTTGTCCAGCTTCAGATTTATAAAAATTGTGAATTTTTGAAAAATGGTCCATTTTTCGAGGTTTTCCCGGATTTTCTCAGTGAAAAAGGCACCGATCCGGTCGTATAGAAAAACTATTTTGTAGGTTTTATAATTCTCTACAAAAGTGCTATTGACTGTAAAACGATTCCTCCAATTCCTTTTGAGATATTCGCAAAAAAACAAAAAAGTTGTAATTTTTTTCACTATTTCTTGTTTAAAAAATTCCACAAAGCGATTTGGCTGGCGCGAAAACCGGGGTTTTCATTAACGAACTATCCTATAAAAAGTAGTATAGGCCGTTTGCGTCTTTTATTTTGTGTGAAAAGAACCTCTTATTTTTATCTACAGCTTGGCCTATTAGTTATTACTTAAAATGATTACTTGTGCAGCATATGAATTATGATATGTGTCACAATTGTGTAATTTTACCGTAAATGTCTCTCCGAAAACTCTCATAGACTGCATGTTCTACATACGTCAAATAACGTTATTTGGAAAATGTCGAAATTCTCATCATTACCAACACATTAAATATCTCTTCCTCCGATGTTATATTGATAGGCACCAATTTGGTTTTCTAAAATAATTACGCCATCTCCGATCACAGCCTGGCCCAGTTCTCCATTTTAATGGAATATTAAATTAAATGAAGGTGTGCGTAATATCAAAGCCTCACAACAGATCTGATAAAAGTAGCGGCAACATCTGAAGTCGTCAGACGAAAACAAACTCATCTCTGATTCGAACTGACATTATTATCTTGACACCAAAACGTTACACCATCACAAAGTATTCAAAACAGCGGCTTCATTACATCAGTACTCCGTTGTAAATATAAAGGGGGTCCCGCCGGGAAATGCATCGATCAATATATAGAAAACAATTGGCATTTCATGCTAAGCGATACGCACGCTGCTGGCTTTAATGTAACTAGTTTCTGCGACATTGTTTTCTAACCACACTTTCGTATCGTTTGTTTACCATTGATTTTTTAAGAATATAGAGCCTTTCTTTGAACCGTTTTTATTTCATCTTAATTTAGTGATGATAAATTGCCTTTTTACAAGTAAAGCGACCCTTCCGGTCTTATAATGGCGTCTTACAATGGTTATTGTTCTGTGCCACATTGCAATTCCTAGGCCAAAAGAAATTAATTTTTCAAAGATATCCCAAGGAAAATGACCCAAAGGTTTATTTTGAAACGGAGATGGGACGAGAATTAATCTCAAGAAGGGAAGCCTGGATATTAAAGGTTCGGATTGCCAAACCAATAAACAAATTTATGAAAGTGTGTTCGCTCTATTTTAAGCAAGAAGATTATATTAACAAAGGTAGATAGGTATCTTGTTTTTATTGACTTATTTACATTTGCATAATTTTAATATAACCGTCTATAATTCTGAGTTCTCCACTCACTTGATGAGGCTTGGATTGCAGAGCGCTTGTCTGGAGACAGAGGGCACACTTTTTTGTCACTGAAGAGTTCCGTTTATTTTTTCTATATAATATTATATGGTCTGCATTGAGGACTTCTTCACCTTCTACTACACACCGAGAACTTTCGGTCACTTCAACATACCTCAGAAAGTCCAATAAACTTAATTTTAATTGAGCCATTTGTCTTTGTTTATAAGAAGACCATTGAAGTATTTTATCACTGGCTTTTTTCTAGCAATGTAACTATTGACACCTTAACACTAATCCTTACAACAATAGTCATCTATTTAAATGAACATTAATAAAAGGTAAAAGTCATCGAAATCACAGTTTTAACAATGTTTAAAGTGTCTTAATCACGATTCAAATACTCAATACACGAAATAAACAAAGTAAACAATGAAATCTATATGGAAGAAAAAGTAAGGTTATAAATCAATGTCGTAGAAAGTACTTCATCGTCCGCCGCCGGTAGCGCTACAATCTTAATTTGAAATCCCAATAGGAGGGCCGGATTTGAAAATTTGGAAGTTCACTATTGTACATTAGGGCTATCCGGCTAAAATATTTTCAAGAATTCGGCACTTCCGGTCGTATCGGAAGTGGACCCCAACTTCCGTTTTTAACAACTGTATATTAATGAAACTGCAGAGACAGACACCTCAGACCGACTAGCGCAATGCCACAACGTTACCATAGTCTGGATACCAGGTCACACATGCCTAGAAGGAAACGAAATAGCGGACGCCGTGGCAAAAGGGGAGGGGGCGAAACAACGTTCACTGGACCAGTGGACCAGAACCGGTATTCAGTTTAGCATACAGCACTGCCAAGAATGTCATAACAGCTTGGGCAGACAATAAAAGACTCGAGTACTGGCGTAGTCTACCGGACCTAGCCCATTCCAAAGCATTTATTTTTTGTACAAGGAAAAAACAGGACTCTGGCAAACTTCTAGAACTAACTACCTATACTCTTCCGACCAACTCAAAAAACTTTTGCATTTTTTCCATAATGAATTCAGTATACAAACAAAATATTTTAGTGTAAAATAATCAAAAAAATATGTTGCTTTATAAAATCTTGGAAAGAGCTATTGAATCACAATTGAGGATCATATTACAGATCACTTACCACTACCAGAAGTTCAGTCAGGATTTTGGAAAGGGTACAGCTGCACAAATGCACTTTCACACAATACTGATGAAATATTTTTAGTTCTACTCATATATCTATTAACTACGAATATGGATAATAAGGACAGCCTATGTGATGCCAAAAAAAATAAGCATCGACTTCGAATTGGACGCTGCTGAATTAATGCGCTTGCGCCAGAGATTCCTATTCAAAGACACGATTTTGTTTTTTATCGAAGTATGGGAAATATATCTTATGTGGTGCTAATTCAGCAAATTCCAACATAACCTTATAATATGGATACGTTTACAGAGACCAAGTGTAGATTGTGCTAATTATAAGAGGGCGGCACTATATGGGTTTCATTCCTGAGAATATAACACATTTTATAAATTTCTAGATTCATGCCTGAAAGAATTTAAGATCGCCGCGTTCAGGAGGCAAAAAAGACATCATTACCAGGAAACTATTTTTCTCGGCGGTTATGAGGCCGACGAGGAACGATATTTACCTTTTCAAACAACAGTCTGTCACATACCCAATCCATATTTCTTCAAGTTTAATGAGTTTTTATCCGCTTTTGGCAGAAAATTGTTTGATGAAACTCTGGTAGCAGGTCACAAACAGACATTTATCCACATTATAGAAAAATGTTAGCCCATTTTCAATATGGGACGGTTGAAAATGTCAAAAGAAGCATAACCTTAAAAATGTATGACATTTCTCGTGATTCAGAATTCGGCATGCGCAATAGCTTTCCAGCGCTCGTTTGAGAAAAAGGTGAGATATATATTTTTGGCTTCAATTTGATTACATTGCGTCTTTTGGCGTGTTATCAATATTTGTAGTTAGTAGATATATGGTTCTACTCGACTTCAGCCGAGCTTTCGACACCATCAACTTCGATTTGCTTTTAGCAATTTTACATTATATTGGCCTTTCTGATACGACTGTTGCATAAATGGCAATATATCTGATAAATAGACATCAGAAAGTACGTATAGAAGATGATGAGTCGCAATATCATGAATTGTTTTCAGGTGTACCTCAATGTCCATTACTTTTTACCATATATACCTCAGGTTTATTACAATCTCTTCATAACTGATCTGCCCATCTCTATGCCAATGACACACAAATTATTACAAATTCCCACTGGAAAGAATTGTAGATGCCTCGACTCTTATCAATGCAGATCGAAATGCTTTCATGAAGCTCGTATCTGATCACTGTCTACTAATTGATACTTCAAAATCCAATTTGATGATTTTCAGACCAAGAATGAATGCTGATATGAACGTTGATGTTGATATCTCAATTAATGATGAGCCTCTTGCGAAGGTAAATTTGGCTAGAAATCTAGGTGTTCTGATTGACACAGATTTGAGGTTCGAAAAACACGTGAACAAATTAATACAAAAGGCATACTCCGCAATAAAATTGATATATGGCAATAGGCATCTCCTTTCACCTACCAAATCAACTATCAAATCTACCCTGTGTGGAAAGCTGGTGTTATCAGTCTTCAACTATACTGATCCTCTACATGGTCCCAATTTAACCAATCAGTGCAAAAAAAAGATTCAAAAAGTCCAGAATCCTTGTTCAAGACTAATATATGGTGTAAGAAGACGTCAAAGAATCTCATATAAACTTTGTGAATCTGGTGGGTTGAATATGGAACATAGACGAATTCTTCATAGTGCTTGCTTTTACCACCAAATCATTATCAGCAAAACACCTCCTGTGAAGGTATTCACAGAAGACTGAGATTTCGCTCTGACATTCACAATTTGAATATAAGATTTAAAGGTACTTCATCAACCCCTCATTTCACAACAGAATTCTTCAAGCGGTCATTTTTTCACCAAATTTGTAAAGTTTACAACTCTATACCTCAATCAATAAGATACAGTGGTCTGCACAAGTTTAAAAAAACCTACAAAATATTTATTTCAGCTTCAGTGTACCATATAGATACTAGAAAAATGTCGAATGTCTATATATATTACGTATTATGTATTTCCCTCTTCTTCTCAATACCATATTCTTTCTCAATTCCATATTCAATTTTCCTACTGAGTCTTTTCAGTCCTAGTTAGCGGACGCACTCATGCAGACATCCAAATTTGAATTTATGCAGAAAGAGACTTACCAAGGTCAAGTGGAAAAATAATTTAGTGGTGATTCATCATCTCCACCTAATTTGAACTTCGCCTTTTACTCATTTAAATTGTATTTTCATACTGAGTTATAAAGACGTTAATTATTATTATTATTATCGGCGGAGGTGGCTAAGTGTCGGCAAGACTTATGACATGAGAGTTAATAAAAATATATTTTTTTCTCTGCAAAATAACTGGAATTGTATATGATTTACATTTTTAACAATGTTGTTGACAACGTAAATTTTTAGTTTATTTGCGTACTAAAATAGAACATTTGTGAAAGTCTGCATTCTTTTGCTATTTTTACTCCTTTTTTGATATTGAATGCCAAAATTAGTGGCCCATAACGGCAACATCTCAAGTCGTCGGATAAAAACAAACTCATCACTGATTCGAACTGACATTATCAATATTATTATCTTGACACCAAAACGTTACACCATATCAAAATATTCAAAACAGCGGCTTCATTACATCAGTACTCCGTTGTTGATACAGAATGTGAAATTAGAACCTCCCTCTTCTCGTATGATATGTAAATACGATAAACAAACTGCGGCCATTCATAAATTATATTTCGAATGCCAGTCTGTCAACAGTAATAAATACCAGCTACATTTGAGCAAGTGTTTGTGGGGTCAGATTACAACCAGTTCATCTGGTAAATATTTGACCATCGGGGTATCAGGTAGATACCGAAGAATGTGCGGAGTAAATAAGAAAAACGAAACTGAAGCTGGTTACGGAGAAGGTCGATATAAAGTACTAGAGTAGAGGTCTGATTGCCACTTCAATTGTTTCTCGACGAAATGAGTTCAGTCGATGCAGTAGTGCACAGTTTGAATGAGGTTTGGAATTGAAAAGTTGAAATTGCAAAACGGGAAAATGTTACGATGGAACAAACCTTCAGTTTCGAAGTTCATGATTATGAGATTAAATATTTCTTTTGATATATCAGCCCCTGTGGATATAATACCATTGAATTATGACGTCTGAGTTATTTTGACAGTGATAATAAAATGCAACCATTTTATTCCGGTAAAAATGCATGTTTCTCAAAACTGTAGGGGTTTTACCAACAATAAAACTCCGACATTATTTTAATTTTTCAAAGAAAATAATCTTTCACATTCCTAATTATTTTATATTCATTTCTTTTCTTCTTAAATTCTTAAAATGTTTATTATGGGGAAATAACTGGGAATGCCATAGTTAAATTTCTGGTAATGGGATTACCTCCGATACGAAACTGCCAACAAGCAAATAGTTTTATGACCCTTCCGTAAGCCGGACGGACACTGGAAATTTTTGATTACTGGGTTTTTCCTTATCTCTGGCCGTCAAGGAAATATGAGAGAAAATTTTCAGTGGTTCCAGAGTTCTCAATCCGGCAGGTTCTCCGTTTTTCGAGCACCTCGACTAGCATTTATCTGGTCGAGCTCGATAGTAATTTTTTAGCAATTGTACATACTTTAATCGTTAAGTGTTAATGTAACAAGTGTAAATATATCGTTATCGTTCCTTATTAGCTGCTGTGTCCGTCATTTCATTACAAAAACTCACCAGTCACCCCTAACCTCCGACAAAACCATCAGACTTCATGGGGTGGAGCCTTTCGAACACACCTTCGTCCTACAAAGTACTACAAAACAGGTTTCTGAAACTGATATTTTCAAAAAGTTCACGCTTTCCAACAAACAATCTGTTTTTTAAATCCGGTGTTTTTGATATTCGTCAACTCCTAAACCGGGAGATAGTGATACAAAATATTAGGTCATTTGCACCAGTATGGCGGTTCTTCAGGGGTTTAATTACGGAATGACAAAAAGAAAAATGGTGGTCATAGCGCTGGTACCGGCGGCCCAATTGCGTGGGAGTTAATCGAACGTGTCGGATAAATAACGAGTGTCGAACGATTTGTTCCACAAAAATGCTTGTATTTACCGATAGTCGATAAAAAAGAAGTAGGCGGTAGCGTAATGCCATACTTCTCCGGTGTGACTTACAGCCCGCCATACCGACACCAATACATCAATTAAAAAAAAAACAATTCAACCATTTGTACCAGAAGTAAGATTTGTGATATGACGGTAAGTCTTACCGCCAATCATAACCCACTACGCCCCGTCACCGCTCACGGCACCTACCTTACGGTCTATCTGCAGCGCGGCTGCGGATGCAATGGGGATTTGGATACGCCAGCTCAGCGCGCTTAGGCTGTGCAACGACACAGTCAAGCTACCATTTGCATATTACCAATGAAGTATACTACTGGCAGTGTCAGTGCCCGAGCAAATTTAGCGTTGCTCACACGCCGAGATGGGCTTTGCCTCCCACCCCAACCCTAAGGGTGAGGGCATTGACCACCTCTACCGAATTACGGTATTGTTTTCCATTGTCCTATCCAGCGAAACCCCCGCCCCTAGAGGCCAACACCTTATGGAAGGGCATCAAGTTGCCTTGACGGGGCTCCCCTTCCCCCTAGGTACCCATGTTAGTCAGATTCCTCCGACAACGTTGATGGGTCACCGTCTGCAGTCGTTTTCACCCATACTGCATACCCATGTCAGACTGGATCCCTCCAGCCTACGTTAGATGGGTGACCGTTCGTGACGTTTCAGCCGCTATCATGTTGACTGGACGAGGACCCACGGCTTTCAACCAAAGGTGTTTGGAATCACCGTGGGCATACGATACGCCAGATCAGCGCGCTTAGGCTGTGCAGCGACACAGTCAAGCTACCATTTGCATATTACCAATGGTGAGGCCGTATACTGAAGTATACTACTGGCTCTGCAGTGTCAGTGCCCGAGCAAATTTAGCGTTGCTCACACGCCGAGATGGGCTTTGCCACCCACCCCAACCCTAAGGGTGAGGACATTGACCTCCTCTACCGAATTACGGTATTGTTTTCCATTGTCCTATCGAGCAAATCCCCCGCCCCCTAGAAGCCAACACCATATGGAAGGGCATCAAGTTGCCTTGACGGGGCTCCCCTTCCCCCTAGGTACCCATGTTAGTCAGATTCCTCCGACAACGTTGATGGGTCGCCGTCTGCAGTCGTTTTCACCCATACTGCATACCCATGTCAGACTGGATCCCTCCAGCCTACGTTAGATGGGTGACCGTTCGTGACTTTTCAGCCGCTATCATGTTGACTGGACGAGGACCCACGGCTTTCAACCAAAGGTGTTTGGAATCACCGTGGGCACTCCTCGCCCGACGCCGAGGGCACATGGTGGACCCCCGGCCCAAACCAGTTGTACCAGGCTAATCTTTGCGCAGCTAATCATCGTCAAGTAGCCATTCACGAAAATCACCTTTCCATAATTTTCGGACGGTTCCCAATGGCCGCCATACCACCGCAAGGGAGTAAAATATTTTTTTTTGTTGCTAAATGATTTGTACCAGTATTGCATTTGGATTTTTGGAAAGTATTTGATTAAATGTGACTGTTATTATATTTCCCATACGTCTAGCAGGGGGAAAAAGTTCTGCCATCCTTGAAAAACTTATTAATTCGACATGTTTTAAAAATACGACTGTAAAATACGTAATAGCTGTTTACATACCAAGGGAGGAAAATCATGCTTTTCCTCCCGCGGATAGTTTGATGCCCGAAGCGAAGCGCAGGGCTTTAATATCCGCGGGAGGAAAAGCATTTTCCTCCAGAGGTATGTATATAGCTTTTTCTACTACCTTTAAGGTCGTCATTTTTATAACGTCCTAAAAATATAATGCGTGCATACTTATAAGAACAACTGCAGAACGTTGTGGAACTATATAATGCGGCTATATGACAAAATATTAAGTATGCGTTGCGTCGTCGTCATCGTGTTGACAACGATTTATTGCTATGGCGTTGTTTGGTAATACAAACATATAACAGTTGTCATAAGCTGTCACGTTGTTTACTCTTTCAAGTTGCTTCTAAGTTTTGAAAATGAGTTCTAGCGAAGACGACCTGCCACAAGATCTCGCTGAAGAGGCAAAATTGATTTCAATGCATCTTCTTCCTGATAAATCGAGAGGAAAAGTACTATTTTCCTCCAGGCGGGAGAAATAGTACTATTTTCCTCCCGTAGGGAGGAACGGGAGGAGAAGTACCATTTTCCTCCCTTCTAGGGGTCGAAATTAAAGTTTTCTAGTGAGGTAGTAGAAAAAATCATTTTTCACATCATGGAATCATGGTATTCTGTTCGTTTGGATGTAATTCTACCTAATAAAAAGTATTCCAGATTGTAACCATGGGGCGGACGATAGTCAGACTCAAGCCAAGATGTTAAAAATATATCAAATTTTGACGATTTGTACCACTATGGCATTTGGATTTTTGGAAATTATATGATACAATGTGACCATTATTATATGTGCCATACTTCTAGCAGAGGGGAAAAATGGCACCATACTGGTACAAATCGTTCGAATTACGAATAAAATCTTAGAACTAAAAAAAAAATTGTACATATTTGCCACCTCCCACATATATGGCATGATCAGACTTCTATTTATGATCATACAGAAAACTGTCAAAAAAGTTTTAGGTTTGTACAAATCCTTTAGCATACCACTGAATGAAACAGGCGGAATAATTTCAAAGAACTACGACAGAAGTCACAAGTTGTCCAAGCAAAATGTGACAGCTACTTACTAGATTTTTTCAATTCTATTTACAGAAGATACGTTCATGCACAATGCTGTATTTCATTCTTTCATTGGGAAACTATTGCTTCTACGGACACAACACAGGAGTAAGAAAAGTTTTTTTAATTTTTGACAAGGATTCACCTCCTAAAAAATGTTGCACTTATTTGGTTACATCCTGTATATCTGTCGGTCTCTGAAACTTCGTTGGAATCTGGATGTTGGACAATGGCGACATTTAATACAAGAATTCTTATTAATCGGTGCCATGTCGGATAATCGACATTTCATTTCGATAATTTTATTAGGCTTAATTACATGAAAAGTTAATTTTATTGACAAACTATTCAATGCTACGAAGCAGTCCATTCCTTATTATCAATAATCGTTTCCACATCTTATCTTGATAAAATCGAAATAAAATAATTTTTGTGCGTAAGTATAAAAGTTGATGGAAGCCTAGAATAAGACCACGCCTAATTGAATGGAAATCACTTCCTCCAAAAATAAATATAGTTTGTTTTATACCATGGTAGAGTCTGGACAAAATGAGCATTATTTAGAAATGAATGTCCACTTCCAATTGGTTATGTTTCTTTCAGACAATAATGTTTAAAAAAAAATTGATGAAACTCAAATCTGCCAATTACCCCCATTTCTTGCATTTTTTTTCACTTCCTGAAAAACTGTTCTTTACGTCTAAAAGAATCCCTCATCGGTAATTTTCAGCAGCAAACATATTTGAATTCGTCTCAATTTGTATACATGGCACTCAAATATTCAAGATTAGGTAGCGATTTTCCAGAAATGCTTAAAATGCCCATTATCTCGAAAACGGTGATATTTTTACTGAGGTGAAATTTCGATATTCTGAACTGTCATGACCTGGTGTATCACCAGTTTCAATATTGTACAAGGTTTACCGGACACCCTGTATAAACAATATTGAAATAAAATAAATATGATCAAACCTAAATTAGAAACTTCTTGGTATATAACTCTACATATTTAACTTCAGCTAAAACCTGAATAAATATAATAAATGCTTTCCACAACTTGTTTCCAAGACAGTTAACAGTGGATATGACGACCATAAGGCAGACTCTGGTGACAACTTAGCTATAGAACTATTGTAGAAGTGTAGAATTATGTCAGATTTTTTGAAAATACAATGTTTCTAGGCATCACTTTCACTTTGAATAGTCTACCAATACATACAAATGCTATTATAACAATATTGCGTTGAAGTCAATATTTCACCAATATCGCGAAATGTCCGCATTTTTTTCTCGCCAATATTACCTATAAATATTTTGCCAATATTCCACCATCTTGCTACAGCGATATTATACCAATTATTGCTGAATGTTTCGAGAACAATATCGCTTCTAAGCAATGTTACTTCAAAAACATCCAAGTAACAACGGACCAATATTGCGACATGTTCACACTTATTTTCTCGCCAATAAAACGTGAATATTTTCCCAATATTTTCATAAAATCATACTAATATCATCCGAATATAAGTGTGCACACATGAGCCTACCACGCACGAGGTGGAGTATGTAGTGGGTATACGAGGATGCATTGATATCTAGTTAGCCTAGACCAGTTCCCTGCATAAACAAAATATTGCGTTACCATAGCAACGAACAATAACTTATTAGAATTGTCAGTGTAAAGTTTGACGTCAAAAAAGTAAACAAGAGTTACGCAATAAATTAAAAGAAAAAATATATCCACCAAAATTGTGAAAATCGAAAAATTGGAGTATCGAGCCATCATCAAGTACCTGTATTTAAAAGGGTTAAGAGGTAAGCAGACTTACGAAGATATGCTTAATACCCTTGGTGATCGATGTCCTTCGTATGCGACCGTGAAAAATTGGACTGCTTTTCAAAAGAGGAAAATTTTCCATTTAAGATGATCATAGTTCCAAAAATACTACAACATTAGGTTTAACGTTAGATGCTAGCCTCAACTGGTCCAAACATTTGACAGAACATGTTATGCACTGAAAACAACATCCAAATCGTGCAGTTTACCAATATTGGGGCAGTTATTATTTGGATCACTTTATTCTATTTTGAAAAATGGAATTTTCATTGGGAGCAGCTGGAGTCCACAGAATTTTTATTCTTCAATAGCGTTCTAAATAAAATGAGGTTAAGAGTCTAGTAACCTCTACTTCCAAGAAAATAATTTCAACGAAGGTGAGCTATTCGGATCAAGTTGGTCATTGAGCAAAATGTTTGAATTTTGAAGTCTGTTTACTCTTATGATTCCAAATCATACAATTTCAATCCTTTATTTTTTATATGTATTTTTTGTAGCTCAATTTTTGAGTACATAAGATATTAGAATGGTATTTAAAAAAACATCTTTGGGAATGTAAACCAAAAATAATAAAGGCATAACTTCCAAACTCGAGAGTATATACGAGGATGTATTGATATCTAGTTAGCCTAGACCAGTTCCCTGCATAAACAAAATATTGCTTTACCATAGCAACGAACAATAACTTATTAGAAGTGTCAGTGTAAAGTTTGACGTCAGAAGAGTAAACCAAAGTTACGCAATAAATTAAAAGAAAAAAATGTGTCTACCGAAATTGTGAAAATAAAAAAATTGGAGTATCGAGCAATCATCAAGTACCTGTATTTAAAAGGGTTAAGAGGTAAGCCGATTCACGAAGATATGTTTAATAACCTTGGTGATCAATGTCTTTCGTATGTGACCGTGAAAAATTGGACTGCAAGCTTCAAAAGAGGTAAATTTTCTATTGAAGATGATGACCAATCGGGAAGGCCAGTTTCTGTGTCAGTCCCCGAAAATATCGATGCTGTTCATGACATGATTTTAACAGACCGTCGAATTGGGCTAAAACGGATATCTGAAGCACAGAATATTTCATACGAACGCGTTCATCATATAGTTCACGTCAATTTGGACATGAGAAAAATTGCTGCAAAATGGATCCCCAAATGTTTGAATGTTGTCCAAAAGCGTGCAAGGGTAGTAGTATCGCGTTCGATCTGTGCTCGATTTGAAAACGATGTAGACTTTTTAAACCGAATTGGTACTATAGATGAGACTTGGGTACATTTCTACGATCCAGAAACAAAGCAACAATCGATGGAATAGCAACACTCCGGTTCTCCAAGACCTAAGAAGTTTCATGTCCAAAAATCTGCTGGAAAAGTTCTTGCTTCAGTTTTTTGGGATTGCCATGGAGTAATCATGATTGATTTTTTGGATAAGGTGTAACGAAATGTAAAACATTTGGTTACTTTTTATTTTGTTTATTTCATGTTGGTATCACATGTTATTGAGATGTTCCAATTTATTCAATTGTTCAGTTGTTGGTAACACTCAACATAGACAGAGTGAGAGGGAGGTCGACTTCCTTCTTGGAAAGGACTTCTTCCTTCTTCGGCCCTTTCTGAATTGAGCACTCGAAGAGTCGGTTGCTTTTTGAATTTCCCTTCGGGAAATATAAATTTTCCACAACGAGGAGATGAAAGGTCGTATATATGTTTGCATTATGAACATAATCAATTTCTGAACGATTCACCTATCGAATCGATACACATATCGGCATTCTTTTGGCATATTTTTCTAAACTTACAAAATGTATTTTTGATCTTCATATTCTTCACGCTTCACGAAAACAAGATGGCCTCATGTGCGTCACTAATAATTATCTGTACCCATTAATTTTGAAAATAAATATAATCTCCATAATCTAAATTTGAATAACATTTCGTACCCTCTTTCGACGAGTCGGTCCTGAAATGTCATAGATGAATTGTTTCTAACCTCTGATATTGATGACTCACATGTGTCAATAATTTCTGTAAATTCTATCTTTCAAACGTTAAAATATGAATCAAACATGTTTCTGTTCGTGCTAAATGGTTTTCAGTGATTCCAAGTGCCGCCACAAGTTTTTCTGAGTGTCAGAAAGTATCAATCTGCTTAGAAGGCAAGCCTAGGTGCGAGCAGCAAACTAGAAGCTAAAGGTACTCCTCCTGAACTTGGATAGTGATCTGCAGGAAAGACTGGTCTTGTAGCAAGGAGGACAGGATTCATGGGTGAGTTCAAAGCTTTAAATTTATCTTTTTATCATATCTATTGGAGCTGAACTCGCTCATGATTCTTTGAACTCTTGGTTCGATCTCTTCCACATCACTGCCCAGGTTTGGATGGAAGGGCCTGGCCAATAGCCAAAAGAAACCCTATATGTTTTGAACCCTCTCTCTATGATAACCTTTCACTTCCAGTCGTTGTGACACAAATCAAGTCATCTGCTTGCTTTGTGACACCTTATAAAGTCAAGGACTATCTCGATACTCTCTCTCTCTCTATCTATACCGTTGTATCTATTCTTTATGAGAGAGATCAATATTTTCTCATGATTTTTCTTACATGTCAGTTCTCCTGAACAATTGTAAATTGTTATTAAATTTTATAGAAAATTGTAGAAAGCAATATTTTCATGAAATTTATTTTTCTTGTGCTCGTTTGAGACTGGACTCTTCTCTACCATTGCTTGAGAAGATTCTAAATTTAAGCTTCATCACAAATTTATATTCTTTACCTCAGTTGCATCTCAGAAACATTGTTTAAATCAGCAAACCTCCATATTTCTTTCCTAATACTAATGTCTAAATAGTAAATTTAAATTCTTCATCTAAATTGTATCCTTGAAACATTTAACTAGTACAATTTTATATCATATCTTTAAGAAAATCTGAGACTAGTCTTATCCTCGATTTCGCCCATATCACGAGTCATGTGACTCAAATCTGTCACAAGATACTGGTTTGTTTACTTTTTCACAGCGTATATCTCAGCGTCCAAGTATCTGAGTCACAGGAAAGAACCCAGACTGACTACATATCCTATCCAGCTAGTAGAGTAGCCATTGTCTTGAGACACCCCTAAAGGCACCTACGTTCACCGTCGAAGTAGCGCTCTGGAGTAAGTCTTTCCACTCATCGCAACGACTGATCATAAAATGTAAACGAACCACCTAATCTTTTGTAAGCGAATCGACTCCAATAAAACTAGCTTGTACTTTACATTTCCAAAATTGTACGTTATGTACGCAAACATGTTTCATGTGTAATAAAAAAAAAATGTAACTTTGTGAATACAGTGTTTTCTGAAATTCTGGCTTTTTACTGTTGAGAAGCACAAAGATTATCTTTTGACAAATTGTTTTTGGTATTTTCATTTCATGAAAAAAGAACCTGGTGCCCATGCTTACCTAGTATCTTTTATCTTTGTCTCCATAAATATTTGTCAAAGGATCTATCTTTAATACTGCAGATAACGACACCCACGACCTTCCGTACCAATCTGAGCAGCTCACAGGCATTGCTGTATTAAATGAGCAAGTAAATAAAAATAAAAATCTTATTTTTAGTTACAAAGGGTAAAACAATAACTGGAGATTACTATTCGACATTACTGACCACTCTACGGGAAAAAATTGAAGAGAAAAGACGCGAAAAGCTATCCAAAGGTGTTTTGTTTCTGCAGGACAACGCCCCTGCACACAAATCTCATGTTGCCATGCAAACAATTCGTGATTTAGGGTTTGTACTACTAGAACACCGCCCCTATTCCCCAGATTTGGCTCCGTCCGACTATCATCTCTTTCCTCAACTGAAAAAAAATTTGAAATGTCGTAAATTTTCTTCCAACGAGGAGGTAATAAAAGCTGTGGAGGTCTGGTTTTCAGAGCAAGAAGAAACATTTTATTTGAAAGGTCTAGAGACGTTGCAGGTTCGCTGTGATGAGTGTATCCAATTCAGAGGAGAATATGATGAGTAATAAAATATTCTGTCATTGAAATTTTTTTTGGTTTTATTGTAGGCTAAGAATTCTTCAATATATCTTCGTATCTGAGAGGAATTCAATTCGGACTTTCACACTACCTTATGGGATTTTTGAAACAGGAAGTGCCAATGAAGGGTTTCAACCACCTCGTTCCAACATAGAAAACCTCTTTCAATGAGAATTTCAGTTCCTTTTGATACCCTAAAAGTATTGCTACTTACTAATTACTTACAATATTATATAATTCCATTTTTTTTTGAGGATGACAGTCGATATTTCGTATTATCCTCTCTTCGATTACAAAAAGAATTCTCACTTTGGTTATCTTATGTAGGAACAGTGACTAATTTTCATAAACCTTCCATTTTGAAATGAAGATGGCTTTGTACATGACCAGTTAGTCTTGAAGAGATCGTTAAAGTTTTCTCCCAATGAATTTTACAGACACAATAAAAAAGCTTTGAATTCTTCAGGTATCAATTATTATTTTCAAAATGATTCACACATACTGTAGAAGAGATATAATTATTTTATAGCGTAAAATAGAATGTCTTTCTTGGTTGTAAACGACCACATGAAAAGCGTGGATTTTATGGCTGTAATCAGTTAGTTAGAGATAAATCATAACAATTAACAGAAGTTCTTAAACGAAGATTAATAACAATAAATCAGTATTCCTGAGACAATGAGGGATTTGAAGAGAAAAGTTAGACTGCTTGAAGATATATATATTTGGCATTATGTGACCAAACTTATATATTAAATATATATTTCAATCCGAAACAAACTTAATGAATGTCAGTCTGGACAATGCTAATCAAGTGGACTGGAAAACGTGTTCATACCAAATGGCCGGTTTTTCCTCCAGTTTATACGTCATCAGAATTTTTCAGGTGGAGATATTCATAAATGCAATTTTTTTAAATAATGCTCTGTTTTAGTAAATTCACAATTGAAGTGTAGGTATACCTAATTGTATTATTCATTCTAAATTCGACGATGTATTGAACATAATAGTTTTAGGTATTATATGTCAGATCAACTCCAATTTTTAAGAATAATTTTGAGGACAGACCAGAAATGGAATGATTGGTAAAGATCCCTTTAAGAATGCATGATGAGGGTCGAAAAGTATTCATGAGTAATACATCATTGAATTCTGAAAAAAATATTATTTGATAACTGTTTTCCTAAATAGGGCAGTAGGGCGGGGATTAGCGCAGTGGTTAAGCGCTCGCCTGGTAACCGAGAGGTTGCAGGTTCGATTCCCAGACGGTGCGATCTTTTTTCATTTTCAGATGTGAAAGTCTGAATGATTGAGGCTCGTGTCGGCTGGGAATAGTCCTCCACGATTCACTGTTGCGTTAAAAATTAACAGTGCTGCTCCTAAAGTGGCTTCTAAAGTGTCTCCTAAAGAGTTAGTAACAAAGCCTATCCAGAACACATGGCCATAACAATCGATGCCAAAACACCAAGAAAAAAAAATAGGGCAGTATGTAAAAAAATTAAGTTGACACTGTTATCAACACAAGAAAGCCGAAGAAAAGTTTCTGTGAAGATTTTTTTTCAATTTGTTCCTGCTCTGACGATAACACCACAAAAAATAACATATGGAATTTAAAAATTCAGTGTTTCCAAAATAATTTGAAAATCAAAATTTTTTTTAGAATTTTTATACTTCCACATAGATAGCCATTCTGTTACGCAATTCATTTTCAATTCAACCAATACCACTTCTGTTTCCGTTTGAGATATCTCCGTGATAGATAACCGTAACTTGGAAATGACAAAATTAGATCATATCAGAATACCTTGTGTGTTCTACCTGACTACAAATTTTGAGTGTTTTGGCATATAGCTCGAGTACTTGAATACCCAGATTCTTTGATCAGCCTATTATGATAAGGTTCAGTTCAATTTTTCCCTCATCCATGATTTTTCGTTAAATTTGGTTAAAATCAAAACAACTTGGCAACGTTACATCTGATCCTTGAGAATGAACATGATTTGTGTCCACATGGAGCAGATTCTAAATATTGAAAAAAATACAAGTTATTCTATTTAGAAAATGGACCACACATTTTGCCTCGGATTCATGATGCACCTGTACACTCAACAATAATTTTAAACACACGTTTAACTTCTAATTGAGTTGAACCATTGCCTCTGTCCTTTGAAAGTTGAGAATGAAGTAATATTTTATACTGTATTCTTCACTTTACCTATCAATAAAAGCGATTATTATTATTATTTTTTTCATTGGTGTTTTCGCATCGACTGCTATGGTCATTAGCCATGTGTCCTTTATTATAGGCCTTGTTACTAACTCCATACTCCACCTTAGGAGCAGCGCTGTTAATTGGAACGCAACAGTGAATCGTACAGGACTCACCCTACTCCAGCCACGAGATTTTAATAATTTAATCGGTTAAATTAAATTAAAAAATTCCAGCCCAACAAGGGTTTGAACTCCGGACCTTTTCGACGCAGAGTCGGACGCTCTAACCACTGCGCCACGCCCCGACATAGCGATTATTATTATTATTAAAAAAGTATCCAACAACATCAAATCAGATTTTTTTCTCAATTACCATTATACGTGGTTGTTTCTGTGTCACAGTCAGCAATTTATAGCCCAGCCATTGTTTCATATACAAAAAGTTAGTTTCTGCATCAGTATCTTTCAATTCATCCCAAGTATCTGCTCTAAAAAAATTTGCAGTGTCATCAGCAAACCCCATGATATTTTCATTATTACCCAGTGATTAAAGGTCGTTTATATGTATATTGAATGAGGTAGGTCCACGCAGAGTTCCTTGTGTTACCCCATATTCAATAAGGTTTTCTTTTCTCAGTTTGGTACCTGTTGGTCGTATACCAATATTTTCCAAGGACTGCAAGAGAAGACGATGACTCAATGATGACAAAATTAATTTGAGTCTTTTTATTAAAAGACAGAGAATTGCAAGATTTTATTTTCTTAGAAATATTGTTAAAAAATTTGGTCCAATAAAATTAGGTGTTAATGAAAAAATGCTCAATTTTGTTTTGTCGACATGAATGCCTTCTTTTGGTCTTGTATTATTTTCGTGAATACTCATATTCATAAAGAATTCACTTTTGTTATGGAAAACATAGAGCTAGGCATAATTCAACTATATTTATATTCGGGAGTGTCAAAATATGAAATGACTTGAAAATATTTTTACAAGTACCCATACGTGGTATTTGGAAATTATACGTCAAAATTTGTTTCTGAACGAAGAAAACATGAGCAAGTGTGGAATTTTCCCAGAAGCAAATGCCATATTTCAGTCGAGATTCAATTTGAGCATAGTATAGATTCAAAAGCACATGTTTCTCCAATACAGTACGTAGATTGAAGAACATATATTTCATTAAATGCAACTTCGAAATAAGTTGGCAATGTGGTTTCCAATTCAAAAATTCATCAAGAGAAATTCCTAAAATTTTAAATGATTCGCGTTAATTAAAAAGAAATGTGGTCTCTATTGCAATTGCAAATTCTCCACAACTCTCTATCGATTCCGAATCCTAGTCATTTGTGTTTTATCTGCAATGAAAAAGAGCTCGTGGACATTGATTCAAAAAAAATTTATTGGGTCCTAATACCGATCCATGTGTGGCACATCTCATCAAGTTATCAGTATCTTTCAATTCAATTAAATTCAATTCAATTCAATTTATTCAATATTCATTATAATACAATATTTATCAGTAGTACCATTCTCAAGTTGGTTTACAAGTTTAATCTCTGAAATAGCTATTTTTTTTTTAACAAATGGATTTCTATATTTAGATGCATTACTGGAGTAGACTCACGTTAGGCTTTGAAGCCTGTGTTGTGATGTCTAAAACAGTAAGGCATTTACAGTGCATATTTTTTCCATGAATGGCATTCGTATGCAGGGCAGTCGGGTGATATTTTATGTAATAGTGGAGACAGTGAATAAAAAAAAGGTATACGCTTAAATTAAGATTAAGATGAAAATTAAGAATCGAATGAGATTGGACAACTCAGAAACGTTCATTTTGCTTACACAACATTTAAAATTTTGTGTGGAATTATTGTGAAGTAAGTGGACAAACTTATTTAAATGCATGAATTACATTTACAAATAGGTATGCGAATTCAGTGGAAAAGTGGAAATTTGTCTGGGTGATTTTGTACGTACTTCTTTATTTCTTTTTTGAATACTTTAAGGGTCTTTATATCTTTTAGATTTTTTCTTTTTTCTGAATGAATAGTTTTTGTATTTTTCTCATATTGGAAATATGAACTCAACATTTTTTCGATTCTCCAAGAAAGATGAGATCCATTCGAGAGCTAGACCTTGCAAACCGTATGTTTCTAATATCGATAATACTTTTTTAGATAATTATAATATTGTAATATACTGGCCAGTATATGTGTGCTACTGGGGAATAACCATTTTTTAGGTTCATGGAATCGATTAGCCCATTCCCAGTTTGAAAAACAAACTGTCCTATAAATGCCGAACTTTCAAAGGTACGTCAAATAACTGGCATGATTCTTTCAAAGTGCTCTTTCGTATAATGCGATTAAAGGACAAAGGACTCGAACAAGGACGCAGCTTAGCCTTGTGCCCGACTGATTGAAAAATACCGAAAACTGAGCAAAAGCGTTACTAAATTCGTTGTCACCGTATCAAATTCTTTCACCAGTGTGCCGATCGCCATTTCAACTTGTTCTTATTAGAATGAAAAAGAACTCAGGTGGTCCCATTTGGCCGAAGGCCTGCATAAATAGCTATTGTAACACTCGTTGGGTGTTTTGTTGTTAGAATGTTGGCACTTTTGTTAAGTCCAAGGGTACGTTTAGGAGTAAACTGTTCATAGAATGTAGGTGAGTATTTATCTCGACATGATTTGGTCCAAATGGAGGAAAGTGAAGGTTGGCAGTGGCGTAGAGAGGTCACAACGAAAAGTCAATTCAGGTTAAAAATAAAGTGGCTCTTCAGAATAGTGAAAATCAATAGAATCTGGATATCCCAAGATATTTACATTCCGTTGAAAACTTGAAAGCCAAGAATAGTATCATTGTTTATATAGAACATAATTAGTCAACCTTATGGGATTATGATTGTATCAAAATGGATGCGACATGTAGATGGCGATAGTGAGCTCGCATCCAAGTCATGTCGTAACTTCAGTGATCTGGCCTCCAAGTCATGTCGTAACTTGATTAAAACGATGGAAAACCATTAAAATCGGGGTTTTTTGAAGAAACCTGCATTAAAATTACGTCAAATATTCATGTTTGTAACTAATCACGCTAGATGACACTCGCGCTTGTGTCCAATACCTTTTCCACAGGCATTGACTAACTATGTTCTATTTAAACAATGATAGTATCAATGAATAAACTCTTCAATTGTAGATGTGCATAAAAACATCTTTAGTAAATGCTCACTTGTTTCTTTATAATAGTTATTTAAGTAACAAGGAATGTTAAGACGTGTTAACATCCGAGGTGAGCGAGTACGAACCGAGGCAAAGCCGAGGCTTGTCGCTTGCCTAGGATGATAACAGTCGATACATTCCGTGTTACTTATTACGTTTTTCCCGCTGCTTGTTGACATTTCTCAAAATTTGCCTGAATTGAAGTTTGTTTTCTTACCCTTCCTTCATGATTATTCGTTCGCTATTTCATTCTAAGTTGCTTGTGCGTGTAACTAAGTTACCGAATAAGCAGACAACAATAATATTCAAAAGGTCTCATAACCTAAAAATTGATATGAATGAAGCTGAAGGTATTACTTGTCAAAGGCAAAGTCATTATTACCCTAGGCATGTAAATGACACTATTAAGTTCCGTTGTCAAGATGAATTAGTAAACGAATGATATAGGCCATTTACCTGTTTTGTTGCTAAGCATGTATGGACTATTTACAGTGTCGGCAGCGGGAAAAATGCTTTTACTACAAAAAATTATCAAATGTTTTCCTCTCTCTCTCTAGAAAGTAAAGTTATCCTTTCATTATTTGAGGATTTGAGAATCTTTTGAACCTGTTTATTATTATCGTTACTGTTTGTTAACTCAATTGTGATATTTGTTTCAACATTTCTATGTATGTGTCATCCAGCTTTCTAATGTCATTAAATTTCCTACGAAAATGAGTTTTTAACCGTTGATTTCTTTTTCGAAAGTCCGTATAAATTATTTTAAATCTGAAATTGTTTTTTCCGTTAACCAGCTATCGCCCCCTTTTGAACGGCAGTCCTCAAAAGTCGAAACTTGGGTTAGCCAAGAATTAACGAGGTATCACCTTTTTAAGTGCGATTCCTAGCACGATCGGGAAAGAATTTCTAAAGTAGGACCGTTGGTCACCTATCCAAAGCCCGACCTCGCCTAGCTAGCGTTGCTTGACTTCAGATATCGTTGATACGGAGATCTCGGTTCGAGCTATCCTCTCGGCTGCTACATATATTGGTCAGATTGGTCGAAAATTCTCTCAAAGAATTCATGAACGTAAGAGAGTTATTGATACGTATCTTCACCCAGAAATTCTTTATGAATTTGTTCTTCTTGGTCATTTTGCTAACCGTGTCGTTAATAAAAATAGTATATTTAAGTATAAGTGGATGAAAAGTTCATTCAGACACGAGCGATTTTTCGAGTACGACGGCGTAGCCGGAGTGAGGAAGGATTCCACGAAAGAGGATTTCTCAAAGTACTTTGCACAGTGTCTTGAGATGGATGGTGTCACTGGGCGGTTTACGCTCAAAAGAAATCTGATAAAAGTAGGCCTGTAGAGAAGTATCGATTTCAGACATGTGAAGTAGGTATGAAATGTTAGTTATAGACCGCTAATGAACTTTCTGAATGTTTTTTAGGTTTTTGGAATATACCAGAATCCACAATGTCTGAATAACTGTAACACTTACAGACTTTAGCTTGTCTACAATTATTCTTGAAAATTTCATTAGAAGAATCCGCTGAGCCGTTTATTTCAGTTCCAAGCTCATGGAAAAAGAATTGTATATTGTGTATTTAGTAGTAAAAGCAATACATTCCCGGACGACAATGTAAATTGTTTGCCGAGGCGTTAAGCCGAGGCCAACAAGCATTGAAGTCTGGGAATGTGCTTTTACTACGAGGTACACATACTATTTTTTTTGAAATCGCAGTCAGCATTATCAAAAACTAAGGAATTCTACATATTGTTTGCGTGAATTCAAAAACTGTCTAAAATGTAAACAAGCCGGCAAAAATTTTCTTGGATCGTTTTCTGTAGAGGAAAGTACTTTTTTTATGTATCCAACCGCGTCAGTTCTTGGGTTTTTTATGTTAGTTGGTTTTCGGTTATTTATTGCCTGGATGGCTTAAGTTGGCAAGACTGAACCACGGATCACCGAATCCCAGAAAATGAGTACCGGTGGGAAGTTGGAGCATTCAACATGGCGTTTCTCATGGAATAGCACAAATTGAGGATAATAGACCTGTTCTAAAAGTCATGGAATTAGAAGAAGAAAACATGAGTCGTGACAAATCGAGAGCTAAGGGATAATTGTTGATATCATAAACAAATATGATAGAAACAAACTATGAGTGGTATGAAAAGACATCTCGGACCTTTACTGTTCTTGTTGTATTTCAACGACTTGGCAACTATTAAAATCGAAGGTAAATTTACAGTTTTTGCGGATGACACAACTATCCTGTGGCACGACATCAATTTAAATAACCTTCACAATAAAATGGTTCGCGATATTTCTATTGTGCGAGAGTGGTGCAACTCCAATCTGCTTTCTTTTAATATAAACAAAACGAACTTACTCTCCTTCCAATGCAATATACCAGATATCCCATTAGGAAATGACATTATTGCGTGGAAATCTACCAACAAATTTCTAGGAATTCATCTAGACTGTGATCTCAGTTTTGAAAACCACGTAGATAAGCTGAGTAAGAAGCTTTCCTCAGGGTGCTATGCTTTGCGTGTGATTTCAAACGAATTGGGGGTGGCAACTGCGAAGGTGGTGTACCATGCCCTTTTCGAGTCACATGCCAGGTATGGCATTCCTTTTTGGGGAACCTGCAATAAACAGCGCCTCAATATGATCTTCATGCTCCAGAAGCGTGCTATTCGCTATGTTTGTAAAGTTGGACCTAGATTTCCTGCAAGGAATTATTCAAAGAACAGAAAATCCTCACCATTCCGTCTCTTTTTATACTTGAAACTGTATGTTTGCTTCATAAAAACAAAACTACATATAACATTATTCAAGGAACCACCCGCCAAAATAATAACCTAAGGCTACCCATTCCAACCTCAAATTTAATTAAGAATTCAATTATCTATAATGCTGCTAAACTATATAACCATCTCCCGACCAGTATCAAAGCCATTGATTCCAATCATTTATTTAGGAGGTCTGTAAAACATATACTTATAGACGAGGTGTTTTATGATGTTCAAGATTTCCTCAATAAAAATACGAGATGATAATTTTTAAAAATTTTAAAATTCTGTTTTTATACATATCTGTTATCCTTGCGTATGTGAATGTTTATGTATAGGTATTTATAAACTTATGTGACATGTATTTGATATAGACATAATTATTTTTTTTTTTACTAGGCTTTGTCAATAGGATCCTCATCTTCCGACAATAAAGCATATTTTGATTGATTGATTGATTGATCTTTTTCTACGTATAAGCAGAACCTGTTGATCCACGAGCGATCTAGGCGCCCTCCTCCTAGCTGTCTGAAAAGTATGTTAGGAAAGTTAATGTTATAGCCTAATAGTTACATATTATTATTATTTTAGGAAACCGCTGATATTACCAGAGGGGCACTACGGCGTTGGGATAGCTCGAGTATCATGCACAAGACCACTCAATAAATATTGTTTTTCTCCTGCTGATGATCTGATAGTATATGCCGGGTATATTTTGATATAATTTTTAAATGTACAGGGTGTTTAATGTAGGTGCTACAGACCAAAATTCCAATTTCATATTCAGATGCTACGTTAAATTCTGATATCATTTCATGTTTGGTTTTTGAAATTCGGTTACGGCGTTGTTGAGTTATTGCACTTTTCCTTAAAGATAAGGTTTCAAAAAAACTTATTTACTCGTACACGAATCCAGTCTATATCTTTTATTAAATTGAACTAGACTACCCAAGTAGCACACCTATATTGGCAAAATATTGGCAAAATATTTGAAATGCAATATTGGCGAGAAAAAAAATGTGAACATTCGGCGATATTGGTCCAATATTACTTGAATAATATTGGCGAAATATTCTTGAACTAATATTGGCCTCAAAATGTTCGGCGATATTGGTACAATATCGCTGATACAATATTCTGACAATATTGGCACAATATTCAAAAGTTATATTGTCGAGAAGTAAAATGTGAACATTTTGCGATATTGGTCGAATATTGTTTGAATATTTTACAAATAGTTTTGGTGAAATATTCTTGAAGCAATAATGGCCTCAAAATATTTATCGATATTGGTACAATATCATTTGGATGTATTGGTTGATGTCAATATACCAACTGATGAATGTGACACCGGAGTCTGCCTTTTGATCGCCATAACCACTGAGTGAGCTGTCTTGAAAACAAGTTATGGGAAGTATTTAATATGCTTTCGTAGGTTTTAGAAGACGTTCTATATGTAGAGCCCCCAGGCGGATTTTTAACCAGGTTTGATAATGATATAATTTCAATATGTTTCATTGAATATTCGGCCAATATTCAAATTTCATCTCAATCTAGTTGTAGGAAACAATATGAAGACAATATTGTTTTAACAATATCGAAAAATATTATTGAACCAATATTGACCCAATATTAATTAATAAGATTTGTTGAATATTGGCGAAATGATATTCAACCAATGTGTAATCATACTTGGAGATACAATTAAGTTTTTATTCCTAGATTCGATATAAGAGGAATATTGGGATTGCGATATATATTCTAGATGTTAATAACGATGTGAAAACAATATTGTTTTATCGATATTGGTAAATATCATTCAACCAATATTGACTCAATATGAGTTATTACAATTTGTCAAATAAAGTGGAAATGATATTCAACCAATATTATTACAAACTTGGAAATACAATATAGTTTTTTTTCCCTATTATCGATATGACTGGAATATTTGGATTGCAATATTTATTCTAGATGTGGAAAACAATATATAACCAATATTGTATTATCGATATTGGTAGAAATTATTCAACCAATATTGACCCAATATTTCGTGTGATGATCTACATTCAAAACTAGTTCAACCAATATTCCACCAATATTATTAATATAATACTATTTTTTTAATATTCACTCATATTGGACCAATATTGATTTTTCATTTACAATATATCCATATTGGCCAAATATGGAACCAAGATTCAGCCGATATGATGTACTACCTGGGTACTACTGAATACAAACCATTATTCTCACCTCTACGATACGATATCGATATCAGTTGAATATAATATTGAAATTCTTGAGAATGTGACTAACTTGAGGGTGAATTGCTTTATATTGCACAATTTCATCAAGTAGCTTATGCTTGTTGATGCCATAGTAACAAATATTGTTGTATTGTATCTACTGTCCAGTTCGATTCAGTGATTCTTTGCAAAGCAGTAACTGTGTTCTTTGTGCGAAAACTCCAGTATGCCTTTCGCGTTTAATCCAAGTGATTACATTGATATGTTATTAATTTTTGGGGAATGTCAGAAAAACTGCCGTCAAGCATAACGTCTATACCAAGAACGTTTTTCAGACAGACACCCATTCCGTCACGAATGACTTTTTCTAGAGTTGAAGAAAAATTGCGAACTGGGTCATTTTCTTGGTTGCGGGAAAACTGATCGAAAACTATTTGGTCGAAATCAATTGATCGAATATCAATTGATCGAAAATCAATTGAACGAAATATCAAATGATCCAATGATCAATTGATCGAAAATCATTGGATCGAATAATCAATTGAACGAAATTGCAGTTGATCGAACAACATTCAGATTGAATCTGATTTATTCAAAAATCATAATTATATCGAAATTAAATAACTATATAATCAATTGAATTACAACAGAAACGAAACATATTTGAGGAAATTAAACAGTTCTTCATCATCGCAGTCTTGTTGCAATTGTTTCGTGATATGTCTCAAGCGACATTTGAGGTCTTTGTATTTCTTTTTCTTGACTGCAATATCGCCGGTAGCAGATTTTATAATTTTGAACTCTGTAGAGGATCGATCTTTCTTCAGTCCATCAATGAAGTTCCAGAATGATGGTTTCTTAGCATTTATCTGTCTCAGAAATCCAGAATGACACCCTTCAATAGAGTTATTTGTCAAAGGAAGATTTTCAGATTGAATACTCTCGAAAGAGTTTCACATTGATGGTGCAAAGAGTGGCTTTTTGTATTTGTTTAATTGAGTCTTTTTTCCAATCCAAGTTTCTTCGAAGTAAACAACATATTCTTCAATTTCGTCTGGTAGCGAATTCCGTATACACAAAAGATGAAATGCTCTTGTGACCATGGTTTCCGGAACAAATGCCAAAGCATTGATTAATTTCAGTGCTGATGAAAATTCTGCATCTGTGTCATACTTTCCCTTCAGTCCAAGAGATTGAATTTTTCTATATAAACATTGGCTGAAATGTAAATAGCATCCCTTGTGACTTATTCCTGGAAAAACTAGGCTTAAGGCATTCTCGATCGATTTTTCAAAGTCTGTCATTATTAACACTACCTTAAAAGATTGACAATCAAATCTTTAATGACTTGTAGCATCCTTATGTATATTTTTTCCATATTATTTGGTGAAAGAGCATAAACGCATGGTATGTAAGTCTCGCCTAATTCTGCGTGTATACTAAAATTGATAGAACAAACAAGGGACAGTCTGAAATGTGCCATCCATCAACCATATATGTGATCCTGCCAATATGTGTAAATTTTTTGGAGTGGCGAATAATAAGATTCGGTCATAATTGTTTCCAGAATCATACGCCAAAAACTGTATTCCCTTATCAGTGACCTTATATTCTGCTGGGATAATCAATTCTGTCAAGGAATTAGGTTCCGTGGGCAGAATCTCTTCTCTTTTTCTTATATTTCTAATAGTTCTTTTCATGTTCTCTACTGAAGGCAGAAGAGCACATGCTTTTTCAGTTATCTCGCTGGAGGCATGCGGTATTATTGTTTTTGGTGCTCCCTTTGATGTGGAGGCCTACTCTCTGATTTCTTGAAGAACTTTCCTTATTTCTAATTTATAAGAATTTCCTTCATGGGTATGGTCGCTTCGTTTCACAAAACGACAATTCTTTTCTATCACTCTCGCTCTACATGATGATTTCTTGTGATCTTCACATTTCCAATATGTCGTGTCATTGCGCTGGTATTCTTTTACATAAAAATATCCGTCAAATATCAATTTTTTTCGTCCATATTGACTATTTATGTAGGACATATTTCAATATTTCGTACAACAGAACTTTTGACGTTACCGACATTAATTCTGAAATGTTATGTTGATTACTATAGTTATACAATCACGTTCGAATCCTTCATTTGAATTAATTTTTAAATACAAGGAGTTTGATAATTATTAGATTGCTATGAAAATTAATCGAAATTATTTTAAAAGAAAAACAACGAAACCAAACCTATATATGATTCGATTAAATTGTTGTTCGATCGATTGCAATTTCGTTCAATTGATTATTCTATCGAATGATTTTCGATCTTGATTATTCGATCATTTTATTTTTTGATCAATTGATTTTCGATCAATTGATATTCGATCAAATGATTTTCGATCAAATGATTTCGATTAAATTTCCGGCAACCCATTTTCTTCTACTATAAAGCATCGTCATCATACGAGATCTGTTACAACTGAAGATTTAGAGATCAATGTGTTGGCTTATATCATTATTCATCCACATGTTTCTATCCGTACTATTGCAGAAGAAGTCGGTGTGAGTAAATCTAATGTACAGACACTTCTGAAAGAAAATAAATACCACCCATTCAAAATTCAGTTGGTACAAGGTATGAAACCCACGGACTTTGAAAACGACGACTTGAATTCATTGCTTGTATTCAGGTAATATTACATGAAAATCCTAATATATTCAGTCAAATTTTGTGGAGCGATGAATCGCGATTCCACAATAATGGAGTTGTGAATCGACATAACAGTCACTATTGGTCTCAAGAAAATCCCCACTGGTTCCACGAAAGTAATTTTCAAACTACTTGGGGTATTAATGTATGGTGTGGATTGTTCAATGGCCGTATCATAGGACCTTACTTTTTCAATGAAAATCTCAATGGATTGCGATATTTACATTTTCTAGAAAATGATTTGATCCAGTTGATGGAAGATATTCCCATGGCAGAACGACAAGGAATTTGGTGGCAAAAAGATGGTGCTCCTCCTCACAATTCACAGGTTGTTACTGAATATCTGGATACAACGTACCCAAATAGATGGATAAGTGTCCAATTCGGTGGCCGGCTCGTTCCCCAGATTTATCACCGCTTGATTTTTTCCTATGATGTTACTTAAAAGATATTGTTTTCACTACTCCCCTTTTGAATGTGGATGATCTGAAAATGAAAATTCGACTAGCGTGCAGTGATATTACGCCTAATATTATAAGAGCGACTTGTACGAGAGAAGTGATTCGACGTTTCCAAGCCTGTATAATATCTAATGGGCGTCACTTTGAACAATTTTTATGACTTATATCTAGGTACCTACCATTCTTATGAAATGATTTATCAATTTATTTACATTGTTACTAAAGATTTGTTTTCGAATACACCTCTTTCAATTTCGCAATTGTTTCATATTCAAAATGATTTCTGACTGAATTCCATAAGTCAAAATTGAAACCATTTTGCATTTTGCATTTTGCAGAGAGAATAATTGTATGAGATATTTAAAAAAATAATAGTCGTTCTCAAGACTTTACATTTTAAGCAATATCTCAACAACGCCGTAACCGAATTTCAAAAACTAAACGTGAAATGATATCAGAATACAACGTAGAATCTGAATATGTGATATTATACAGGGCATTCTATTTTAAAAAATACTATTTTGGTCTGTATCACCTCCACCAAACACCCTGTATATTTAAAAATATAGCTCTCATGAACTCCTAAAACTTTTGTATGAAACATTTTTGTGTATCTCCATCAACAAATCAGATATTGCCTGTCACATAAAATGTGGGACACCCGGTATACAATCTTATAATGCTGAAAGGTAAAGAGGAAATAAACCCGTAACGAGGGGCAACACAATTTCTTAAAAAATAGTGGAGTTATAAATTTTTTGAAAAATCGTAAAATTTTCCGGTTTTTCCGGGTTTCCTCCATTACTAATAATCTGATGGGGTCGTAAATTATTCTATTTTGTTCAAATATCATTTGTCTACAATTCTGTCCATAGGAGCAACCAGATTGCTTAATTAGTTTTTATTTTATAAGCAAAACAATAAAAAAACACGTTTTAGTGCAATCGCACGCGAAGTCAGTATTTCGCGTTCTCAGCACAGTCCGCGAAATTTAATTTCGCGGCCGTTACCCATAGCAACGGCCGCGAAACCAAACGTCACTTTCAAAAATGTTTTCAGACATCGTCTTAACATTCTGTTTGTCAAACCAATCTTTAAACTCGCCGTAACATTTTTCGTACTGCCGTTTAGATTTTTCGGGTATTAAAACGGAAAGCGCCGAATTTACAACGCTTTTGAGTTCAGGAGGAGTGGAAGGTACTGAAATATCGCTATCAGTATCAGACATTTTGCGTTTTGACAAGAACTGTCAAAATATTTTGTATATATTGAAACATATCATTTCCATAGCACACGGTGATATTGTTAAATAAATTGAACTGCTGTTGATTTTAGAGCAATAATATATTTATTTACAACTATCTATTTTAATAATTTTAATGATTGCACGAAAAATAGTGTGTATGCCATGGCCGCGAAACTTTTTAACGACCTCAAGATTATCTTGCCTCGGCCGCAAGCGGCCTCGGCGATAACTGTTCTTTCGGTACGTTAAAAAGGTATTTCGCGGCCTTAGCATACAAATAACTATTTTGGGATTTAAATGTTTATACCAAATTAATGAATGGCAGTTGCAAGTCGAAAACATAACAGAATACAAATACGGACTTTCTTCCATGAGATGGCACAGTCGGTTTTCTACTATTATTTTTGTTAGGAAAAAATGCTCTATTGATTAGCCTACTAATGTAGTTACTTGGCAACTGTTTTTCAAATGTGTCTAGATTTTCCTGAGCGAGACATAACCAAAAATATACAATAACCAAAAATTTGTTGAATGGGGTGGGTAATGACGGCTGGTAGGCATTTCCTGCCTTGCACTGACCGGCATTTCCTGAAATAACCTATTAGAAGTTTCTTACGAATACATTTACGGTGACAAAATATTCAAAAATAACTTATGTGCGTATCCCCAAAAATTTCTTCCGGCTACATCAACAAATGTCAAATATTGCTCAGCATTGTAACAAACCTATCTGAGTTGCGTACCATAAAAAAAATTCGAGCACACATTCGAACATGCTGTAAGTGTAACAGATGGCGCAGCGTGTGTTTGCCGTAAAATATTGTCTGTAGGGCGGTATTACTTCCATGGCCCGTATTACCCCCATGGCCAGTATTACCCCCATGGCCGGTATTCCCCTCCTAGTCTCTTTCCATATTGTTCGTACATGAGAAATTTTGTTGATTTGAAATGAGACTATCAGAAAGCTTGGGAATTGCTGGATTTTTTTCACATTATTTCAACTTTTTTAATTTTAGACTCTATCAATAATTTTTTTACAACATTATTTTTACTAACCCATATTTGCTTTCAATCAACGGTTTCCACTACATTTCCTATTGAATTCTTCCAAAACTGGCATCTGAATTTCCTTCAAAATATTAGTTTATTTCACGTGGACGCCCATGAATTCCATCCATTCGGCGAGATCAAACGGATCTCGTGTAGGTGGGCTGTTTTCGGGGTCCCGCCAGCGATCCGCGCTCCCCAGCGACTTATTACCATTTTAAATACAAGAATGGTCGATAAATATCGTAATGATTTTATATGGTCATTACTAATTATGATTCAAATACATCTGATTGCGTGGAATGGCTGATAGAAAGTTGAATTTGTTATTCGTTTCAGAAGAATAACTCATGCTGGAAACACAATAAGAAGAATTTAAACGATGGACCATTTTTCGGAAGGTTTAGGAAGATGAGGTTGTAGAAAAATAGGATATACTAAGTACTGAATATTCTAACAGCAATAATACCTACCCCAATTAGCATTTTTAGGTCACATAATAACTTATAAATGAATAATTTTTTTGGGAAATTAGTTGATTGTGAATACAATGAAGATCATAAAAGTTCTTATCCGTAGCAGGAGCACAAAGAAAACAAAAAAAAATTGTGTTTTTGAAAGTTTTCTTAAAATAATTTTTGTTTGGTAGCCGTAGAAACAACAGGCTTATGACAGTTTGGTGACTTTTATGAGTACTTAATTTGAAAATAGTTACGACTCCTGGTTGCGTTTTTCATTTCAGGAGGATTTAGGTCACTATTCGCCGTCGCAATTCTTCCTTTATGGTAATGGTAATGGTAAGTGTGGATGGTAACTGATGTCCTGCGACCTGATTAGATCTATTGTGCCCCTTCTTCTTCTGCTATCTCAAGGTGTTCTCGTTTACAGCAGCTCCTCAAGCCCCAATTCCTTTAGGAATTTTAGGATTTTGAGAGGGTCTATTCGTGGTATTCTTCCCATCGTCAGCTTGTGTGATCCCAGTATATTCAATCTCTTCTGATGTACAGCATAACACTCCATCAATACATGGTGGGGTGTTTCTGGATGTTTCCCACAGAATCTGCAGGTGCTGTCCTCCTCTGAGCCTAGCTTCCTTAGGTGTTCTTTGAGCCTGCCTTAGCCCTGAAAGTATTTGCCAGTATATTGCTTTCATTGCTTATTCAGTTTTATTAAGTTCTTCTTGAAAGTAAGATTTTCCAAGTCCGCAGAATGGTTCTGGCCCGATCAGTGGCGTTGATGCCCATTTTCGTGCCAGGGTGTCTGCTTGTTCGTTGCCCTCCACTTCAACGTGCCCCGGCACCCAGAGGAGGATCACCTTGTTGTTCCTGCCTAGATCTTTGAGTTTGTCTAGGCATTCCCAGATCATCTTCGAGTTGATGTTATATGAGCTCAACGCTTTGATAGCTGCTTGACTATCGGAGAGAATTGCGATTTCCTTGTTCCGGTATTTTCTGTCGAAGTTGAACTGAATGCACCTTTCTATGGCGTGAATTTCCGCTTGAAAATGCTGGGGAACTGGCCCCAGTTCCGTCGGGAGTTTTGGACCCGTCCGTGTGCCATGTTATGGTATTCTCCCCCAGTGCTCGAATAGATTCTGTGCTCCATTCTCTCTTGATATTTGATTCCGGTAGAAAAAAATTCTCAAAACTAAATTTCCTGGTAATTTCATCAGTTGGGTGATCGGTAAGTTGTGCACTTTCGGTGGGGGTTTAGCCCCTCACACTATGTGCTGTCCCTTTGAGTCCGACTTTGGCCAACCTGAGGTTTGCTCCCCAAGCAGTTCTCCTTACCATGATATGGAGAGGAGTGAGGTCCAGAATGACCTCTATAGCTGCTGTTGGAGTCGACCTCATTGCCTCATTGCAAAGACATGCTAGTCTTTGCACTTTCTCCAGGATTGTTTTTTGTTGTGGCGAGTTCGGTTCTTCCGTGCCATACTACTGCCTCCGTAGGTGATCATTGGTCTCACTCTCATGGTGTACATCCATCGCAGTATTGATGGGTTACAGCCCCAGGTTTTTCCTGCATTGGTCTTTTCTACGTAACTGTTCCAGAGTAGTTTTGAGCCTAGGGTAAGCCATAGATAATTCACCTCTTGCTGTCATTCTGAGTCTGTTCCGTCGAGGCGAATAGTTCTCAGGTACTGAAACTTTGTTCTTCTAGTGAATGCTACCACTGTGGTTTTTGGTGAGTTGATTCTCAACCCCACAGAGGGGCACCATCTTCTGGTGTTCTTCCTTGGTAGGCACTGGAGTACTTACTCTGCATCCTCTGATTTAAAACATCTAACGAAAAAAAAAACGCAAGCGGACTGAGCTCGGGTGATCTTGGTGGCCAATCCCACGGGCCTGAACGTTCAAACAAAAAATCGTCAGAAATTTCGTAAAGTTTCCTAGAATCTAACTGGGTGGAATGAGCTGGAGCTCTTTCCAGCTGAAACCACCAATTCGAATATACCTCTTAATGCAAATTTTTGAGGAAATCGGTAACAGTCGTACTCAGTATTTGGAAGTTCACAAAACATTAATGGTGAATTTTTGTTGAAATCCAATTTCTTTTATCACATGAGGATAACGATCAGTCCAAAAATGCTTATTCCTTCTATTAAAAATCCCATCACTCGGAAATTTTGATTCATCACTCCAAATTATTTTTGACAAAAACTCCGATCATCCTGTGTATGTATTGAAAGGGATTCGGAAAAATAAACTCTACGTTCGAAGTATTCTGCTTTGAGAGCTTGACCTTTGGTAAATTTATACGGATACATTTCGTGATTTTCCAAAATTCATTGTACTGAAGCATGAATTCTTTTCTGCACTACTAATACAAGTTTCTGGATATGCATAAAAATATGCCAAAACGTTAACAATATTATCCTCATTTATAGTTTTTGGTAATGCTGGAGGTGCTTTTAAATTTGAGTTATAGTTAAGGGAATTATTTTGTAATTTTACAAAATTTTTGGTTGAATTTTCTGCAATTTCTGGCAATAATTTGATCACATTGTCTGTGTATAATAAATAACATAACTGTCCATGTATCATGATTATTTCTTTCTTTAAATGAAAATGAAAATTCCACCTCTACATTTAGATTGAATAAATTTATAGAAGGACTATATGTACAGAATTAATATTGTACTGATTTTATGACTTGTTCACTAGCTATTAACTATTCACAATTTTCATTCATCCACACAAAGGAATAATCCCTCAATGGGCTTAATTAACATTTACTCATTTTGCATGTATTTCATTTTCCATGATATGTATACTATATTGATGATGAATATATATTATTAATATTATTAATAATTACATAAGTACTTCGTTTAAATAATCAATAATTGCATTCATTTTGGGAGATTTTTTTGAACACATAAACAATAATTATTTATAAATTACTTACAAAACTCATCAAACTGTCATAGGCTTGTTATTTTCATGGCTGACTGAAATAAATTATCGAGTACGATACATGGGTTTTCATTTGAAATAACGAACTTTTGACCACTTCTATGCGTAACGAAGATAGTAGTAATTTTAGCACGCTGATAATATGGGGTCGATTTTTTGGTGTAAATTCAAAATCCATCAAAATCCATCTTAATCTAGATGTAGGACACAATATCAATCAATCAATCAATCAATCAATCAATCAAATTTATTGGGTCAAATGTTAGTAAGTGGGTTTACAGATACTGAATTTAGGTATGGTAATACAATGATTTCTTATTCTATAATAATAGAACCTCCTTTCATGTAATGGAACTCTTCAACTAAGCGCAGATGTGCTTGTGTTGTGTAAGTTATCCTATATTTGAAAGGAAATTTTCACTATGTCTACAGTTTTTAGTGTTTGTGGAAAAAGGAGATTTCAAGGTTATATGTTCAATATATCTTTTCAATAACAAATTGATTGTAGCGTACAAATGATTTTATAGCAATTTTGTATTTTTTAATATCTATAATATTTCTCGACTCGGTAATAAGTTGAAAAGTTTTGGACCAAAGTAATGTACAAATCTCTGTGAGTGACTCTTTTTGTATAATGGCATATGGACAGACTTCTTTGCAACAGATCTGGTTTCTTTCTCATTAATTGTCCTCAGAAAGTTAACTTAATTGTGAAAAATCCAAATTAAGCATGAGTACGAATAAACACTTCTTATATTGAATAGGTTGTTTTCTTCATATAGCTTTTTGTAGAAAATAATCGGACCTTCTTGAAAATAATTCTTAGTATAGTGTTTTGCATTGTTTGTAAGCTTTCCTAATTATTTTCAAAAGTTCCACACTTTTTTTCGGTTGGGGAAAGAGATGATGGTCGGACGGAGCCAAATCTGGTGAATAAGGGGGGTGTTCTAGTAATTCAAACCATAAATCACGAATTTTTTGCATGGCAACATGAGATTTGTGTGCAGGGGCGTTGTCCTTCAAAATCAAAACACCTTTGGATAGCTTTCCGCGTCTTTTCTCTTAAGTGGTAGAGTGGTCAGTAATGTCGAATAGTAATCTCCAGTTATTGTTCTACCCTTATCCAAAAAATCAATCATGATTGCTCCATGGCAATCCCAAAAACTGAAGCAAGAATTTTTCCAGCAGATTTTTGGACACGAAACTTCTTAGGTTTTGGAGAACCGGAGTGTTGCCATTCCATCGATTGTTGCTTTGTTTCTGGATCGTAGAAATGTACCCTAGTCTCATCCATAGTAACAATTCGGTTCAAGAAGTCTACATCGTTTTCAAATCGAGCACAGATCGAATGCGATGCTACTACCCTTGCACGCTTTTGGTCAACATTCAAACATTTGGGGATCCATTTTGCAACAATTTTTCTCATGTCCAAATTGACGTGAACTATATGATGAACGCGTTCGTATGAAATATTCAGTGCTTCAGATATCCGTTTTAGCCCAATTCGACGGTCTGTTAAAATCATATCATCAACTGCATCGATATTTTCGGGGACTAACACAGAAACTGGTTTTCCCGATCGGTCATCATCATCAATGGAAAATTCACTTCTTTTGAAGCTTGCAGTCCAATTTTTCACGGTCGCATACGAAGAACATTGATCACTAAGGGTATTAGGCATATCTTCGTAAATCTGCTTACCTCTTAACCCTTTTAAATACAGGTACTTGATGATGACTCGATACTCCAATTTTTCGATTTTCACAATTTCGGTAGACATATTTTTTTTTATTTATTTTTTTTTTGCTTAACTCTGGTTTACTTTTTCGACGTCAAACTTTATACTGACACTTCTAATAAGTTATTGTTCGTTGCTATGGTAACGCAATATTTTGTTTATGCAGGGAACTGGTATAGGCTAACTAGAATCAATACATACTCGTATGTAAATGTATTGACTTTATCCGGTCCAGGAGAACAATTATTTTTTTATTTAGATATAATGTCTATCAGTTCGTTGCATGTTTCTGGTTATACAAAAAGTGTTTTGTTAATAAAAATATCCTCCAAGAAATCTTCAGATACCCTGTCGGGCTTCTCGATATTTTCAGACATTTTTGAGCCGATGGTTGAGAAAAAGTTATTCATACGTTATATTTTTCTTGGTTTTCAGAAACTACTTCTCCATTTGGCAACTTCAATGGCAAATCTAAAGTTTTCATTTTTGTTTTGTTGTTAATGATATTTCATTAATTATTTTCCAAGTCTGTTTAGAATTTCCTTTTACTGTGGCAAATTTTTGTTGGTAATATTGGTTTTTAGTAAGTTTTGTAAGGTTGCTGATTCTATTTCTATATTCAGTGTATTCCCTTTTCAAATATTCGTTTTCCTTTTGTTTAAAAAGTCCTTTCTTCAGTTTATCTTATAATGTGTCATAAGATTTTTGCACATCCTGACATGAAAAAATTTCTTGCCACTTTTCTTCTGCTAGAGAAATGTTTAATTTATTTTTTCTACATTCATGCAAAAAGCAAAACTTTATTGAACTATATTCAGTGGAAAAAGAAGTTCTTTATTGCACTTTCAACATTGAGGGTAAAAATAAAGTTTGTTAAATTGTTCGTAACGTATTAGTTCCTGTTTCAATGCAAATCGATATTAATAATAAAGTATTCAAGTTGCGCTTTTCATTTTCCTACACCTAGTGCCGCACCTCAATAAATCATTTTTTGCTTTTTGCATGAACGTAGAAAAAATGTTGTATGCAGCTCGTGCAAAAATTGTTTATTGCACTCGACGTATTGTCCAACTCGGCCTAACGGCCTCGTCGGACAATTTCACGTCGAGTGCAATAAACATTCACTTTTTGCGCTTGTTGCATAAATAACTATTAATTTATTTTGCCATATGAGTCGAATTCTGTATGGTTTCCGAGTTGGTTTCATGTGAACCTTGAATTACCAATGACGTAGTAAAGTGATCTGATAAAGTTGTTTGTATAACAGCCGATGATATTTTATAGTTTTTGCAGCAGTTTTTTCGGCTCACAAAAATGTAATCTATTATACTACTTGATTCATTGATACATTTATATATGAGAAAAGACCATGCTCATCCATTATACTAAGGTAGTGTTATGATTCACTATGTCATCAAATAATTTCACCACTATATACAATTTTCAATCAAAAATCAACAATTTCTCAAGTAGCACATCATATCGGCTGAATCTTGGTTCCATATTGGGCCAATATATATATATATATATATATATATATATTGTAAATGAAAAAACAGTATTGTCCGAAATGGGTGAATATTCAAAAAACAATATTATATCAATAATATTGGTGGAATATTGGTTGAATAATTTCTACCAATATGGATAATACAATATTGGTTATATATTATTTTCCACATCTAGAATAAATATTGCAACCTAAATATTCCAGTCATATCGATTATAGGGGAAAAAAACTATATTGTATTTCCAAGTTTGTTAGAATATTGGTTGAATATCATTTTCACTTCATTTGACAAATTGTAATAACTCATATTGAGTCAATATTATTGGTTGAATGATATTTACCAATATCGATGAAACAATATTGTCTTCACATCGTTTTTAACATCTAGAATAAATATCGCAATCCTAATATTCCCCTAATATCGATTCTAGGAATAAAAACTATATTGTATCTCCAAGTGTGATTACACATTGGTTGAATATCATTTCGCCAACATTCAACAAATCGTATTAATCAATATTGGGTCAATATTGGTTCAATAATATTTATCGATATCGTTAAAACAATATTGTCTTCATAGTGTGTCCTACATCTAGATTGATATGAAATTTGAATATTGGCCGAATATTCAATAAAACATATTGAAATTATATCATGATCAAACCGGGATAAAAATCTGATAGGTGGCTCTACATATAGAACGTCATCTAAAACCTACGAAAGTATATTAAATACTTCCCATAACTTGTTTTCAAGACAGCTCACTCAGTGGTTATGGCGATCAAAAGGCTGACTGTGATGTCACCTTCATCAACTAAAATACATTCAATAATTTACCAAGGTATATTGACATCCACCAATATATCCAAATGATATTATACCAATATCGATAAATATTTTGAGGCCATTATTGCTTCAAGAATATTTCACCACAACTATTTATAAAATATTCAAACAATATTCGACCAATATCGCAAAATGTTCACAATTTACTTCTCGACAATATAACTTTTGAATATTGTGCCAATATTGTATCAGCGATTTTGTACCAATATCGCCGAACATTTTGAGGCCAATATTAGTTCAAGAATATTTCGCCAATATCATTCAAGTAATATTGGACCAATATCGCCGAATGTTCACATTTTTTTTCTCGCCAATATTGCATTTAAAATATTTGGCCAATATGTTCACAATATTGTACCAATATTTGACCAATATAGGTGTGCTACTTGGGTTACATTTATCAGAAAACGAAATCCTACTTAGGCCGACCCTGTTCAGGCAAGGAGCTCTCTGCGAGGCGTGGCGTCACACATGGCAACGATGTTGGAAGTTTATCAATTAATTTAAAATTATTGGTAATCGTTTAAGGGATTTGAATGTCAGTAGGAAGCACAGAAAGATTCAGAGAAGCTAACCATTACATTCAGTTCTATAAAAAGGTATTGAATCACCAAATAACAATAGGAATTGCCAAGCAAGAAATTAGTGCTTACTAATAAGAGCATACTCCTTTTGTGTAATTGAATTGTATAACACATTACCAAAAATTTTAAAAGAAACCACTTTTCAAAAAACACCTAAAGCTGTTTGTTTTTCAGAGAGACAGACAATTTGTTAGGAATCTTATAGAAAAATTATTTACAAAAAATTTAAACTTGCTCTCCATGTGAATACCCGCGCTCTTATCATATATGTGTGCATTACTTTTCTGCATTTTTCTGCATTTTAATTTTAATATTTTAATGCATTTTATGACATTTTTTTTCAATTTAACATTTATAATCTTTCATACCATTGAAAACCAATATATATATGTGAGTCCCCCAATTGTAAATATTATTCCCCGATATAATTCTTGTGTACATTACCGTCCAATTATTTTCATTTCTATTTATAGAATTACTGTTTTTTTATAGGTATAATTGTTTTTTAGAAATATTATCATTTGTTTTACCAGTTGTTTTTTTGCGAAACAAGTGCAGTAGTACTTATCGCACACTAAACTTTATTCATTCCTTTTTTTCAGTGTAAACTGTATTTTGGATAAATCCTGAATAAAGTATATTATTATTAATATATCTATATTGGCCCAATTTGGAACCAAAATTCAGCCGATATGATGAGCTACCTGGGAGAAGCGGAAACGTCGCAATGCTGAAAATATTTTAGATCGATAGAACAGGTAAGGAAATGTAAGATGTGAAACATTCAGAAAAATCCTGCAAAGCATTTTCCATAAACTTCTTCCCTACCATTCACTGTGAGTCACACAGTACACACAAAGCTGAATGGCCTCCATTTTAACTTCCTTTTTGTTTTTTCGAAACATTTCGAATACATTTTTCTGATTGGCATATTGAAAACCTCACCAACCTTCTTTTATGTTACTTTTCCGTTAAATTTCTTGGACTCTTTTGTGAAAGTATAGCACTATTATTATTATGCAATGTCATGACCAAATGATTAATTCCAGGACATTCACAATCCATATAACCACAATAGAATCATTTAAACGTTGATAACAATAAATCTACTCAAAGTGACTAACACATCGTAAAATTTCTCAAGAGTGCCTGTTAAAACTCAGTTTACTGTCTTTATTTCACATGAGACTGCGAGGTATCCAAACGCAACAAATTGATTACACGCGAAAAGGTAAAATAAACACGGAAACCTCACTATTATTATTTATTTTACTTTCATACTTGGACGCTTGCTCAAATCGACCACAATGTGAAACCCTAAACAAACACATCCATCTCAAAAATTCAAACAAATACGTAACAGCTATATTACGACAATCTAGCTATCCTGACAACACAATTAGCTCTCAAAAAACTGTATTTGTGTGTACACAAACCAGACAGGAAAATAAACACAGCCGCAAGCTGATAGGGCATAGGTATTTCATTTCGGCGTGTATTTTTCACAAAGAGGAACGAGATTATTCGATTCAAGCGTATTACTCGCCAATTATTCTAGTCAAAGAACAAGCAAATACATTCTTCGGGCTTCTTTTCTGTTTACGAAGTTACTGTAGTGAGTTTATTTTATTTCTACTGCACTACTTATTGAAATTTGATCCTTATCCTTGTTCATTTGACAATTTCCATCAAATGCCATAATTTTTTGAATTCAAACCAATGAGAAAAGGACTTTTTCTGAAATCGTTCAAGAATGCCCACTTTCTCGGAGCAACTTCAGGCCTCAAAATACGCTAATCTAGTATTTTAGTCCGTTGCTAAGCAACGAACTTTCCTGGACCGTTTTCGGACCTACACGGTACTTTCCCGTACAGAAAACTTTTGCCGGCTTGTTTACATTTTTGACAGTTATTGAATTCTCGCAAACAATATGTAGAATTCCTTAGTTTTTGATAATGCTGATTGCGATTTCAGAAAAAATAGTATGTGTTCCTCGTAGTAATTCAGAATTTTCAAAATACTTTCACCTTGCCAGCCGCTCAAACTGTATTGCTGTACAAAACACCACTCGAGCAAGCTCTCGTGGTGTTTCTAAGCAACACAGTTTTCATGACAGCAAAGTGAATGTATTTTTTGAAAATTCAGCATTTTGTCAGGATATTACTACTGAAAATTGCGCACTATTGATATTTCCAGAAATATTGCGCATTTTGGATTGAACATTGCACTGAAAAAGATCATCTATATTGATCCATGTATCTAGATCTAGATCCAGAAAACTCACTCCCCAACCCTTGTCAACCCAAACTTTAAATTTTCAAATTGCACTATAATAATACAAATAATAAAACTTTATTTCCACTAAGAAAAATTCACATTGACTGGAAATTATTAATACATTAGAATAATCGAAGTGAATTTGGAGGAAAATAAAATAAAGATCAAGTTTACTTGAAATCAGTTAAAATATTCTATCGTGGTGAGATAACTTCAGTATGTTAAAGTATTCTATCGGCTCATACAATTTTCCAATAAGTGATCTTTCAACCCTCCTTTGAACACAGACAGTTTCTTTATATCCCCCAAATATTCTGGAAGTTTTTTAAATATTCTTGGACCAATGTACTCTGGTGCACGCGAAGTTACTCTCAGTCTTGCAAAGGTCAAATGAAAGTGCTGTTTGATTCTCGTAGGTATCAAGATGATGAAAATTCTCATTCAACCTTGAAGCATTATCAGTTTTGAATACATACCGAGTGTCAACGAATCTATTAGACAAGTCATAACTTCTAGACCATTAGGTGTATCAAAATGAGATTTGGTATAGGAAAATGGTATGTGAAGAGGAGAGTTTTCACATATTTTTCACTTTCCGGTCACTTCCGGTTTCACCGGAAATGGCTTCGGTTCAAAATTTTTAAATGGAACTCCCTGTATATTGTAACACTTTTGGATTTCTGAGACAATTCTAGATCAGAATGTGACATTTTCGAAAGTTTTTATGTCTACTTAATTTTTTTGGAGTCACTTTTGAAATTACATCTACGTGGCCATGATCGGAAGTAAACTAATCTAAGGACCTCAGGTGATATCAGAATATTACAATCGCAAAGTTTTAGTGACTAGTTTGATAGATATGAATAAGACAACTTGGCAAAATTACATTTTCGTATCTAACTATTATTTTTCAAATGGCGACCATTTTTTGACAAGCACTTTCCGAAAAGGATATTTTGACGAATCTAACGATACTAATTTATTTGCGATTGGATTACAAATAAGAACATAAATTAAATATTACTGAGGAAAATACTTTATAATAATTTATTTACTTTTGTCAAGTGTGCCGAGGATAGGCATGATGCATAATATTTTGCAGTTATTTCGATCAAGTCTTCTATGGAGAACAAAACACTCACTTAGGTTATGACAGTGACATATGCTTTAAGAGCAGAAGGTAAAATTTTCTTGATTTTCGTTAAATTTTAGTTCAATTGTACGTCAAAATAATGTATACTCAAAGTGAAAAAGTGGATGTGTTGTTATTGTTTGGAGAATGTCACAGAAATTCAAGGAATGCTGCTGAGTTGTATGCTCAGAGATATCCCAATCGGCAACATCCATCCCATCAGTATTTTCCATATGTTGAGAATCGTTTTAGGCAAGAGGGAAATCGAGAGGCAGAACAGAGATTTATCATAAATGAAGAGACTGAGATTGACGTTCTTGCTATGGTTGAGGTTGACAAAACGGTTTCTTTAAGAGAAATTAGTCGAGAAATGCAGATAAGTCATGAATCAGCAAGAAAAATATTGAAAAAGCACGGATATCGAGCATTTAAATATCAGTTACATCAACATTTAAATGCTGACGATGGCGATAGACGAGTTAACCCAAATTTCATCAACTTTATTCTACAATGGCATGCAAAATTAACTGGACAAACAAAATTTTGTTCAAATTCAATCTTAAATAACTTTTAAACCTTTTCATCAATTTCGATATTTTTTTTGCCAAGTTGTAGGTACTTTCATTGTTATCATTCTCTACTATCGATTTTGCAGAAAGTTCTTAAAGATTTGTCGTTATACAGGTTATGATAAAAGGTGCACTTTACCCCAACATTTCTGAACAAACGCCCTGTGGAAAAATTTGACTACTGAATGATAGGTCTTCGTACGAGATTTTAAAGCCTGATCTTTCGTCAACAGCTCTTTTTTTGATTCATATCAATAACTGCATTCTTAAAGAAAAAACGCATTTTTAAAGAAAACCATGCGATTCGTAACCATAAACAAGAGATTTTTTTAAGTTGGCTTTGCTTGTTATGACAAGTTTCAGTTAAGCATTTTTTATGGCTTGTCAAAAAGATTTTTGCTAAGCAGTAGTCAACAATTATTCACAGATTTATTTGCTTTATAGTGTATGTTAAGGTGGTTGTGTCTCTAGGTGATTTGTGTTTCGAAGGCATACCGCTAACGAAAAAGTTTTAAAAAAATGAGACCGGGACAAGTAGCGCAAGCTGTAGCTTTACAAGATGATGGTCGTGCCATTCGATATATCGCAGATAGACTTGCTGTTCCACGCAGTACAGTATCCGATGCGATAGAAAGATTCAGAGAAACTGGTTCGTACTTAAGAAGACCTGGGCAGGGAAGACGGAAAGCAACAAACGCAGTTGAAGATCGGTTTTTGAGACTCCAAGTTCTTCGAGAAAGAACAATTCCTGCTACAGCTTTGACTCGAAGATTGGAAGATGTTCATGGTACCGTAGTTTCACCTGACACAGTACGGCGAAGGTTGAAGGAACAAAACCTATCATCTTTTGTACCTGCTACAGGTCCCCTATTGGATGCAGGTCATCGAAGGCAGCGCTTGGGATTTTCTCGAACTCATGCAGATTGGGATATGGACGATTGGCGAAATGTTCTTTTCAAAGACGAGTCTCGTTTTACGAGATATTCACCTGATGGTCGTCATAGAGTGTGGAGAAGGCCTGGAGAACGCTATGCTCAATGTTGTTTCTCTCCTAGAGTTCAATTTGGTGGTGGAGGAGTGATGATATGGGGCGATGTTTCCTTGGAAGCCCGCACAGATCTTGTTTCGCTACGGGGAGGGAGCCTCAATGCTGACAGATACATCAGGGAGTGTTTGGAACAACATGTAGTCCCTTATATGCCCTTTATAGGAGAAAATTTTCTCCTAATGCAAGATAATGCTCGGCCGCACATAGCCAGAATGACTAGGCAATACCTCAATGATGTTGGTATCCAAGTACTCGACTGGCCGCCAAGGAGTCCGGATCTCAACCCCATAGAGCATATGTGGGACAAATTATGACGAAAGCTTAGGCAGAACTATGGAGAATTTCAAACTGTGGTTGCGTTGGAACAGGCGCTGGTAAACGAGTGGGAGCAAATACCCCAAGACGCAGTTGCTGGTTTAATTCAGTCTATGCCAGAAAGGATGAGAGCTGTTATTCAAGCCCGGGGAGGAAACACTCGATTTTGATACCAATTAATTACCATTTTTGTCACTGTTATTTTTTGTATAAAATTTTTGTATGGTTACGAATCGCATGGTTTTCTTTAAAAATGAGTTTTTTCTTTAAGAATGCAGTTATTGATATGAATCAAAAAAAGAACTGTTGACGAAAGATCAGGCTTTAAAATTTCGAACGAAGACCTATCATTCAGTAGTCAAATTTTTCCACAGGGTGTTCAGAAATGTTGGGGTAAAATGCACCTTTTATCATAACCTGTATAACGACAAATCTTTAAGAACTTTCTGCAAAATCGATAGTAGAGAATGATAACAATGAAAGTACCTACAACTTGGCAAAAAAATTATCGAAATTGATGAAAAGGTTTAAAAGTTATTTAAGATTGAATTTGAACAAAATTTTGTTTGTCCGGTTAATTTTGCATGCCAGTGTATTTTCCGACGAATCACGATTTACAAATAATGGCTTGTTTAATAAGCAATATTCTCGGTACTGGGCCCAACAAAATCAACATGCAATGAGAGAGGGCAATTTTCAAGAAAGGTTTGGCGTCAATGTCTGGGCTGGTATCGTTGAAAATAGAATAATTAGAACAATATTATTTCAAGGTCAGTTAACAGGGGCTAGGTACTTAGGTTTTCTTCAAAATGAAATCGAGGATCATCTTAATAATCTACCTTTAGCAGTTTCACGGCAAATTTACTTTCAACAAGAACCCTCTCATAATACCAGATACGTTGATTACTTAATAATTGCTTAATAGAGCATTTCAATAATCAAGTTATTTTAACCAATGGTCCAGTACGGTGGCCTGCCTGCTCACCGGATCTGACTGTGCTAGATTTCTTCATTTCGAGATATGTTAAAGAAAGGGTCTACTATGCAACAGCCCCAGCCACTCTCGAAATCTTAGAAGAAAGGTTTCTATAGGCATTTAGAAGTATAACGCCACAAATGTTACGAAACGTGTTGAGAGAAACAATTGAACGAGCTGAAATGTGTCTTCAACAAGGAGGAATGCACTTTAAAAATTTACTGTAGTGAAAATTTTAAGAAATTAGGATATTGAAAAAAATGTAAGTGCATCGCTAAAATTATTGTTAATTTTGGTAAATTTGTTGATCCAATCACAAATAAATTAGTATCGTTAGATTCGTCAAAATATCCTTTTTTCGGAAAGTTCTTGTCAAAAAATGGTCGTCATTTGAAAAATAATACTAAGACACGAAAATGTAATTTTGCCAAATTGTCTTATTCATATCTATCATACTAGTCACTAAAACTTCGCGATTCTAATATTCTGATATCACCTGAGGTCCTTAGATTAGTTTACTTCCGATCATGGCCACCTAGATGTCATTACCAAAGTGACTCCGAAAAAATTAAGTAGGCATAAAAACTTTCGAAAATGTCACATTCTAATCAGAAATCAAAAAATGTTACAATATACAGGGTGTTCCATTTAAAAATTTAGAACCGGAGCCATTTCCAGTGAAACCGGAAGTGACCGGAAAGTGAAAAATATGTGAAAACTCTCCTCTTCACATACCATTTACCTATACCAAATCTCATTTTGATACACCTAATGGTCTAGAAGTTATGACTTGTCTAATAGATTCGTTGACACCCGGTATACTCATAGTTCATAAACATAAACAGATGTCAATGTCAATAGGTCGTGCTTGTTGAACAAATTTGATACCTGATTTGATGTGTTAGCTCAGTTATTTTCTAAAGTTTCGGTACCTATATGGTGCTGATATTATCAATCAAACATCATCTGCAAATTTTGTATATCACTTCATAGCACATGTTAAATTTATGTGATCTAAGTAAGGCTTTTGACAGTGTAAACCATGACCTTCTACTAGATAAACTGGAATATTATGGTATACGTGGCACAGCTTTAGAGCTAATGAAAACCTACTTATGTGGGAGAAAGCAAGTTGTTCATACATCTGGAAATTCTAGCACATGTAGATCCATTTCGCACGGTGTACCACAAGGTACCATACTGGGACCAACTCTTTTTGTAGTATACCGGGTGATTCTCCAAGGTGGCTCACCCCTATAACTTTTTTATTATTGAAGATAGAAAAACGAAATTTGGGGGTTGTGTATTATAGTTCAATTTACATTTTTTGACATATTAACTTGCTTTATCGTACTTCCGGTTCGACCGGAAATGAGCATAACTTTCGATTTTTAAATGGGACATCCTATATATTTTTACTTATTTCGATCGAGAATGACATTCTAAATCCAACAACACCTCACTTGTCAATATTTGACAAATGAAGTAATTTTTATTTCAATTTTTATTTTTCGATCTAGAATGCCATGGATCGTGTGAATCGCCTCATTCTTGATCAAGTAACATGGGAAAAGTACGACTTTGAGGCTTTTGAATTCACAGTCGCTGTAAGAATTATTCAAAAGTCTCAAATATGAATTTTTCCAGTTAACGTGAATTTTTCAAATGGAAAGGGGGTGGCTCGTCGGCTTTTTGTGAAAGATCATTTTCTTACGAATAATTTGATACCCCACACTTTCACTTTATTTTCACTATATCTGTGAACGATTGCAAGAAGCGATCATACCCAATAACAAATAATACGTATTCGGTATACTTATGCACTAAGTCCTGTTATTCTAGTTATTCGTGACAAACAATTGAATTCACAGTCGTTTTAAGAATTGTTTAAAAGACGCAAATATCACCATTAGTCCATTAAGTTTCTAAATTTTCAAAATGACCCCCTCCTTGATCACGGCAAAGTTCAACTTTATCAATTGTTGCGCGCACCACATTGTTTAGCTGTTCCGCAGTAACGTTCTGGAATGCCACCCTTACTTTATACTCCAGTTCTTCACGAGTAGCTGATGTTGTATTATAAACCTGATTTTTAATTGTTCCCCAGAGAAAAAAATCTAGTGGAGTGAGATCTGGTGATCTAGAATATGAAAAAGAAATAATACATTATAAAAAAATATGACATCTCAAGAATGTACCTCGCAGGCCACTGAATAGGTCCATTGGTGCCAATCCACTTTTCTGGGAAGGTGTCATTCAGATGTTCTCTTACGATTTGGGAATTGTGAGGTGGCGCTCCATCTTGTTGAAAATAGATATCAACTTGGGTAGCTAGTGGCAAATCTTCAATGAAATCATTTATTTGATTTCTAAGGAACTGCAGATATTTTTCCCCAGTAAGTTGTCCGTCGAAAATTATTGGGCCTAAAAGTTTTCCTCCGATAATACCCATCCAGCAATTGAAACCAAATCGCTCTTGAAAATTTCCTTCTTGCATGAGATGTAAATTTGTTTGTGACCAGTACCTTTTATTATTCCGATTAAACAGACCCAAGTTGGTGAATCGAGTTTCATCTGAATAAATAATTTTAAATGGAAAACGTACATCTTCTCTGTATTTAGTCAAAAACCAGTTGCAATAAGTTAATCTTCGGTTGTGATCGTTATCGTAAAGATGTTGGTGTAGTTGGTACTTGAATGATCGATAATTATATTTGTGGAGAATTCTCCAAACGGACGAATAACTTATATCACACTCAGAAACAATTTGGCGAATTGACGCCGTACAATTCACTTCAACATAGGCCAACACGTCTACTTCTTTTTCTTCACTGACGATGAATTTATTGGCATTTTCTTCTGGTTCATTTCGCATTTTCTTTTCCAGTTTTGGAAAATAGTGCCGAGTGGGATGGCGACGATTAGGGAATCTCTGAGCATAAATTCGAGCTGCATCAGATGCATTCTTTTTTGCTTCTCCGTAAATTAGCAACATGTCAATTTTCTCGTTTCTAGTATAATTTTCCATTTCAAATTATGAACTATGCAACAAAAGAATTTTTGAAAGTGACAGCATATTCATTGGCCTATTTGTTTAGGTATAGTCCTAGCAACAGCTTCAATTGTTTGTCACGAATAACTAGAATAACAGGACTCAGTGCATACCGAATACGTATTATTTGTAATTGGGTATGGTCGCTTCTTGCAATCGCTCACAGAAATAGTGAAAATAAAGTGAAAGTGTGTGGTATCAAATTATTCGTAAGAAAATGATCTTTCACAAAAAGCCGACGAGCCACCCCCTTTCCATTTGAAAAATTCACGTTAACTGGAAAAATTCATATTTGAGACTTTTGAATAATTCTTTCAACGACTGTGAAGTCAAAAGCCTCAAAGTCGTATTTTTCCCATGTTACTTGATCAAGAATGAAGCGATTTACACGATCCATGGCATTCTAGATCAAAAAATGAAAATTGAAATAAAAATTACTTCATTTGTCAAATATTGACAAGTGAGGTGTTGTTGGATTTAGAATGTCATTCTCGATCGAAATAAGTAAAAATATATAGGATGTCCCATTTAAAAATCGAAAGTTATGCTCATTTCCGGTCGAACCGGAAGTACGATAAAGCAAGTTAATATGTCAAAAAATGTAAATTGAACTATAATACACAACCCCCAAATTTCGTTTTTCTATCTTCAATAATAAAAAAGTTATAGGGGTGAGCCACCTTGGAGAATCACCCGGTATATTAACGACATTTTCAATTTCTTACTGCCAAGCTCATCATTTTGCTATGCAGATGATGTATCAACTGTAGAAGCAGACTCAAGTGTTAACAACTTAATGGACCTATGCTCTAGAACAGATAATAACGCTGAAACTTGGTCCACTTCAAATTATCCCAAACTAAACAGGGATAAGACACAGAAAATTATAATATCATCAAATCGACAAGTAACAACGAAGCAACATGTAGATTTATTGGGGTTCAAAATTGATGACATGTTAAATTGGGAAGCACATATTGCTGGTTTGTGCAAAAAACTTTCTACACAACTGATCATACTAAGACAACTGAAAATGTTTCTTAGTCAGAGTATGGTATTACAGACGTACTTTTCTCTTTTTAACAGCCACCTAACATATGGCATACTTTTATGGGGTCAGTCTCCACATGCAATTAAAGCTTTTCGAATGCAAAAAAAAGCAGTCAGGATCGTAGCCAATGTGTCTTATAGAGGACACTGTCGTCCTTTATTTCAAGAACTTAAAATTCTACCGTTGCCATGTATTTTCATACTCTACAATGTTTTATAAATACACAAAAATAATACTAAGTATCTTACAAATGCTGACTTTCATAATTACCCAACTCGAAGAGGTGCACAATTAAGGCCTCAATTTTATCGACTGGATCTATCAGCTCGAAATTCACTCAACTTACATTTATATAATAAAATACCAATAAACATTACCGGTTTGAGTTATAACCGTTTCAAGGCTAGAGTTAAGCACTCACTATTGAGGCACTGTTTCTACTCCATCGAAGAGTATTTGAAGTGTGATACATTACTCTTTTAACTTGTTAGTTTATGTTTTAATTTTAGAAATAACTATTTTAAATGTAATAAGTGTCCTGTATTAACTGTAACTACTGCGTTTCTGACATTGTCAGGCTGACTTGTCACTATTGTACATTTTGTATCCAATGTGATGAAATAAATCTATCTATCTATCTATCTATCTATCTATGAAATTACGGTATCATCTGCAAAACTGATGATTTCACTAGTGCTATCCTTATACAAAATAAAAAGTAGTAAGTACCCTTGGAGTACCCATAAGTTACAGTTCTAGCATTGACATATAATTCATCAACTTGACTTCGACCATGCCGACAGTTTTTTATAACATCATACGCATTTATTTCCTCTTATTCCAAATAGTTTTTCTGATGACTCACAGATTCGAAAGCTTTTGAAAGATCCAAAAATACAAAGGACAAGGAGGTGAAAGCCAAGAGAGCTATTCCCACTTTTGTGAAACTTCGTGTTGGACAATCTCCTAATAGACCCAAACCATGGAGGGTTGTGCGCCCATCTACGCTGACTATATCTCCATGATAATGCAATCATGAGAGTACATTTGAATGAATCTTATTGACTCAGTTTTCACAGACGTATAGACGTGGTGTTTGAGGAAGAACCCCAAGATCAACCCACAAAGAACCACGATAGCTCTTTTCACCAGAGAAAGAACCCAGGAACCAACAGATTTCTTCGAAATTTTGTTAAAATCCTATTGATGTCAGCTCAGATAACACAGAATATCCAATGGATATTCCTTTCATGTCACATTGTGGTCGGGATATCACTGGACTTGAAATAGACATCCATGAGATATCCATCGAAGGATTCGAAATGGATATCTACTGGGTGTTTCTTAAGTACGTGCAGAAAATTTAGGAGCGTGTTCCTGACACCAAAATAAGAAGAAAAGTTCCAATAAACATATGTCCGCCAATCATTCGTTTCTGAGATACAGAGTGTCAAAGTTGAATTCTGATTTTTATTTTTTGTGAATAATTTCAAAATAATTTATATTTGGATAAAGTTTGGTACCTGGGAATATTTATCATTTAGTTTATTTAAAAAACATATTCCTGGTAGAGGTCACTGAGAGCAACTGTTTTCGAGTTATTGAGATTTGAAATAACCGAAGCAAGTGATTTTGAATGACAAGATTTTTTAATTAAAAATAATTTCAATTAGAAATTAGTTTTTTCGCAACTGACAAAAAATTTGATTTTGTCATTGAAAAATCATCCCAGATACCAAACTCTACTCGAATATCACAAATATTTTGGAATTTATTCACAAAAAACAAATACAAGAATTAAACTTTAACACTGTAGCTTAGAAATGAATAACTTGCGGACATGTGTTTATAGGAACTTTTTTTCTTATTTTGACGTCAAAAACATGCTCCTGAAGTTTCTACACGTACTTTTAAGAAACACCCTGTATAAGTAGATATTCTATTAGTTAGAGAGCTGCCTATATGATATACTGACAGGTAAAAAAACCTTCTGCTGGGCTTGAAATATTATTCTTGGTGTTGCCCCAAGTCGCCTGGATGTATTTTTCAAATTCCTCCAGGTCTAGGTAAAGGAGGGGTGTGCGTTTCAAAACCAGTCAGTTCGTGAACGTTTGCTAGTTTCACATTTTGGTAGATATGGTGCTGTATATACCTTCTGCCAAGTTTGACCTGCGAAAGTTCCAGAGTTATGCTGAAAAACGGCGATTTTCGTTTTTTTTGCAGTAAATCATATATGCAGCACTCTAACTATATTATGGATCTCATTGAGATATCCATAACAATTATGAATGTGTTCAAATTTCAAGATCGATTTTAATAAAGTCAATTTTTAAGTTTCTTCTATGATTGTGCCCGAATTGTCGCATTTGAATGATACTCCTAGGTATATTTAATTTTGTTTCTGGATTTGAAATTGGCTTCCATAAAATACCCGTCGACGGATTTGAAGTGAATATCTTTCAGAAGATTTCTGAAGGATATTTTTTTTATTCATTAATTGAAATCATATAATAATAATAATAATAATAATAATAATAATAATAATAAAAAATTTCATTTTTACATGAAATTGGAAAGGTCAACAGAGAGTGGTAATATATAGAAATATACAAATAAAAGTTTTTCAACTAGTAAAAATATAGGCATATATATATATACGTATATAAGCCTATATACAAAAATACACATACACATTATATATATACACTGTATAAGATAAAAATAAAAAATAAAATAAATATAGGATTGATAAGTACAATTCCAGTATGGGTGGTACAAATTTTATCGATGAAAAAATCGGGAGATAGGCATCACAAAAAATGTGTTTTCCGAAAAGTGCATATTTTCAATTTAGTTCAGTTTGACTTCTTATTGTCCTAGCATGACCAACTGATAATGGCAATTTTTGGAAAAAAAAGGAAATTATGAGAAATCATCTTTTTATTGACCTTACAAATAAGTTAACAAGTGCCATGGTGGAATGTTGATAATTCCTACACCTCAATTTGTTTTTCGAATAATTTAACATCGTGGACAAGAGAAACGTGTATATTGGAGTCTGTAAATTATCTACAACTCTGGCGATTACGAACCCTATAACCATTTATGTTTTATCATAACATTGAAAATTAAATCGCTTCCATCGAAGGATGTTGCCACCTTCTCGATAATAATAATAATAATAATAATAATAATAATAATAATAATAATAATAATAATAATAATAATAATAATAATAATAATAATAATAATAATAATAATAATAATAATAATAATAATAATAATAATAATAATAATAATAATAATAATAATAATAATAATAATAATAATAATAATAATAATAATAATAATAATAATAATAATAATAATAATAATAATAATAATAATAATAATAATGACGTTTATTCGTGATAAAATCGATACAAACATTAAGAATTAAAAAGTAATTATGAATAAACGTGAAAATATCCACAGAAGTACTATACGTACTTGTTTGTGGCAAATACAATGTAAATAAATATAAATGTAGTAATACTAAAGTGTCTGGTGTGATAAAATAGATATATGTATACGAAAATACAATTATTCATGTTTAAATATATTTTCAATAAAATTAAAATAAGATTTAAATTAATAAATAAATATTGTGTCTGGTGAGGTAAAATAGACAATATGGGATCACAATTATACATGTTAAAGAGTTTTTTTACAATAAAATACAAATAAATAAATATAATAAATGTTAAAAACTTTTTTTTTACAATAAAATACAAATAAATGAATATGATAAAATTTAGTATCAAACGCTCAGTGAATTGAAATAGATATAGGAGAAGCACAGTTTAATTTTTTTTTTAATTTTCTATCAATTTATGAATATCAGTTTTATCAATTTTCTTTATAAACGTTATGAGTCGCTTTTTAAAGCGTTTCAGAGAAGATTCATCTTTAATTTCCTTTGGTAAGTAATTCAGTAATTTTGGGGCCAGGTACAAGTAGCTTTTCTGTCCGATGGACTTAGACGCCAGGGGTATGTAATATTGATGTTTTGTTCTTGTTGCATATGGATGGTTCGGAGTCTTATGTTCATGTTTGTTTTTATATATTTGACAACCTATTTGAATGCTATATAATAGTCTGATATCTAATATTTGTGTTTCTGCATAAAGCAAATTACTCGAATATCTTGCAGGCTTATTGGGTAGTAATCTAAGAAATCGCCTTTGAGAAACTTCGAGAGCATACACGTGCGTTCTCGATACTCCTCCCCAAGCAATAGTTCCATAATTCAGGTGTGATTCAACTAAACTATGGTATAGAATTTTTTTGTATTTGTATTTCAAAGGTTCTACAACTTGTTTGAATCGATATAGAATACAACGTAATTTTTTAGTTAAATACTTCATATGATGGTCCCATCTGAGATGATTATCTATATATGTATATATATATATATATATATAGATAATCATCTCAGCTGAAAATGAAAATTCCTTGCATGGACTGTCCTAAGTCATATATTGGTCAGACGTCTAGAACACTGAATGGTCGCATTATTTCACATAAAAGCGACTGTAGACGAAATGTTGATTCATGTGCTTTGGCAGGACATGTTATCTCTAAAGACCACAAGATGGATTATAATAATACCAACATTTTGAATAGTGAAACTAATCTGTCCAAAAGAATTTTCATGGAAATGGTTCAAATTAATAATGAAGAACAGTCGATGAACAAAAGAACTAACCTAAGTAATCTCAGCAAAATTTATACGTATCTACTCAATTTTGAGAAACATACGATAAAATCACCCTCCAATCAGAATCTTCCAACTTGATTACTGAAATAAATTAAGTCACTGTCATTCCTACATTAGTCATTTCATTTCACTTCATGTATATTCTTTTTTCGTTTTTTGCCAATTTCTTCATTCATTCTCACGTTAGTAAGTACTCCATTTATTCTTTCCTACATTTATTGTACAATGCGTATTTTCAGTTGTCCTGAGGAAGGTATCGAATTATACCGAAAGCTTGACAGTATCAAAGAGTTTTCTTTGAAATAGCCCGCAACCCTGACTGCAACCCTACAAATACTACAAACTAATATACAGCCAGTCACGAATTTTCACCTCTATATATATACCTAGATATTTAATTTTTTTGGCAGGTTACAAAATCTGTTTGAATGTTGAGATTGTATTCTGGCAAGGATGTAGTATGACTGCAAGTATACCGTCTTATCGAAATTAATAGAAAGTAATCTACTGTCAAACCAGTCTTTGATGTTCCCTAGATCTCTTTCAATGTTCAGTTTTAGATTGTACCACAGTCAACGTTTTTATAAAATATGACAGTGTCGTCCGCGAAACTGATGATCTTTCCAATTGTATCTTGGATGAATAGGTCATTCAAATAAATCACGAATAACAACGGTCCCAGTGCTGTCCCTTGAGGTACACCACATGTTACTTTCATTTCTGTACTTACCTGGCTGCTTTCAATTCTTACTCTTTGGTTCCTGTTTGTAAGGTAACTTTTTAATAACTTGTGTGCTATGCCTCTCACACCCATATCTTCCAGGGTATCTAGAAGTATGGAGTGATCGACCGTATCGAATGCCTTTTTCAGATCTATGAAAATACCTATAGAGGGAGTACTCGAGTCTAGAGATTCATAGATGATTTTTGTTAGGGAATGAATTGCATCAGTAGTAGATTTAGTATCTCTGAAACCATACTGGGATGTTGATAAAAGATTACATTTTTTAAGAAATGTTCCTAATCTCGCTTTTAAAATTTTTTCGAAAATTTTACTTATTGATGGTAGGACGGAGATAGGCCTATAGTTCGTGATATTATCGGCGTCACCGCTTTCAAATATTGGTGTCACAATTGAGTTTTTCAAAATTGAGGGAAATATTCCTAATTCGAATGATTTATTTATAATTTCCATTAAAGGTTTGCTAATAAATTCAATGATAATCTTTAAGTTTTCAGCTTTAATTCCATCATGCCCGGGAGATTTATTATTTTTCAAGTCATTTATGGTGTTCTTTATTTCAGTTATATTTGTTGGTGTGAGAAATACGTATTACCTTTGTAGTTTGGATTTTTTCAAATATTCTTTGCTAGATTTCCTCCCACATTAGCGAAAAAGCTATTAAACATGTCCGCAATACTTTTTTGGTCAGTTACAATCTCTCCTTTATCATTTTTGACATTCTTTATTTGTTTTTTTGTATTTATTTTCAGAATTTCATTTACCGTGTTCCATAGTTTTTTGTTTGAATTTTGTTCATTTTCCATCAAGTTCTTATAGTACTTGTCTTTCGCACATCAAATTTTTTCCTCAGTTTTTTTTTTGGTTTATTGGTAGTTATTTTTCATGTTCTCATCATTCGGAGTTTGTTTCCATAAGCGATATAATTGGTTTTTTTGATTTATATGTTTTCTTAATGGGTTCGTAATCCAGGTTTTTCTTCTTCGGTTCCTATTTTTTATTTTAATGTATCTAGTTGATTTACGAATACATGTATTTATTATGTTAATGATTTTTTCTGTTGCAGATTCGAGATCATGCAACGGGTATAATTCAGTATCCCAATTACTGTGCCTAATGGATTCTAGCAGTGATGTTTTGTCTAATCTTTGGAAATAATGTTTTGAGTTATGGTTGATCCTATGATTTTTTTATTATTCAGTATGATTTGTAATAGCGTTATGTAGTGATCCGTGATTGTGGTAGAAATAGTGATATGCAGTAGATTATTATAATTGTGCTGTTTCATCTTAATGAATATATGGTCTAGACATGATTCAGATCCATTCCTCGCTCTTGTAGTAGTATTTATGGTTGAATGAAACCCATATTCACTCATTATGTCGAGATTGGTGTTTAACTTCTTTGTTTCTGAATCGGATATAAGGATGCATATATGTGTATGCTGTGATGCTCTTTGCCGATAATAACGTTTAAGGAGAATATTACTAAAAAATTATAAAACTCAAAAAACTTTGGCTTTGAAGGGTAAATCACATTTGTGTAATATCTGTAAATTTCGAATAAAATTTTTGTATGTCTTAGGAATGAATAAAGTTTCCGTTGTTATTGATATCTATTTTCGAAATAATATTTGGAATGCAATTAAGTAGAATTGATAACAACATATTTCTCAATTTTTCACAAGTACTCAACAATATCTCATGGTAACCCCACATTCAGCGGAAATCGAAAGACGCGCAGTGTCAAAAGACCATAATTCGTCGTTGTGCAATCACAAATAGAACAAAAGAACTGGTTATTTCGAACACCGGCGATAAAATTTTTACTGACAACATTAAAAACCCGAATATTAGAGAAAACAATTAACGTGGACGCGCTAAGAGCTGTGAACCATGTAATGAATAGGCGGTTGACTGTAAAGGCCACACAAAACTTACTAAAACAATTCTTGAAACGACTTCATTCCTTTGTGTCGAGGCCTGTGGATGTGTTTGTCCAATTTATTTGAATTTCTCAGGGTGATTCAAGCAAAGGAACCGCATGTCGTCAGGCATTATAGGAATATTGTTTTAGCCCGTCCTAATATTTGCAGTTTACTGAATCGGTACTACATCACTCTTCCATCCAATCTGAGAGAAAAAAACTAGTGGATTTGCTTTTCACATAATAAAACATTTGGTAATCAATATTCATATAATTTAAAAATGGAGCAATGGATAAAATGTACATACTATAAATGAACAAGTGATTCTTGCATATTTAATGGAAAAAACTAAATTCTTGAAGCCGTCAAGCCTCTGAGCAATTAATCGATGCTTATGTCCACAAGTGAAATTAAAACTAATGCCTATACAGTGTTACCGTTATTGCAAATTTAGAGTTCGTGGACAGATTGTGCTTTGAAAATTATACAAAATGACTTTTACGATGTCTTCTTATTCTATAGGCTGCACCTATACAAATATGACATTTTTTATAAAAAAATACAAAGTTTTAGGTAATTTCTCAATATTTTGGAAAATATTATCTGAAGAAGTTGTTTATTTTTAGATTTCCTAGCCACCTACCAAATACATGGGAAAATGGCTTTCAGCCAATTTTGATAATTTATTGGGATATTGTAGTACAAGTCACTAGAAGTTACACAATGCAAGTTTGGATTAGTTTCTATGTCCAGTTTCGGAGATGCGAATTTTACCAAAACATAGCAAGGTTCACTCATTCAAAAGTACTTTTAGATGATTAGTAACAAAATAGTAGCATTGCTGGTTTGAAGAAAGTCGAATGTCATGTCAGTTAGTCGGTCGTTACGATAGAAGAAGCCACCTATTATACAGGATGGGTCAAATATAGCGACAATTCAGGATATTTTTCCAACCTTTATCAACGGTCCCTACGGTGAGACCCAGCATTTTTCATTAGGAAAATACCTATTGGGATTCTTTTCTTACGACAAGAAGATTTTCTCTGAAAGTTTAGACTTTTTTACAACACAGTAATTTTTTTTTCAAATGTTTGTTTTTTATACTACTTGTTTTTAACAATAGCCACACAAAATAACTTTTTTTTAGTCAATAAATCCGCTTTGGAGCAAAAAGTATTTGAGAAAGGCTTATAGTAATTGCTCAATATGATCAGCTTCATAAAGTTATGATCACATTTTATACGGGGTCTGTTTATAAATATTAGTTGAAATCGGTTTTGTACGTGATATATATATGTTTAATAATTATTTTTGAATGGATCTCCCAATTTGAATCATATTTTTCAGTTATACTTCCAAGTAAATTACCTTACACTCGGGTAAGTTTAATTCATTTCCTATGTCTGGTTTTTGAACTATAAATTAAAATTGATATTCTATAGAAGATATTATCTAATCTTATTTCTTGATGAAAACTATAGTTCAAAAACCAGACATAGGAAATGAATAAAACTTAACCGAGTGTAAGGTGATTTACTTGAAAGTATAACTGAAAAATATGATTCAAATTGGGAGATCCATTCAAAAACAATTAACAAACATATATATCACGTTCAAAACCGATTTCAACTAATATTTGTAAATAAAATGTGATCGTAACTTTTTGAAGCTGATCATATTGAGCAATTACTATAAGCCTTTCTCAAATACTTTTGGCTCCAAACCGGATTTATTGACTCAAAAAAGCTATTTTGTGTGGCTATTGTTAAAAATATGTAAAATAAAAAACAAATATTTGAAAAAAAAAATACTGTGTTGTGAAAAAGTCTAAACTTTTAGAGAAAATCTTCTTGTAGTAAGAAAAGAATTCCAATAGGTATTTTCCTAATGAAAAATGCTCGGTCTCACCATACGGACCGTTGATAAAGATTGGCAAAAATCCTAAATTGTCGCTATTTTTAAACCAAAACAATTATAAGTGTCTCGATACAAGACTTCAGTGGGGAAAACATGTGAAGAACTTGAAACAATCATGTCAAAATGGTCTCAACCTGATGAAAATATTAGCGAGTAACTCCTGGGGGGCAGATTACACAACACTCATGTCCATATACCGAACAACAATAAGATCAAAACTGGACTATGGATCGGTGGTATACTCTAGTGCTCGGAAAGCAATACTCAAACAACTCGACAGTATTCATCATGCTGGTATCAGAGCTGCCCTTGGCGCATATCGAACTAGTCCAGTTGACAGCCTGTATACCGAATCAGGAGAACCTCCTCTGGCAGTAAGAAGGCAATATCTCTGCCTCACATACGCTGCAAGAATCTCGTCCAACCAAAACAACCCTGCTCATAAACGAATGTTTCCTAACCAACCCACTCAAATGCATCAAAATCCCGATACAGCTAATTCCCTGCAAGCTCGGATCCAAAAATTGTCGAGTACTATCGATCTAAACTCCACATATCCTATAAATCCGTATATTCCTCCTCCTTGGACAATAGCTATTCCCTCCTGCAACACAAAACTCCTAAAATTTCCGGAAAATGTTACTCCTACCAAGATCATACAGAATTCGTTCAATATGATCTTATCCAAGTACTCCAACTTCAACCACATATACACCGACGAATCAAAATCCGAAGAAGGAGTAGGAACAGCAGTGATTAGTGACCAGGGCAGTGAATGCTACAAATTACCAGGAAATAGTAGCGTTTACACTGGAGAGGTTCATGCAATAGCACATGCAATTCAAAAAGCAAAGCAGATGAACGGCAATTCGGTGATTTTTACAGACTCTTTGAGTACTATAGAAGGATCCCGACAGCTTTACCCTAAGCATCCCTTATTGCAACAAATCAAGACGAACCTGTGTGAATTGTATGACGATGGTAAACATATCGAATTGGTGTGGGTTCCTTCACATACTGGTATTCCTGGTAATGAAAGAGCCGACGCTATGGCTCGCAATACTTTTGCAAATCCGGATGCAAAAATAATCAAGAGAACACCACATGAAGACATATACAATGAAATAAAAACCCACACCAATAAAATATGGAAAGAGAGATGGCAGACACTAATTAACAACAAATTGTTCAAAATAAACAATAATATGGCAAAACCAAACTATTTTGGACTCAGTCGAAGACATCAAACTATCCTAACCCGCCTGAGAATTGGACACACCAAACTCACCCACCAGCATATTATGAAAAGATAGGCCTCGAAAAGCTGTGAATACTGCGACACTAGAACATCAGTGGAACATATATTCGCCTGCCCAAACTATGAACAAGAAAGAAATAACCTCAGACTTACCGGTGACTTATCTTTGACTCTGAATGGTGATCTCGCAAGTGTCATTCTATATATCAAAAAGATCAATTTATTTAATTCAATATGATGATTTTGTACCGTTTTTCTTATGTTCCACCGCTAATGACCCTGTGAGGTCGATGCAAAAAAAAAAAAATTATAAGTGTCGAATGAAGAAGAAATAGATCACTTCTCATCCTCTTCTTCCTTGTGATTATTAAAATTTTTTATTTTAGGTTAGGTACATTAATATTTTTTTTGCAGGCGCTTTTCGTCGTGCAGACCTTAGTAAAATTAATTACGAGGATGTGTTGATATCTAGTTAGCCTAGACCAGTTCCCTGCATAAACAAAATATTGCGTTACCATAACTTATTAGAAGTGTCAGTGTGAAGTTTGACGTCAAAAAAGTAAACCAGAGTTGCGCAATAAATTAAAAGAAAAATTTTGTCCACCGAAATTGTGAAAATCGAAAAATTGGAGTATCGAGCCATCATCAAGTACCTGTATTTTAAAGGGTTAAGAGGTAAGCAGATTTACGAAGATATGCTTAATAACCTTGGTGATCAATGTCGTCCGTATGCGACCGTGAAAAATTGGACTGCAAGCTTCAAAAGAGGTAAATTTTCCATTGAAGATGATGACCAATCGGGAAGGCCAGTTTCTGTGTCAGTCCCCGAAAATATCGATGCAGTTCATGACATGATTTTAACAGACCGTCGAATTGGGCTTAAACGGATATGTGAAGCACTGAATATTTCATACGAACGCGTTCGTCATATAGTTGGCGTCAATTTGGACAAGAGAAAAAATTCTGCAAAATGGATCCCAAAATGTTTGAATGTTGACCAAAAGCGTGCAAGGGTAGTAGCATCGAGTTCGATCTGTGCACGATTTGAAAACGATGTAAACTTCTTAAACCGAATTGGTACTATGGATGAGACTTGGGTACATTTCTACGATCCAGAAACAAAGCAACAATCGATGGAATGGCGACACTCTGGTTCTCCAAGACCTGAGTAGTTTCGTGTCCAAAAATCTGCTGGAAAAGTCCTTGCTTCAGTTTTTTGGGATTGCCGTGGAGTAATCATGATTGATTTTTTATACGAGGCTTGTTTGGTAAGTCCGTGACTTTTTTAATTTCCCGCGCAGTAACTTTAAATGCAACACTGCTGCTGTCAACCACCATCTTTCAATAGACTACTGTCAAATTTTGAGCAAGCTGCGACATTTGGTTTGTGTTTGACAGCAATTAGAAGCAGACAACCTCGTGAATTTTAACAAAAATGGAAAAAAGTGAATTTCGTGTGTTGATTAAGCATTATTTTTTGCGTAAAAAAACCATAACTGAAACCAAGGAAAGACTTGATAAATACTATGGGAACTCTGCACCATCAATTTCAATGGTTAGGAAGTGGTTTACTGAGTTCCGTTGTGGTCGTACCAGCACAAGTGACGCCGTACGTTCAGGTCGCCCAAAAGAGGTCATCACGCCAGAAATCGTCGATAAAATCCATGGAATGATATTGGACGATCGGAGAATAAAAGTACGTGAGGTAGCTGAGGCTGTAGGCATCTCAACTGAGCGAGTACATCACATTTTACATGAATATTTGGACATGAAGAAGCTATCCGCGAGATGGGTGCCGCGATTGCTCACACTCGACCACAAGCGCAACCGTGTGACCACTTCAAAGGAGTGTTTGGCAAAGTTCAATCGCAATCCGGGCGAGTTTTTACGCCGTTATATAACCGTAGACGAAACATGGATCCATCACAATACCCCAGAGACCAAGGAACAATCAAAACAGTGGGTGTCAACTGGTGAACGTGCACCAAAGAAGGCTAAGGTGCGTCTGTCAGCCAACAAGGTTATGGCCACAGTTTTTTGGGATGCACGCGGTGTCATTCATATAGATTACTTAGAGAAGGGTAGAACGATCAACGGCGAATATTATTCAGAGCTTTTAGACAGATTCGATATTGATTTGAGGCAAAAACGACCACATTTAGCGAAAAAAAAAGTGCTGCTTCATCAAGACAATGCACGAGTGCACACGTGTGTAGTCACTATGGCAAAAATTCATAAATTGGGCTACGAACTACTACCCCATCCAGCATATTCTCCAGATTTAGCCCCTTGCGACTATTTTCTTTTCCCAAACCTGAAGAAATAGCTGGGTGGTAAGAGATTTGGGTCAAATGAAGAGGTTATAACCGAAACAAACGCCTATTTTGAGGGCCTTGAGAAAACCTATTATTTGGAAGGAATAAAAAAACTGGAAAAACGCTGGACTAAATGTATTGATCTAAAAGGAGATTATGTTGAAAAATAAAACGCTTATTTGCCAATTTTTTTTTTCCTTATTCAAATAGTCACGGAGTTACCAAACAGCCCTCGTATAAGGGTAGAACAATACTGGAGATTACTATTCGACATTACTGGCCACTCTACTGGAAAAAATTGAAGAGAAAACACGCGGAAACCTATCCAAAGGTGTTTTGTTTCTGCAGGACAACGCCCCTGCACACAAATCTCATGTTGCCATGCAAAAAATTCGTGATTTATGGTTTGAATTACTAGAACACCCCCCTTATTCACCAGATTTGGCTCAGTCCAACCATCATCTCTTTCCCCAACCGAGAAAAAGTTTAAAATGTTGTAAATAAAAGCTGTGGAGGTCTGGTTTGCAGAGCAAGAAGAAACATTTGTTTTGAAAGGTCTAGAGACGTTGCAGGTTCGCTGTAATAAATGTATCCAATTAAGAGGAGAATATGTTGAGTAATAAATATTTTGACATTGAAACTTTGTTTGGTTCTATAGTAGGCTAAAAATTTCTCAATATATCCTCGTATGGTGATATAGAAAATGATTCTAAAACGAATATAAAATGAACCTTTGTCGTTATTGGAGAATATTTATGCCAAGCAAGCTGTAGATAAAAATGAGAGGCTTTTTCATACAAAATAAAAGACGTAAATGGCCTATACCACTTTTTATAGGATCACGAACTATCTTATATCCCCGGTTTTCGTACCAACAAAATAGCTTTGTGGATTTTTTTAAACAATAGTGAGAAATAATGAGAAAAATTACAACTTTTTAATTTTTTGCGAATATCTCAAAAAAGTATTGAAGGAATTGTTTTACAAACAATATAATAAGTTTTACAACTGTGCGCAAGATGGTTTCTGTTCGACCTGTAGTTTTTGCCCAATAACGTTATAAACAATTGGTGATGTATGTGGTGTTATTCTCAATGGAATACTCTGTACACATAGGATAATGATTTGGAGTAAGCATATGTATAGGATTTTGATTGATGTATACAGCGTGTCTAACGGTCGATGGTAGGTTAGACGTTTATGGTAAACGCAGAGCAGGATTTCCCTGAAAATTTCACATCTTACATTTTGTTACCTGATCTATCGATCTAAAATATTTTCAGCTTTGCGGCGTTGCCACGTCTATAAAAAAAAACTAGCAACTTTATTTTTTTAAATAGAACACCCCGTATATTAACTCATTTTTTGAATCGCTCTTTCATTATAATACTTTTTTGTTAATAATGTCCTATACCTATCTCTATCTGTTTTCGAAATAAAAAATAATTTGTGTTAAATATGGTCCAAAACATAGCCCTAATTGAACCTTAGTACATTAGTACTCTCAATTCATGAAAAGTTGATATTTTGATTATAGGTTGGACAAATTCGAAGTATTTACTTAAAACCATGAAATCGACTCCATATCATACAGGGCGTGCTAAAATTACTGTTATTTCCATAATGCATAAAAGTGGTCAAAAGTTCATTTTTTCAAATGAAACCCCCTGTATTTTACTCGATAAATTGAAAGATGATGAAAAATGCTTCAAGATGATATATCATATCCCTATACCTAAATCATCAACTTTTCTTAATAAAATTGCTTTTTAAGAATTTGGTTTTAGGTAACAGTGGATTTGTCAAGCTTATAACAGTTTGGTAACTTTTATAAGTAATTTACGAATAGTTATCGACTGTGTTTCAAATTATCTTCCAAAGTGAATGCAAATATCGATTATTCAAACAAAGTTCTTATGAAATTATTTATTATACACGGACAGTGTGATCAAATCATTGCCAGAACTTGCAGAAATTTCAACCAAATATATCCTGAATTAACACCAATGAACGAGAGGAAGTATGTAAGATTACAAAATAATTTTCTTAACTATGGCTGAAAGTTTCCAGGAAACAACTGTCCAAATACCAGGCATTTCTAGGTAAAAAGTACGATTTTCTGGAATATAACATGTGAAAGTACAGAAAAAAAAAACAGAATTAGGATTAAAAATAACAAAATTGTAAACAAAATATCACATTTTTACAATAAATGCTGGAAATGTTGTCCATTACATTCTAAACATTTCAAAATATTCTTTTGTACGCGACTTGTCGTTGCTTTTTCAATTTCATGGGAATCTAGATCTTCAATACACCGCACTATTCGCCGTCGCAGTTCTTCTTTGGTAGGCACTGAAGTACTGTACACCCTTTCTTTTAAAACACCCCATAAAAAAAAGGCAAGTGGCGTGAGATCGGGTGATCTCGGTGGCCAATCCCACGGCCCCAAACGTCTAAACCAACGATCGTCAAACATTTGGTGAAGTTTCCTGGAAACTTCCTGAGTGCAATGAGCTGGCGCTCCGTCCAGTTAAAACCACGAATTCCTATATTCCTCTAAAGGCAAGTTTTCAAGGAAATCGGTAACAGTCGTCCTTAAAATATGAAGATATCTCTCTGCATTCAGTGTGTCTTCATAAATAAAAAAGCTAAATTAATTTTTCTTCAAAATACAAAACAGATTCAGGGAAAATTTTTCTTGAAAACCCATTTCTTTTGTCACATGAGGATTATGATCAGCCCAAAAATGTTTATTCCTTCTATTAAAAATGCCATCCCTCGTAAATTTTGATTCGTCGCTCCAAATTATTTTTGACAAAAATTCCCGATCTTCCTGTATACGTATTAGAAGGTATTCGCAAAAATGCACTCTGCGTTCAAAGTCTTCTACTTTGAGAGCTTGAACTTTGGTAAATTTATACGGATGCATTTCGTGATTTTCCAAAATTCGTTGTACTGAAGCATGTGATACACCCAAATCTTTTTCTGCACTGCGAACGGAAGCTTCTGGATATGCATAAAAATATGCCAAGACGTTAACAGTATTTTCCTCATTTAAAGTAACAGGTTTTGGTAATGTTGAAGGCGCTTTTAACTTTGAGCCATAGTTAAGGAAATTATTTTGTAATCTTACAAACTTCCTCTCGTTCATTGGTGTTAATTCAGGATACATTTGGTTGAATTTTCTGCAAGTTCTGGCAATGATTTGATCACACTGCCCGTGTATAATAAATAATTTCATAAGAACTTCGTTTGAATAATCAATAGCATTCATTTTTGGCGATTTTTTAAAACACCGTCAATAACCATTAGTTAATTACTTATAAAAGTCACCAAGCTGTCATAAGCTTGATACTTCCACGGCCACCTAAAATCAAATTCTTTAAATATTTTATACAACTGTCCGAACTGTCATTAAAAATCTCTTTAAACAATCAGAACATCTACTTAGAAAGAATTATTTAGAAAAGTTCACACATGTATTTGGCAGTTTGTGCAATAGGTAATATTTATTCCCTGTGAAGTAACAGACGAAGTACCTACTGTTCAATTCAACTGTAGAAAGTCCTTTATGAATAACCAATGATAACATTTAAATAAACATGTGCGCTGGTGTATGTAGTTGAAGCATCTGCCTTATAATCCAAAGATCTTGTGTTCGAGTCCCATGGACCTCATTCATTTTTTTGTTTTTTTTTTATTACTAGCTGTAACTGTTGTACACAAAAATGTGTATGATACATGGATTTGCTCCACTCACTGATGTTCGTTTCGCAATATTCCCCACTCACAAAATAAAATGCCACTTCCATCACTTGTAGGTATCATAAATAACTATTTTTCCACAAAAACGGCTTTATTAAGAAAAGTTGAAGATTTAGGTATAGGGACATGATATATCATCTTGAAGCATTTTTCATCATCTTTCAATTTATCGAGTAATATACAGGGGGTTTCATTTGAAAAAATTAACTTTTGACCACTTTTATGCATTATGGAAATAACAGTAATTTTAGCACGCCCTGTATGATATGGAGTCGATTTCTTGGTGTTAAGTAAATACTTCAAATTTGTCCAACCTTTAGTCAAAATATCAACTTTTCATGAATTGAGAGTACTGATGTACTAAAGTTCAATAAGGGCTATGTTTTGGACCATATTTAACACAAATTATTTTTTATTTCGAAAACAGATAGAGATAGGTATAGGACATTATTAACAAAAAAGTATTATAATGAAAGAGCGATTCAAAAAATGAGTTAATATATGGGGTGTTCTATTTAAAAAAATAAAGTTGCTAGTTTTTTTTGATAGACGTGGCAACGCTGCAAAGCTGAAAATATTTTAGATCGATAGATCAGGTAACAAAATGTAAGATGTAAAATTTTCAGGGAAATCCTGCTTTGCGTTTACCATAAACGTCTAACCTACCATCGACCGTGAGACACACTGTATTTTGATATGGTATAGAAATAAATCTTACAAATTGGAATCTTATTCTAATAAATCATTATATATTTCCTCAATAGTGGGAATATATTACACAATTTAAGGGCAAATCTTTCTAAATACGCCGATTTGAGGGAAATCATCTTATTCAAATTCTGTAAACGGAATTTGGAAGTAGAGATCAATATTTACAATTTGCATATTTTGGATTTTCATCTGAGAGCTGGGAAATGTGTTGAAAATGTCACTGGTAGTTACTCTAAAAGACCCGAGTACTGGCGTAGTCTACCGGGCCTAGCCCATTCCAAAGCATTTATTGCTTGTACAAGGAAAAAACAGGACTCTGACAAACAGCTAGAACTCAGTAGAGCGCATCTCAGAGTTATAGTAGGTTTGCTTACTGGCCACTGCAAACTCAAACATCACATGCATAAAATCGAACTTGCACAAGATGCAGAGTGCCGGCTATGCATGGAGGATGATGAAACGGCTAAACACATTCTGTGTACATGCCCTGCAGCGGCCAGATCCAGATTCTCAATATTTGGCGATACGACAGTAAGGCCAGAAAACCTGGTAAATTGTTCTCCTAACGCATTCCTCAATTTCGTCAAGAGATTGGATATACTGGGAGAAATATAACCATAGAGTGAGACACAATAGGCCATTGGCCGCAGTGGAGGGCATGATACGGGCCCACTCACGTGCAAACCTAACCTAACCTACTCTAAATGCTTCAAACTGCACCTGAGGTTGCCCAAATTAAACTCAAGTTAACTTCAGTGCGACTTCGGGTGACTTCGGACTCACTTTGAAGCGTTTTGATCAACTTTCAGTGACAGTCAACACATTTCTCACCCCTCAGGTGGAAATTCAAAATATACAAATTGTAGCTATTGAACTCTACTTCCAGGTGCCGTTTACAGAATTTGAATAAGATGATTTTCCTTGAATCGGAGCATGTACCCTTAAATCATTTACTTCTAGCGCGATTGCGCAAAAACTACAAATCGGACAAAAAACATGTTGAGCACAGTTGAGACAAATATTATCATCTATCAGTTTCCGCAATATTGTTTATTCAAATTTATAAAAATCATACATTTTTAATAATGGTCTCTTTTTCGAGGTTTTCCCGGATTTCCGCGGTGGAAAATGCACCGATCCGGTCGTATGAGAATCCATTTTGTAGGTTTCATAAATGTCTACAATACATCTGTCAGATGTAGTTCAATATCCGTCGTGGTATTATTCATGGAGTTGTTTTCTGACATATTTTTGCCTCATATTTTCCACTTGGTGAAAATATTTGGGAGAAGTATTACTTCGACTATGTCGATTTCATTCAGATCAAGTTTAAAATTGTTCATATCTCATATTAAAATTCAATTTAGTATTATTTTTTTGAAATTTGAAAAAATGTCAAATCAAGGAACGAATTTCTCACAATACCAAAAATTCAATCAATATTTGATTCATTGAGGATCCTCGACTTGACAGAAAGGGGATGATCAAAAGCTGATTTTTCCGAGAATTCACAGTAGCCAACAAAACGGCAACAAACAACCTCTTGTGAGTTCTAACGTCATTCCGCTGACACACTCACCTAGGTAAAAATCTAGGGGATCCATTGAAAATCTCCGCGTTACTAATCGCGCTAGGCCATGGAACTGTGTCACATCTGGTCGTTAGGACTATTCCGACTCGTTCCGCAAAATTCTGATTAGTTTTGCTCCGTGAATTTCTTACGAGCGTCTTTACTTGCATCTGTCTATAACGAATTAGCGTTTTTATTTCGGTTCTTGCTTTCGAAATTTTAGTCGGATTCGTTTTACGGTTTTCAGTTGAAATTTGCCTCGAGAGGTATTAGGGACATTAGTAACACACGTTTGCTTTCTTAGGGGGTTGCAAATCTAAATCTTGCTCAAGTATGTTGTTTTTTCCATATAACAAGCTTATATTGGGCTTGGAAACGTACGATATGTTTATGAAATTTTTGTAATGATCGAAAATAAAATAGAGTAGCATGCAAATCATTTAGAATAAAATTCGTATTATCTCTAGTTGGCAATAACATTGTCTTTTGTTCTCACCATATTATCCAATAAAGTGCTTAGTGATTAGTGCTAGAAAGCAATTTTTGTCGGGACTTAGTGCTCGCGAGCAGTTCGTATCAGTGCTCAGCACAGCTCTGTTATACAGGGTATCTCAGGACTTCCTCTCTTCCTGTCGGGGATGGTAGATGTACAGACAACATAGCATCAGTACTTCACACACTGAAATATATAACATCCGTATATTTTTCCTTAGCATACTCTAAATTTTAATGTTCCACATCGATTTGGGACACTGTTCCGATCTATTTGCTTAATAGGCCAAGATGTAGATGAAAATAAGAAGCTTTTTTCACACAAAATAAAACACGCAAACAGTCTATACTAATAAATTGTGAAAGGTTTTCGCGGCCATCGTCACTTACATGGTGGTTCTTCGGGTTGTAAGGCCGACGTATGTTCAGAGAAGATCTCGACGTTTCGCCAACACGAGTGGTTAGCATTTTCAAGAGATATTTTCAAAGTTTCTGGTTTCTTAAGTCGCTGTCAAATGCTTGACATTTGTTATAAGTTGGACCAATCAGATGTAAGAACGTCAAATCACAGGTATTTATTGAGACAACATATAACAAATGTCAAGCATTTGACAGCGGCTCAACAAACCAGAAACTTTGAAAATATCTCTTGAAAATGCTAACCACTCTTGTTGGCGAAACGTCGAGTTCTTCTTTAAACATACGTCGGCCTTACAACCCGAAGAACCACCATGTCATTCTACACGGATAAAAATATATAGTAGATATAACCAGAAATATAGTACAGACTGAAAAATTTCTGGTACTATATCCCAGGTAGCACATTATATCCGCTGAATCTTCTTTCCATATTGGGCCAATATACATATATTGTAAATGAAAAATCAATATTGGTCCGATAGGAGTGAATATTCAAAAAACAATATTATATTAATAATATTGGTGGAATATTGGTTGAACTAGTTTTGAATGTAGATTATCACACGAAATATTGGGTCAATATTGGTTGAATAATTTCTACCAATATCGATAATACAATATTGGTTATATATTGTTTTCCACATCTAGAATAAATATTGCTATCTAATTATTCCAGTCATATCGATTATAGCGGAAAAAAACTATATTGTATTTCCAAGTTTGTTAGAATATTGGTTGAATATCATTTCTACTTTATTTGACAAATTGTAATAACTCATATTGAGTCAATATTGGTTGAATGATATTTACCAATATCGATAAAACAATATTGTCTTCACATCGTTTTTAACATCCAGAATAAATATCGCAATCCCAATATTCCCCTAATATCGATTCTAGGAATAAAAACTATATTGTATCTCCAAGTGTGATAACACATTGGTTGAATATCATTTCGCCAATATTCAACTAATCTTATTAATTAATATTGGGTCGATATTGGTTCAATAATATTTATCGATATCGTTAAAACAGTATTGTATTGATATTATTTCCTACATCTAGATGGAGATGAAATTGAAAATTTATCCTTCACCGACCGTACTGTAGTCGACTGTTCTACCTTTTCAGATCACGGATTAGTGGCTTGTAAAATAGGTACGGGACTTCGCAAGACTTCTGCTTTCATGTATACATACCGGGAGTTTAAGAATTTCAATAACGTAGCTTTTTCGAATGATCTTTTAAATTCCAATTTAGAGTTTATATATTTCATTGACAATATCGATGATAAAGTAAATCAGTTTAACTCGTTAATATTAAAAAACTTTGACCTACATGCTCCTGTGAGATCAGTACGAATCACTAAAGATAGATCTCCTTGGATAACTGACAACTTAAAATTGATGATGAAACTACGTGACAGGGCCTTAACAAAATTCAAAAAAAGTAAATCGTTACATCACTGGGATTATTACAAGCAACTACGTAACCTTACCAACCGCACAATCAATTTGGAAAAGAAGGCTTACCTGGAATTTCGTCTTCGAAATATTAAAAATCCTTGGAAGGAATTTTCAAACTTAGATATACAAAATAAGCGCAATAAAGAAATTCCAGAACATCTTAACAACGTTAATGATCTAAACACTTTTTTTTGCAATATCTCCACGAATATTTCTACTCCGGATGCTGATATCATATCATTTTTTTCTGAAAACGTTCAACGAAACAACATAAGCTTCACGTTTCGTTCAACAACAGACGATGAAGTATTTGAAATTCTTCTTACAATAAAATCAAATGCGGTTGGTGCGGACAATATTAGCATTAAAATGTTACTACACTGCTGTCCTATTATAATACCATACATAACACACATATTCAATACTTGTATTCAAGATTCTCTTTATCCAACTATCTGGAAAAAATCCCATATCGTTCCTTTAGCAAAAGTGGCGAATCCACTTAATTTTAATGATCTTCGTCCTATCAGCATACTTTGTGCAGTCTCCAAAGTGTTTGAAAAAATTATTAATTTACAGATGCGTGACTATCTTGACAACTTCAATATACTGCCCTCTAGCCAGTCAGGCTTTCGGTCGGATCATAGCTGCGCAACCGCGCTGCTGAAAGTCATCGATGATATTCACACATCCGTAGATCTCAACAAATTATGTATCTTGGTGATGATCGATTACTCGAAGGCATTCGATACAATCAGCCACAAACTTCTCCTAGTTTTACTCAAATATCTTGGATTTTCTGTTAATGCAGTGGAACTAATGAAATATTACTTACTTGACCGTTCACAGTGTGTAACACTTAACCAGACCAAGTCTTATTTTCTGAAAACACTAAATGGTGTTCCACAGGGCTCTATCCTCGGGCCACTGCTTTTCGTGATATATACTTCTCAGTTTCCTAACTGCCTACAGTATACAAACATTCATAGTTATGCTGATGATACGCAAATCTACATGCAATTTGATGAACACTCGGTAGCGGTGGCTTGTCAAAGAATCAATGAAGACCTTGAATCTCTTGTTAACTTGTCAAAAATGTATTGTCTCTCAGTTAATCCCACTAAATCGCTCGTAATGCTCTTTGGTAGATCAGCAATGAGAAAGCGCTGCTTAAATCACATAAGTATTAGTATTGATAACTTGCAATTACCATTGAAGGATTGTGCAAAAAATCTCGGTGTGATGTTAGACCATTCTCTTAGATTTCCGTCCCATGTCTCGCTTATTCTGAAACGAGGATACTGCAGTATTAAATCAATTTATCGCAATAGAAAGATACTCAATCGGAAATCAAAATTAATACTCTGCGAAGCTCTTGTCCTCTCTCATGCGAATTATGCTGATGTGGTTTATGGGCCTTACCTTCTACAAGTAGACAAATGAAGACTGCAAGTCTTACAGAACTCTTGCCTCCGACTCATTACTGGCACGCGTAGAAGGGACCATATATCTCACCATTTAAACACTCTAGGATGGCTAAATATGGAATCCCGGCGTATCTTTCATGCTTGCAGTTACTATCACAAAATTATCACGCAGACTAAACCAGCTTATCTATACAATAAAATTAAGTTCCGGACAGATATTCATAACCTGAATCTACGATTTAGGAACCAGCTGACACCTCCTCGGCATTATACTTCTCATTACCGTGGTTCCTTTTCGTTTTTCATTACTTGGCTATACAACCGGCTTCCCAACGAGCTGAAGGACTTGTCTACATTTATTTTTAAAAAAAGACTGAAAAGTTACTTGTTAATGAATAAAATTCCAAATATTTCTGGATTTAAATGTTAAATTTATCTAAAAATAATCTTATCTAACATTCATCCACCTGGATCTCTGCTATTATTGTTATTATTATTGTTGTTGTTACTGTTATTATTCTATACTAACCCCTTTAAATAATATATACTATCATAATAATTTAATGTGATTATTTTGATATTTTTTAATATACTCATTTTGTATTGTGTACTTATATATGTACTTCTGTAAACATATATACAATTTTTACGGTTGGATGGAAGAGCAACGTCTGATCATGGTATTCTATATAACATGGTCATACATTGAATCCTGCCATTTGATAGGATTTTGTATTTTCTATCCTTTATTGTAATTTAAACTGTTATAGATATTCCTATCAATAAAATCTATTATTATTTTTATTATTATTAATATTGGCCGAATATTCAATGAAACATATTGAAATTATATCATGATCAAACCTGGATAAAAATCCGCTAGGTGGCTCTACATATAGAACGTCTTCTAAAATCTACGAAAGTATATTAAATACTTCCCATAACTAGTTTACAAGACAGCTTACTCAATACTCAGTGGTTATGGCGATCAAAAGTTAGACTCTGGTGCCACCTTCATCAACTAAACGACATTTAATAATTTACCAGGGTATATTGACATCCACCATTATATCCAAATGATATTGTACCAATATCGATAAATATTTTGAGGCCATTATTGCTTCAAGAATATTTCATCAAAACTATTTCTAAAATATTCAAACAATATTAGACCAATATCGCAAAATGTTCACATTTTACTTCTCGACAATATAACTTTTGAATATTGTGCCAATATTGTCAGAATATTGTATTAGCGATATTGTACCAATATCGCCGAACATTTTGAGTCCAATATTAGTTCAAGAATATTTCGCCAATATTATTGAAGTAATATTGGACCAATATCGCCGAATGTTCACATTTTTTTTCTCGCCAATATTGCAATTCAAATATTTCGCCAATATGTTCACAATATTGTACCAATATAGGTGTGCTACTTGGGTTGTGACACGAGGAAATTATAGTAAGCTTCAAGATACATTCATTTATGAGTAATGTTGTAGGCTATAACATAATTTATTGTAAAAACCATAAAGATATTATATATTAATTGACAGCATACATTTTTGCTCAATCCAAATATACGTTATTGTGTAGGATACCATATATTATATTCGAAGGTATTATAAATAAATTCCTACAGTTGGTATTTTTTATGTTCAATTTCAATATATTTCAATGTTCATGAAATTATAATTATAATCTGATATATTCGTAAACACCACCAATATAGTTTCTACTCATGATAAATAAAATTTTGAGAAGAATATATATTGAATGAGAATAGAGGTGAAAATTCGTGACTGGCTGTATATTAGATTGTTGTATTTGTGGGGTTGCAGTCAATGATTGGGCTATTTTAAAGAAAATTCTTTCGGTATAATTCGATACCTTCCTCAGGACAACTGAAAATACGCATTGTACAATAAATGTAGGAAATAATAAATGGAGTACTTACTAACGTGAGAATGAATGATGAAATTGGCAAAAAATGAAAATAGAATATACATGAAGTGAAATGAAATGACTGATGTAGGAATGACAGTGACTTAATTTATTTCAGTAATCAAGTTGGAAGATTCTGATTAGAGGATGATTTTATTCTATGTTTCTCAAAATTAAGTAGATACGTATAAATTTTGCTGAGATTACTGAGGTCAGTTCTTTTGTTCATCGACTGTTCTTCATTATTAATTTGAACCATTTCCATGAAAATACTTTACGACAGATTAGTTTCACTATTCAAAATTTCGGTATTATTATAATCCATCCTGTGGTCTCTAGAGATAACATATGTCCTGCCAAAGCACATGAATCAACATTTCGTCTACAGTCGCTTTTATGTGAAATAATGCGACCATTCAGTGTTCTAGACGTCTGACCAATATATGACTTAGGACAGTCCATGCAAGGAATTTTATAAATAACATTTGATTTTTGCAATTTTGAAATGGGTGTTTTCACTTCACAATGTAATTTTGATATTGTAGTAATATTTTTCTTGGAGATTTTAATATTGTCAACTTTAAAAACGTTTATCAATTTTGGAGTCAATTCTTGTATATATGGCAGAGATGGTAGATTGGTAGAGTATTTTCTTGTTGGTCTGAATTTTGAGATGGTGTGGGTAGAGTTGTAGTGACGATTCTTTCACAATAGAGTAAATTATTAACTAAAGATTTTGGATAAGAGTTTTCGATAAGAATATTCCGTAACTCATCCAAACTTTGTTTGAGTAAGCTTGGATGAGTGATTTTTTGTATTCTGTTTTTTAGAGACTTAATAAGATTAATTTTCATCTTTTGAGGATGGTAAGAATGATAATTGATAAGTGAATGAGAATATATATATATATACAGGCTGATTCGTATAATGAAGTGAATTATCCTCTTGAAAATTATTAACTTCATTATTATTCTCCGAAGTATCACAAGGGACTAAAACAAATGGAAAATTAAGTATTCAGAAGAACATAAATTCATTCAACACACCTGTTTGGTATTCATCTACATAGTTGTATGTATATTAGTTTCAAATTTGTATACTTTGCCCATAACTTTTCTCCACATTGACGACGGGGAGATTAATTTAATTTTGGCACATAGTGTCTGACATATATATCAGCAATTCAATTTCTTCTGAAGCATTTACAAATTCCATCTAGGGAGTCCTAAAAAAAATATTTTTGAAGAAAAATTTACTAACATTCATGTGAGGCATACTTATAAGTTGGATATTCTGTGAAGAGGTGGTCAGTCACTATTTCACACAAATTAAATCAGTCATATTCGTTCATTCTGCCAATGTTTTAGATGATGTTTCTCCCATCTGGGAAAGATTGTAAATGTTCGAAAAAACTCTGCAACAAAAAACAGTGAAAAATTGGGTCATTCTAACAATACAATCACTTGATAAACACAAACCCTGATGTCAAACGGGAGGCAAGTTCCAACTTTTGTCTTTTAGGAATTGCTGGTAATACTCATCTTTTTCAGAATTTGCTTCTATTTCTATTGGAAAATTGATTGTTTCGATGGTAACAGTTGATGTGTTTGATGACGTGGCATTTTCAATGTCATCAATAGCAAAAGGGTAATTAACAAGCTGAAAAAAAAAGTTTGGTTGCATTCAACCTGGGGAACAATAAAATAAAAGATTTCTTGTAAATTAAACTTCTAGTCAATGTAATTTGGATTCGGAAAATAAGAATGTGTCCGCAAAAAAATGACGTTATTGAAGCAGTATGATTTGCCATAAGGGATAAAATCTAGATGCAAAGTTATTGATGGACCACCCTGTTGTCAATAATTTAGAGACACCTGAGAGCATGAAAAAATATTTGAATATCGGAGAGATGTTTTTTTTTTAACGGCACCCCAAAGACGCAGTTTGATTTTTTGCACATGTATGGTAAAATTATTTTTTATACATTCAAGCCTGTAACACGGAAAGAGCATAGCTGTGTAGCTACAAATGATTTTTCTTTCGAAAATTGAGTGTAAACGAAATTAATTAATCGAATTGACACATTTACATAAAACAGAACAAAAAATTTACTCACCTGCGAAGACTTGCAAGAATTCAGAGAAACCCCAGTATTTCAAAAGATTTTCCATTTTGCCGCATAAGTCACAACAAAGTTTTCACAAATTTCGTTTTTCGTTAACCATCCGGGAAGTGTTCACTTCCAGGCCACTTTTTCTTTGGGAAAGTAGCACTTCCCGGCCTGGTCCGGGAAGTACGTACTTCCCGGACTAGGCCGGGAAGTGCTCGAATTTTAATACAAATATTAATATAAATAAGAATTAGAATGTTTCTGCTGGTACCTATCTTCTGTTCGAATTTCAATATACAGGGTGTTTCTTAAGTACGTGTAGAAAATTAAGGAGCGTATTGCTAACATCAAATAAGAAGAAAAGTTCCTATAAACATAAGTCCACAAGTTATTCGTTTCTGAGATACAGAGTGTCAAAGTTGAATTCTAATTTTTATTTTTTGTGAATAATTTCAAAACAATTTTGATATTTGGGTAAAGTTTGGTATCTGAAAATATTTATTATTTTGTTTGTGTAAAGGATATATTCTTGGTAGAAGTCACGGCGAGCAACTGTTTTCGAGTTATTGAGATTTGAAATTATCGATGCAAGTGATTTTGATTGACAAGATTTTTTAATTGAAAATAAATTCAATAAGAAATTAGTTTTTTCACAATTAACACAAAATTTGATTCTGGCATTGAAAAATCATCCCAGATACCAAACTTTACTCGAATATCACAAATATTTTGGCATTTATTCACAAAAAAACAAATATAATAATTAAACTTTGACACTCTGTATCTTAGAAACAAATAACTTCCGGACATGTGTTTATGGGAACTTTTTTCTTATTTCGACTCCAGCAACATGCTCCTCAAGTTTCTACACGTACTTAAGAAACACCCTGTATAATACAAATAAGAAATGAAATATTCAAATTTGGAATCGTTTCATCCGGTTAACAGATGGGTGAAAGTCGACCTCTCTTCGTCTCTTAGACAGAACACGTCCGAAAACAGTTTTTTTGACTCGCAGACTTCCAGGACTCGCTAACGCTCGTCCTAGAATTTGGTCTACTCGTCCAAAAAATCAGTATTTTCCAGGCTTGTTACGTAAATTACTATTTTGGGTGTACGAAAATTGAAAGGAAACGCTTTGCTTGATCTATAATGATTGGCTTGGCTTGGGCGCGATAACGGCGGCATAATCATCTCACGTGAACAAGAATGAAAAACTGAGCATTTATAGGTGCGGAACTTGCAAACCCCCACCAATATCTTCTTCATAAAAACGGTACTGTCTATCTCTAACATACAAACTGCGCATTTTCGAGATAGTGTTAGTAACCAAGAACAGGTGGATGTTTAAAAATTGAAAATGCGTATACTAATTTTATAGGATAAATAATATGGTAATGGGTAATAGATGGTATATTGAATTTGAGAATTTACAGTAAATAGTAACATATGCTTCTTGTGAAGACAGAGAGAACGTATTTTATATAAAAAGCTTGTTACAAAAAACAAAGAATTTCTTAATGATAGACATATACAGGCCATTTCTTTTATCATGTGGTAACATTGCTATATTCTAAACCGTAACAGATACGAAGACGATTAAATGGGAGAAAAGGTAACTATTGTGGAGAACAGTACAATGGTCAAAGAAAATTTACAGGGAGTCTCGCCCTTCCCGAGTTATACAGGGAAAACCAAAAAATGCTGTTATTTGTTTTTTTACGAATAGAACTGTTATTTCTGAAAATATAAAAAAATTTATAAGGAAAGTTTTAATGTATTTAAAATGTACCATAAAAATGTAACAATGAATCTTTGATTAAACGTTTCGTGTCAACACGGCCACCATCAACATTTTTTTTTCAAATACGGACCTGTCTATTTTAGTACAAATATTGATAAAGCAATAAAATCACAATTCAGTGGTATATCACAGTTGATCTTTTTATAACGTTTCATTTAAAATAACTAGCATCCTCAGTGACAACAATTTTTAATTACGGTCCTGTCGTTAGTTCTTTTGTACATTATTTTGATTTCTTCAAAACCTATTCAACTATTGGCATACTTCAGACTTCACCCAATAATTTCGATAAGAAGATACCCCAACACGACGAACATTCGTATTTTTCCTTCTTGGGCATTTTTATATTACAGAAATCCTTGTTTCAAGGCTGATTTCTTCTGAATCAATTATCATACTGAATACTTCTATAATTCTCAATCCTGGAAGTAACGAAAATATTAGTTTTTGGTCAAAATACGACTATTGTGTGATATTGTACAATTAAATAGTATCTCACTTCATTTACCATTTTCAAACAAGTGGGCTTTGCTTGGTTTCTATGGCAGGACAAATAAATGAGTTGTTGATACGTGTCAAGAACTGTCGGTCGTTTATACACTCAGTCATATCAAAAATGTATTCAAATGGCGAAAGGACTGATATGCTATTTGCTTATGCAAAATCAAATAGAAATCCTCTTTTGGCAAAAAATGTGTATGATGAGCTATACCCAAATCGTCGTATTCTAAACATTCAAATGTTTAGAAGATTAGAAAGAAATTTGAGAGACTGTGGTGCATTTGATAGAAATAAAACTAAACTACTCAACACTAATTTCGTCGCACCCCAAAATTTTGACCATATTAAAATCTGAATAACTTTTTCCTGCATTGAACAATTTGAATTCTGTAAACACTGTTCGCTAGCCCAGTCTTTCAGCTATAATCTCGTACTTCTTCAAAACATAAGGTTTTCCGCATAAAATCGCTACAGGGTATTATCTGAAACTGTGCAAAATTTCTGAATTTTCAAAACAATCCCAAATGAAGAAAAACATTTTTTTTTCAAATTTGACAGCAGTGGCATGAAGATGAACTCATTGCCTCAAGATATTTTTCGAATTGTCTTATTATCTCTTTTGTTTACAGGGTGATCTCAAAAAATTAACATTTTGGTTTTGCAGTCATAACTTTTTTCCTCGTCAACTGATTTTCAAAATCTCCGGCTCAATTGGGTTTTTTCATGAACAATTCTTGACTACTGACAGCAAGAAAGATCTGGACGTATTCAGAATGGATGATCATTCCGAAAACAAGTTGATTTTCATTTAATTCTCCTCCCAACCAGATTTTGAGGGTGCTTCAAATTTAGGTCACCTTTGAGGAAACCCTTGATCTTCAATCTTCATCTTGAGTCTATTCTGATCTTCTTATCTCTTCATCTAAAGTTTCAGCTTCAAAATGAGCCGGATATTTTGAAAATCGGTTGACAAGGAAAAAAGTTATGACTGCAAAACCAAAAAGTTAATTTTTTGAGATCACCCTGTAAACAAAAGAGATAATGAGACAGTTCGAAAAATATCTTGAGGTAATGAGTTCATCTCCATGCCACTGCTGTCAAATTTGAAAAAAAAAATTTTTTCTTCATTTGAGATCCTTTTGAAAATTCAGAAATTTTGCACAGTTTCAGATAATACCCTGTAGCGATTTTATACAGAAAACCTTATGTTTTGAAGAAGTATGAGATTATAGCTGAAGAACTGGGCTAGCGAACAGTATTTACAGAATTCAAATTGTTCAATGCAGAAAAAAGTTATTCAGATTTTAATAGGGTCAAAATTTTGGGGTGCGACGAAATTAGTGTTGAGTAGTTTAGAAAATGTGTTGTTACTGGAAGTATGCGGAACCAAATAAATGTTTTAGGTAAGCAAATATTACTTCATAAAGATTAACAAAGTGACGAAAATATTTTTTTTTCAATTTAGAATTGGTCAGTTACAAAAATATTTCTAATCATTATTGTTCTTTACGAGAAATTTCCCACGAACTAGGGATTTCTGTAAAATCTACCAGAAATATTTTGAAAAAGAACAAATACAAATGCTACAGGATACGCAAAGTTCATCACCTCAATGAAAGGGATTACGGAAGGAGAGTACGATTTGCGATGTGGTTGAGACGTAGAAATAGGGAAGTTGGAAATATTTGTAATAAAATAATAAGGACGGACGAATCAAAATTCACCAACAATGGTTGGTTTAACAGAAACATCAATTATAGGTGGAATAATACAAATGAACATTTACATAGAGAAACCAATTTCCAGGAAAGGTTCGGAATAAATGTTTGGTTGGGAATTTTGGGAACAAACATACTAGGTCCTTTCTTTTACGACGAGCATTTGAATGGTGGAATGTATTTACATTTTTTATCCAATGAGTTTGATGGCTACTTAGATGAATTGCCACTGAACATCCGCCGTGAAATACAATATTTTCAACAAGACGGTGCCCCTCCCCATAATGCAGCAATAGTAAGGGAACATTTAGATGCAATATTCCCAAGAAAATGGATTGGAAACAATGGACCAATTGCCTGGCCAGCTCGATCCCCAGACCTGACTCCCTTAGATTTTTTTGTCTGGGGATACATAAAGGATAAAGTTTTTTCGACAACTAGTACAGATATCGACCATCTCAAACAAAAAATAAGAGATGCATGTAATAGCATTACACCCACCATGCTAGAAAATTGCCACAGAAATTGTATGGACAGACAACTTATGTGCATTCAACAAAGAGGTCGGCAATTCGAGCATTTAATGTAGGTTATTATCATGAAGAATTCATTTTCTGTATTGGTTTTATTTTCACTCAAAAATTCAATATGAAATAAATTGTTTTCTGTTTGTTTCATTTCTTCTACTCTTAAGTAAGTTTATTTCCGAGGTAAATATATTGTAGTGTAAACATAAATTTAATAGATACATTTATTCAAAGCGTCACTGATAATTTTTATATCGGAGAGTTAGGTTTTGTGGAATCCATAAACGACCTAACGACAGGACCGTAATTAAAAATTCTTGTCACTGATGATATTAGTTATTTTAAATGAAACGTTATAAAATATCAAGTGTGATATACCACTGAATTGTGATTTTATCGCTTTATCAATATGTGTACTAAAACAGACAGGTCCGTATTTGAAAAGAAATGTTGATGGTGGCCGTGTTGATACGAAACGTTTAATCAAAGATTCATTGTTACATTTTTATAGCACAATTAGAATACATCAAAACTTTCCTTATATATTTTTTTATATTTTCAGAAATAACAGTTCTATTCGTAAAAAACAAATAACAGCATTTTTAGTTTTCCCTGTATAACTCGGGAAGGGCGAGACTCCCTGTAAATTTTCTTTGACTATTGTACTGTTCTCCACAATAGTTACCTTTTCTCCCATTTAATCGTCTTCGTATCTGTTACGGTTTAGAATATAGCAGTGTTACCACATGATGAAAGAAACGGCCTGTATATTTCAAGGTGTGATATAATTTCTGTACAATAAAATATGTTCTTCACATTTCTCTCCGTGTAAACGGCATTTGGAAGTAGAGATCAATATCTGCAATGTGTACATCGTGGATTTTCACCTGAGAGGTGGGAAATGTGTTGAAAATGTCATTGGAAGTTACTCTAAATGCTTCGAAGTCGTGCGAACTCAACTAGAGTTAACTCCAGTGTGACTTCGGGTGACCTCAGACGCACTTTGAAGCGTTTTGATCAACTTTCAGTGACATTTTCAACACATTTTCCACCTCTCAGGTAAAAATCCAAAATAAACAAATTTTAGATGTTGATATCTACTTCCAGATGCCGTTTATAGAATTTAAATACGACCCTTAAATCGGCGCTTTTTGCAAGATGTACCCTCAATTTTGCTATAACGCGATTGTGCAATAACTACATATTGGACAAAAACATCTTGCTCACTTGAACTACATATTATCATCTATCAGTCTCCGCAATATTGTTTGTCCATCTTCAGATTTATAAAAATCATAAATTCTTGAAGAATTGTCTCTTTTTCGAGTTCTTCCCAGATTTTCTGCCAGGAGAATGTAATGAAATTTGATTTCTTCAAATTTAGTGCCGGTAGATCAAAATTAAAGTTGTTTTTCAAATCAGAAATATCAGTCCAGCATTCTACACTGCTTCTTCCCATGAGTTTTCACTAACAATAATAACAGTATCGTCAGCATAAGAAATAATTTACTAGAAATTTTCAAAATTTCATTAGAAATGCTGTTTCTTGAGGAATTCCATAAGTCATCTATCGAATATGACTAGTGAAATTGTCAATTTTAATGACTTTTGTCTATCAGATAACTTCTGAAGAGCATACTCCACGGATACCATAGATAGACAGTTTTGCTAAAAGTTTGTCATGTGAAACAGTATCAAATTCTTTTTTCAGATCTACAAATATACCGATAGTGTATTTATTAATTTTTAGGTGAGTCACTTGAAAAATGGCATTATCGATACCCATGATTTCTCGAAATCCATATTTCGGAGAGAAAAATAATTTTATTACTTTCCAAAAATTCTTTAATGCCTGTTTTGAGGAATTTTTCAATCAACTTGTCAATTAAGTTAATCAGTGATATTGGCCTATTAAAGTTATTACAATTTCTTTCATCATCACTTTCCTAAATTGGAATAATATCTAATTTGTACAAAATTTTAGGAAAAATACTAGTTGTAATACTTGAATTGAATGAAAATGTAAGATATGAGAAATTTGATTGATGATAGATTTTAGTATTCTATTATTCATTTGTGAAATCTATGATTTCAGTTTCTGTGATAGGTTTGAAAAAATTCTTTCTACTTTCCGTCCAAGTTTTTTCCAATGTCAATTGTTCCCATCACGTTTACAAAGAAAGTTCCTAAATGGGAGTGATGGTTTTTCAAGACATCAAGAGATGTCTGCTGTCATCACTTAATATACATTTCCTGCAGAAAGACCACTCATCACCAGGAATGTCAATTAAATTTTGTTGTTTCTTCTTCTGTTACTTTAGACGCCACATGCTTTAAAAGACATCATTATACGTGTTGAAACCGTTACAAGTGCTTAATGTTTTTTGAGTGAACGGGTTCCATGTGTCATGTTGACGAATTCAGAATATAATAGTTGAGCTAACGGAATATTAAGTGTTAATTCAATCAAACGCATGATAGGCCAGTGCCAAAGCCTTTGAAAATGGAAAAAGTGAAAAAAAAATTAGAACAGGAAAATACCCATTGAGAAATTAGGAAAATATAACGAAATGAGAGGAAAAATAATCTACGGGCGATTTGAGGCGGGAAGTGGAAGGGGTGAGATTTTAAGGGTGGAAAATGGTTTATTACTATTTCCTGCAAAACGACGAGTCGTATCGAAATAATTTGAAGAGCAAAGTTGTAGGTAAACAAAAAATTCACAATTTTTGTCTTCACACTTTTTTCGCATAAACCCAAAACTTATGCGAAAAATCCAAAAAAACAACTTTTTGTTTTGTTATTTTTATCTCCAACAAAATAAAAATTTCACGATATCTAGTGAAAACTCACCTCTTTATGTCCCAACCACACTGTAATTTTTATATTCAAAATATTTCTGGTTTAATATTGTAAAAGCACCCTAATTTTCAATCGAAAAATTTTAGTATGCTTTTTGTTCGTTGCAATCTTTACTTTCTGATGGTATGAAAAAATATATACATTATTATAGCAAATATTCTCAGAAAATGCAAAAAAAACGAAAATCTCGAATTCGAAAATTTTTTTATATCAAAATTAGGAATTCGATAGAAATTGCCATAGATAGTGATGAAGCCCTCTAGTTGTGAGTCAAGATATTGATCCTTCGGTTCTTTCGATTCAGATGCATTCGAATATATATGACATCTATTTTCTCAAGCCAGGTTCTGGAAATATAGAAGATCTATTTTCACGTCCAATAGTTCCAAAATATTGCATTTCTGAGTTGTTTCTCTAATTGCGATACAACATCTCTATTTGCCGAAAAAGGAAAGAAAATATTTATGAGACAATAAAAATTGGTCAAAATTTGTCAAATTTGGCCAATATTGCAATAGAGGACTTCGGATAAGGATGCAGTCATACCACCACACAACTTTTGGTTTTACCACTGGTACTTACCACTGGTACGTTTTTCGGCAACTTTTCTTCATGTCAGGGTTCCTGGCAGCCTCAGGAACCTCCTACTAGGATTAAAATTGTTCATAACTGCGGAAAAATTAAGATTTTCCATAAAATACAAAACACTAGGGACTTTAATTTTCTTTAGGGTGTTTTCTTTCAAAATGGCTCAAAATTCAAAACTATAGAGCTGGAGCATTGTTATTGAAAGAGTTATTGTGTAATGTAGGGTTGTTTTTTTGTCAGTGTACATTTGTTTCACGAAAAATTCAAATTCATCCATTTTAACCAACTGTTATAATTGAAATGTAACCCAGAAAAAAAAATTCGGGGGCGTCCGTTGACTTGAGGTTAAGAAGAATATTGCTGACCAAGTTTGATCAATTTTAGGATAGTTTGTTTGTTCAACACAATTTTGTAATTTACCCAGGAAAGATCACATTGGATATTCGGTATTAAACATATTACAATTTTGCAGATTTATTAATGAAATTATATTTGACACTGCTTGCAATCATATTTATTCAACAACAAAACAAACAAAATTAAATGTATGGGAAACATATAGAGGCATCAGATCCACATTAAAGAATAATAATGAGCCTCTAGATTTATTTCTTGCAAACAAATCAATGATCTTCTCGTTGTTAATGTTAACGTCTTGGGTCAATTCACCAAGACGCCAATCTATTCAGTCTCTCCTGACTTGTAGAATTCCTCAAATAGGTTTCGAGGCTTCCATAGGTCTAATTCTCCTTTCAATAATTCTCAACGCAAGTTTCGCACATAGCCAACTCACTTCGGGATAAGTTTTCTTTATATTTTCTTTCAAGTTTTTCGTTCTTTTTGCCGATGCTCTGAAGAAATTTCCCACTGATTTTATAATACCGATTGTATTTCGGACATATGGACATTTGTTCCTGTCACGAAACGTCAGTAGTTTCGTCAACTAATATAGTAAAATATATAGAGGATTTGTGAGTACAGTACCCACAAAACTGATACAAGTTCTGTGATGTAACCTCAAAGTTAAGTTATTGAATGAAAGGCCGAAAGCATTTCAATCAAAAAGATATTAAGGTTTGTTTATCCATAAATTTTACCAAGCTCAGAATATTCTCTAGATCGATTAATTATTTGGCAACTATGAAAAGTGAAATACGCATATTTTTTTTCAATTCTAGAAAACGATATATTTTGAAATTAGCGCCATTTTGTAAGAAAAATCCCTTAACAAAATTAAATTCCCTATGGTTTTGTATTTTATGTAAAATCTCAATATTCGCGTCGTTATGAACAATTTCAATTATATTACGGGGTTCCTGAGGCTGCCAGGAACCCTGACATGACGAAAAAATACCGAAATACGTGCCAGTAGTTTTAAAGCCAAAAGTTGTGTGGTGACATGACTGCATCCTTATCCGAAGTCCTCTATCGCAAAATGAAGCCATAAGAATGATATTGAATGTTCCAAGAGACACGACCATCAAGCCCATGTTGCGCACATTGAATTGACTCTCGATATAACATGACTTGGCGTACCATACTATGACTTTGGTCCATAAAATGAAAATGTCATTAACCCCATAGTATCTATCTTTTAAATTAATATTCAACAACAGTTCCCACTAAACATGTAATGTTACAAAATATTGCCACAATATTATATTGTATGGCTTGCGATCGTAAAATGATAATATAATATTGCACAAGGCTCAATGCCATGTTTAAGTTTTTAACATAACAGAAAAAACTACAGACAAGTTGTTTGTAAGTTATAAAGCAAGCTATTGATTGAGATTCAAGTGCAATGTTACATGATCCATGAAAAATCATTGTAAATGCAACAATACAGAAACTATCTACGAACAATGTGAGTGCAAGTTACATTTGGAACTATCGAAAAAATTCATATCGCAGTGTTGCACTCAGTTTGAAATACCATGATCTATACCATACATGAGCTAACTACAAACAATGTTGACAGTATATAGAAAACACAATACATTTTCAATTTTCGATTGCATCATCGCAGAAATATACAAAATGATACGCTAGGACAATTTTAAATGGTAAGTATAAAGAAACTTGAAATAATATTTCATCTATCAGGAAACCAACCAATTTTGAATTTCCCGGTCTTGATAAGATGCCACCTAACGGGGCGACACCCAGCCACCCAGATCACAGACAAGCACGCACCTTGCGTCATTTTGCTATTGTGTTGTTGTTGTGTGTCTTGATGTCGTGCTTTTGCGTTAGTTTTGGATACTTTCATTCGTTCGTTCTTAACCTAGGTACCTAAGTAAGGTACATATTTTTCTGCAATTTTGCTTTTTGATAATGGGTTCAACGAGTGTTGAAGCAGCACAATGGATAATGCAAATAAATTTAAGGCATCTTCATGCAAGGTAAGGCGATACATCATTTATTATTTCAGGTTATTTTGGGTTTTCACTTCTTGTTTCTAAAAACTAGAAAATGATTAATCTGATTTCCATAGAGGACACATCAATACCGAATGATATTTTACAAGATATCAAAACTGATCTGTCTCCCATGAAGATTGCATTCTTTTTCAATATTAGTAGCCAGTAGTGAATATCCAAAAATTCTGCAGTAGCGAACAAACCTACCTGAACGTAATTTATGAAATATTACTGTTATGTTATGGAAAGGAATAGACAAGATTGGTGGTATGTTGCTACTATATATTATAACAATATTGAATATGTTATTTTCTAGTAATTTATATTCTATGTTGCGGTAACCTTGCTGCAATTACTAATTATAAAAGATTACATCCATCAATCCAATTCAGCAGTTGCTGCAGCATTGTTATAAGACGTCATTTTTAATATCACATTTGCAATTTTCCTGTATGTTATATGCAATGTTGCAGTAACCCAGCTGGAATAATTGATAATGGCATATACCATATGTAATATTGCTGAACGTCCGTTTCAGTAGTTGCTGAACCTTTGCAGTAAGGTAGCAGAAAACTCTGATGTAACATTACACATTACCATGAAAGGTTACTGAAATATTGAATGAATGTTACATTGCTTAGTGGGTTTACACAACTACAACACACGAAGGGCAGATATACGAGTCGCAACAAAAAAACAAAAAAAAAGCACAGAAAAATGTATTTTCCATAAAGGCATAGTGCGTTACAATTAGTTAGAACATGTTTTGAAAACCTGCGAAACGATTACAATTTTCAAAAAAGAATTAAAGATATGTCTGTTACGCGAGTGACATACTCTATTACTCTTGCCAACCTACTCAGTTTATATTTTAATGCGTATGAATTATAATGTTTTTACCATTGTTTTATTGCATATTTCATTTTACATTTTTCTTGTGATATACTTGTTATATTTGAGAATGTAATTGATTTGTATTGTATATTTTTTAAAATATTTTTTATGTTGTCAATGTGAAATTAGCTTTATGTGCTAAATAAAGAAATAATAGTATTTTTTATAAAAGATGCAAACAAAGAAGATGTGGCCAAAAATGGATTGCAGTTAATCAAATCTATTCATGAATATAAAAATATAACACTGAATCGATTGAGATTTCAAAAATATCAATTTGCAAAAATTGAATCATCTTTCATATTGGCAAATCTCTCACCAACAGAAAGCTCAGAAGAACAACATTGTTAAAGGGCATATTATCATTTGATTGGGTGAAGAACTGAGAGCAACAGATTGGAAGCAACATCAACGAGGCTTCATGCCCAAATTGACAGATAAAGAATTAATTCCGGAAACGTTACTCAAAACTATTAGCTGTGAAACCAAATGTAACTGTCTAAAATGTGGCTGCCAAGAAAGGTTTAAAATGCAGAAATGTATGTTCAAATTGTCATGGTTCTGAAAAATGCGCCAATGTTGAAGAAAAAACCTACGAGGAAGTTAAAGAATCAGATGATATTGTGGAGGAAAAACCAATGCAGACTGAAAAAAAATTGGAGATGAAGACGATGATGGTTTAGAAGTTTTCGAAGATCTACTAGAATCGGGAACATTTGTCGAATCTAATATTGAATACATGCCATCAAACAAGCAAAAGCTATATGAATAAGTGATTAGAATTCAAGATAAAGTATTTATAAGTATAAAATTCCCTTCAAATCCTATCTTTAATACATAGAAACTTAACTGTTTCCGCGTGTTTTGTGTTTCTATGCTTCATGGATTTGCAATTTTTTAGGTTTAGAGTAGATAAAGTGTAAATTGTCGAATTCGAGATTTTCTTGTTTTTTTACATTTTCTGATAAAAATTGCCGTAGTAATGTATATATTTTTTGATACCATCAGGAAGTAGAGATTTCAGCGAACCAAAAGCACACCGACTTTATTCAAAAAGCTGATGCTTTGACGTGAGAATTTTCCATTGAAAATTGGGTGCTTTTTGATATTAAATCAAAATAATAGGAAACAGTGAATATTTCGATTCCAAAATATTACAGTGTTATTAGGATATAAAAAGGTAAGTTACTGTCAAATTTCCTTACAAAAATTTTTCGTACTTTTCTAATGGGTATCATTCTGTTCTAAATTTTTTGGTGTCAAAACTTTTTGTCTCTGACCTATGAGTTCTTCGTTCTCAGATAGGATAAGAAACGTGGTTTATCGGCGGAATATAGCCATTCATATCGAAGTGTCCATTATCGTTGACAGTTATGGCATTATTGTGCCATCACTTGGTCAAGACCTTGCAACCATACTTCACAATTTCGAATGTCATTATTAATGAGTCGTTTGATGCAGAAATATATCGATGAATCACAAAAGAAAATGCTTCAGGCTTATTGAAGTTTTACGAGGTTAATATCAGAGGAGTTTTGTTTCCGAAGGAATCAGAATATAAAAAAAAACAAAACAATTTTTCTCAAATTTTTGTTTCGCATTTTTCACACCTGCCATTCGTTCTAACATGCCTTCATCCACCCCTTATTCACGGGAGTGCAAGAGGTAAGATTACATAGTGTATGTTAAAGACGAAAGTTGAATCTATCAAATCAAATGGCACCATTCATACAACAATATTAAGTTGTTGCTAAAAACATGTCACTTTGAATATCCCAACAATATAAGAATCTTACTTTTACGATGAAAATATTGTCCATAATTCAAGTCTACCTAACGTTTCATGTCATAAAAGGTACCTGTCATTCTTAAATTTATGCCTAAATCTAAAACTTGTATAATATTTCGTCTCATACAAAATTATTTTCAAGTTTATGTTTATGTCAGTGCTTGTGCTAAAGTTACGTTTATGTTGACTCAATGTACCTTAACAGAAATCCCAAAAAGTTATTTTGAATAGAAATTAATTGGGTGACATACCCCAAAAATGAATAGTTTTGATGCTAACAAAAAATGTAAAGCATAAAATTTTCTACAAAAGAGGTCTCTAGTAATTTTTTCGTTGGAGCCACTATTTCTGAGTAATTCTCTCTCAAAGCCGAAAGCCGGAGCACCCGCTCGCGAATTCCCGCCAGTGCGAATTCAAGCAAATTTACATCCCAAGCGCAAATTAAAATTGCTTTAACTCATTGAAAACTACTCCGTTTTCAAAGAATCAAAATGCATAATGATGGGTAAGTTCTCTATTTTGTACTCCGGTAAGGTAGCATAATTTTCGACTTGGGAAATTTTCGAAAATCTTGCGAGATGAAGAGGTATATTGGCCACAGAAGCACTTGAAGTTTCAATCAATATATTCCATCACTCGCAATATAAACAAGCAAATCCAACGAGAGATTTGTCGTTCGTATTATTATCAATGACTACATTTATCTCACAACTTTGGATCCGCTCAAAATGGGTTTGACTTGACTGGATCCGATACACCTAATCGATATATACAGTGTTCGGATTGGATTGAATCCTCAAGTCAATTCCATAAAATATAGGATTGGACCCAACCGATCGCCTTGAAGAGAAGTGAAATTACGAGATGAACGAGTTTGAAATTGTCAAATGACAGGTAAAAGTCAAATTCAGATTAGTGTTTATATTGACAATTGTCTTTCTTAGAATGGAGAGCAAAATAATAATTAAGAAAAGAAATGTATGGTCCAAAGAACAGATGAGTTTTTTCATTCAGCTGATTAAGGAAAAACATATTTTGGGACGCATGGATGAAAACCACAGATCCACAGAACAACGATTCGTGATTTAATTCGCAGAACACAAGAAATTTAAGGGTACGAAATTCGACATTTTGCTGTGAAGTTAGCTTTTTTCAATCGGAATAGGATTCTTCGATCCACTTAAATAGTGCGATATAAACTGAAGGGTAGTTTCACTCGACTCAATGCTATTGAATTTGAAGCGGATAGAGATCGTCCAGATAAACGTAGTCAATATTTTCATGTATATAACATACATGAGTTATTTCTTGGTATCAGATGAACTAACTTTCAAAAAACGCGATCATGAACACGATCTTCGTTCTCGATTGATTATTATTTCGATATTCACAGATGTAATGAGCCAATGAGGCTCTTGAAATAAACACGAGTAATCAGGGAAAAAGGTTACCAGACAAACGGAAATAAGCAGATCCCGAAGAATTCTTTATTCAATAAAGACATAATTTATTAGCAAACAACACAGGTTCTAACTTAAAATAACCTAAATCATCTAAATACGCGCCGAAATTATTACCTAAAGTTCAAATTCGGGTGTCGGTACGCACGAAACTGTTCATAGTCTTATCAGGGCAACGAAAGTTAGGTGTATCGGGGAATAGATAGGAAAGAAATCACCTGAATGATTGTAGCCACAAGCAGCAACCAGCGACAACGAAGCAATGATTTTCAGTTGATACCAATACACATCCATCAATAGCCAGTGTAGATTTGATATTTATAAGTGAAATTTGTCCAGCTGTGTGCACGTTCCAATGTAATTGAATGAAGAAAAGTTGTATTTCGTGCAGAAATTTATTTATAAAATCATAGCAGAGCGCTTTCGACTATAAAGTCATCATCAGTGCGTACCTGTAAGTAAGTGACATCGAATTGAATTTAGGAAATTTTGATAAAAATAATTTTGAAAATTGAAAAGTTACTTACTCGTCAGGTGTACAAGAGCCAGACCATAAAAATATCATGTGTCCAGAGGACCATGTAAAATTTAAAAACGGGACATCATATTAATAACATTTTAAAAAAGTCCTTATTCCAGGATTCACCTGGATAAAAGTTTCAACAGGCAGAGTAACACATGTCTGTTGGAGCTTAGTCTACTGTTGAACTGAATCAATGAAATTTACATTGTGTCAAAAGTTGACAATGACAATGACGTTTGGCTTAGAACATTAACTTCTAGAAACCCTGATCTGTGTTTTTAAAATTGAATAATGACCAAATTGATCTGTAAATCTATTTATAGTTATGTTAATCTAAACCTAAGGAATTGTGACAAACCGGAAGAAAAGTCTAATGAGAACCTCAACCCGATGTGCACAGAACCAGATTCAAGAAACAGTCCCTCGGGAATTTGTGAAACCAATTCTTAGCTCAGGATCATGGGACAGGTCTAATGGGAACCTTCACACTTCCCAAAGCGTCAAAAAGGTAACCCAAAAACAAGAGGCACCATTAACATAATCATAAAAGATTTAAGAAAGTTTCAACAGGCAGAGTAACACATGTCTGCTGAAGCTTAGTCTACTGTCTAACTGAATGAAAAATGACATTGTGTCGAAAGTTGACAATGACAATGAAGTTATGATATAAAAAATGTGTAAAAAATTAACTATAATAAAAACATTGATTTGTGTTTTGAAATTGATAAATTATTATTATTAGTTCAACATCCTGGGCAACCAGATTGAAACATAAGATCATGAGATAAGTCTAATGAGAACTTTCCCAATCTCAATAGTAACAAGGAGGATGACCAAAATGATGAGCCCATACCAGAAAATTTTTAAGAAATTTTCCAAAAATTGATCTGTGAATCTATTTATAGTTCTGTTGATCCAAACCAAGGAAATATGACAAAACGGGAGAAAAGTCTAATGAGAACTACGACCCGATGTGCACAAACCAGGCTTAAGACACAGTCTCTTGGGAATTTGGGAAACCAAATTATATGCTCAAGATCATGGGACAGGTCTAATGAGAACCTACCCAATCACAAGGCGCCAAAAAAGGTTGCCCAAAACCAAGAGGTACTACAAACAGAAAAGATTCAAGAAATTTTCAAATTATTTCATATTTAATCAATTCAGTAATTCTATTAATCAAAAACAAGGAAATTACTGAGCCAAGAGAAAGTCTAATGAGAACTTGAAACGGCATATGCAAAAACCCAAGTTATAGAAAAACAGAACCTGAAGTTGAAATTATAAGTTTCAAATGAAAGCAATAGATTATGTTCTGAGAATTGAAAGGAAAGTCGAGAGGGAGGGAACTAGGCAAACTGCAAAACAGGTTCAAGCCATATCATCATTGAGAAAGAGTTCAAGAGCAATTAAATAGGTAAAGTTTAAATTTATGAAAAGTTTCTTACTTTAAACGTCTATGAAGAGGAATGTAAGCTCTGTTTAAATTAACTTGAGTGTTGAGACAAAGGTCATTATTCAGTAATTCCTTGTTAATATGTAAATCTTCAAGAAAATCTAATCTATTGTAATTTTTGGAACTCACCTCCTGTAAAATTTTTGAATTCCTATTTGGACTAAAGTTGTGGTTGTTAAACCTCAAATGTTGACCAAAGGCTGAAATTTTGTTGGGATTTAAATGTTCGGTTATACGGGCTTTCAAAGGTCTGCAAGTTCTTCCAATGTAGGCTGCATCACAATCATCACAGTTTAACTTGTATATGCCACTTTTTGAAAGTTTATCAATTTTATCTTTTGTGTTGACCAGGTATCTGTTGAGGCTATGGTTAGTTTTGAAAGAAATTTTGATGTTGTCTATGTTGCTTTTGATGCAACCAGATATTTTATTAGAAATATTGTCATTTAAGAAAGGAAGTGAAACAAATTGTGATATTGATTCTACTTTGGGGTAGGCATCATTAAGTTCTTTTTTGTTTTTGATTCTTTGGATCAAACTATTAATAAAATTCGGGTTATAATTGTTATTTGAAGCTATTTGTTTAATGATATTCAATTCATTTTGATAACTAACTGTAGAAAGGGGCATATTCAAAAGTCTATGAATGTAACAATTGAAAGCTGCCATTTTATGTTGATAGGGGTGGTTGGAGAAGCTAGGTATAACGTGATCGGTTTGTGTGGGTTTTCTGAATATGCTGAAATTTAAAAGATTGTCTATTTTATGTATTGTGAAGTCTAAGAAATTTAATTTATTATTTGATTCTAATTCAAGTGTGAATTTGATACTTGGGTGTACTTGGTTTATTTTTGTCAGAAGATTGTTGACAATGTCAATGTCGCCATCCACAAATACCAAACAGTCATCAACATATCTAAACCAATGTAAAATTTCTGGGTCATTATCACTGCAAATAACCCAGTTTCAAAATGAATTGAATATCATTAAACAAATAGCTTCAAATAACAATTATAACCCAAATATTATTAATAGTTTGATCCAAAAAATCAAAAACAAAAAAGAACTTAATGATGCCTACCCCAAAGTAGAATCAATATCACAATTTGTTTCACTTCCTTTCTTAAATGACAATATTTCTAATAAAATATCTGGTTGCATCAAAAGCAACATAGACAACATCAAAATTTCTTTCAAAACTAACCATAGCCTCAACAGATACCTGGTCAACACAAAAGATAAAATTGATAAACTTTCAAAAAGTGGCATATACAAGTTAAACTGTGATGATTGTGATGCAGCCTACATTGGAAGAACTTGCAGACCTTTGAAAGCCCGTATAACCGAACATTTAAATCCCAACAAAATTTCAGCCTTTGGTCAACATTTGAGGTTTAACAACCACAACTTTAGTCCAAATAGGAATTCAAAAATTTTACAGGAGGTGAGTTCCAAAAATTACAATAGATTAGATTTTCTTGAAGATTTACATATTAACAAGGAATTACTGAATAATGACCTTTGTCTCAACACTCAAGTTAATTTAAACAGAGCTTACATTCCTCTTCATAGACGTTTAAAGTAAGAAACTTTTCATAAATTTAAACTTTACCTATTTAATTGCTCTTGAACTCTTTCTCAATGATGATATGGCTTGAACCTGTTTTGCAGTTTGCCTAGTTCCCTCCCTCTCGACTTTCCTTTCAATTCTCAGAACATAATCTATTGCTTTCATTTGAAACTTATAATTTCAACTTCAGGTTCTATTTTTCTATAACTTGGGTTTTTGCATGTGCCGTTTCAAGTTCTCATTAGACTTTCTCTTGGCTCAGTAATTTCCTTGTTTTTGATTAATAGAATTACTGAATTGATTAAATATGAAATAATTTGAAAATTTCTTGAATCTTTTCTGTTTGTAGTACCTCTTGGTTTTGGGCAACCTTTTTTGGCGCCTTGTGATTGGGTAGGTTCTCATTAGACCTGTCCCATGATCTTGAGCATAGAATTTGGTTTCCCAAATTCCCAAGAGACTGTGTCTTAAGCCTGGTTTGTGCACATCGGGTCGTAGTTCTCATTAGACTTTTCTCCCGGTTTGTCATATTTCCTTGGTTTGGATCAACAGAACTATAGATAGATTCACAGATCAATTTTTGGAAAATTTCTTAAAAATTTTCTGGTATGGGCTCATCATTTTGGTCATCCTCCTTGTTACTATTGAGATTGGGAAAGTTCTCATTAGACTTATCTCATGATCTTATGTTTCAATCTGGTTGCCCAGGATGTTGAACTAATAATAATAATTTATCAATTTCAAAACACAAATCAATGTTTTTATTATAGTTCATTTTTTACACATTTTTTATATCATAACTTCATTGTCATTGTCAACTTTCGACACAATGTCATTTTTCATTCAGTTAGACAGTAGACTAAGCTTCAGCAGACATGTGTTACTCTGCCTGTTGAAACTTTCTTAAATCTTTTATGATTATGTTAATGGTGCCTCTTGTTTTTGGGTTACCTTTTTGACGCTTTGGGAAGTGTGAAGGTTCCCATTAGACCTGTCCCATGATCCTGAGCTAAGAATTGGTTTCACAAATTCCCGAGGGACTGTTTCTTGAATCTGGTTCTGTGCACATCGGGTTGAGGTTCTCATTAGACTTTTCTTCCGGTTTGTCACAATTCCTTAGGTTTAGATTAACATAACTATAAATAGATTTACATATCAATTTGGTCATTATTCAATTTTCAAAACACAGATCAGGGTTTCTAGAAGTTAATGTTCTAAGCCAAACGTCATTGTCATTGTCAACTTTTGACACAATGTAAATTTCATTCATTCAGTTTAACAGTAGACTAAGCTCCAACAGACATGTGTTACTCTGCCTGTTGAAACTTTTATCCAGGTGAATCCTGGAATAAGGACTTTTTTAAAATGTTATTAATATGATGTCCCGTTTTTAAATTTTACATGGTCCTCTGGACACATGATATTTTTATGGTCTGGCTCTTGTACACCTGACGAGTAAGTAACTTTTCAATTTTCAAAATTATTTTTATCAAAATTTCTTAAATTCAATTCGATGTCACTTACTTACAGGTACGCACTGATGATGACTTTATAGTCGAAAGCGCTCTGCTATGATTTTATAAATAAATTTCTGCACGAAATACAACTTTTCTTCATTCAATTGATATTTATATCCTAAACAGGGATTATCCACAATAATGCCAAGAATTATTGGTTTCAAAATCAATGTGACATCTGTGACAGCACCATTTTCTGACGTCCCTTGATGCTTGCCCTCCTATTCAACTGTCCACTTCCCAATCGCCGCATAGTATATCTTCCGTGTTCGTCGCGCCCGGCTCACTTGATGCACTCACGAAATAGTTTATCTTGATTACATTATTCAACGCATCGAGAAGTACGTAACGCTAAATAGGTAACGCAAAACATTTCAAACAAAAGGGGTAGAGCACTACACAGACTTTTCAATAGTTTCTTTTATCCAAAGATGAGGGTATTCATTTTGAAGCGAAGAATCTCAGCTTCAAGTTCATATAAAAACATTCTTAGTATGATGTATCCTCATTATGAAGATTTTGAAAATGCATAGAAAGGTCAAAATGTCCCATTTTTCCGTAAATATTTCCTTAATTATCCAAGATTAAGTTTCTTCGAAAAATTCATGTTGTATTTGTGAAAACACGTTACAAAGAATCGATTGCGGGTCGTTACATTGTATTCAATAACTTGGTTTAGGAATACGAAAGCTTTCTTTTCGTCTATTTCCCGCGAAGAATTCGGCAACCACAGCCATTATCACCGATAACCACGCACGTGTGCAGACCACAGAACTCATAATTATATCATAAGATATAATTATGAGTTCTGTGGTGCAGACGACGTGTTTTGTGTAGTAAACATTTGTCAAGTGCGTACTGCTTTCTGTAGTCTTCACGGTGTTTTTCACATAAACAAATTGAATTGTTCACTGGGGCCTGTGCAAAAATTGTGGATCATAAATCTAATTGAATCAAAATATTTTCCTAGGTTAGGACAAAAGAGAAACCTCTCTTGTACTGAATTTTGAGCTCTAAATTTTTTGTGCCGGCATTTTGTGTTGAAATCCTCATAGTTTTCGAGTTATCCGCAATTCAAAGTGTTTTTGAGTAAATGAACCCATTCTACGATGAAAATTTTGAGGTTAAGAAAAATTTGTAGGGACCAATTTGTAGAGAATTTTGTGCTCTACATTTTGTGCTTTGGGTCTTTATTTCGAATTTCTCGTAGTTTTCGAGTTATTCGCGATTCAAACTATTATTGAGTATTTAAACCCGTTTTAAGGTGAAAATTTTGAGGTTAGGAAAAAATACCTGGGATACTTTTTTGTAGAGAATTTTGTGCTTTACATTTTTTGTTCTGGCCATTTTTTTCAAATTCCTCATAGTTTTCGAGTTATTCGCGATTCAAAATTTTTTGAAAATCCGTGCCCGTACTTTTATGAAGAGTTGTTAGACCTAATCGGTAACCCAAAACCTCCTTGAATCTAAAAAATCAAAAGTGCCCAATTTAATTTGAGGTTTTAGCTCAACATCTCCTAATATACCTACACTACTATTCATAATGTAACCGTACAAGTTTGTTTATATGTCAACAATCCATGCCCTGGCTTTGCCTTAGTGGATTTGTTGTTTGTTCACATAACTATGTACGTAAAATAATTTTGGTGAATACTGATCGAACATTACTGTGTTATATTTATATGCTCGAAATGTATACATGTTTGATATATGATGATGAATAATTATTACGACCTCTTAGAAAGTTATATTATTATTATAGTAGTGAGCACTGTACCTTACAAAAAAAGATAATTTACACAATTTGTTTGAAATATATCTACTATAAAAGTGAGTTTATAAGTGACATGAGTATCTCTCTTTAATTATGAAACATTGAAAAAAAAGTTATTTCGTGAAGATTCGAACCTACTCCATAGATTCTGTATTGTGACCAGAGACGAATGTTTGGTGCATTAACGCCCTGAGCTATTCAATAACATCAATATTTTTTGTCAAAAAATACGATTTCTTCATACAAAATATGAGTAGTTGATTAGTAAAATTTCAATCTTCTTTAAAAAAAATCCTCATTCTAAATGAATCAACTGTAAATGCAAATCAAAACATACCTTGATTAACAAATATTTCTCTTCCGGAGCAGTCTCCATAAATTGTTTGATTTGCTGAGGATTTAAAATGTTTGATTTTTTTGGTTCATATCCGACTGAGCGTCTTTTGAGTACCGTCTTCAATTTCAGATAATTTCCAATGTTTATGTTATGTTTAGCTATCAAGGATGTTCGTAACATAGAATAAATTGACCAGACAGTACTTCTCTTGTACTTATTTCCTAATTCTCTTTTTTTCGTGCGATTCCTAGCACTTTCTATAGTTACCTATATTTGGTAATCGCACCAATCGCCGAGCGAGGAGACCGTGCGCAATATTTCATTTCACGCTAGTGCGAAATGAAATAATTCGGCCTAGTGCGAAATGAAATAATTCGGCCTAGTGCGAAATATCTAATTTTGTGTACTAGTTTACAGATCGAAATGACGTATCTCAAGGAGGTCGTTGGAAAAAATATTTATTTATTTCCAAAATATTTGTGGTTGAATTTAGGGTATTGCTCTTTGAATTCAAATAAATTATTAGGTGAATTCAGAATGAACAGAACTTGTTCAAGAATGTAAAATACTTCTTCAAATATTTTTCTGAATTGAGGAAACACAGAAAGATGGGTAGACTTCAGCTTAATGAAGTATTTTCCATGAAAACATCCTGAAAGTATAAAATATAGTCCTGATGAAAGTACTTGAACGAACACAAATCTGATGTTATCTAACCAATCAAGTATGTTTTGACCTTTATATTTTCTCTAATATATTTCGACGAAATGCTACTTTGATGCCGTTTCAGCACGTCAGCAAGAGAAAAATTCCTTTCCTTCCATTATATTTCCTTGTTTCACGGTGATAAATTCACCGATTATGATAAAAATATTGCGATAAGATTAATACTGATTTATAAACGTGCATAAACCCCGTGAAATTCCCTTTCGGATAAACGACCGTTTCATGCAAATTTAATCACTTAAACCTAGTTTGCTTCGCCAAAGTTAGATTTTCAGTTTATTTTGTTGCGGGAATTCGTGAAGTTCACAAATTAAATATATATCTGCAGTAGTGAGTTACATTTTAGTTGGTGAATATCAAATGAGGAAGGGTTGTTCCGAACTATCAATTATCGATTTGCCATTAGCATACAATGTGCAAGTTACGGAGTTGCCACTACGCCAGGATTTTTACACGGAAACGAATTCTGCTTGACATTACAAGGATGGTAACGGTTTCATTTATCAATAATAGTATTCCTGTACAGGGTCTTCTATAATTCTTAGTACACTTATTACACTGCATCAGGCAAGAAGGCTTATTTTTCAACCAAAGTGCGTAAATTGCATGAAGATAAATAAACTTAAAAAAAAACTTTTTGGAGAAAAGCTTTTATTCATATGCACTAAAAAGAAGAAAATGCATTTTAAAGTGAATTAAACCCAACATTATGTAACAAGAATATATGTATTTCTTATTGTGAATTAAATTATCCCAAGTTTTATTCTCGCGACAAGCTTTTATCATTTAAAATTTTAAAATGTAACAAAATAATGGGTTCAATTCACTTTAAAATTTCAAGCAAGGGGGGTAAGCTCCCTGACCGATTTTTTTTCATCATCATTTTCCATGTCTGAAACTGTTGAAACATTTTGAGAATCCCTTTGAGTTCTCTTTCCAGTTTTTGAGGGGTGGCAGGGGGGCGGTGAAATTCTGTTAAACCTAATATTCGACGGTCAGATATTTAAGTACAATAAATGGGATCAAAAACTGAGATATAAAACTGAGAGATTATTGTGTTTTGTGATAGACAAAACTCGATACATTTTTTTTTAAATATGATAATAAAATAAATTATTGAAAGTATCAATTAAGTAAATAACGCTACCAAAAAATAGCAGTGGCTTCAGCCCTTCATCAACATGTTAGTAGGAGGAGTATCATAATATAATTCCAAAAATAAAAAGCTGAATTACAGTAACAAAGATTATTAGAACAAAAAGAGAACAAAATTCATGATTTTATCAGTGGAATAAATATCCAAATCAGAATGATTTCCAACAACAGAATTATAGCATCTCAGGCATCTTATGAATGGTGAGTTCAAGTGTGCATTTGTAAAAGCTTTCAAAAATCGCATTGATCCATAACGAATATTCAATTATCACAACTGAAAATTTATACAGGGTGTTCCAAGTCAAGTCGGCACCATTGCCAACTCCGTTTTTTTTGATACTACGAATTCTGTTGAATCGGCAATCTAGTGGCATTTTCATTGACCTTCTTGATGCTGGAGACAAATAAATTGACAGTCATGTTTTCAAAATATTTCATAAAATCATTTTTTATAATGAATCACCTTTTATTTTATTATGCATTTAGATTCGTAACTACATTCTCAGTTGCATTGATAGGAAACATTTCTGAAACTAGGAGTTGATGAAGCGCTATAAAATATGAAGTAAATGTTCAGAAACACCGTTTTCTGTTTGAACACATATTTGGGCCCTTCTCTTGACACTAGGTGTTGCATTCAATACAGATTTGGCATTAATTCTATTACTTATAGTTTCAATATAAGTTTTCAATTCATCTACATTATTATGTTTTATTTTGTACAATCTTCAGAAATCCCCAAAAATAAAAATTTGGGGGTGTTATATCTGGTGAACTTAAGGACCATTTATTGCAATTGATCTGTTTTCAAAACAGCGTAATAACATTCTTTTTACGCCAATGATGTGCTGGTGATCCATCCTGCTGAAAGTAGATCATCTGACGAGTCTCCATATCAAGATAATCGAAAACTCTTCCAAACCCTGCAACGATCAAGACCATACATCCTCTGTTTAAAACACACTCGAAAGTCACGCAAAAGCTCTGCATGAGTCGCGAATTCTGCATGGTGTCGTCTCCTTCTGTAATTACTGACCTGCCCAGCACTAAGACCTGCCGACTAAGACTCAATATTCCGTTTATTTTTCAAGATCTGGAAAACATTCATGTGATCTTGCTGTAGATCTCTTTGAGAACAATGAAATTGTTCACGAACATTTTTTTGATATATCATTTTGTTTTCGAGTACCTACCTAATCGGTTTTTCAATCTCTCATTTTTTGTTTTCTTGAAGTATTTCCCGGACATTGATATGACGGAAAAACTATATTTCAAATTTGAATCTTTGTCAATTTAATTTTTTTTACAAGTCCAGCCGTTATTTGCTAATTTTTTAAATTTTACTAAAGTTTTCCGAGTTCAATTAATGAGATATGGAAAAAATCACGGTACCATTTTGTAGATCTTTCCAAGGACAATAAAAGTGAATGTACTAGGATGTATTGATATCTAGTTAGCATAAATTAAAAGAAAAAATATGTCCGCCGTATTGGAGTATCGAGCCATCAGCAAGTACCTGAATTTAAAAGGGTTAAGATGTGAGCAGATTTACGAAGATATGCTCAATACCCTTGGTGATCAATGTCCTTTGTATGCGACTGTGAAAAATTGGACTGCAAGCTTCAAAAGAGGTAAATTTTCTATTGAAGATGATGACCGATCGGAAAGGCCAGTTTCTGTGTCAGTCCCTGAAAATATCGATGCAGTTCATGACATGATTTTAACAGACCGTCGAATTGGGCTAAAACGGATATCTGAAGCACTGAATATTTCATACGAACGCGTTCATCATATAGTTCACGTCAATTTGGACATGAGAAAAATTGCTGCAAAATGGATCCCCAAATGTTTTAATGTTGACCAAAAGCGTGCAAAGGTAGTAGCATCGCGTTCGATCTGTGCTCGATTTGAGAACGATGTAAACTTCTTAAACCGAATTGTTACTATGGATGAGACTTGGGTACATTTCTACGATCCAGAAAAAAAGCAACAATCGATGGAATGGCGACACTCCGGTTCTCCAAGACCTAAGAAGTTTCGTGTCCAAAAATCTGCTGAAAAGTTCTTGCTTCAGTTTTTTGGGATTGCCATGGAGTAATCTTGATTGATTTTTTGGATAAGGGTAGAACAATAACTGGAGATTACTAGTCGACATTACTGACCACTCTACGGGAAAAAATTAAAGAGAAAAGACGCGGAAAGCTATCCAAAGGTGTTTTGTTTTTGCAGGACAACGCCCCTGCACACAAATCTCATGTTGCCATGCAAAAAATTCGTGATTTAGGTTTTTAATTACTAGAACACCCCCTTATTTACCAGATTTGGCTCCTTCCGACTATTATCTCTTTCCTCAACTGAAAAAATGTTTAAAAGGTCATAAATTTTCTTCCAACGAGGAGGTAATAAAAGCTGTGGTTTTCGAGTATTCGGCGATTTTATAGAAAAAGTACAAATTTCACACTTTTTTCTCTATTTATTCATGATTTTTCCACTTTTAAATCGAGTTGTCAATGGGGCTTGTGAAGTTGTATTCGAAGCTATTCAAAGAATTTTAATTTTATCATCTCATCCCGATTTTCCATTTTTTGAAATATTTACCGTTTATACAGAAAAAAATATTTGAACATTTTTTGTAGATTTCATCGAGGCGGGCAAAAAAGACGCATTTTAGTCAGTTGTGAAAAAACCAACCGTTTTTGATTTTCAGATTTTTCGAGTTTTCCGTTTTCCGGTCAGTTTCGCGAAAAATAGTTCAAGTAGGATCTCTTCGTCTAATAGGGCACTATTTTTGTATCGGAAATATACCGAAAAGAAAATGTAGGCATTTTTTGACCTTTCTCAAAAGCTAATCAGTATTGTAGGACATATTGAAGTGAATCATGAGAAGAATATGAGAAGGATCAAATCACATCCTGAAACTGTATCGATAGAAGTGCGAAAGGCCAAAAAAAGGAAAAAAAAAACCGTTAAAAAAATAGCAATATTATCCTCGAGTTATTGAAATGATTGAAATTTCAAATCAATATTTCCAAGTGTTACGAATTGCTATTGTTTTCAAATGCCACGAAGCTACAGACACAAAAAAATTATTTTCAATATTTTTCGATGGGGAAAAGTTTGTCCAAAGTAAGATGGAAGGTCATAATACACTCTCCTCATCAAGTTGTGGATAATATTTGAATGTAGGATGGAATCCCTTCAACAGAAATCTCTCGGAACAATACCCTCTGGAAAAAACCCATGTGGAAAAAATTCCTTTTGGAAAAATTCTCCTCAGAAAAATTTACTTTGGAAAAAAATCCTCTACATAAAAAATATCCTGAGAAACCTGACCTAGCCTAATATTTGAGTCCGCCCCTGTTCAGTGAAAGTAGACTGAAAATTATATCGAAACTGTTGTTGTTGATTATTTGATGGAAATAGAACAACATTATTCTGCCCAAAAACCCCCGTCAAATATAATAATAATATAAGTTTATTTACCAAATATGAGTCACATACATGAGTATTGATACCTAGCTAAACTAAATAAACTGAGAAAAAAGTCACTAAAGGTTTTACCTGTGCATGACACAACGAACAAGTCAATATACGATAAAACAACTGCAACAATAATAGTAATAATATAACCTATACTAATTAAAATCGACAAGTAAAACAAGTTAATTAAAATAAAATCGACACAAGTAAAATAAGTTAATTGAAATAAAATCGACAAGTAAAATAAGTTAATAGAAATAAAATAAAAGGGGCGTTTACAATAAAGCGAATGGAGCAATTGTTACGAACAAATAAAGGAGAGCTTCTATTGAAGCGCATTAAAAAAATTGGTAGAAGTATACAACCACACGGCACTATATGTTATTCTATTATTTTATAAATCATTTCTCTAGAGTTTTCAAAGATGAAACTTTTCAAGTGACAGTTGAAGTTTTCTAATTTATGTTTATTTTTAATATAATCTGGGAGTGTGTTACACAGTTTAGGAGCTTAATAAGTGTAACATTTTTGGCGCTTTCTTTGTCTTTTTCAGTGCATATACGTTCCATTTTTATTTCTTGTGTTGTGTTCATGATCAATATCTTTTCATTTCATGAACAATAATATACTGACCAATAATAACCTAACATATAAGTCTGATTTAACAGAACGATCTACGTAGACACTTGGGCGCCTGGAAATTAGACATACATTTTGTGAGAGGTATTTTATTATTTAATTAAAAGCTTTTTTCTACACCCGTACTATAATAATACCCTTATATGCCCATAATCCGTTTCCTAATGAGATTCATTATGATACAGACTTTTCATAACGATACCATTTCATTGGTATTAATGAATTCAAATATGGCTGATCCAAATTTATATACTTACAGGGCATTGTTTTCGAAGGACATCTGCAACCGTATTAGTTGATGCCGATGGTAATATTAGGTACTGCATTTAAACGTCATGGTGGCTGGAAATCCAATTCAGTGGCGGAAGGCTATATTGAAAATTAGGTTCAGAATAAAATCAGCATTTCCAGTACAATATTGAACTCTATCGAGACTAGCAATAATGAAATAAATGTAAATATTCCTTCCACTTCCAGATCAGTGGTACCTGGAATAAACTTTTCAATCTGTACAATAAATAATCTTAATACTTTTAAGAAATCGGATTGCAATTATAATGTTCAGTATAAATATGAATAGGATGTTTATAATTTTCCTGTATCCATGGTAATACCCGAGGTAATACCATTAATTACAATTTTGTAGAATTTTTTATAGAATTACGAGTAATTACTGTTACTATGTTCAATACAAATAATATAATATTTATAGTTCTTCATTATTTATCGGGTGTAGGAAAAATAGGGTTTGCAACTCTCATGTAATGGTTATCAATACAATCGCGTAAAATATAGAAAACTCGCCTTCGGCTCGTTTCGTATCCCAGTTAATGCTCGTGTATTAATAATCATCATTACGTGATCGTGGCATAATATACTATTGAAACTGTGCACACACAAACAGCATACTACTAATGTCAACTACATCGACATTAAACTCAATCATGTTACCGAAGTAAACGCGTCCTTCAAACACTCCAAATTCAAAACAGTTTTCCGTAGAAAACCACAACTTTTGGCAGAAATTTCCTTAACACGAGTGAACTCATCCAAGCTGAATGAGATGCAAAATAGATGACGGCATTCCTTCCACGTTTTCCTTTGCATGTGTCCGACATTTAAACGAGATAGACGCGACTCTCAGACGAAAAACCCAAGAAAACTTTTTCGACATAAAGTGAACGGGAATCAGGAGAAATATATAATTTCGGGGGTTTCAAGATGTAAGTATGCCAAAGTTATTCGAAAGAGGTGATATCTGTCGCCACAAGAATTGAATTCAATGAAAATATAAGTATTTTTGATTTATTGTTTGGACTCGACAGAAATAATAAAGGAAAATTATTTAAAAATGATTAAAAGTATAATTGGAAAATTATTTCGTTGATTATTGAAAATATTGGACTCCTCTGGAAATGGAAGAGAACTATGGATCTACAGTGCGTTCATAAAGTGTGGAAACGACCTATTATCTTACGAGTTGATTATTTTCGGAGGAAAAGCTCGGATAGGTCGATTTTGTATTTTAGTTTCTCACCTTTTTTCCCCTACCACCTTTCAAGATATGACGTCATCGATTTTTTTTTTAAATTGAAAGGTTATATTTTTATGTCAAAAATTGAATGCCCATATTTTTCTGAGTTCATCCATACCACATACGTCATATGTTACTCTTCGAATTACAGTATTATGAGTATAAAGGAAACCAGTGTTCATATTTCTCAACATTCATTTCATTATTCATTTTGCAACGTAAACCTAAGAACTACTCAGTTGTTAGTACGAGTATATTGCTACACTTGAATAGTAGGCTAAGCAAACATATGAAAGCCCTTAGCAACGAGACAATAAGTTATTGGTTACCATTGCATATATGTCACCCTGATTTTCTTTATACTCAGTATACTGTGATTCGAACTGTAAGATATGACGTATGACGTATGAATATGGGCATTCAATTTTTGACATAAAAATATACCCTTTCAATTTAAAAAAAATATCGATGACGTCATATCTTGAAAGGTGGTAGGAAAAAAAAATATTTTTTTCTAAAAAATGGTGGAACACTAAAATACAAAATCGACCTGTCCGAGCTTTTCCTCCAAAAATAATCAATTCGTAAGATAATAGAGCATTTCCACACTTTATGAACGTACTGTATAAAGTATTGTACTAGACCAAGCTCTTCACATCCTGGTCTGAAATCGTGAATGTTCACAATCTGTAGTCGTGATATAGAGTTGGGCGTTGTCACATCTCGTAGGAGATAGGTCTTTATCATAGACAAAATTGGGTCACCATACGAATTCCATTCGATATTATTCGAAATATGAAGGAGGGTGATGGTGACATTATCATGCAACTTAAACCTGTATTACTTACAAGTTTCAAAATCTAAACCATCGAAAAAAATAATTACTTGCATCCTCAAATGGTTGAATATCATTGTTTATGTTTTCCACAGTTCTGTCATATTCTGTTATTGCTTTTTTGTGAGATTATTGTTGAATTAGTGTTTTTTGAACTCATTTGTGTTATATAGTGGCAGTATAATAGACAAAGACTCATAATGTTGCAATCAAGTAGGGTTCGCAAACAATCCATGTGTTCGAACCCGAATATATACCAAGGAACACCACATAGTTAACATTCTTTCGGCTGCTTTGTCTCCGACTTACTTTCGCGACGGTGGGGAAGGAACATCATTTAAGATACGTATGCCACTCGTAAAATACCTATAACACCTACCAGCAAACTGTTAGGAAAGCCAGAAATTTCGTTGTCCTAAAGTTAGTTATCAAAATGAATTGAATATCATTAAACAAATAGCTTCAAATAACAATTATAACCCGAATATTATAAATAGTCTGATCCACATAATGCTGCCTACCCTAAAGTAGATTCAAAAGCACAATTTGTTTCACTTCCTTTTTTAAATGACAATATTTCTAATAAAATAGCTGGTTGCATCAAAAGCAACATAGACAACATTAAAATTTCTTTTAAAACTAACCACAGCCTCAACAGATACCTGGTCAACACAAAAGATAAAATTGATAAACTTTCAAAAAGTGGCATATACAAGTTAAATTATGATGATTGTGACGCAGCCTACATTGGAAGAACTTGCAGATCTTTGAAAGTCCATACAACCGAACAGTTGAATCCCAACTAAACCACAACTTTAGTCCAAATAGGAATTCAAAAGTTTTACAGGAGTTGAGCTCAAAAAATTACAATAGACTAGATTTTCTTGAAGATTTACATATTAACAAGGAATTACTGAATAATGACCTTTGTCTCAACACTCAAGTTAATTTAAACAGAGCTTACCATCCTCTTCATAGACGTCTAAAGTAAAATAAAAAAAAAAAACTTTTCATAAATTTTAATTATTCACCTATTTAATTGCTCTTGAACTCTTTCTCGATGATGATATTGCTTGAACCCTTTTTGCAGTTTGCTCAGTTCCCTCCCTCTCGACTTTCCTCAGAACATAAACTATTGCTTTCAATCTGAAACTTATAATTTCAACTTCAGGTTCTGTTTTTCTAGAACTTGGGTTTTTGCATGTGCCGTGTCAAGTTCTCATTAGACTTTCTCTTGGTTCAGCAATTTCCTTGGTTTTGAATAATAGAATCACTGAATTGATTGAATCTGAAACAATTTGAAAATTTCTTAAATCTTTTCGGTTTGTAGTACCTCTTGGTTTTGGGCTAACTTTTTGGCGCCTTGGGATTGGGAAGGTTCTCATTAGACCTGTCCCTTGATCTAGAGCATAGAAGTGGTTTCACAAATTCCCAAGAGACTGTGTCTTGAGCCTGGTTCTGTGCACATCGGGTTGAAGTTCTCATTAGACTTTTCCCCCGGTTTGTCATATTTCCTTGGGTTTGGATTAACAGAACTATAAATACTTCATTGTCATTGTCAACTTTCGACACAATGTCAATTTTCATTCATTTAGTTAGACAGTAGACTGAGCTTTAGCAGACATTTGTTACTCTGCCTGTTGAAACTTTCTTAATTCTTTTGTGTTTACGGTGCCTCTTGGTTTTGGGCTACCTTTTTTGGCGTTTTGGGAAGTGTGAAGGTTCTCATTAGACCTGTACCATGATCCTCAGCATAGAATTGGTTTCACAAATTCCCAAGCGACTGTTTCTTGAACCTGGTTTTGTGCACATCGGGATGAGGTTCTCATTAGACTTATCTCCCGGTTTGTCACACTTCCTTAGGTTTAGATTAACAGAACTATAAATAGATTTACAGATCAATTTGACTAATTGGTCATTTATCAATTTTCAAAACACAGATCATTGTTTCTAGAAGTTAATGTTCGAAGCCAAACGTCATTGTCATTGTCAACTTTTGACACAATGTAAATTCCATTCATTTAGTTTGACAGTTTTTAAATGTTATTCATATGATGTCCCGTTTTTAAATTTTTACATGGCCCTCTGGAAACATGATATTTTTATGGTCTGGCTCTTGTACACCTGACGAGTAAGTAATTTTTCAATTTTCAAAATTCTAATTATCAAAATTTCTTAAATTCAATTCAATGTCACTTACTTACAGGTACGCACTGATGATGACTTTATAGTCGAAAGCGCTCGGCTATGATTTTATAAATAAATTTCTGCACGAAATACAAACCTTTTCTTCATCCAATTTCATTGAATGTCTTATTAGGCCCACAATTATTTTTTTTGAGAATTGCTTGCCAGCATTTGGCAACAGCGCTTGATTCGGCTATGTTCGGAAGCTGTGGGCATGACAAAATGTGGGTGAAACGAAATATGGGTGAAACGACATGCTCCCGTTCAAAAGTCATCCCAAAAAATGTTCAGGATTTAATTCCAGTTTTTGACCAAGATGAATGTTTGAAGTATCTCTAAACAATAAAAATAGCACTCTTATGACAAAAAGTTCTGAGAAAGTTCCCAATTGAAAATGTCAAACTTTACGATGACAATGTCGGATTTGACATATTCATATGAGTGTTGCTATATCTCAAAACCTAAGCAGGAATTCTCGTATAGCTTTATATTCATGAATTTCATAGTGCAATACACAAAATTCTGGAACGTTTCTGAGTAAAATTCTCAGTGTATCTGCATTACGCAGAGAAAGGTGGGAAAATCAATAGCGGATATAAAAAGTCATTCATGTCCTGCCCATCCCAAAGAATATTTATGGCACCCAGACGTAAAAGTAATAAAAACCAGTTTCTTTTATTACGTAGGGCTATATGAAGTGCCTTTAGGACGATACACTGTCACTGGCGTACGAACAGGTAATTATATTATCAAGTTTTATTGCATTCGGTGTCACGGTGATTTGATGTCTTAGTACAGGGTGTTCGTTAACAGACGATAGAAGAGAAAATTTAATCAATATATTATTTCTGATTATTGAGCTGCGTTAGTCGATGTACATTGCGTTGACAAAGTATGAACTACATATTGAATGAAAGTTTGTTTTTGTTGAGGATATTCGTTTCTTGATATACCTTTTCGGGAATTTTAACCTTCCACAGTCCGAAAATGAAAAAATGTTAATTCAAAGAAATCTGTACAAGTGTAGAGGGGCAATAATCAATTTGCCCCGATCAGTTACTGCGATTAGAAGACTGTTGTCTTGAAAACAGTTTAATTAATTTCGTCAGTAACGTATCGAATACTAAATTTGCCTATATGACGAGAAAAAAATTCAGATTGACTAAAAATATTTCTCTTTTTCGAAAACGTTGACGTTTCGGAGACCAAATCTGTCTCCGTTATCAAAACTCGATCGTTGGAAAGATAATTTTGAGTAGAAATCAAAAATTGCAAAAAATATACAGGGTAAAAAAGTTAGAGTCACATCCGGTCAAACCTGAAGTGAATTTCAATTTTTGTTTTTCTCTGGAGAAGGTTCCTTGAACGAATTGGAGATAACAGAATTTTAAAAAATTTATCTTTGGAAATGGCTGAGATAATTATTGGAACCTGTATACTGGTACACCCGGTATACTATTGCTTCACGTCTGAATACTCTTTACATTTTCATTCTGGATGAAAAATTCTGTAGGACAACTAGATACCTTCCAGAAGTTGCAAAGTTACTGCGGTCATTTCTTGTTCATGAAGTCGCCTGGGAGCATTCAAACATCTGCATCTTCCATCCTACCCATACAAAAAAAGACATGAGAAACGGATAAACCTCACACCGAAGAAATATTTTGACAATTGTTTTCTGACTTAGTCGCAGTAAATCAAGTCCGCAGACGACTTTTATTTTGTTTTAATAACCCTCCCCTATGAAGTGTGCAATCATAAAAGAAATAATTATATATGTTGGATCTGAATCGAAAAGCAGGCGTGCTTGAGTTTTCACACATCTGGGTGGAGACCCATGGGCGTAGGTGGATTTAAATCATACGGGGCTTGGATTATAGATGTAATCTCCCGCAATGAAATTTTGAATTGTTCGTAATGATATAAATGCGTGGGTTGGGCTTAATATAGCACTTGCTCAATGATTGGAATCATGTGAATATCATCAAAGACCATTTTCTGGTATTAATTATTATTATGAAACGGGATTTGTCTACGAAGCCAGTAGAAAAATATAGCTACATTAAAAGACTTCAGAAAAGTCACGAAACAATATAAGAATTACCGACATAATACTGGATATTAGTGAAAAATGGTATTAACACTGGTACTAAAAGTACTAAAAGATGATGAAGCATAATAGGTCAATCTTCAAAATTGGAGATAAAATTGCGACAAAGCAAACTTTCACAAAATTTGTATTTTCGTGCTAAATGAAACAATAAATATTAGCGCCCACGTACAAGGTCGACAACATTGTTAAAAATGTCAATCATAAACAAATCTAGTTATTTTATAGTAGAAAAATGCTTAGGAGTCTCAAAATGACGTAAACAGAAAAAATGTCATCCTTTGTCGTTGCCCAATTTTGCAGCCATTTCCGAGTTTGGAATCCGAGTTAATAAATGATTCATTCATAATTTTTTTTTAATAATTCGGCCGGGATAAATCTAAAATAGCAACAAATGCAAAGAAACGATTTTCTCTATGTCATAAATCTCTTCGAAACTTTGCCACCTACGCTAATGACAGCAACATTTTTTTCTGATATTTCACACTAAAAAAAACTTCTTTGCAACTTGAATTCATAATGGAAATAATTCCAAATTTTTTTGCATTGGAACTAGGGATTGGGCATCGCTTCTTTGGGATCGTTCACCTTTGGGGTTTTCTTCATAACTGAGATATGCTGGGGTCTTTTGTATTGTTCTGCCGTCAGTGGTTCCTAGTTGAATAGGTCTGTATTTGCCACCAAGTTTAGTTGTCTATTCACTAGTTGTTTGAGATTCATGCCTGTTTCTAGGTTGATCTGCCTGAATGTTCTGTTGAGCAGTACATCGCATTTGAAGATGATGTGAGAGGCTACTTCCTCCTCGTCACCATAGAATCTGTATTACACAATTTCTCCATTTATTCCCTAGGTGTCTAGGTGCTTTCTTATGCCGCAGGGTCCGTTTAGTAAGCTGGCAATTGTACGTATTTTAGCTGTGTTGAGGTTGAGAGTATCAGCCGCCAGTGATTGGTATATGTGCCTTACCAAAGCTGTGCATTGTCGATGCCCTTCGATTTGGTTCCAATATGTTTGATGATCTGTTTTTTCTTACTCACTAATTAGGGTTCCGCATTGGGTCTTGCTCACTCCAAACACCAGTTCTGTGCCAGTGAATGGTGATTCAGAGCCTTGGTTTTCAAGTTGGACTGCTTTTTCATTGACTTCAATTTCCTTATGTCCAGGCCTCCAGACAAGCGTAATCTTGTTGTGTTTTGAAAGTTTGTTGATTCTCTGGAGGATTTCCCAAACTTGCTTTGACTCCAACTGAATTGAATTCAGAACTTTCGAAGCGTTCTGGTTGTCAGATAGGATGTAGATGTGTTTACTTTTGGATACCGTCTGTCTAAAATCATGTGTATGCTTGTCCTTATAGCATGTGTCTCAGCTTGAAAAACTGTGGTATTGTATCACGTTCCTTTCTGGCTCACTCCATATAATTTTGCTCCTGTTTCTACATCCGTTTACCAGATTATGTTTCCAAATGGTAGTGATTCTATTCCCTAGTTCTATTAATTCCACTTGGACTGTGTTCTGAATTTTTTTCTACGAGTATCGGGTAAGCATGTAGCCTGATATCATTTCCAGTTCGGTAAAGTTTACTTCATGCATGATTTTGATGTAGAATAAAATAATAGAATAGAATAGAATTTATTTATCTCACAATATCGAATAATATTATAAGACAGGTCAGATGTAAACAAATTGAAATTAAAATTAAGAAGCATAGCTAAAACTAGAATATTCAACTTAAAATATTGAAATTAAGCTATAATTCAGGTTAAGTATAAACATTATTGTATTTTACTTTACAAATTTAAATGTGAAATAAAAAAACTCATTTTTAACAATGTCCTACAATTCAATATTTTCTGAAAAATCATCTAAATCAACATCAAACATTTATTCATACCTATTCATCGCTTCCCTCATTGATCAATAATTTCAATACCTATTTTCATTATTTGCCATATACTGTTCTCTGTTTCAAATTTCAAATTTATTGTTTAGATTGATATTGATATTTCTTGTAACTACCTACATAAATCCTCTTTGGAACTCATACTTTAAAATTCTTTATTTAGTTTATTATTTTTATTGTCTAAATTGGACAAGGACACAACAGGCACCCGTGCCTAGGTCCGTCCCTTCTAGACAAAAAGTTTTCTTTAGTAAAAAAAAAAAAAGAGTGTGAACCAATTCTATATTATGAACTGTACAATGCCAATCGTAGAAATATATATTTTATTTGATACTGAATATTACAAAAAACTAGAAACACACTACGTCAAAAATTAAGATCAAACAAAGTGTATATTGCAGTTGAGACATAATTCAATGAGTATTTTCAAAATATTCTTCAACCGAATATGGACACATATCAATGAGGTGATTTTCAGTCTTCTCTTAAAATTAATGCACTTGCTCTTCTTATAGATCTTGTAGATCAATCAAGTGTCAAAAAAAATCAAATTGCAGATCATATCATGACAGGTACTCCTCAGCCGTTTCAGACCAATTCCAGAAATCGCAACAACAATATGAGCAACACCTAACATACTCATCAAAATCTCGTCTCCAATTAACTTCAGCAAAGTTACAAACTATTCATTTCATTTTTTTAATTAGTCCTAAAATGTTTAAATTTTGTTCGTGTACTTGTTGAAATATAAAATGTAATGAAAATATAAACTAAAAAATATACCTGTTTTATGTGAAACCATATCAAATTTTTGGGGAGGAAAATCGATAGGTAAGAAAAGTGCCACTTTCAACCTTTGAATTAGGGCAGAAAAGTCAACTTTCAGATGAAAATATACTTTCAAGTTGCTGTGAAGTTGAAACTAATTTTGCTCAGTCTATCCAATAAAATCCCCAACGGTGAACTTTGCATCTCTCCACTTCAACTCACGGGAAAAATATATCATAAATATCATTATTACTTTGACGTCAACTGGAGCAGAGGCCACCATGTCAGCTCCGTCATTTTATACAGTACACAGAAAGGCAGAAATCAATTTTAACGATTCAAATCCCCGAATCAAACGAGGGTTCAGGATAAATTTTCATAACTGCATGATTTCAATTCCCCAATCCAATAATACGGCACAAATTCCAATATCAACTACGTCAATTGAATGTGTACCAATTTCCGCCCATTCGGCCGTGCAACCCTGGGGAATTCTAACGACTTCTATTGTCGACAACTGCCCTCAACTCACGCAATATTAATTTTTGCGGCATGTCAAATCTACAAGTGCACTGACTAATAGTATCATACGTATCATAAATTTTGAATAACCGATTTGATTTCGTATGTGATATCATAAATAATATCTCCAAATTTGATTGTTACGCCCCTCCTTCAGTCGCGGGTATGGCCATGAATGGAGCTCGTTGAGATTGTTCCACTTTGTCGCCAGATGGTCACTTGCAGCCTTGTCTGATGCAAGTGACTATTTCGGGGTATGTAATCCCATCTCTAGTGGCTCTGTTCTATATTGTAATAATAGTTTAGATTGATAACATCGGAAAGGGGACAAAACATTCAATCAATAAAAATGAGGACCATATTTTCTAAACTTGAACGTAAATGACACCTTCCATCCAGAAAAATAATACGGTTGCAGACCTGAAAATCAGTGGAAGCGTGGACAATTACTTGAAGCGTTAATATTTAGATAATTCCTAAATATTCTTTTGCGATATCAGCTGTAAGCTATTAATACTTCCTTCGGTAACTATTACTTCAGCGACAGACCCCAAAGCTTCAGTTATTATGGGAGGAGTACGTTTATTACCGTAAAACGGGGTTACTTCGACAGGTTTTTGGCATGTTTGTTGCTCTGTAAAGGAAACTATACGCTTGACAACCTTGGCTCCTATTCCATTGTAACAATTGAAGCCTTGGTTCTATTCACTAAAAAAATTATTGTGGCCCCACCCCCCCTTCACCTTTTTTTTTTATTTCTTTTTGGTGTCGAAGTTACCCCGGGTTGGGGGTAACTTCGACACCATGCAGAATTATGCATAAAATCGAAGTTAGCTTTCTCCAGGGTAACTTCGACACCGAAAAATGTAAAAATAAATATATAATAATAATAATAATAACAATAATAATAATAATAATAATAATAATAATAATAATAATAATAATAATAATAATAATAATAATAATAATAATAATAATAATAATAATAATAATAGTAAATGGGTTGTTAAAAATAATACTTGCAGAAAATCATTTATATATTTAGCAACTTTGGTAAGGCATATTTGGCATATAAATCTAAACTAAAAAACATCCTTTTAACTAAACAAAAACTCTTAAATAAAGTAGGTAACATAGGAACAAGTCAGGGACAAATGCTTAATCATCATCGAAACATGAGCTATCAATGCTATCATCTGTTCTTCCTCGACAGTCAGTATACATGGACGACCCGGTTTTAAAAGATGGGTTCCACTAATTTTATCGATCAAAGTTGTTTTTGGAACCTTAAACTTTAGACTTGCTCTAGATTTGGACATGCCTTTCTTCACAGCTTCAATGGCTTTCCCATGCTCTCCTTATTATAGTTAAGGTACGGTCTACCTCCCAGCTTTTTGACGTAGGTGCGCGGCATCTTACAAAAAAATTAGGTACGTGTTACCTGAAACAACGAGGAAAAACAAAACTAGAAATAATAATAATAATAAAAACAAAAAAATAGTAATAATGATAATAATAGTGATACTCGTAACAATAAACAATAAATGTATAACCGAAAAAACACTAAAAATTCAATTTGTATGCAAAAAACATGCATGATATTATACGTGTCGAAGTTACCCCCGCTGTCGAAGTAACCCCGTTTTACGGTACGTTACTAAGTATCACTAGCCGAGGCGGGTTCCACTGGTACTGACTGAATTATGCAAGAAATTCTGTGAAATACATGACATGTCAACTAACAGAAGAATTTGAAACCTAATAAGATTTTGTCAGTCTTTCTATGGAAAAAATCCCAAAGGAAATTTTTGGATCTTTACTGAATATTCGTATGAGACCGGTTACTGAATATAATCCTACAGAGAAAACAGTTGTTCACCAATTCATTCATTGGTTAAAAATTTTGTTGTTTGTCGATAAGGTAAAAACGTCTCCGAAATTAGTTTTTTTCCGTCGACAACTGCACCCCTACAACTACTCTCAGAAGTCTTTGAGATACTTGTGCGAACTAGGGAAGACTTATCTCTTACCTTTCTACTTATGATGCCATGTACGAGACCAATAACCATGCTCGGATTCAAACCTATGCCCATGACAGGTTTTGTGTCAGAAAAATATTTTCAAAGTTTCACCTCACAAGAAATAGTCCAACAATTCCTCATTACAGTGTGAAATTGCTTCTGAAGAGTATGTTTTCCAATTCTTCCGACAACTCTGATGATCTTAGAACAGTGAAATAGATTTTTGTCTACCAAAATGTCTTGGAGGCCTAGCGAAAGAGATGCAGTTCACGCATCAATGAATTGAGCGATTTTCTGTGAAGAGTGATACTTCTGAATGACGTTCTCCCTTATGTCATTTATAGATAAGAATCTCTGGACATTTTAGAAATAATCAACTATCTGAATGAAAATGCAAATTTTCACTTTCAGATTTTTTTCTATCAAGTTATATAGGGTCTCAATATGTATCAGATGTAGTTCAAAGTCCAGCATGGCTTTAGCCGGGAAAGTAGTTGTTTTCTGTTAGAAATTACAAAAAAAGTAACTTCAATTTTATCGTGTTTTCCATTTCCAGAGGAGTCATGTGTTGGTTCAATTTTCAATTGAGAATGTTTCTCCTTACAACATATTCACAATATTGTACCAACATTCTACCAATATAGGTGTGCTACTTGTGCTTCATGGTATTTCTTCCAAATTGCCGCTATACTAGTGGTCACGTGACAAGCACAAACTTTTCTCTAGACATGTTCTTCCAATACTGTGATAATAAACTTTTTTCCCACACGGTACATACTATTTGGCGGTCACTGTATATAGCGTGTCCACTAAAATTCGCTTTATCATTGATTTGAATACGAGGTTTCTTCAAAATTATGAATTCCATGCTGGAGTAAAGTACCTTTATTTTTGACAATATTTCAAATAGTTACGCAAAAACGTTGTTTAAAACTGGAAACTTTGCTCAAATATACAATTACATCTATCTATCATGAAAAATTAACTTTTGTTTCATTTTACATATTTCTTTTTTTTTTGTAGATTTAGAAAAAAAGTAGTTATTTATAAAAAGTTCTGCATTTTCGAAAACTTGAAACACAACCATCAGATATCGAAAATGAATTTTACCCAATGATGAAATATAACATCTATTATCATTATTATAAACTACTTTCAAACCTACAGGAATGTCTAAACATTGTTTGAAACGATGATTTTGTATATTTTCCTATTATCTACCCTTCAACATTTAGCCCGTCAGCCCGCTGCCAAAATTTGCAATGATTTTAGAACGTATGCCCTTTAGGGGTCTTGTAGTTATAAATATAATGATCCGTAAATAAATCCGTACAAATAGTGAAAAATATCTGAACGTCGAATATAATGGAAAAAAAATGTCACTTCTCCTGACCCTCCTCAAACGCTAGATATAGAATGCAAAGAATTCGGAAAATGTTTCAACAGTTTCGGATATGGAAAAAAATGATGAAAAAAAATCGATCGGGGGGCTCGCCACCCTTTTGCAAAAATCCTTAAGAATAGTAAAAATTATCTAACCATTGAATAATACGGTTTATAATAATCTTGAGGTAATTTTAAACTCAATTTACAATAAGAAATATAAAGATACTTCTCGCGACAAGCTTTTATATCATTTAAAATTTTATAATATAACAAAATGATTGAATGGTTTTATTCACTTTAAAATTTATTTTATTCTTTTTATTGCAATTAAATGAAAGCTATTCTCTAAAAACTTTTTTCAAGTTTATTTATTTATGATAATGATGATTGCGATTTCAAAAAAATAGCATGTCTTAACGGCTCGGTCAACAATTTGCATTGTCCTCTGGAAATGTATTGTTTTACTAGATACACAATGTAGGTACAATTAATCATACATTGGGCCTTTTTAAGGTGCACCTTGAAACTTGTTTATTGAATTAAATATTGAAAAGTATGGAGGATGTATATTATGGTGCCACTTCAAAAGCCATATTGATTGTTGGTTACCTACTGAAAAGTTCTTCACTATTGGAAATTTCTCAATTTTTCCCATTCACGTGACACAAAACTTTCAACAACAGTTTTCCAAGTTTAATATATAATAAGCAGATGATTAAGGAACTGTTTATGAACTTGAATCTTGAATCACGCATCAATGAAATGAGCGATTTTCTGTCAGTGATACTTCTGAATAACATTCTCCCTTATCTCATTTATAGATAAGAATCTCTGGACATATTAGAAATAATCAACTATCTGAATGAAAATGCAAATTTTCAATTTCAGATTTTTTCTTTCAAGTTATATAGGGTATATCTCAATATCCATCAGATGTAGTTCAAAGTCCAGCGTGGCTTTTGCCGGGGAAGTAGTTGTTTTCTATTAGATATTACAAAAAAGTAACTTCAATTCATCGTAGGTTTTTTACATTTCCAGAGTAGTCATGTATTGATTCAATTTTCAATTGAGAATGTTTCTCTTTACAACATATTCACAATATTGTACCAATATTTTACCAATATAGGTGCGCTACTTGGGCTTCATGGTATTTTTTCCAAATTGCCGCTATACTAGTGGTCGTGACAAGCACAAACTTCATATATCATGAGCAGATGATTAAGGAACTGTTTATAAACTTGAATCTTGAAAATGTCTAGAGATTATGCATTAATGTCTCGAATATTTTTAATCAACTGTACCCAACTATTCAACTTTTTTTAGTGCAAAACATATTTAGCATTTTTCTGTATTTACATAACATATTTCCAGACTAAAAGCACAACCAAAAAAAAATAATAATCATAAAATACCTACTTCAGATTCCCTTGGTCTTCTTAAAACTGTTCACAAATCTATAAGTATAGATTTAAGGATACAGCAATGATATACCTTATGAATGAAATAGGACGCGATTCAGAATGAAATGAATTAAAAATCCCCAAATCACAAATAATGTTATATCTTCTATACTTTTATCAACAGTAAAAACAAAAGAGCTTTTTTTTATCTGATAAATTTCTTTTTGTAACGAAATAATTTTGCCAATCAGTAATTTTACGAGTGAAACTGAGATGACAAAATCACGATACCGAAGGTCGAGCGATTTTGTCAAATGTCAGTTTTTCGAGCAAAATTACTGATGGAAAAATTTTTAGTTAAAAAGAAAAGTATCCTTAAAAGAAAAGCTCGAGTGTTTTTTGGCAAGATAAATTAACCATCGAATATGAATTGTCTCCATATTGACGCTTTAGTATTTTTTGTAGATTGCGGGATTGCTTTTTCTATATTTTTTGTTATTTGTTGAGTCGAAACTTCCCTAAAACGACTCATGTTGTAATGTTTCAGTATCAACTATCAACAATACTTAAATAACTGACAGGGCAGACATTAAAGTGACGTAAGCATACTAGATGTAGACGCTAAAGAGGAACAGGCGTTTTTATCGGTAATAAAAACGATGCACCTTTTTTATCGCTGTCAAAATGACAATACAGTCATCTTTAAATGACACATTTTATACTGGAGTTTATTTATCACAGTAAAATGCAAGTCAGTTCCTAAAAACGTCTGAGATAACAGTAGAGTAAATTAATAATTTGTGTTGTTTACACATTAATTTAAAATAAAAATTTATATATATATATATATATATATATATATATATATATATATATATATATATATATATATATTTGACCAACGTATAAAGTGAGGTCCGCTTGTGCAAAAATTACGGAAGTTGTGAGGACCATGTCGAAGTGAGGTCCGTATACGGACATGAGAAACATGTCTGCTGAATTCGTTCAATGGGGTTAAATAATCTGTGAATCGAAAACCCCCCCTCAACAACCCTCCGATGTAGAAAAATCTTGAAATAAAAGACATGCCGAATTCTCTAGGTTTTTTGACGAAAATTATTTTTTTCACATCTGCTGAATACATTCAATAGAGTGAAATAATTTTTGAACCAAAAACTACCCTTTAATAATCTTCCGAAGTAGAAAAAACTTAAAACAGTTGAAATACCCGTTGCTCGAGGTTTTTCTGACAGAAATGAATTATTCTTCTCCTGCTGAATACTTTCCAAAGGGTGAAATATTTGTGAATCGAAAACTACCCCTCAACAACCCTCCGGAATGAAAAATATCTTGAAATAGTTCAAATGCCCATTGCTAGAGGTTTTTTTCACAGAAATTATTTCATCAACAACTGCTGAATATGGTCTATTGGATGCAATAATTTGTGAAGCAAAAACTACCCCTCAACAACCCTCCGATGTAGAAAAATCTGGAAGTAGTTGAAATACCCGTTGCTCGTGATTTTTTTGCAGAAATAAGTTATTCTATACCTGCTGAATACGTTTCACAGAGTGGGATGATATGTCAAACAAAAATTACCCCGCAACAACCCTCCGAAGTAGAAACTTTTTGAAATACTTGAAAAACCTATTGCTAGACGTTTTTTGACAGCGATAAAATAGTCTACACCTGCTGAATACATTCTATGAAGTTGAATAATTTGTGAACCAAAAACTACCACTCAACAACCCTCCGGAAGTAGAAAAATCTTGAAACAGTTAAAGTACTCGTGGCTCGAGGTTTTTTGGAAGAAATTAGTTATTTCACTCCTGTCGCATACATTTTATATAATGAAATAATTTGTGAAAGAAAAACTACCCCTCAACAACCCTCCAAAGTGGAAATATCTTGAAACATTCAGAATACCCGTTGCTCGATATTATTTGACAGAAATAATTTATTTTTCACCTGCAGAATATTTTCTATATGGTAACAAATTTGTGGATCGAAAACTACCCCTCAACAACCCTTCGAAGTAGAAAACTCTTGAAATAGTTTAAATGCCAGTTGCTTGAGTTTTTTTGACAGAAATGAATTATTCTATAGCTGCTGCATATGTTTCACAGGATGAAATGAAAATTAACCCTAAAACTACCCCTCAACAACCTTTCGAACTGGAAAAGTTTTGAAACATTCGAAATACCCGTCGCTCGATATTTTTGAAAGATATTGGTTATTTTTCACCTGCTGAGTATGTTCTATAGGGTGTCAAAATTTGTGGATCAAAAACTACCCCTGAACAACACTCCGAAGTAGAAAAATCTTGAAACAGTTGAAGTGCCCGTTGCTCGAGTTTTTTTTGACGGAAATGAATTATTCTTCACCTGCTGAATACGGTCTATAGAATAAAATAGTTTGTGAATCAAAAACTACCCCTCAACAACCCTCCTAAGTTGAAAATTCTTGAAACAGTTGAAATTTCCGTTGCACGAGATTTTTTGATAGAAATTTATTATTCTATACCTGTTGAATACGTTATATAGGGTGAAATTATTTGTGAAATGAAAACTACCCTTCAACAATCCTCCAAAAGTGATAAATCTCGAAAAAATTGAAATTCTCGTTGTTCGGGGTTTTTTGATGGAAATAAATTATTCTACATCTGTTAAATACGTTTCATAAGGAAAACTTATTTTGTAAATCAAATACGACCCTTCGACTACCCTCTGCAGTAGAAACATTTTAAAGCAGTTGAGATACACATTGCTCGAAGTTTTTTTGACGGAAATTAACTATTATTCACTGGCTCAGTACGTACTATGAGGTGATATAATTTTTTAACCAAAAACTACCCCTCAACAACCATCTGAAGTAGAACATTTTTGAAAGAGTTGAAATGCCCGTTTCTCGAGGTTTTTTGATAAAAATTAAATATTCCGCACCTGCTGAATATGTTTCATGGTGTGAAATAATTTGTGAACCAAAAAATAACCCTCAACTGCCCACCGAAGTAGAAAATTTTTGAAACAGTTGAAATATCCATTGCTCGAGATTGCTACTGAATACATTCTATAGCGTAAAATGATTTGTGTATTGAAAACTACCCCTCAACAACCCTCCGATTTAGAAAAATCGTGAAACATTTGAAATACCCGTTGTTTGTTTTTTTTTGAGAAATGAATTATTCTACACCTGCTGAATACGTTCGATGGAGTGAAATAATTCGTGAACCAAAAACTACCCCTCAAAAACCCTCCGAAAGTAGAAAAATCTTGAACCAGTTGAAGTAACCTGACTCGAGGTTTTTTGAAAAAAATCAATTAATCCACTCCTGTTGCATACGTTTTATAGGATGAAATAACTTCTGAACGAAAAACTACCCCTCAATAACCCTTACGGAAATGAATTATTCGACACCTACTGAATACGTTCTATGGCGAAAAATAATTTGTGTATCGAAAACTATCCCTCAACAACCCTCTGAAGTAGAAAACTCGTGAAACAGTTAAAATACCCGTTGTTTTTTTTTTACAGAAATGAATTATTTTATGTCTGTTGAATATGTTTTATACGGCAAAATAATTCGTGATTCAACAGCTACCCCTCAACAACATTATATAGAACGTTATCAGCAAGTTTAGAATAATACATTTCCGTCGAAAAACCTCGAGCAATGGATATTTCTGAATAACATAAGCAAAAATAAAAACCGTTGCTGGGAAAGCCGTTGCTGCTTTTACACTCATCCGCTTGTCTGTTTATGTGTTAATTCACTCATCTGCCAAAATGTATAATGATTTCATAACGTATGCCATGTAGGGTTTTGGTAGTTATAAATATAATGATCAATGAACTAGCAATCTTAGCGCTTGCCCGTGGAACATAACGATAATAATAATAACTAGTTTTTTCTCAAATACATGCATAAACACGTATAGAATTTGTCAGAAACTAGTTGATTATTGTGGATTGCATGAAGAAATCACGTATTTTGATGATATTTTAGCGTATGCCAAGCATACTACCAAACGATATTTCATCGAATGAAAATCAGACGGAAACCGATCGGCATACATGTCGCGTTGGTCCGAAGGACACCATATGCCCTCAATTGTGTTGATAAATAGGGTAATTTTGAATCTATACGTGTTTTTGCATGTCTTTGGGAAAATAAAGTATGATGAAATTTATAATAATAATACAATTATCGTTATATAATTATAATATAATATAATTACAACAATAATTATTGTCATTGTTTTATTCCACGTACATGCGCAAATTTTGCTTGTTCATTGATCATTGTATTCACAACTACCAAAACCCTGAAGAGAATACCTTATAAAATCATTAGACAATATGGCAGAGGGCTGACGGTCTGATAGAAAGTGAATTTTGACTCACTTCCAGTGGACCGATCAAATAGAAATTTGGAATGTGTTCCTCTTTCCTGTGACAATGCGGGATTGAACTTCTTTTAGAAAAACTGGTCGGAAATAATGGATTTAATATCAAATTAATGAATTCAAGATGGCAAAATGCGAATTCTGATCTTATGGTCTGATTCTATACAAAATTGGAATACTGAGTATTTTGGAATATGAGATCAAGATGGAGAACGCGAGCTTTGGGATTATGGTACGATTCTATTCATAATCGGCACAATGAACCAAAATCAAAACCGCGCACAACTTCGGTAACAGCTGATTTTATGTTTGTTCTGTGATTTCAGAATTGTTTTAACTGTCAAATTTTAAATAGTTTGTATACATGTGATCTTACAATTATATTGTTGATTATTTCATTAAGAAGAATAAACATTATTATTATTATTATTATTATATTATTACTTGGGGGATATTTCAGATTATAAGTTTTAGGTCCTAATTGGTAAATTCAAGACGGTGGACAAACTTGGTGTTATTGGTCAGTTTCATTCAATTTTAGTATGAAAAGCTGTTTGGGGTCAGAGTTTAGGATTTTTTTTATTTATGAATTCAAGATGACGAACGTGTTATGTGATTATGACACCATTCTGGTCAAAATTGGTGAGTTGAGTTTTCGAGAAAAGAGATTATGAAAATTTTTGAATTTGAATTGTCAGCTACAATTTGGCCAACGAGTTTTGCAATTATCATCTGATCCAGAAATACTATGTGGGAGTTTTCGAGGTGTCAGGATTGAGTTTCTGTGCCCATTGTTCGTTTTCATTCAAAGTTGATGTGTAGGTTTTCGAAGTCAGAGATCGTGAATTATGACAAAACGATTCATGATTCAATCGATCATTGGATGCTCATCGGATCGAAGAGTTAGAATACACAATATTGAGAATCAAGAAGCCCTGGTATACTGAAGCTCTTATGGAAATGAACAGAACGAGGAGTATCTGATTACTTATGACAAAAATACAAAGAAAAAACATTTAAAGACAAGTTTTTATTCAAATTCACTGGAAAGGAATGAATAACATTGAGAGAGAGAAAATTTTAAAACTGCTATTGACTGAAAAAAAAGTGTGCTTCAGATGTGTTACGTCGGTTATTCTGTGAGTAACACATTCAAAAGCTAGGGATTGTTAGTTTTGCTATATCACACATCTAATGCAATAATTTTCACCTTTCGTGCATTTGAGTACCAAAAACCTTTTGAATAATTTTTTTTCCGTTTTAGCGTCTACAAATTGAAGTTTTTTTATTATTTCGCTGTTTACCACTAACTATTATATATTCTTTTGTTGATTCTATTCTTCTGGTTTCAAGGAGAAACAAACATCTGTAAAATTTCGAGAACATCTTCGGAATCAAGATGAAGTAACTAGGAATTGGGGTTCCTCTTAAACATTTGGAGTATGTAGGTCGAACATTTCCGTAGTCCACATCTTCGCCGTTCTTTGAAAGAATGAGTCCTGGTGAATAGACGGCAGTATCAAAGGTGACAACAATAGGTGTGATGACTGAACTTGTTGATGGAACTGATAGAGGTGAAACGGCCAAAGATAGTGCAGAAGAGATTGGGTTATCAAAACATCTCAAGAAGGAAGACAGTTCACCAACCCTTTTGCGGTGTTCCAGATAAGTAAGGGAATCTGTGCCTTTTTCAAAATATTTCATTTCTATTTATGATTCAATGAATTGTCATGTTGGGTATGTTTATTCCTTTTGTATAGGATTAAGACAATGAGCACCGTCCTGGTATGGCTGGACACCTTGTTTCTTTGTTGACAAACGCTCATTGTGAACAATGCAGATTTTTTTATTTGTTTATCACTTGTTATTTCTCTTTCTTATCAAATATTTTGTCGAATACATTTATTCTTTGTTTCACCTATTCTCCTATCTTTTTACGAACCTTCCAATCTATTCATCAATCTTTCTTTCAGATGGACTAATTTAATCGATTCTGATTCGATTGTCTAGCAGATTTTAGTATAATGTAAATCGAAAAAAGTCAATATGATTCATCATCCAACGCTGTATTTGCCAGTAAAGCACTTGTCTTTTATCAGAGGGATGCCTTATATTCCTCACTTATTCGATTATCAGACAGAGAGAATTTTTTACGTCAAAATTTTTACCTAGTTGAGACAGTTTCCATATGAGGAGTGCAGCCCCCAAACACACACTGAAAATTTTAGATTCTCTCCAAAGAAACGACAATCGTTTAGTCGCTCAGAAACTCGCTAACTTCTATGGAACACAAAAATATTGAAAAATCCGCGCAGTATTGGCTGGGAAAGTAATTGTTTTCTGTCAGATATTTGAAGAAAGATTTTTGGAAAGGGGGGTGATTTGACTTTGTCAGATTTCACAAATGACACTATACAGATACTGAATATAAATTTCTTTATGAATTACTCGATACAGTCTAATTACAACAGTTCTTTATATTCTGCAAATACATCGTTGTATTTGTTTTACGATCCATCCTGACAAAATTCAAAAACATACCATGCCTTTAATTACTGAATTTTATTGGATGAAACAAAATCGAAATACCTCATTTTCCACACATTCCCACAAAGTGGCAAATATCTGACAGAAAAGATTTTCTTTTCCTAACGGATATTGTATTATATCTGGCATCTATTTCTGCAACGTTCCTCAAAGCGGTCACAATTTCAAGTGCTAATTTTGATCAAATAGTGGATATTATGCCTCATACTTCAACTACCAAGCCACTGAATTCTATTTTTCCGTTTTTGTCAATCACATTCAATTATATCGATATGAAAAAAGAAATTGAAAGCCAAATTTCGTAAATACCCTAAGAGACTCTTTGACTCAAAGTTATATGTTTGATTAAGCACTACTGCTTTGTAATGGTTATATATTTTGTTTTGCTCCACTCCATGAATGACTTTTCTACTTATATTTCATCTCTCATTTGTACTACTTAGGTTAAGTGTAAGAGTGCCCTAAACTAAACTTCGCCTATTTCGTACCGAAGAATATAAAGACGATTTATTATTGTTTTTATCATTTGATTTCAAATGACCATCTGCAGACATGTTTCAGGATTTTTGCATATCTTCAGTGCTAGGGTTCGTCGAACAACATAAGAATCCTCCTGTCCCACCAAACGAATGGTGCCCTCCAAGCATTAATTACCCCTCATCCAGGAATGCAGTCGCGACTTACAAATATGCCAATTTCTGCGACTCACGATATGTAAATATTTTTATTTAATTCATATGATTTTCATTATACTCTCCTTATCAAACTTTGTCCGAAATAATACTGAATATTGCTTTCGTTGACGTATAAACTGCCAGAATTGTTTCCATATACAATGCAGTGCTGACTTACAATCATAATTTTCGGAAGAAAATATTTGATAACACTACTTGGCAGAAGCTCATCAAACTGATAATAAAAATGAATTAGGCAATCCAGACTTCTGCAGTCAACCTATACAATAGGTATAATCGACGGCAACAGAAAACAACTAGATACACTGATGATCGGCAAAACCATGTGGGTTCAGACATGTTTTGGTGTTGAGATTGGATGGTTATATATTTTGTTTTGCTCCACCCCATGAATGACTTTTCTACTTATATTTCATCTCTCATTTGTACTACTTAGGTTAAGTGTAAGAGTGCCCTAAACTAAACTTCGCCTATTTCGTACCGAAGAATATAAAGACGATTTATTATTGTTTTTATCATTTGATTTCAAATGACCATCTGCAGACATGTTTCAGGATTTTTGCATATCTTCAGTGCTAGGGTTCGTCGAACAACATAAGAATCCTCCTGTCCCACCAAACGAATGGTGCCCTCCAAGCATTAATTACCCCTCATCCAGGAATGCAGTCGCGACTTACAAATATGCCAATTTCTGCGACTCACGATATGTAAATATTTTTATTTAATTCATATGATTTTCATTATACTCTCCGTATCAAACTTTGTCCGAAATAATACTGAATATTGCTTTCGTTGACGTATAAACTGCCAGAATTGTTACCATATACAATGCAGTACTGACTAACAATCATAATTTTCGGAAGAAAATATTTGATAACACTACTTGGCAGAAGCTCATCAAACTGATAATACAAATGAATTAGGCAATCCAGACTTCTGCAGTCAACCTATACAATAGGTATAATCGACGGCAACAGAAAACAACTAGATACACTGATGATCGGCAAAACCATGTGGGTTCAGACATGTTTTGGCGTTGAGATTGGATGGTTATATATTTTGTTTTGCTCCACCCCATGAATGACTTTTCTACTTATATTTCATCTCTCATTTGTACTACTTAGGTTAAGTGTAAGAGTGCCCTAAACTAAACTTCGCCTATTTCGTACCGAAGAATATAAAGACGATTTATTATTGTTTTTATCATTTGGTTTCAAATGACCATCTGCAGACATGTTTCAGGATTTTTGCATACCTTCAGTGCTAGGGTTCGTCGAACAACATAAGAATCCTCCTGTCCCACCAAACGAATGGTGCCCTCCAAGCATTAATTACCCCTCATCCAGGAATGCAGTCGCGACTTACAAATATGCCAATTTCTGCGACTCACGATATGTAAATATTTTTATTTAATTCATATGATTTTCATTATACTCTCCGTATCAAACTTTGTCCGAAATAATACTGAATATTGCTTTCGTTGACGTATAAACTGCCAGAATTGTTACCATATACAATGCAGTACTGACTAACAATCATAATTTTCGGAAGAAAATATTTGATAACACTACTTGGCAGAAGCTCATCAAACTGATAATACAAATGAATTAGGCAATCCAGACTTCTGCAGTCAACCTATACAATAGGTATAATCGACGGCAACAGAAAACAACTAGATACACTGATGATCGGCAAAACCATGTGGGTTCAGACATGTTTTGGCGTTGAGATTGGGATAATATTGCAAAGTAGTTCTTGTAGAATACTTTGCCAAGAATCTATCAGTTTTAACTCAATTGTCGTAGGTTACAGTAGTTGTTTTCTGTTAGATACTTGGCGACGATTATACCTATTGTATAGGTTGAATGCAAAAGTCTGGATTGCCTAATCCATTACTATCAATAACTATAATTTTTGCTTGTCTGTACTTACTGTCACATGTACCGTAAAAGTGCCGATCGTATGTGAAGAGAAATTTGTGAAACTTGGCAACGTTCAGTGGTCCTCACTTTATACAGCTCATACTAATAATTAGGTTATACGGACCTCAGTTTGGTAGGATTCTGCAGACAAATAAACGGACCTCTCAATGATATCACGGAAGTATGGTCCTCACTTGGTTCCGATATACTCGTAAAAATCAAATTTGAAGTGTTCAGTAATTCAAGCGTATATTAGAGAATCTTGGTGCCCCCCACTCTGAACAAGAACAGAAAAGGCTATGACGAGTGTCTAGCACCTTTCCTTCCAGTGGTCCTCGCAACGTTGATTCTACGGTGTGTCCTCAGTTTGATAGTTGGCGCTATATATATATATATATATAATTTGTATTGTTAACACATTGATTTAGAATAATATTGGAAAGGAGAGAAAAAAACAAAAAATATATACATATACAAACTTACATCTAGTATAAATTTTTTTGGTACTTTTCGGCAATTATAAGACTGGTAATATTGGAAGGAAGCTTATATCGTGGTGATATCTGTCTATATACATATGTGATTATAGACCGTCAGATAGTGACAGATTTAGGTGCACCATTTTCACATACAAGCCTCGAATAGGGTTGAGAAGTACATCGATGTTGAGTAAAATGGAGGGAAATTTACGAGTGGCTCCTGGGGATAACATATGGAAAATTCGATTTTCCATGGTAAATTCGATTTTCCATATTTTAACGCGAGCCGTGTTCACCTAATCATTAATTAATAGAACCTGGCTTCAGAAGATCAAAGGCTTGAGTGTTGAAGGTGGCTAAAGGGTTAAAATGAGGCTGTAATCTTGTAAAGAAAAATCGAGATTTTAACAGGTTTTCCCACGCAAGCCCATCGAAACTATAAAAACCTACATCGTCACTACACCGAAAAACATAATGGCTTGAGTGGCGTGAATGGAAAAGTAGATTTTCTCGTCGGAAAATTTAATGGAAATTTTTTTTGATTTTTCCATATGTTTTCCCCACGAGCCACTCGTAAATTTCCCTTAATTTTACTCAACATCGACTTACTTTTCAACCCTATTCGAGGCTTGTATGTGAAAATGGGGCACCTAAATCTGTCACTATCTGACGGTCTATTAGTTTGAAAGCGTTAATCTTCATGAAAAAAAAAAAATTATGAAAATAAATTATTTTATTTGTTATAAACGTGTATTTGGATTGATTATGGATTGGTGGAGAAAAATTCATCCAAGGTATAATAAACATTTGAGAGTAGATAGTGACTAAGTAATATTTTGAAATGATTAAATGAAGAGTTTTCTAATAGTGACTGGAAGGTTATTTAGAATTTTTATTCCCGTGTCAGACGGACCTTTCCTATTTACTTCATAATTAAACATCGGTGCAATATTTAATCTGTTGTTACGAGTATAATGGCTGTGGTTATCTGAGAGTTTTTTTAAATTAATTTTTCTTTTGAATGCGTCGATCGCTAATCTGTAAATGAACAGGTTGGTTAGTGTGAAAAGCTTCAGCTTAGAGAAGTGCTCACGGCATGAGTCATGACTCTTCAATCCAACCAAAGCACGAATGGCTTTTTTTTAAGAATGAATGTGGTGTATGAATTCACAGAACTTCCCCAGAATTCCACCCCGTAGTTTAGAATGCTGTAAAAGTAAGCAAAATAAACCGTTTTGGCAACAGCAGGACCTATGTATTTTCTTATTGTGGTTATTGCATAAATTGCACTAGCCAATGTGTGATTTCCAGTCTAGCTTATCGTCAATTACAATGCCTAGGAATTTAGTATGAGAGAATGATTGTACGTTTCCATTAATAGTTGGGATATTTATCGGTGCGATTTGTTTATTTGGTTGGATAATCATTTTTAGTGTTTTTTTCCAAGTTGATGATGAGCTTGTTTGCTTTAAACCAGTCAATCATGTTATTTATGTTATCTTGTGTTGCTACTTTGAGATCTATTGAATTTGAACTACTATTCAGGGTGCTGGTATCATCGGCGAATAGGTAAAATTTTGAGACGGGAACGTTTTCTACCAGATCATTAATATAGAGCAAAAACAGGGTTGGCCCCAATATGGATCCTTGGGGTACTCCGCATTTGAGAGTGTCCCCATTTGATCGTACATTTGTAATTTCATTGATAGAATGGGAATGGACGTATAAATTTCTATTTTCCAAGTATGATTTTAGCCACTGGTATGGAATACCTCTAAAACCGTAGTTGTATAATTTATTCAGTCAAATACCGTGGTTCACACAGTCAAAAGCTTTACTCAAGTCACAAAATACTGCTAATGGTATTGATTTGTTTTCAATGTTGATATTAATTTGTTCTAAGAGATCGCACGCTGCGTCCCCTGTATTTTTTCCTTTGCGGAATCCGTATTGTTGGTTATTAATGAACATATTAAATTTTTCTACACTATTGCTTCTATGATTTTTGAGAGAACAGATAATAAAGAAATTGGACGATAGTTTGCTGTCGTATGAATGTCGCCTTTCTTGAAAAGAGGTTTAACTATTGTAGTTTTTAGGATATCAGGAAAAACGCCATTTTGTAAGGAGATATTTACTAGATGAGTTAATACTGATTTGAGGTTATTCAGGCTATTTTTAATAACTATTATAGGGATTTCATCTTGTCCCGCGGAATTATTATTTTTTAGGTTATTTATAGTTTTTACTAAGTCAGCTTCTGTATGTAATAGGACTTAGGAAGAACGAGTTAGTTGGATTGGTATGAATATTTGAAAAGTATTCCTTTTGCTGATTTTAGGCTTGTCAAGTCTCTGTTCAAGTTGTCTGCAATATTCAGAAAAAACTATAGAAATTCATTGGCCACATCTTTTGGTTGTTCTAACATATGTTCCCCTTTCTTAAGTGATATAGTGTCCACATAATTATTGTTTTTTTTTTGTTAAATTTTATCATTTATTATAGACCACGTAGTTTTTATTTTGTTTTCAGAGTTGTTTATCATGATATTATAGTAATTTTCTTTTGATCTTTTTATGATTTTATTTAGGATTCTCGATATTCGTGGATGTATAATAATCTATTTTCATTTGTAGTGTATTTTTTAATAAATAGTAATATATAGTATAGTATAGTAGTATAGTAGTATATATCAATGATCCACTGGATAGCATAGGAGCTGTCCCATGAGGTAATATTTCGTTACCAGGTGCATTGCCTTGTAACTCTGTCCTCCTAGTCCTTAACCAAAACGCAGTACTCATCTGCAGAAAAGTTTTGAATTTTTGTGTAGATGTCTGACCGTTGTGAACAGAATGAAGCATGAATCAAAATACAATTATGAATAGTTCACAACTCTAAGACATCTGAACAAAAACTGATCTTACTCAATTTTGACTTCTCTGCAGATACGGCGTTTTGGCTAAGGAGGGGAGAACTGAGTGAACTGACATCCTTGGACATGAAGTTCATTTGGAGGAAAAGGTTAATTTTTTTAACAACTTTGATGCGTTTCCAGGTTGGTTATTGCTAACAAATCAGTTTCTAGTGTTCAGTCCCTTTTATCTCTATTGTCAAATAATTCTAATAATGAAAATGAATACATATATTCCCCAATCCAAACAAATTTTAACAACGAACGTATTCTTCTGTCAAAAATGTATCATTTAACCAAATTTCCAACGTTGCCGTCAGAAAACTCATTCCAATAACAGTTTTTCGTGAATACAAAAGTTTCCTGAATAAGGCTGAATAAGGCTGACTGTCACCTAAAATGGTCATCAAGTTGAAGAAAACTTGATGTAACACATTCGGAAACTCGATTTTGGGCGAGAATACACCAATATAATTCGATAACAATAGAAACCGAGTGTTAATAATTCATTCAAACGTAATCGATCACTTCACTAAAGCTAATTCCAATGAAAATCTAACGGGAATTAGGTATTCAAGCAAAACTGATTCATTTTATTTTGAATGAAATGTTATTACGGACAACGGAAATTGATAGTTTGGTGCAATTCATGCCAGTCATCACGTAGAAAGCCAGAATTAATTTGAACGCATTATGTAGTAGGTCGATCAAAATCAAAGGATTTTATTTTATGAATTCAGGAACAAAGAATTCAGTGATAATTGCTGTCGTTGATGTTGATAAACTGCTTTATTTCTAATGGGTAGTCAACCAAATTCCCCTATCCAAAACGTTGGTGATCACTATAGGCAGAATTGATGCAATAAAGAAAAAAATCATATCATGGAATGTTAGATTGAAAAGTCAATTATATCATTTGAGAAAATGATTTAAACGTTCACATTTTTATGGCATAAAAAACAATTTTTATAATATATACAAAAAAGTTTTCCTGTGCACTGATTTTTCCTGTTCTTTTTTGAACTAATAAATAAAGACATCTTTATACAATATGGCAGGAATCTCTTATCAAGGCCATATAACAATGTATATCATGTACATCATGACAAATAGATGTATAGTTACAGCTCTTCTACACTTGTAAAGATTCCTTGCTTAATATTTTATCCGTTTTCAGACTGTGGACTGTTCCCTCCCCAAAAAAAAACGTGTAGACGACAAACAAATTCTGACATAATCAAATTACAAATGAAACTGAATTTACCACCTCATCTTGAAATGAACTTTGACTCTTTTGACTCTTGGCTATGAAAAAAAAAATGAAAACAGAAGAGTGTGATTTACAGAATATGCCAATTCAACCAGTCTGAATTGATTAACGTCCGCAGATTTGAAACCGTTCTCGAATCAAAGAATTCAAATCGAGATGAAACGGTTTTTCCTCCACCAATTTTTTGTTCATATTTTCGGGCTGTTTCGTGGCAACCATTCTTTTTTGTAAATTTATACCAAATTTCAAATCGATACCGAAACAAATGAAGATTTCATTGGCATTTTACGAAACATCTGCAATTTAAATTTTTCAGATAAATAGTGCGAATTTCAAATAAATCTACAAATTTGATATTTTTACTGATTTTTTGAAGTTGATTTCTTTTATGTTAACATGATAGGTGCAATTTACAGACCAAGGGGATTTCAACCACCGACATCAAACAGTAACTATAGTGAAGAAAACAGAATTCTTTGGGAGATCGTTTGGTAGCACACAGTCGCTGCCGACCGAAGATGAACCCTTTACTTCCATATACACTTACAACGTAGGCTTATTATGGCGAGTACCTGTCAGAAAACAACTACTCCCCTGGGTAAGACCACGACGGGTATTGAATTGAATCTAACAGTAACAATAGTGATGTATTTAAAGAATGCAGGTACCATGCTTGGTAATTTTTTTAAAATTTGGATAGACCGTAGATTATGAATCTATGATCAATCGATCATTTAGCGTGGTACCTATCGGAAATTAATGATCCTATCATAATATGATAAACCGATCGACTATTATATGACTCAAATGAGCCATAGAGAGCAGCCTACGTCTCTTCATTCACAAGATGTATCAATTTCAAAATATTGTAGGATATTAATTTGTAACTAAACTGCAAATTGTTGTAAAATATATTACTATTATTCTCTTATTTATATGACACTAAACCCATGATAATCATAACGTTTTTGAGAGGCATGATGAAGCAGCGTTTACTTGACAGTTTCCTTCTTCAATTTTAATATTTTGAATGCGTACTTTAAATTCGAATTACTTAATTTTTTAATAAATATAAAATTATAAGCACTAGCCATTTTGGATTGAAGGAGGGTGTATTAACTACGGATTTTTGACGAGTCTAGTTTATAAATAAATTGATGAAACGTCACCCTATCTTTGTGTCTTTCTGGACCTTGCAAAGGCGTTTGACACTGTATCTCATGCACTGTTGTTGGAGGCCTTGGAGGATGCTGGAATACGCGGAACGCCACTAAAATTATTTGAGAGTTACTTGACAAATAGAACTCAAGCGGTGAGAATACAAAACGAAATTAGCAATTTTAAGAAGGTTGAGTTCGGAGTACCTCAGGGAACAGTCTTGGGACCACTTCTGTTTTCCTTGTATGTTAATAACCTCTTGTCATTGCACATCACAGGCAAAATTATTAGTTTCGCTAATGATACTGCCATAATTAACTCCGACAGTACCTGGACAGCCCTCAAGCACAAACCAGAAAAAGATTTAAAAAAAATTACATACTTGTTCTTACACAAGCAATCAACAATTACAATAAAACATTTTTGCCTCCTTGGCAAGTTACAAAAATAAACTTCCAATGTACCAGAACTTGAACAGTGGAGGTGATTAATGTGAAATTGAAGGAAAAAGCAATTGTAAATACTATGTGTCACTATAGACTCTCATTTACGCTGGGATACACATATAAACAATATTACAAAAACACTACGACCTCTAATGTATGAATTTAAGTATTTACGAAATATTTTAAACTTAACTAAACTAAAATTTCTGTATTTCGCACTTGTAGAGAGTCGTCTTCAATACGTGATATTAGCATGGGGTGGAACAACAAAAAAATATCTTAAGGAAACTAGATGTGATTCAAAAAAGAATTATTGAGATAATTTACAGAAAGAAAATCAGGTACTCTACCAATATAATTTTTGAGGAAACCAAAATCCTTGTTATTAGGCAGATCTATGTTTATAACCTTTGTATTTTCAGATAAAAAAATAGACGAACTCTCCTGGAAAAGGGGACCACATATATTGTATTCGCAGTGAACAAAATCAAACAGTAAAAATGCCACTCTCTCAAAAATCGATTGGATACGGATATTCACTTACTTATACAGGGTCTTTCACGACGAGCGTTCCTTAGGAATATATGGAGAACGATTCAAAATAAAAACTTGATATTTTGTAGTAGCGTGTTCTACAAAATGGCATTCTCAACTAAAATATTTTCAACTTCCGGTCTCTTTCAGTTATACCGGAAGTTGAGAGCAACTTCCTTATTTCAAATGGAACACCCTGTATTTTATTACATTTTTGAATTTCTCAGCACATTTCAGGCCCACTTTGTATAACAATACAATAAATTGATTTTTCTCTGAAAAATTTGACAGTTACAGCACCACTCCGAGAAAGTCATAAGTCATAGACAGTAACAGTTGATAATGTGAAATTTCACAGAATCACACCTTAAGCATCAAGTCATGAATTGGTCCATCGAATTTTCGAAAATAATTTACAAGGTGGTTGAAATTTCCACCGAAAACCTAACATCGAGAAAACTGATTTTTTCAAATGGAAACCATACACTATTCTATTATTTTTGGATACTACGAAAAAAAGATATCAAATTCATGAAGAAAGTCCCATACCTGAAATACACCCCTGGCAAGATATATCCGATTTTGGGAAATATTTGAAATGTAAATCATTCGAAGCAATACCAAACCAAGAAAGCTTTGAAAACAAATGAACTAATATTAACTCTGTCGTTGGTAATAGGTAACTCAACATGAAAATGGATGGATTGAAATAAAATACTATCAGAGAGATGAATTATATCTTTGTTTATTGATATCGATTACAGTAATTTTATTTTGTTTATATTTTTTAAGGTTAGATTTTACTTTAATTTTAGAATTTAACCTAATTTCTATAAATTCAAATAATATTGTGGTTCATTTCAACAGATGTTCAAATACATTTCCGTTCTGTTCTAAACAAGAATATATTCTTTTTTGCATACGACTATTTGTAACTTCATGTATGGAGTCAGGAATCAAATTATTGAAAGCTCTCAGAACCCTTCGTTTCATGTTCTCTTTATCACTCACAGGATCCGCATAAACATTTTCTTTGATATATCCCCAGGTGAAGAAGTCCAGTGGCGTCAGGTCTGGAGAGCGAGGAAGAAATATAAATGGCCCATTGTAGCAAAGCCACTGATCTTCGAACATCCCATAGAAAAACGTCAACAACCCAGCAACGGTAGCAGTACTATCTGATACCATAACTTGGAACGGTATTGTTCAGATACATGCCTTATGGATTCACCAACTACATTCCTAATTATATGCGAATATCTATCGCTATTCAAATTCTCATCATAAAGATATAAACATAAAATTCGGTCTTCCTTTATAGCGCAAAAACATTAAAACTCCATGAATCCTGGAAGTTGCACTGGCGAACGAGCTTTGGATTTTCTGCTGCCCAAAAATGACTATAATGGCGGTTGTACATACCATTCTTGGCAAATTTGGCTTCATTTGTTCATATAATGTTCTTCATGAACTCAGGGTCCTCCTGTATCTTGATAAGAAACCATTCGTAGAATTCCACTCGTGCAGGTAAGTCGTGAGGTTTCAGATTTTGAACCTGGTGATATTTAAAGGCACGTCACTTATGTTTGATTAAAATCCGGTTTATTGACGAACATGAAATTCTAAGTGACTTTTCTGCATCTTTCAACGAATTTTCTGGATAGGCTGTGAAGTAAGCCAAAACTACAATTTCGATGTCCTCATTGTTTACGAGTGTTTTTTTTTTGTTGTGACAGACGAAAAAGATCAGAAATCACGGCAGTTTCTTAGAAGTCTTCTCAGAATATTTTTATTGGGTCTGTGTAGATTTGGAAATCTTTCTGCAAAAACACGACAAGTTCTGTCCATTATCTTATTGCATTTGCCATAAATGATTATTTAATTCAGGAAAACTTCATTAGAATACCCCAAATGTGCTGAGATATTAAAAAAATGTAATAACATACAGGGTGTTCTATTTGAAATAAGGAAGTTACCCTCAACTTCCGGTATAACGGAAAGAGACCGGAAGTTGAAAATATTTTAGTTGAGAAGGCCATTTTGTAAAACCTACTACGACAAAATTTCAAGTTTTTATTTTGAATCGTTCTCCATATATTTCTAACGAACGCTCGTCGTGAAAGACCCTATATAGTAAAGCATATAATGCACTTCTTGATAAGAGTTTATTCTTATCACTAACTCACTGCCAATCATTTAGAAACAAATCAAAAACTATCTGAAGCACACTCCAAGAAAGGATATTTATAATCTAATTGATCGATATTTATGTTATGAAAAACACCCCAAGTTTCACTATACATTTCAGCTATAAATTGTTATTCAGCACTGATTGTTTATAAATTGGTTGTTTATTGTTCACTTCCCTGAATATTTTAGCACTCTACTTTCACGAGTAATTCACTAATTTTTAATATTATTTCAATGTAGTGAAAAGCATTGTAGTAATATTAGATAGTTCGATGAAAAATAAGTTATTTTAGGTTGTAAAACTACCTATCAATTTATTTTTACAACTTAACTCACTAATTCCGATGTGCAACCCTCTGGGGTCCTAAAACGGCTTTTCCTTGTTTTCTTCAACGTTCACAGGTATTTATGATTGTTATACGAATTTATTTTTCTACTGGTATGATTGTCATACAAATTTCCTCTTCTTGTGTTTTCTCCTGGAATAAAAAACGTTATTATTATTATTATTACATACAAGTGATTTAGGAGAAACTTCAAGAATTAGGATAAGCATTATAGGCAGAGAATGAACCTGGGAAATAAGTGAATACACACTTAGAGTACATGACAGTTGGTTGAATTATAACCACCGAAACAGAAAAGCCATAAATACATTGACCATATTGAGGTTTTTCTAATTAAATAAAAAATTTATCGATTTGAATACAACGCCTAATCCTAGTAAAGTAGCTTTTTATCGTATTTCTATAGATGTCAGTAGGTGTTATAAAGGTAAATAATACACAATTCCAAATGAATAACATGGAGGCCGTAAAATTTTATTACAGAATTTAATCCTCGTATACAAGAGAGAAGAGGAAGAATCACGGCATATTTCGTTTTCTCCTGTGGATAACCATAAAAGGTTTTTTTAATACATGATTTATAAATGAACTAACTATGTAGGGATTTCTTTTTAATGATACAGGTTGTCAATTGTCGAATGCTTTTTCTCACCAAGGAAATTGTTACAATTTTGAATTTATTTAAATTGAGTGATGCAAAATTAAATAATAATATTTTGAGGGGGTATTCCTTGTGTCAAAATAAGATATTTTCGCTATGAACACGTGTCCTGAAATTCATCACCTACAGGCAAGTTCAGCGAAAAAAATCGTAAATTTTCAATTATAGTTACAATTATTCATCAACTGTCTGAAAAATTCACTGGCCCTTGTTTTCTTGGATGCTCAATTCGTTTCTTGCTTCAAAAAAGGCAACTCTCATTCAGGAGTGTGAATAATGGTTACCCACAGTTTTTATGGACAACATTTTCTATTTCTACCAGAAATAAAATCAAACATCACCAAAAAAACTAAAATCTTCAACTTCCGCATTATTTCAAATCAGCTGTTTTCGAGAAAATCACTTGTAAAAGAAAGGTGGAATATTGAAGTTACGATCTAAAATACCAGTGGCCAGTTGCATAGAGAAAAGTTAAGTATATGATTAACTTCACATCAAATTTGAAATATCAGATGCGTTGCATGAAACGTGCTCCACTTTATTCAACAGTCTCATTTACTAATGACGAAGAAGATATGGCTACAGCGCTTTTTTTGTCGTTTCATGTCTTTTTCCTGATACTTTCCCATTTATATAGGTTAGGTTTGATTGCGATTTCATCTGAAAGCCTAATCATTTGTATTGTCTCTGTTAATAATTTTTTTCGTCTGAGATAAATAATAGTAAGACATGAAGGGCTGGTTGCATAAAGAAAAGTTATTCATCTGATTGACTAACGTCACATCAAATATGTTACGTTAAATATCATAAGCGTTGCATAAATACTTATTTATGCAACAAGTGCAAAAAGTAAGTGTTTATTGCACTCGACGTTAAACACGTCGACTAGTTTTCGAGATACAGTTTGTTGAATATGAATAATATTTACTATTCATCACTCTGTATCTCTCAGGTTATGATTTAGTTCTAATTTATCTTTTGTGGTATCTTCATCACATCCTTTTATGAGAAATTCATTTCCAAATCTTTTCGTAGTACAGGGCGATTTCACTTGATATTAAAGCTATTTGAGACTTTCATAATTCTGTTGTCTTAGGAATTCATTTCATCTATCATCACACTTGATACAATTTATACAAGGTGATTCACGAATATGGAAAATTTTGATTTTTGATACACCTTGTAGTAATAAACCCACCTAAAATGACCAAATTCTCGTGAAGAATGTTAAATGATGTGTTTTATCGTATACAGAGTCGAATGATGTTCATTTGAAAAATTAGTTATAATTTAATAAATAAACACCTTGATTTTTTTCATCACCCTATAGCTCATAGTCCGAAAAGGTAGAGATATTTTTTATGGGAGAACTTGAAATACTTTCATTTATATTGTAGAAGATTTTCATTGGAATCCTATGACAGGTTTTTCATATACAAGACGAAAAATGTATGAAAAAATCTAAGATCTGTACATTTTTTGAATTGATATAGTCGATACTTGATGAAAATCCATTATACTCGATATAATGAAACTATGGTTCAAATGATTTTCACATAAAGAGGGTTTACAAAACCATGACAATTGTTTCGCTTTACAAATTTTATCAAGTTTTCTCTTTGCGAATCTAATCAAAATTGAAGGGATTTCTTTCGTGGTCCCAAAAATTCACATTTTATTTTCAGGTCGCAATATGATAAATTTTGAATAACAATTTTTTTCTACTCATGTTAATGAAAATGAACATTTTTTCTGCCAGACACCCTACATGAAAGTGATAGTTTTTCACTCTAGAGATGAAAATGAAGCAAAATGAATATCATCATGCGACCCGATGGGAATATACTAAAACAAATTGATGGATTTTGACACTTATGACTGTTAATCTCACTACTTGGCACTTGAATCAGTACCCAGTACTACTATCATGTCTGCGTTATAAATAAATGAAGTTTTAAAAATTGTTATCCACTATTTTATAAACAACATCTATCGTAGAAAAAACATCATTTCCTACTCGAAATCAAAACCATTTTTCGTTCGTGAAATTGCCACACTCGTTTCGCTCGAGGACACAGTCTCACCTCACGAAAAAACCAGCATTTTCAACTCCTGTTGAAAAATATACAATTGTGGAATTCTAAAAATTCAGAACCACAAAGTTAACTTTCACGAAAGTTTGTCGAATGTATACAATCAGGGACTTCATTTCTCAATAATTGTGAATATCTTAGATGAATTGAAGATAACCTCCAACCATATCCCAGTTAGATCCGGAAGATCAAGCACCAACTTGACCTCGTCTAAGAAGTACTATATTTTATCATCAATTGGGAGCGGTAACTTGTAGTCTATAATCGAATAAATAGGAGGTGTTGATCAAAATTACTAACATAAATGTTTCTTTCCATGAAGGATTCAAGTATCACCGATAGCAATGCCCAAAAGTGATGAAAGTCAATCGAACAATAGATACACTCGTGTAACAAAGACAAAACTGTTCATGGCAATATTCCAATGAATAAATACAATGACAATGAAATCCTCAAAATGGACGAGAATGCAGGAAACAACAAATGAATAGCAGGAGCAATGAAAAAAAATATACTGAGGATGAACACAGCATAAAATCGGGAGCTAATCCAGAACGTGTCTAAGGGGTGGGGAGTACAATCATCGCTCAGGGTGGAGGACGAATTTAGCTAGAATTGAAGTGAACAAAGGAAAATAGAATGGAGAAAAAAGCCTTCATTCACCGTAATGCAATGATATTATAAGGTTTTGTAAAGAGTATACGGATAACACAAACTAAACAGATAAGATTTTAACAATTACAATGTACATATCACAGTTTGGGCGAAAGTTTTTCACTAGACAGTTTGAATAGAGTTACCATATTGTAATAATTATTGTCTATATACTCCTGGTACACCCCCTATGCTCCTTTGTTTCTTAAGCTATGTTTCTGAACAACTTTGAATCATACCCAGGATTTATGAGAAATAAAACGCTGCGAATTCGATCAATATCAAAAGGTTCAGCAGTCCCGCACTTTGTGTATCGAGTATACTTTCCGTGCATTAACAGCTATATAATCAATAGGAAAATGAGGCGTTAGTCACGTTACACGACCTATTTCTCATCTTCCATTATTAACGAGCATAAGCACACACATGTTGCTTTTGGCGGAACCTTTGGAAATTGTTGCCGAAGTTGCGAAGGAAATGAAACGAAGTAGTTGCCAGGAGGGTAATCATAGCCCTTTTAATGACTCACTTGTGGACGTTGAAGGGCCAATACGATTGAGCTGCAAGGAACTATCTTGGTAGTCTTGGCTTTGTCTCAGTTTTCTGCTCGTTGGGATCAGGAAAAATTGTTTTATACGAGGGTGGAGTAAAGAGTTAGGTAGTTTTTCATTTATTATGAAAATTCCATGCTCTGAAATATGGTTTATGAACTTGAAATTGACTTATACAGTGTGTCCCACTTTGAGCAGTAGTCCAGTCGGCAGGTACTTTTAGCAACGAAAAATTCCCAAGGAAATGTTGTTTACACGTATTTAATGATGTCAAATCCAAGACTTCGAACTCGAGGAGGTTGTGGAAAATTTTGGTGGCCGAAAAACCGCGAAATTTTTGGACTTGTTTTACTTTTTCACCTATAACTCAAATACGGTCAATCTTAAGTGAAAAGTCATTCCAAATTAAATTCAAGAAAACAAAATTCCCAGTCCATTGAAAAAATTAATTCGAAATCAGTGAGATAGAAAAGTTTTTACGGTTGATCAAAAATTGGATTTTTAACCCATTTTCAAAGTGCTATAGTGCTACACCATCAATCCCAATCGCCTACTTCCTCCCTGAAAGTTGTAAATCATCAATTGTTCATCATCAATATTGTTCATAGTACTCAGTAATATCAACATTTATGTTGATGACGCATTCGTATACCTATCCATTTTCCACGTCTAACTCTGACCAATCGAAAAAGTGGGGAAAACATTTTAGGGAATTTTTCATTACAAAATTAACATCAAATTATGTTTCAGAGTACCCTCGAACCCCCAGATATCTATGCCTAAATCAGTTGATTATACAGGGTGTCATTTGTTGCTGGCAATATAATGGGCTCATTCAGTCTAATTTAGTTTTTGATTCAAAAGTATATATTATCAAAGTATATCATCTTCCAAGTATCCCACAAAATTTTCCGGTTTATATGCCAATTAACAACTAAAGCAAGAGCAATTGAAAATGTGAGATCGTCCGCGCTACATAGTGACGTCACACCAGGCGACGTGCTTCGAGCGGTGCCAACCGGGCCTGTACTTGGAGATTATTAATCGCCTCCATCGTCGGAGTTTGTTCAATGTGCTGGTTTGGAAACACCACGTGTTGCGTATTTTTGTATTGTTTTGTTTTTAAAATAATTTACAAGTTTAGGACCATCATGTGTTCATTAGAAGACAGCTTTAGTAGAACTGATTCGGGTAATTTACCGGAAGTAGATATTTTCATGGTGTCGGAATATTTTAATAACAGTAGGGACTACATACGCGCTGAAATGAGAGGCGTAAAAATGGGAAGGAAAGTAAGGAATAATACGGTACGTTGTTTTACTTGAAATATTTTAATATTCATGTATTATTCTCCTAGAGTGACGACATATACAACTATTAGCTGTTGTTCTATGCCTATTGTAATTTAGAATAGCTGTGTCCATCGCTATAACTTTTTTATTTTTAGTTATAAAAAGAAACTTTAAATACAAAAGCTGTCGGTTATAAAGTTAACTTTTTTAGAATTCCTTCGTTTTGTATAGAGGTTGTCCCATTTTTGAACTGTCAACTATCAACATTGAAATATTTCTTTTTTTGATTTTGATTTGGAAATATGAATAGGATGTCCATAATTGCAGTTGTGGAATCATCTGCAGCTGAAAGGAAAACTTTAGCCGCCATTTTTCCATCGTTCAAGTTAAACCTCTTGGAAGGTATTCATGTTGGAAAAAGGAACATTCTCAATTATAAATTAAAAATCATGATAATGTCTGATAGATATTGTGAAAAGACCCTAATTGGAGGCCTAGCGAAAGAGATGCAATTTCATAGGACCAACTGGCATTTTTGAGACAAAAGTTCTATAATAAATGAAGAGTCCCTTGGGATTCCAAGGTATAACTTCGGATTATTCTCTATGACGTAAATAGCTCTTCGCTCAATATTGTTTTTTGAATTCCAGACAAAGTAGAATCTGATGAGATATTAACAGAAGTCATGTCTGATGTACTCGAACTTTCACTGTCCTCGGGGGAACTTAGTCGCACTTTTTTTGCAAAACTTTCTGTATTTTCCACTTCAGTAGAACGATTTCTTTTTCAGTGGTAAATAATATTTACGGTCTGTGTAGCTTTTGATCTTCGAAAAACCTGATTATCAACTTGAACTCCAACATCAAAGGTTTTTTCCTGTGTACTTGCTTCATCAGACATGCTTTGATTTCGTTACAAATATTTAACATTATTTGTTTTTCCTTTTTTTGGACAAATAGTCTCGAGCTTTAGATGTATGGGCCGTCAGTCTATCAATCTGGCATTCGGATATATGCGGAATTATGCCTGGTTTCAATATAATTTTTCCCACTTTCATAGTTTTGATATACATGTAATTTTCTAAGTCTTTTTCAACCTAAAATATAAAGTAGTGTTTAGAGTAAATTATAATTTTTTTTGTTAATCATTATAATTCATACTTACATTAAAATGATCTTCGCAACAAATATGCGTCCTCTTGGCAGATACAAAGTCGGTCCTTCGCATAGCGCGCTGCCATAACTTTCGTGATTTTAAGTTACTTGGCAGTGAAATAAATTTTTTTTTCGTTCAATCGCACGCGAAGTCAGTATTTCGCGTTCTCAGCACAGTCCGCGAAATTTAATTTCGCGGCCGTTACCCATAGCAACGGCCGCGAAACCAAACGTCACTTTCAAAAATGTTTTCAGACATCGTCTTAACATTCTGTTTGTCACACCAATCTTTAAACTCGCCGTAACATTTTTCGTACTGCCGTTTAGATTTTTCGGGTATTAAAACGGAAAGAGCCGAATTTACAACGCTTTTGAGTTCAGGAGGAGTGGAAGGTACTGAAATATCGCTATCAGTATCAGACATTTTGCGTTTTGACAAGAACTGTCAAAATATTTTGTATATATTGAAACATATCATTTCCATAGCACACGGTGATATTGTTAAATAAATTGAACTGCTGCTGATTTTAGAGAAATAATATATTTTTCCCGCTGCCGACACTGTAAATAGTCCATACATGCTTAGCAACAAAGCAGGTAAATGGCCTATATCATTCGTTTACTAATTCATCTTGACAACGGAATGTAAATAGTGTCATTTACATGACTAGGGTAATAATGACTTTGCCTTTGACAAGTAATACCTTCAGCTTCATTCATATCAATTTTTAGGTTATGAGACCTTTTGAATATTATTGTTGTCTGCTTATTCGGTAACTTAGTTACACGCACAAGCAACTTAGAATGAAATAGCGAACGAATAATCATGAAGGAAGGGTAAGGAAACAAACTTCAATTCAGGCAAATTTTGAGAAATGTCAACAAGCAGCGGGAAAAACGTAATAAGTAACACGGAATGTATCGACTGTTATCATCCTCGGCAAGCGACAAGCCTCGGCTTTGCCTCGGATCGTACTCGCTCACCTCGAATGTTAACACGTCTTTACAATCCCTGTTACTTAAATAACTATATTTACAACTATCTATTTTAATAATTTTAACGATTGCACGAAAAATAGTGTGTATGCCATGGCCGCGAAACATTTTAACCTCAAGATTATCTTGCCTCGGCCGCAAGCGGCCTCGGCGATAACTGTTCTTTCGGTACGTTAAAAAGGTATTTCGCGGCCTTAGCATACAAATAACTATTCTGGTGCAGTTACCGAAGAATTCTTGCATTTAGGAAAGATGCAATACTTGTAACGAACGTCCATTTTTATCATTATTCATAATCACACAGATTTTTAGATGACAAAGCGCCATAAACAACACACAACTTGATTTCTACGGCTTTAGCACACGTTTTCCGCTTGACCACACCCCGTTTCGGTGAACGCCACATTCAACTATTAATTTGAGGGAGAAGATAAAGAGTGAAAATTCTGATTTTTTGCAGATGTACTATTTGGGACATAAACTTTCATATAATGCAATAAAAAATTGATGAATGAGCCCATTAACTCTTCTTCATCAGTTATATTTGCTTAATATTCAAAGTTCCTTCACTATTCACAATACTCACAAAGATATTCAATTAACAATGCGAAAAGTAACCATACTACCTTTCCATGGCAAACTGTGACCACTTGAATAGTTGAAAATTGGGAAAAATTACATAAAGGATCTTTTATTGAAAAATTAACCCCAACTCCTGGTTTTGGAATTTCCCAGAACCCCAAAACTCAATGCTGGATAATTGAATTATACAGGGTAATATGTAGCTGGCACCAGCTCTTATTCATCCATAATGGTCGTGATGATTTCGAAAATGTCTTCTGTCGACTCTGTCATGACAAAGAGCCCATAAATTTTCCATCAATACTGCAGAATGAAAACAAACATCAGTTTTCCATGGCTAACTATGATAACATAACATGGGTAATATGGGTTCAGAATACTCTTAGATCTCAATCTTCGGGTTGTCTGCAAATACCAACATTATAAATCGATGTGAATTTGCAGCTGCGGAACATAAATGAATTGATAAGTGCAATAAGCTCACTCATCCCCTGTCACGATAGTATTCTGATCCTAGGAGACTTCAATATAGATCTCTTGAAAGATACTTCAGGTTCAGTATTAGTAAGTTCACTGTTGGAAACTTACAACCTAGTGCAAATAATTGATGAGCCCACACGAATCAAACCAACGAGCTCAATCAACCCTTATAGATTATATAATAATTTCTGACATTGAAAACCTGTTATTAAAAAAAGCAGTCATATCGGTAGATCATATTTCAGATCACGAAATGGTGATGTGTGAGCTAAATTTTGAAGTTGAGTATGAATCTCCAATCTTCAAAACTATAAGAGATTTCAAAAAGTTTAATTATGATGAATTTTTGAAGGACTTGGAAAATCTACCTCTTTAAGTAATATTGAATAAAACTGATGTTAATGATAAAATCAAATATCTGAACAATATCCTACTGAGTCTTTTTGATCGTTACGCACCGCTAAAAAAAGTTAGGATTACTAAAAATATAATCCATGGCTCACCGATAATTTGAAGCTCATGATGTCTTTGAGAGACAAGGCTTACAAAGTCTGGAAGCGAACTAAGAACCCTGCTAAACTTGATTACTATAAAATGATTCGAAACTACACAACCTTAGCATGTAAGAATGAAAAAAAAGCTTTTCTGGAACACAAACTTAAGTATGGGGGTACAAAAACGATGTGGAATGAACTAAAAAAAATGAACATAGTTAAAAACAAAAACGATGTTATACCATCTCAGTTACAGGATGTGAATAAACTCAATGATTACTATACTAACTGCATACCGAATATAGTTCCGGATGAGGAAACTATGAACTTTTACAAAAATCATGCTAAAACTAACAATGTGTTCAACTTCAAACTGGTTACAGATACGCAAATCCTTAGGATCATAAATTCCATCAAAACTAATGCAATGGGCCATGATGAAGTGAACCTGAAATTGATCCAGTTATGTTGTCCTCAGATAATTCCAATCGTCACAGACATAGTAAACACTAGTCTTCAAACTGGAATTTTTCCGAGTATATGGAATGTGGCTGTAGTTTTACCAATACCTAAAATAAAGAATCCATCAGAAATGACAGATTTACGTCTGGTCAATATCTTACCAACAATGTTAAAAGTAATCGAGAGAGTAGTAGAACAACAACTCCGTGAATTTTTAACCGACAACAGTATTCTTCCCGAGCAGCAATCAGGGTTTAGGCCAATGCACAGTTGCGAAACTGCCCTTCTCTCTGTCACAGATGATATTCTAAGAGCTTGTGACTCTAAAAGGATAACAGTACTAGTGCTATTGGATTACTCGAAGGCTTTGGATACATGGAACCACCAGATGCTCTTGGATATACTACATTTTATTGGCTTGAGTGGAGAAGCAGTGAGTTTTTTCAAAGACTAGATTTCAAACCGCCAGCAGCATGTTCGAATTGGCAATAACTTGTCGGAGCCTCTTGGTCTTTCATCTCGCATTGCACAAGGTTCAATCTTAGGGCCTTTATTGTACACAATTTACACATCAAATTTTGCAAGCGTTATTGAGACTATAAAAATACATTTCTATGCTGACGATACTCAGTTGTACTTTTCTTTCATGCCAGTTGACCTTACTTCTGCCACTGACACGATGAATTGAGAAATATCTCGTGTAGTCGATCAATCGAAAAAACATTCATTGAAAATCAATGGCAACAAAACCAAATTATTATGTTTTGGGAACAAGAAAAGTCTCGATAAAGTTATCAACAATATTGAAATAATAGTGGATGGTCACGGTATTCAACCGTCAGAAAGTGCAAAAATCCTGGGGGTAACATTAGATAGTAATCTACGCTTTAAAAAGCACATCTCGAACTCTATAAGAATTGGCTATGGTAACCTGAAAGTTATATTTGGTAATCGTAGATTACTGAATAAAAATATAAAAATAATTCTCTGTGAGTCATTGGTTCTCTCGAAGTTTAACTATTGTGATGCTGTCTATGGGCCCTGTATCGATAATACCGATCAGCGTAGAATCCAGGTACTTCAAAACTCCTGTATGAGGTTGATTTGTGGTATCCGCACACGTTACAGAATCTCACATAAGCTGAAGGAACTCTCATGGTTGAATATGAGCAATGTAGAAGGATGCAAGCTTTATGCTTGTTCCATAAAATTATCACCCATCAAACACCACTTTATTGATATAATAAAATAGTGTACCGTTTTAACATCCACAATCTGAATACACGTCAGAGATCCAGACTCAATTTACCAGTCCACAGAAAAGAGAAGTTCAAAAGATCTTTCAGTTATCATATAGTAAATCTTTACAACTCTTTATCGGAACCGATCAAATCACTTTCTATAGGCTCTTTCAAAAGGAAAATTCGAAGTATGTTATTCTCAGAACAAATATAAATTTACAGAATCGATTTTTATTTTACTCATATTACACTTTCCAATGTGCAATGTATTCTCATTGGTTGTTTGCACTGCTTTTCTCTTTTTTGTTTTTTTTTGTTTTTGTTTGTTTTTGTTATTATTCATTTTTTTTAATGGTTAAGATTTCTCACAATAATTGTTGTAGGTATTACTCGAAATACTGTTATTGTCTTGTATCACTACGGGTTAGGTTGAAAAACAGAGGGCGTGATGTGTTTTCTGATGCATTTCACCCAGCTGACACCTCGCCCTTTTCCATAAATATGTATATTGTATTCATGCATATCGCACATTATGTATAGATTTTATATTCTAATGTAAATAAAGACCTATTATTATTATTATTATTATAAATTTCAAAATGAGTTGAACTTTTGCCATATATATTTCTCAGGAATTAAGGTCTGGGGGTTTCAGAGTGTTCTGATCCAGAATCTGATGATAGATCAGTGATGAAAGAATCCATAATAGGTATGTTTTTACTAATTATTTCAAGTTTCAGTTGGTCATAGTTATAGCTATGAGGGAATGATTCTTGGTCACTTACAACAGTAATGATGGAACATATTTGTGCACTTTGTGACAAAAAAAAAACATTTTAAAATCAACCGGGCATTATGTATAACTCTAATCGAATTGATATCGAAATTCTACTGAACTGGGTCCTCTCCTACGAATGAATCAATACACAATCGAAAATATCATGTCCAGAAATAAAAAAAAAAAAATATTTTTCGTTCTGCAAACGCAATTTTCAACTTAAAATTTGAAATATTTCGAAAACGGTTAGACTTGGGTATAGGACATAATACGTGAAATATGTTCAAAATAACGAAGTTGGGTTCCACATTTGGTACAACCGGAAGTGCCACAATCTTCAACATATTTTAGCCGGATACCACTTATCAACAATAGTCAACTCCCAAATTTTCGAATTTGGCCCACCTATGGTTTTCTATATATTGATCGATGCAGTTTTTTCTATACAATGTTTTATTAAAAACGAAAAACAAACTATACCATTAGAAAGTTCAGATTTTCTACTTGAAATCAGAGTATATGAAATTTCAATTTGAGATCTCGTAAGTACGTATCAGATTATAATGTTATACGACCATTTCTAAAAAATAGGTCCTCATGCGACTGACCAGGCATCCCGTGCGTAGTATGCATAAGTTCCTAAATGATTTTTTTTTCGGATAAACTGTAAATCTAACAAAAAAAAAATGCTGAATATCTTTTTGGTAGTAAAAAACTTTCCCTACATAACAGTATTTTTTGTTTTCAATTATATTGATTTGAGCCCAAAATATTCCGGGATTATGAAAATAGAAATATATTTTCGATTTTTTTTTACTTTAGGAAATTGATTGACCAATGAACTTTTTTATATCACTCTAAACTACTTATACCGGGTGGCTACGGAAGTATTGCCTACGGAATATCTCAGTTATTGTATGAAGTAGGTTTGTGAAATTTGGAGCGTCGATATAATGACATAAGAGCTAGAATTTGAGCATATTGACATGTCGAAGTTAACTTCCGGTCTGACCGGAAGTAACATCAACTTTCTTATTTTGAATGGAAACCCTATTTTTTTTTCTTTTCGCTTTATTCAGCATTCAATTCCCTTTCTAATGACATATCACAAGTTGGTATCTAACCAGAAACTAGATCAGAAAAAAATTATTATTGAAATTCACCGAGTAGGCCGTGGAAGCAAAATGAAAGCCAAAAATTGAAAAGTTGGATATGGAAACCATACGTCACTTGATAACAGTTGCTACTACTGTAATATTTTATTTTCATTCGTCGGCGTTATAAAAAGCCGCCAAAAAAAATATTGGAAAAATTGGGAAAAAAACAATACTCTGTAGGTCCATAACTTAAATAGGAACATACAACTTTTTCTTGCCTGTACTATTCAGCATAAACATTTCTTTCTAATGATATAATAGAAAGTAATTTTTTGAAATGAAATACTAAAAAATCCAATTATTATTCTTCAAATAACGAAAAAACAAATTTATCGAAAAAAAAATTGATAGGATTAAAGATAAAATAAATTCAAAACAAATGTTTGAAATGCATTCCCTCAGCGTCAATACATTTATTGACTCTGGTGATATTTTCATGTAAAACGTTTCTCAACATTTGGGGCGTGATATCTTGGAAAGCTCTGTTCTAGGCTGTGTGGAATACACCTATTTTTAAGATGCCCCCATAGAAAAAAGTCGCACGGAGTAAGATCAGGTGACCTTGGTGGCCACCTGACTGGACCATGGGTTGTTATAAGTCTCTCTTGAAAGCGATTTTGAAGATAATTTCTCGCTATTCTTGAATTATGCGGAGGGGCGCCATCTTGCTGGAAGTACATTCTCTCAGTTATTTCCGCTGGTAGGTTGTTAATGAATTCCGAAATTTCATTCGTTAAAAAATTAAAGTATCTCTCTCCGGTTAGTTGGCCTTGAAAAAGAATGGGGCCAACAATATTAGTTCCAACTATTCCTGCCCAAACATTCACACCAAATCTCTCCTGGAAGCCGCCTTGTCGAAACCGGTGCTCGTTTGCTATCGCCCAGTACCTGGAACAAAAGACCGTTCACACTTTTAGCACTTTACACTTCGATTATCGACAATAATCCAAATAAAGTACAGTACCTACCTTGTATTATTCCTGTTAAATAATCCATTGATGGTAAATCTTGACTCGTCCGTAAACAAGATATAATAGTTAAATAGGTGATTCTCAGCATTTTGTCGAAGAAACCAATTACAATATTCCAGGCGCCTTTCACCGTCATTTTCATACAAATGTTGATGCAACTGATACTTGAAGGATTTCAATCGATGTTTTTTAAAAATTTTCCTAGTAGAGTCCTTACTTATAGCTAATTCGGCGCCAATCTGCCTTGAGGAAATTGTGCTATCATATTGTACTAAAGCTAATACATTAATTTCAGTTTCCTCATTAATAACAAATGCTTCTTGGTCTTCGTGAACATCAGGCTCAGTTCTTAATTTTTCTTCAAGCCACTGGAAATACCTTCTTGACGGTTGCTGCCTCCCTGGATATCGCTCTAAATACAATCGTTCAGCGGCATAAGAATTTTTTAAACATTCACCATAAATGAGAAGCATGTCAATTTGTTCGGTTCGTGAATAACGGGGCAATTTTTGAATATTCCACTAACTGATTTCGATTTCCAAACCCTTTTAAAATGGCAGAATCATAAACACTACTTCGAACGTCAAAATGTTATGGATAGCAGCGTTCGTGACAGCTCTCATTTCTTTTTTGTTTCATTCCAAAATACATCTTAATCAGCCTACTTAATATTTTGGTTCGAATGATTATTGCAATGGAATGATTATTCTGAATAGCACAAACATCGTCCATAGGTAGATATTAGAATATCTATGGACGATGGCACAGACCAAGTACGTTTATGTTCCTATTTAACCTAGAACCTACAGGATATAATTTATCATTCCACATTATTTTTAATTTTATTTTTGCGTATGGCGATAATCTGTTTTGTTATTTGAAGAATAATAATTGGATTTTTCGGTATCTCAGTTCAAAAAATTATTTTCTATTATATCATTAGAAATGAATGGTTATGCTGAATAGTACAGGCAAGAAAAAGTTGTATGTTCCTATTTAAGTTATGGACCTACAGAGTATTGATTTTTTCCCAATTTTTCCAATATTTTTTTTGGCGGCTTTTTATAACGCCGACGAATGAAAATAAAATATCACAGTAGTAGCAACTGTTATCAAGTGACGTATGGTTTCCATAGCCAACTTTTCAATTTTTGGCTTTCATTTTGCTTCCACGGCCTACTCGGTGAATTTAAATAATAATTTTTTTCTGATCTAGTTTCTGGTTAGATACCAACTTGTGATATGTCATTAGAAAGGGAATTGAATGCTGAATAAAGCGAAAAGAAAAAAAAATAGGGTTTCTATTTAAAATAAGAAAGTTGATGTTACTTCCGGTCAGACCGGAAGTTAACTTCGACATGTCAATATGCTCAAATTCTAGCTCTTATGTCATTATATCGACGCTCCAAATTTCACAAACCTACTTCATACAATAACTGAGATATTCCGTAGGCAATACTTCCGCAGCCACCCGGTATAAAAAAAAATTACATTGCTAATTACTTGTGCTTTTAGTGTAAAATTTACTCCACCAACTGGGCTAGTAATCGTAGAGAAATATTTATTTTCTGCAACTTTTCGTCCCCACATAAAATGACTTCCTTTTATTATGAACAAACCGGTCAAAAATACGACTCCAACAAATCGAAAAATAAATGGAAAAATATTGAAATGTGCACAAGCATTCGGAATTAACCCTTCATTTAAAATGCATGTAAACTTGCACCGGGTGCATTATAATTGGAGGCGGATTAGTGCATTATCTCCTCACGTTACCCAATTACAGGGACCTGATATACACACATGTGAATACGAACTTCGTCCAGATAACTTTTTAATGAAATTTCCAAAATGCTTGTGTTGGATTTACTGGTGTATAGATCTCGTAACTGAATCATTTGCACATCTGATGGTCTACGTGTGATCATGTCAATCAGTGAGTAGTGGCAGTATTCAAAGTTTAATAATCCTACAGGTTTATTCATATATTATATCACAACACTCGCTCCATAAATCAAAAAAATTAATAACATAATAAATTTAAAAAGGATCCAAACACTCATAGGGAAGAGTACAAAAAATATAAAAATCACCTGAACCTCTTGATCAAAAACACTAGAATAATTATTACAAATAAAAAATTAACAAGAATAAATACAATAACAAGAATATTTGGAAGACTATTAATGAAATTGTTCCATCAAAAAATTAGCATATACGGCTTACTGATGGTAGATCTGTAGACAAAGATTTGGATATTGCAAACTCTTTAAATGATTATTACGTTAATGTAGGTATGGAAATGGCTAATAAAATAACTCCCCCGAAAGAAATACTATGCAGACCTGAGCCCACACTCCAATCACTTTTCCTGCAACCTACCAATCATACAGAAATTGAAAAAATAATACTGAACCTGAAAATGAACAAAGCCCCTGGCTATGACCTCATCAAAGCCGAAACACTGAAACATATCTCTGGACAAATATGGCATCAGTTAGCATATCTAATTAACTTAATAATGCAAAATGGCTATGTCCCCAATGAATTCAAACTGGCGGTGGTCAAACCTGTATATAAAAAAGGGGATACAACTCTACCAGTCAACTATAGGCCTATTTCGCTGATTACTACACTGACAAAAATTTTTGAAAAAGCTATGAAAGAGAGATTAGAAATGTACCTGAAAAGGTTTAAACTATTATCTGAAGAGCAATTTGGATTTAGGGATGGTAAAGCTGTCGATGATGGCTGCCCAGCCCTGTGTATATTCCTAGATCTCTCCAAGACGTTCGACACAGTAGATCATACCTTGCTACTAGAATATTTACGTGTCCCACTGCAGCCTTAGAGGTAATGCTAAACCTTCCGCCATTGCACCTATGTGTAATGTGTAATGAAAGAAGCAGCAAGCAGTGCCTTCAGACTGAGCCAGAAAAAACTTAAAAGCGGGAAATCTGGTTGGACACTTAAAGATATTGGAACACATTCCCCTAGAAGCCATGTCTAAACCGACAGATTTCATGCCAGTTAGGTACGACTTCGAAATGCAGTTTGAAGCGGTCATAAATAGCCACCAAATATGCTCAGAGAACGGACCTCAACTGGTAAGGGATGCATCAGTGCGGTACACAGATGGATGAAAGGGGTTGGAGTGGGCGTTACAGGACCAAATTTTAGTCTCTCAAAACCCCTTGGTAACACCCCAACCATCTTCCAAGCAGGAGTACATGCTATAGAATTATGTGCCCAGGAATGCCTTGAAAGAGTCACTCGAAGGGCAGAAATCTATATACTATCAGATAGCCAAGCAGCACTAAAAGCTCTGAGGTCATACACCTGTGAGTCTAAGCTGATTTGAGACTGTAAAAAATCCACAAGGTAAACCCGGTATCTCCCTCGTCAGCCTTTAACCAACCAACCAACCATGCATAAGTTCCTAAATGTTTTTTTTGCGTACAAACTATAACTCTGACAAAAAAAGTGCAAGAGATCCTTTTGGTAGAAAAATCTAACATTACTAGATAGTTCATTTTATTTCTCATTGTATTTATCCCAGACAAAAAATATTCTAGGATATTGAAAATAAAAATATTTTTTTTACTCAAGGAAATCGGTATACTTTAAACTGATTATTAATTAGATTGCTAATTACTAGTTCTCGTGACCTACGTCAACTGGACTATCCACACAATCAAACTTTCAATCAATGATTTTTTGTTGCTTCTTCTTAAAACATCACTGAAATATCTCGAAATATTTACTATTGTGTTTATGTTACATCTTAAAACATTCTCAGGTCGAAGACAGAAGTGGAGGCAGCCCGACGTGAGATTAAAATAATTTTCCTGCTTTGGGCGACTCTAGGCATCCTCACTCTATAATTACAAAAGATCCGGTACGGGGTAATAACATCTTTGATGTTTATTAATTCTAATGAAAATATTCCTTCGCTAGCTACCGGTGTACCGGCGAAGAGGAATATTGACTGAACTTAATCATCGAATATTACAATCGTGTTCGGATCCAATTATCCGGTTTTGAGGAGGAAATTATCGAAATGAATACTTGAGATAATAATAAGAATAATAGTCTTCCTTATTATACATTCAAATTAATTTTCCAACAGGCATAGTTTGTGGAAGTCAGGTTGAGCTATTATTCTTATTCGTATTCCTGAGAAACTATCGAGTTATAATATACAGTGTGTCCCACTTCTCATGGAAACATCCCCCCTATTTTCCGTAATAACTGAGGTAGAATAATGAAACTCTCAGGACTGGTGGAAATGCTAAAAATACCACACCTATCTTTCTATCAGACGCTAAAAAAGTATGAACAATTATTCTCAGATAGAGAAAGATCAATGCTGACACCACACCACAACAAGCCACCGCCCCTTTATGGACTAACAAAAATCCACAAGGCAGAAGTTCCTTTGGGACCGATAACCAGCTCTAGAGACTCAGCTACCTACAATCTAGCCAAGTTCCTACTGCCAATTATCCAACAACTGCAAGGCAATACCTCGACGTTTGTGAAGAACTCCAGGCACTTCGTAGAGATCCTGGAAGGGGTCAGAGTAGTACTAGGAGACCAATTCGTCAATTTTGACGTGGAAAGTCTCTCCACTAACGTCCCGGTGGAAGAGGCCTTACAAACAATTCGGAAAAATCTGCAAGAAGACACAGAGCTGAAGAACAGGACGAACCTACCAGTACGTGGCATTTTGGACCTGCTAGAATGCTGCCTGCGAAATTGTTACTTTCAAGAAAAAGTCTGCTTTTTCTCCCATAAAGACGGACTACCGATGGGATCCCCATTACCATTGGTAGCAAACATCTATATGGAATGGTTTGAAACTTTTGCTACAGAGACAGCCCATAAGAGACCCCAGATGTGGTTGAGATATGTTGAAGACACGTTTGTCATATGGAATCACGGTGACGAGGAACTTGACGTCTTTTTGGAACATCTGAATGACATCAGAAAGTCCATAAACTTCACTATGGAAAAGGAGACCAAAGACGGTTTACCTTTTCTAGACGTGAAAGTTCAAAAGAACAATGAAAAGTGCCAAACATCAGTATACAGAAAGCCGGCTCACACCGGACAATACCTGAACTTCGAATCGAACCATCATGGTGCTACAAAGAGAGTGGTTGTTCGATCGCTGGTGGACCGTGCCTACAACCTATGTAATACAGATGAAAGTCTTACCATCGAATTGGACAATATCAAGAAAGATCTGCGACGAAATGGATATCCCAAAAAACATATAGAAGAGGTTCTAGCCCGTAGGGGGGATAAGAACAAGAAACCAGACGAGCCGACACAAGCCTGTGCGTTACGTATGTTAGAGGTCTATCGGAAAGAATAAGGCGAATTGGGTCGAAATACAAAATACGGACATGTTTCAAGTCAGGTAACACTATTCGCAGCCATCTCACAAAGACGAGACTACGTAACGCTGACTCCAAAAACTGCATCTACCGCTTCCCTTGTGAATGCGGTGAAGCTTATCTTGGATAAACTAAAAGACCACGTTAGACTCGCTGAACACAAGAGAAACACTCAACGAGGAGAAACATCAAAGTCAGGGATAGCGGATCATGTCTGAACGACCCAACACTGCATAAAATGGACTGAAGCTGAAGTCATCCATAAAGAAGAGGGCTGGTATAGAAGAAAGTTTAGAGAAAGTGCATATATTATGAACAACAAAGTCTTCAGTGAATCTAGCATAGAAATCCGTAATGTGTGGAAACCCTTAATTAGTGGCATGGATCAATTGAAATTGCGATAAGAATTAACAATGCTGTACCGGAGGGGCCCGGCACTGTAATTTACAAGCTCACCTGAATACCGGCAAATTACCCCTAGGGTAATGACACAAAATTATCCATAGCATATGCAAGAAGTATCCTTGAGATTGTTGCATTATACACTTGATAACGACTGTAGATTTTACCAGTTGAAACGTCGTGATTAAAAATTGCAGAGAATTGATTTTTTTTTGTTCTTTTTTAGAGAATGAAAGTCCAGAATAACCTTACTCAAAGTGAAACATTGTCAACCACTTATAAACTATTGGCAAATGTTTATTTTCTAAATTTTCAACAATTTGTGATTTTCTTATTGTACTTGAGTATTTTTCTTGCTTGATTGATTATATTTTAACATTTTTCATTCAAAGTTTGATTTGCAATTTATTTTGTTCGTCTTATTAACATTTGTCATCTACCTGTCATTCACTTTCATTTTTTTTTCTGAATTTTTGTTTGAGAATAATTTAATTTTCAATTTGTTTTCCCTCGTGGATTCTTTTTCCAAATTTGAATCTCCTTTTCTAATATCTTGATTTTTTTTAAATATGTGCTATTCGATTGGGTTTTCTGATTTAGACTTCTCGAACGAAGAATGAAACTCATCTGCTACCTCTCTGATCTTGATAAATGATTGGAACGGCTATGGTTCAAAGGAAAAGTTAACAAGTTCAGACAAAATGAAAACATGACAGCATGTTTTTATACAATCTTTATAACTCCTTTATTTGAATCTATCCATATAATAACAATATCTAGCATTACGCTCAACTAGTTTATGTTCATCTATCTGCATTTACTATTATCATACATAAATTGAGTTATCGTTCATTCCATCAGAATTTGAGGCCATACACAGAATCCACATTACCCGACAGAATATCACCAACGAATTTCTCTAGCAAACGCAACCCCAAATTTGACAAATAACGATATGGTGCGGTTTCCGCACTATCTTGTACCAGATCATTAGTGGTCGGGAACGCAAACTTCGAGGCATTTATATTAGCATGACCAGCTAGTTCCAGTGCTGAGGAAGTACACAGGAGTTAACACAAATGTTATTAGTTACTTAGTTGTTTGCAAACGACGTTACTGGATTTCTATAGAATGTGGGTCATCGATATGCAGGAGTGTCCGATCTTCTCTAATTGAATGCTGGGGAGTTTCTATAATTATCTATGCATTAATTGTGTATTAATTTAATCATGTACGGAGTCATCATTGAGATGTTCATATTCAGAGGGTTACAGAGGCCTCTGCCCCTGGTAGCACTTAATGATTGTAATCTCTTCAGGTTCTATCCAAACCATTCTCTTAAAATGGTAGTTCTGATCATAAGGGTCTTTGGTGGAATGGTGGACACACTGCTCTCGAACCTGAAAATCATACTAGCTTGCCATAATCAAAGAAAATAGAATCTCTCTTACTAATTCCAAAAACAATTCTGAGTACAATAACTTTCAAAGATCGAAGGTACTCGTGCAGAAACCTTTTTCTATTCTGTCACCTCGCTTTATATTTTCAAATGTGTAATATTTGTAAAAAAAATATCTCTATTCACAGTGCATCTTGTGATATTGTCAATTACAATATGAGATCTATGTCGGTAATTAGACTACCCCCCGTAGACTTAACTTATCGGCAGAAAGTTGTACTGTAATGCCTCAAAAGTTATATAATCACTTACCAAATGCCCTGAAAAATGTATGTAATGTCAAAACTTTTAAATGTGAAACAAAAAAACTGCTACTTCAGCACTCGTTGTACTCATTAGATGAATAGTTTAATATAAATTTATTGACTAACATGCGCTAATTGCTGTTTACTCAAGTAATGTGTGTTTGTAGATGTAACTGGAAGTGTCATATTTAGTATTAGTGACTTGTCCACATTTCAAGTAATGTGACCATATTGGATTGAATAAATAAATAAATAAAATAAATAAATAAATAAATAAATAAATAATTTGGCAGAAATCTTGGCCGGATGAATGCAGGAGGACATTATCCTTGTCTCACATCGTCTGCTCAAGGCACATGATTATCCGACCCACTAGTCACTTGGTTCTTTGAGTAATGACAGGGTCCGACTGGGATATTCATAAGGAAAAAATTGTGAACTTCACTCTGAAATATAGAACACTATATATAGAAATATATCTCCTGTAGTTAAAATATCGATAAGTGCAAAAGGACTTGTTTCAATTCAAAAGGACATTAGAGGCACATACAATTTTAAACCAAATGATACTAATGACAACTCAATTACAATATTCTTACTAATATTATAAGAAGTGAATAAATACAAATGATTGTATGAAATAAATTCTGTGAGGGTTTTTTGGGATTATTGGCTATTCTTTTAATATCGTTGAATAGTTGCCTACTATCTGTAAAAAAAATTCAATTGATTCAATATCGTAGTTTTCAGTAAAAACTTCGAAATACAATATAGTTTTTTATCGCTAGAATCGATTTAACTGGAATATTGGGATTGCAATATATATTCTAGATGAAAACTATATGTAGACAATATTGTTTTACCGATATTGGTAAAAATTATTCAACCAATATTGACCCAATATTATGTGACAATCTACACTCAAAACAGGTTCAATCAATATTCCACCAATATTATCAATATAGTATTGTTTTTTGAATATTCACCCATTATTATTTTTTCATTCATAATATCTATATTGGCTCAATATGAAACCAAAATTCAGACTGGATTATGATGACAGGAAAAGTAGTAGATAGTAGCAAATTGATTACTTTGTTAATATTTATTTTTTATACTGCTCTTTTATTCCATAACTATGAGGATATATTGGTTAGCCTAGACCAGTTCCCTGCATAAACAAATTATTGCGTTACCATAGCAACGAACAATAACTCATTAGAAGTGTCAGTGTAAAGTTTGACGTCAAAAAAGTAAACCAGAGTTACGCAACAAATTAAATATGTCCACCGAAATTGTGGAAATCGAAAAAATCGAGCCATCATCAAGTACCTTTATTCAAAAGGGTCAAGAGTTAAGCAGATTTACGAAGATATGCTTAACACCCTTGGTGTTCAATGTCCTTCGTATGCGACCGTGAAAAATTGGACTGCAAGCTTCAAAAGAGGTAAATTTTCCATTGAAGATGATGACCAATCGGGAAAGCCAGTTTCTGTGTCAGTCCCCGAAAATATCGATGCAGTTCATGACATGATTTTAACAGACCGTCGGATTGGACTAAAATGGATATCCGAAGCACTGAATATTTCATACGAACGCTTTCATCATATAGTTCACGTCAATTTGGACATGAGAAAAATTGCTGCAAAATGGATCCCCAAATGTTTGAATGTTGACCAAAAGCGTGCAAGGGTAGTAGCATCGCGTTCGATCTGTGCTTGATTTGAAAACGATGAAGACTTCTTAAACGGAATTGTTACTATGGATGAGACTTGGGTACCTTTCTACGATCCAGAAACAAAGCAACAATCGATGGAATGGCGACACTCCATTTCTCCAAGACCTAAGAAGTTTCGTGTCCAAAAATCTGCTGGAAAAGTTCTAGCTTCAGTTTTTTGGGATTGCCATGGAGTAACCATGATTGATTCATTGGATAAGGGTAGAACAATAACTGGAGATTACTATTCGACATTACTGACCACTCTACGGGAAACAATTAAAGAGAAAAGACGCGAAAACCAACATAACAGAAACAAAACTTGGATTTTCAACAAATTAACAACAAATCTGATACTTTTCATCAACAAAATGTGTTGTGTTGCAGCAACTTTTCGCGGTCCTGTTGGAAGGCATTGATCATCAAAGGGTTTCTGTTTTGTTGTCACTGCTGGCAACATTTTCGGTGCTGTGTGATGTGTGACAGAAACCCCTCCAGTATGTCTTCGCGGACTCCTTGGTGTTGTAAATGATATCAGAAAATAAAAATGCAGTATGTCTGGTGAACTGGTATATCAAGCTATGATTGAAATCTACAGTTTTCAAAAATCTTAGTGGTACCGTCAAGCATTCTACCACATAGCATATCAAAAATTGGTGTATTTTTTCATAGATCTTAGGGCTAAACATCAGGTGTATTAAATCTTCAAAGTTCTCGCTGGATGGTCCAAGTTTACATTTTCACATAACTCCAATGTCAACTCGTGGAATCGTAATGATTACACTAATTCCGAGTTGTGAAGTCGGAATTATACTAATTCCGAGTTGCGAAGTCGGAATTTGGCTAATTCCGAGTTTTGAAGTCGGAATTATACTAATTTCGAGTTGCGAAGTCGGTATGCAGAGATATCTTCAAAAATTTAAATATTCTGTTATGAGTACCTACGAACATCCTCGAAGCATGTTGTTTCATTTTCAAAAATAAGGCTACTTATAATGCCATCAGAACACAGCATGAACATGATACCAGACGAAAAAACTTTATTTTACTCCACCGGCATAACACCGTTCGGTATCAGAAAAACTTTGAATATATTGGTTGCAGGTGCTATAATTCTCTGGCGGATCACATAAGGAATGCACCTTCTTTAACGATTTTCAAAAATCGCCCGAAAAAACATTTACTCCTCAAAAACTGCTACACCATAGAAGAATGTTTTAACTAGGAAACTTCCTAATCTTAAGTGTGACAGGTAGTCAACATATTTTTCATGTGTGCTTATTAATGTGTATTTTTGTGTGTAAACAAGTGTATATTTATGTGAATATGTGTAGACCAAAATGTTTTCAATCTATAGTGAATTATGATGATTTCTTAAATTGCCTACATACCTTTACCTTTTTGACATTTTTCACAATTTCCCTGTATTTTTTACAAGACAATTGATGAAATAAATATATTATTATTATTATTATTATTATAGGGTAATACCGAGTTGTGAAGTCAGAATTATACTAATTCCGAGTTGCAAAGTCAGAATTAGGGTAATTCCGAGTTGTGAAGTCAGAATTATACTAATTCCGAGTTGTAAAGTCAGAATAATTATACTAATTCCGAGTTGCAAAGTTAGAATTATACTAATTCCGATTTGTGAAGTCGGAATTATACTAATTCCAAGTTGTGAAGTCGGAATTAGGTTTATTCTGTGTTGTGAAGTCAGAATTATACTAATTCCGAGTTGTATAGTCGGAATTATACTATTTCCAAGTTGTAAAGTCGGAATTATACTAATTCCGATTCGTGAAGTCGGAATTATACTAATTCCGAGTTGCAAAGTCAGAATTAGGGTAATTCCAAGTTGTGAAGTCAGAATTATACTAATTCCGAGTTGTAAAGTCAGAATAATTATACTAATTCCGAGTTGCAAAGTTAGAATTATACTAATTCCGAGTTGTAAAGTCGGAATTATACTAATTCCAAGTTGTGAAGTCGGAATTAGGTTAATTCTGTGTTGTAAAGTCGGAATTATACTAATTCCGATTCGTGAAGTCGGAATTATACTAATTTTGAGTTGCGAAGTCGGAATTAGATGAATTAAATTTTTTTATTCTTTGTGGCCCTTCTGCGCTTTCGTGTTGCCCTTCTGCGCTTTCGTAGTTTATCGCTATTTTAACGGATAATTTGAGATTATGTCGAAAAGTGTTTGACACAAAAGTTTTAGATTACTTTATCTACAACTTTTCCATTGCACATTTTCCGCGAAGAGGTTATATTTCGCCGCAGATCCCTAAAAACCGTTTTCAACCCCTAAATTGCATCCCCATTTCTCCATTTTGAGTGTTCTCGTGTTTGATTTTTTTTCTCAAAGTTGAAACCTCAACATTCCCCACCAGGTCCTTGTCTGTTACTTTTTTTCTCATTTTAGGCGTTTAAAATTCGTTTTGGCACTATATCACGAAATTTTAAAGTGATTTTTGCACTGTTTTCTTGAGATACCGAGGCACTGTCAGTTAACTATATCTTGCGAACCAATCCGTGGACTACTTCAACAAACTGAATATTACGGAGATTACTCTCGTGTCAGACAAATGCGACAACTCAAAAATGCAAATCGAGTAGAAATTTACATGCAACTCTCCAGTATCCAGCTCTGAGCTCGTAAGATATTAATAAAATCTCCATCAGCGTAAGTAAGTACACGCATTTACATGAATTAAACGGAACCAGTGCATGTCGCTCCTGAATTCGAATTTAATTCTGATTAAATAACGAACCTATGGCTATAAATCCGTCCCGAAGAAGCGTTTAACTTTTTGTATCAAGACAAATTTTAGGCCATTTATACATGCGAAATAACCGCCATTGCTGTTAGACACGTGAACGGCTGAATGAATTGCATTATCCACAAGTGAATTCGCAGCTACTTTGCGAGATCGATGTCGAGGTTTGCTTCACAAATTCGAAGAACGACTCGCAAATACTTCTGTCCTGATTATCCCATCAATATGCTCTCGAGAAAAACTTGGTTTGTGTTTATGCAAAACAACACTTTATGCTGAATATGTTTAGATACTTGTTTTAAAAATTATTAGAAGTTATTGTCTGCTGGATAATGTAGAATTACAAATTTTCATCCTGTAGAGTCCGGCTATCCGTAGAGGAAAGGGACCTAATATGAGACACCTTTTTATTTTTTTGAATAATTTTGCACAAATTTAACGTTTAGAAGTGGCTTTATTTCTAAAGGATAGATCGTTGTGTATACTTCACACCCTAACAAATCAAATTTATTAAAAATGTTAACTATTTTTGTAAAGTGGTAATAAATTTTTAAAAAATCACTTTTGTCATTTTCAAGATTGGTCTCCTAATATGAGATAGGGTTCCTAATAAAAGACTGTCTCATAATAGGATACCAAAAAATAAAAAGAAGTACTGAAAGAATATAATATATTGTTTTATTTCAGAAGTAATCAAAATGAGAGTCAAAAGTAACAACACTAAAATTTAATCGAACAAAAGTTTTTTTTTCCTTGTTATTTCTCGCATACAGGGCAAACAAATGTTGTGCCATCAACTTCGCCGCAATTTTCGTGGCATCACTGAAAACAAACGATACATCTAGCCCACTTTTCTCCACGGGTGTCTTCGGAAAATCTTTCCTGACAAAAACGACACTCTGCAGCATTGTAATCCTCTTCATCAGTCGAGTCATCATAATGCACAGAAGTTTCTGAATCTGAGCTGCTCGATGTAATTTCAGCCTTTTCGGTACTTTTAGTCTTGGATTTTTTATCTGTTGTTCCCAAAGAGTTTGGTGTCACATCTTTCTTTTTTTTTAGTTTCTTGGCAATGGATTCTTCCAAGTTTTTTTTTTAAATGGAGTAGATGTTATTAAACTTGCTTTGCCTTTTCTTTTATTAGAATTTTCACCATGATTTGAAGAATTTGATGGCACTGGACAAACGTCTTTTGGAGAAACTAGCAAAAGTTTATCACTTTTGTCTGAGCACTTGTTGTGGGCTGCTGAATCTGAGCTGCTCGATGTAATTTCAGCCCTTTTGGTACTTTTAGTCTTGGATTTTGTATCTGTTGTTCCCATAGAGTTTGGTTTCACATCTTTCTCTTTTTTAGTTTCTTGGCAATGGATTCTTCCAAGATTTTTTTTTATATGGAGTAGATGTTATTAAACTTGCTTTGCCTTTTCTTTTATTAGAGATTTCACCATGATTTGAAGAATTTGATGGCACTGGACAAACGTCTTTTGGAGAAACTAGCAAAAGTTTATCACTTTTGTCAGAGCACTTGTTGTGGGCAGAGCCTGATGATATTGATGGATTTGCCATAGTTTTTCTGGACTCTGCAGGAACATCCACAACTAAATCTGATGACACATTTGAAATATTGTTGTCATTTAATGAAATATCTGCAACTTCATTTTCAATATCAGTTCTTTCTTGTGTAGGTAGATTTTGCTCTTCTTCCAAAAAGTCAGTTTCTCTAAAAACATGTCTGTTACAAGGAAAGATACCTGTTTTTCTAAATGAATTAATCGATGCCTCCATTGTTGCAGCCCGATTATAAGCTTTCCCAAATAGCGAGCAGATGTTGGTGTGTGACACAACTTTTCCTGGGTTGTTTTTGAGAAATGTCTCTATTTCTTGAGCATAATATGTATTTAGTAGTGCCATGAAGTGCGCCATGCATTGGATGTTCCGACATATTTTTAAGAGGAAACACTATCAAGGGCGGAACAAAAGTACCAGAAGCGTTCATGGATGTCACAACGGTGAGGAGTTTTCCCCTCTCTTGTGATGTTATGGCACAAACCTGTTTTTTCCTTTCAAGCCGATGATTTTGCTTTGTTTATGCTGCACAACCGTAATGCCTGTTTCGTCGACATTAAATAATCTATGTGAAGAAAAATTAATTTTTTCCATCTCCTTCTCAAATATGTCAAAAAAGTGCGCAACGTTTTCGGCGTTAAACCCTTTAACTGTCGCAGCAGATATTGCCTGTGGTGTACGTACAGACAACTGCGGGTGCCTTCTTAAAAAACCCCTGAGCCATTTTTGACCTGCAGATTCCTTTCCTGTGCTAAAAGGATGCTTTGAGCCATTTCTGATTGCTAACTGAAATGCCATATATTTGACATCTCTCCTCCGAAGACCGTAATATTTTTTTTCCATTTCAATGCAGTAGTCTGCTAACTGCTTCTCCAAAACATCAGGTAAAGCTTGTTTCCTACCCAAAGCTATTTTTACGAGGTCCTCTGCACGTCTGTTATCTTTTACATATCGTTTAATGGTTTCTGAAAAATAAAAAAATTTGATAAAAAAATTAAACAATAACTAAAAAAGCTAGGCTTACCTTTCGGAACATTGAATGTTTTAGAGGCCATCAGGTACCCCATCTCCTTGTTCCTTACCGTTTTAACAACCCTTATCATGGCATTTTTATCCCACTGCTTCCTTTTTTTCTTGTCTCTAGGCATCTGCAAACAGCTTTCGTTGAAATTATTTAAAGAAGAAAGTTCTCCTAATATGAGATACCTCATATTAGGAGCACCAAGGTATCTCATATTAGGAATCTCTTGTGAAAATTCTTTACATATTTTTTTCTCAAAAATTAATTGAGTTACCACACGTTTTATATGTTTAAACAATAAAGCAACTCCAATACAACAAAGCAAATATAACAAACTTAATTGTTTCCTCACCTTTTCAACAAAAAAATCACGTCAAACTGAACACTTATGAAATTTCGGTATTGCAATAATGCGTAAAACCACGTACACGTGGCGGGTCGTAAGAGCAACTGAAAATAAATCTAGCTGATCTAACATTTGATGTTCCGATGAATTAGTTTTAGCGGTTGTCGCTAGATGGAGACTCTTACTAGGTGAGAAAATACGGTATCTCATAATAGGATGCTATCTCATCTTAGGCCTCCTTCCTCTAATCTAGCTACATAATGCATTGAACCACATTACCACAATTAACACCAGATAATAACTATTTCGCAGTTCTCCGAATAATGTTGAGATTTGGCAATAATGCATTAGCAGTAGGGTTGACCGTTGCAGAAAACTGTAATTTATATGGAAATGTTATAAAAGATCGCTGTAACTATTGGCGAAAGAAAATAAGATGGCAGCGCCACCTATAGCAAGACTTTGAACTACGAATCACGGACAAAGGTTTTTGACTTTACACGTGTTTATATGGCGTTTTGACGATCTGTACTCCTATTTTCAAACAATTTGTGAAAATTTGTGATTTCTATAACTAAAAAGTGATTGCGTTTCTATTGAAAGACTCTAAAGAACGTTTCAGTAAGGTGATTCAAAGATATTTCATCTCCGATTAGTTTTGAATGCTTCTGCAATTCAAGGTTGTATGGCGCTTTGACGATCTGTTCTACTATTTTCAAACAATTTGTTAAAATTTGTGATTTCTTTAACTGAAAAGTTATTGTGTTTCTATTAAAAGACTTGAACGATAGTTTCAGTGTAGTTTACAAACATTTTACTTGTTTTTAATGTTTTTGGAGGTAATGATTTGCGATCAATTATTGATCTGATTCATTCATCAGTCTGTCAAACAAGCATGATTCTTCGATATTATTTAGCTTGCCAATTTTGAGTTTCAAAATCCATGCTTTCCTTTGGTCCATTTCTTCAATCTGGTCGAACCAATTGGTGATTTTTTAACCTTGCTTTCATTCTTGGGGGAAATTTGTGATATCCCACATTTTCCTTCTTGCCATATGTCTTGCATCCTGGGACTGAACAAATAGGATTGTATTTTCCCATATTTGGCAGTCTATCAACAGTATAAACCAAAAAAATACGAACAGAAACAGAAATCGAGTATGGAAATATCCTTAATCAACAGAATGAATCAGATCAATAACTCACAAATCATGACTTCAAAAAACACGTAAAATATTTGTAAACTACACTGAAACTATCGTTCAAGTCTTTTAATAGAAACACAATAACTTTTCAGTTAAAGAAGTCACAAATTTTCACAAATTGTTTGAAAATAGGAGAACAGATCATCAAAACGCCATGCAACCTTGAATTGCAGAAGCATTCAAAACTAATCGGAGATGAAATTCCTTTAAATCACCTGACAGAAACGTTCTTTAGAGTCTTTCAATAGAAACACAATCACTTTCTAGTTAGAGAAATCACAAATTTTCACAAATTGTTTGAAAATAGGAGTACAGATCGTCAAAACGTCACATAAACACGTGTAAAGTCAAAAACCTTTGCCCGTGATTCGTAGTTCACAGTCTTGCTATAGGTGGCGCTGCGATCTTATTTTCTTTCGCCAATGGTATGGAAAACATATCTTGTCAGTGCCATCTTACAGTTCAGAAACGCGAAATATTTGACTTTATAATATGAACCTTAAGGTGTTATATATAAACATATCATACTCGACAAAGCTCTATCGAGATTGTTCCGTTTTCTATCAAATGTAACTATACTTCACAGATCTCATGCCACACTTGAATATATTTTTACCTCATTTCCATTTTATCTGCAACTTACATACCGTTGACATCAAGGAGCGCGCTGTCGTGATTTATATTTCAATTATATTTTATTATATCTTATGTTGGTTATGATGTATACGTATGGAATGCCAGGAACTTTTCTGGTATTATCTGTGATGGCCATCATGCGAAAGAGCAGACAAATGACGTTTTTTGCTCCTAACTATTCCATTTGATTCTTTTTTCATGAGAACTTTGCCAGATATAACATTAGGTTGTTACATAATTGGTTGGTATAGATGCGTATCTTTCACTGAGTGGTTTCTGTTGAGATTGAACATGTTTTAGAACTGAAAACAATCCACCCTTCAAAATATCAAATTCCCACAAAAGAGCTAGAACTCGTCTACTTTAACCCAGATACTCCCACCGTTCTTTTAAAAGACATACGAAAGATTTCTATGAAACTCACGTTTCAGCATTTTCTGATAGTTGGCACCATATCTCATTATTTAGTACTGATATTCGTAAACAGAATATACGTTGGTACTCCAAAATCTCACGATATATAATCAAAAAAGTGCGAATTCTGCAAAGAATTTTTTTGTGACCTAACATGGCTAACTGGAGGTGAGTAAATTTGCTATTATAATAAAATTTTATGCAAACAGGGCTGTTATAACTAAGAAGTGGTATACTAATGCGGTGTTCATACAAAATTGAGGTTAGATAAATCAATTTGAAAGAAACTACACTAAGAAAACATGCATGTTCTTTTAAAAGAACAGTGGGAAAATCAGTTACCATTATTACATTTTTCAGTTATTGGAAGAGACCCATGAAACTTCATGAGTTATTGGAAGAAATCGAAAATGACGACTCAAATATTCCAGAAGATATCGTTTTATTTCCGCCAACGAACGATATCGATACAGATGAGGATTCAGGGGAGGAAGATAATGTGAATTTGAACAATCTACTCGGGGGTCAACTACTAACTGAAATAGAAGTTGTTGGTGCTGGGTCAGAATCCGAACACAATTCAGATAGTGAAGACGATTTGCCGTTATCAATTTATGGAACGAAAATAGTGGGAGACAAAATCGTAAAGAGAAAAAGGATTTACAAGTGGTGCAAGCAAGATTTGAATCGTCAAATAATTCCCTGGAAAAACGCAAACGGACCGAAACAACTGTTTACCCCTTTGGAAGCATTCTCTTTATTTTTCAGTGACGATGTATTCGATTTGCTCATACAATATACGAATATATATGCTCAATGCCATAATCGAAATGGGGATATTACAAGAAATGAAATGCGATGTTTCTTTGGAGTTCTTTTACTCAGTGGATATACATGTCACCCAAGGCGCTCGATGCTTTGGCAAAATTCCAAAGATACAAATAATATATTAGTTTCTGAAGCCATATCTAGAAATCGCTTCGACTTCATAATGCAGAATATTCATTGCTGCGATAATAATAATTTGGTTCTGAATGATAAATTCGCAAAACTAAGACCTCTAATTGAAGTTCTGAATAAAAAATTTATTGCAATGGCCCCAATGGAAGAAGCACACAGTATTGATGAATCAATTATTTCAGTTTCAGTTTCAGTTTATTGACATTCAGAAAATTTACATCAATTGTTACAACATTTTTGTGATTCACCCCAGGAAACAGGAGACCCACCTAAGCAATTAATATGCTTGTGTTGTGGCGTTACTGGATCCCGGCGTGGACTAGATTAACTAAATACCTAAATAATTAATTGGCAGTACATATAATTCAAAACTACAGTATAAGGATGCAGAAGTAGATTTGAAGCGATTGAAAGAGAGAGAAAGGAAGGGAAGAAAAAATAAAGAGGGAGAAAGAGAGGGAACGAGAAAGAGAGAGAAACGAGAGTGAACGAGAGAGAGAGAGAGAGGGAGAGAAAGAGAGGGAGAGGGAGTGAGAGAGAGAGAAAAAGAGAAAGATATAGAAGGATATAGAAGGAGAGAGAAAGAGAAAGTATGAACGAGAACGGGAGAGATGGACATTTAGGGTTTGATGTTATTTTGTGCATGGATTTGGAGAAGTGGAGAGACAGATTTTATTATTCTCCTGTTTTCTAAAAACAAAGTCTTATATATTCATTTTGAAGTATAAACTTTTTGATTGAAGTTGTGTAATTAGATAGACGATATAGATTTTTTACGTCATAAGGCAAGTAGTTATAAAGTTTTGGTCCAAAAAAGAAGATAAATCTTTGTGTGTGAGTTTTTCTATAAATTGGTAAGGCAATCGACTTATTTTCGACGGATCTAGTGTGTTTTGTATTAAGGGTGACATATCTATCTTTATTATGGAACATCCAAACCAAGCACTGGTAGATATAAAGACCTCTTATATCCAATATTTCCCTATATAGCTGATTGGTAGAAAAAAGCTTGTTTTTTTTATATATTATTTTCAATAATGTGTTTTGTGTTGACTGAGGTTTCGAGATTGTGTTATTGAATAAGCCCCCCCAAGCTGTAATGCAATATCTAATAACAGACTCCGCCAGTGAGTTGTATAATATCAGTAGATTTTTTTTATCCAGGATATCTCTTATGCTATAGAATTTATGGATTAGTTGTCTTAACCTTTTTGTAACATGTGCACTATGTTCATCCCACCTTAGATGCTGATCGAGTATGATACCGAGATATTTGATATTTGATGTTTTTTCTATATTAGGACAGTTGCATATGTTTACGTTATTACAACCATGTATCATGAGTGAGTTGTAATGAGGCTGTTCGGTTTTGTAAAGTGAAAATGAAATGAATTTAGTTTTTTTTACATTTAAACTTAAAAGATTGTGGTTAAGCCAAATTTTAAGATTTTTAAGGTCTTTTTCTGAGTCATCCTGTAATTGTTGCCACGAGTTTCCCCTATATATAATTGCTGTGTCATCAGCATATGAGACTATAGTTCCTTTGAAATTATTAATTGATACAATACTGTTAATATATATGAGAAAGAGTACTGGGCCCAGTACTGTTCCCTGAGGAACACCAATTTTGACATCTATGGGTTCACTTTGATAGTCCCCGACTTTGACAACTTGTGATCTTTGTGATAAGTAATTCCGCATTAGATTTAGCACGACACCTCTGACTCCATAATTTTCAAGTTTATTTAGCAACAAATCATGAGAAACTGTGTCGAATGCCTTTGCCAGATCAAGAAAGACTGCTAGGCATCTTTCCGATCTGTCCAAGGCTTCGACAGCTTTTTCGATGAAATCCAATATAGCTTTTTCAGTATTTGTGTTACTTCTGAAACCAAACTGTCTATCTGTTATTACGTTATGCTTAGTGAAGAATGCGGTTAGTCTGGTTTTGATACTCTGTTCAAAAATCTTAGCAAAATTATTTATGACAGAAATCGGTCGGTAATTGTTCATGTCATCATGTTTAGCTGATTTATAAATAGGTGTTACACGGGATTCTTTCCATTGTCTCGGTATTTTACCACTTTTGTAGGAGAGGTTGATAACATGGACTAGAGGACAACTAATATTGAGGTGTATTTTCTTAATAGTTTTACTAGTGATGCCGTCCGGTCCTGGCGCGCAGTTATTTTTCAAATTTGCAATAAGTATAATCACTTCATTTTTTGTGGCAGGTTGGAGAAAAATTGATGAAGGGATCATTGGGTCATGGAGAAAATTCTCTGGGAGTTGCTCACATTTTTCAATTTTTTTAGCCATATCGATTCCCACATTGGTAAAAAACTCGTTGAATGCATCAGCTTTATTTTTATTATTTGTTATTATTTCACCCTTTGAATTTTTTATGGATATGCTGTTTAGTGACTGTTTTTTTGAGTTTTTATTCGTAACTTCATTGATAATCTCCCATGTTTTTTTTCCATTCCCCTTAACGTCATTGAGTTTCTTTTTGTAATATTCATTTTTTGTTTTTTTAATCAATTTATTAAGTTCGTTTCTGTATGCTTTGTATTCGTTTTTGAGTTCTTGTGTACTTGTGTTTTTAAGTTTTTTTTTAAGAAGATCCCGTTTTGTTATAGAAGTTATTAGTCCAGTGGTTATCCATGGTTTAATTTTATATATTTTTTTACAGTTTATATTTTTTGTTATAGTAGAAGAATGTATATAATTTTCTAGCCTTTTTATAAATTTGTCATAGGCAAGTTGTGAGTCCATACAATTCATGACATCATTCCAACTTTCATTTACTAGTAATGTATTGAGCTTCTCAAAATTTATATTTTTTATGAATTTTGTTTGAGGTGCGTTTGGGAAAGAACTGTCTGTGTTGTCGTTTAATATGCTCAGGTATATTGAATAATGATCTGAGAGGTTAGTCTGGAAAATAATTGGACTAAATTTTATGTTGGTCTGTTTACCTAAATATCTCACAAAGAAATGATCGATTGTGCTCTTTGAAATTTCAGTCACCCTGGTTGGCTTATTTATATAAGAACAGAAACCATTTTCTGACATAATATTCAGATAAGTAAGGGTTTCTTTGGTCATCTTGTCCATTGTATTTATATTTATGTCTCCCACGAATATTTCTATATTTTTTTTATGTAGATTATTGAAGTAATATTCTAGGTCTTTCAAATAAATAAGTGTATCGATTGAGGGTGGTCTATAAGAGGCCGTTATACCTATCGACAAATTTTTTATGTTTATGGATGCTCTCAATAATTTTGTGTCTGTCAGATTCATAACCTGTACTTCTGCAGATATATTGTTTTTGATATAGACTATCAGACCATCGTTCTGGTTTTTGAATGATCCATTATAATAAAGATTATAATCGGGTATAGCAAAATCACTCACCATTTCAATATTCCACGTTTCTGATAAAACTATCACATCTATATGCGCAGTTTTTCCCTCTAAATATACTAATAACTCATCATAGTTTTTCCTGATACTTCTTACGTTAAAATGAAGAATTGAACACAGATTTCCATCTCTCTCTCTCTCTGCTGACGAATTAAAATACTCATGAAAATTTTCAATCACTTTGGTTTTAACCTCTTCTTGATCATCCAGAAAATCTAAGAATTGCAACATTATCAAATTCATGTTATGCTAAGTACTCCTATATTATGCTAGTTTCAATATTGTTCGTATTTATTTTGAATTTTGTTTTTATTTTTCACACAAAGAAGAAGTAAGTTGAACATTAAACACTTTTTCAAAGTCATTTTTTGATTTTATAATAAACAATGTACTATTGTGATTAACGAAAATATTTCCCGAGTCAGTCCAGACGTTTTTTAAGGAAGTTTTTTCTATAGAACTGGTCAGTAGTTGAACTCTTAGGCTTGTCAAATCCTCCCTGATGACGATTCCGGTCCCTTTCAAAAATTTCTTTCTTCTATAGATGTTCTGCCTCAATTCGTGGTTTCTCAGTTTGAGGAATATGCCTCGCGACTTGTTTTCTTGTTTCTTACCGATTCGATAACATAATTCGATGTCGTTTTCTGACATGCTAATCGACATCTTTGCGTTGAAGAGTTCAATTATATCCATTTTAAGGTTTCCTTCGTTTTTTTCTGGCCAGTTGAAAATTCTGAGGTTATTTATTTTAGTTGCCTGTTCCATTGTGTCACATTTTCGTTCCAGTATATTTTTCCCCCGTGTAAGACTTTCGATTTCCTGATCCATTTTGTTGAATTTACTTTCCATCTCTTTTTTCATTTGGGAGAATTCCGCTTGTAGACTCGTTACTTTTTCTTCAATTTGTGTAAGTTTTTGTTCTATTGTTTTGCTGACCGCTATCGACACACTATCACATAGTGTTTTTATGAATGTTTGGTCTTTCATATATTTATTCAACGCTGCATTAACCACGGTTTTTATTTCATCCGTAACGTCTCTTGTGAGAACCATTTTTAACTTTTAATAGGACACCCAAGTTTATCACTTTTCGTTGGAAGCACTTTCCAAAATTCACAATTTTATATGTTGTTTTTCGCTATGTTTGAACCGTTTTAGCAGGAGCACTGGCAAAACACGTCTACTCTGCACTGCGAACAGACATGACAATGGTACCATACTTTGGAAGACATGGCTCAAAACAATTCATTAGAGGTAAACCAATTAGATGGAGGTACAAATTATGGACTGGAACCACTAAAACTGCATATATTGAATGGTTTGAACCATATCAGGGTGCAACTACTGTAATTTCTAACAAATATAAAGATTCAGGTCTAGGGATGGGTGTTGTATTACATTTTGCCGATATTCTTCTTGAAAGATATCCCAATATTCCTTTTCATCTCTATTTTGATAACTTTTTCACAACTCTACAGTTGATTGAGGAACTGGATAAAATGGGGTTGAAAGGGACTGGTACAATCAGAGAAAATCGTATCGGCAAGGAATGCACTCTTTCTCGCTCTGCGGTTATGAAAAAGAAAGATAGAGGTTCATTTGAATATGTGGCTTCAGATTCTAGCAATATCGTCTTATGCAAATGGCATGATAACAGCGTTGTTACTATCGCATCAAATCATGATAAAGTTTTACCAACTGTGCCAGTAAAACGATTTTCCCAAAAAGAGAAAAAAAATATTTTAGTGCCACAACCTCAAATAATAAAAAAATATAATGAGAATATGGGAGGGGTGGATAGGGCAGATCAGAACATCAGCCTCTACAGAACTTCAATCAGAGGTAAAAAGTGGTATTTTCCACTCATATGCCATTGCTTAGATATGGCGACACAGAATGGCTGGCAACTATGTAGGCAAGGCGGCGGACCGAAAGACCATCTGTCTTTCAGACGATCTGTCGCCCTATCCATATTAGAAACTTACAAAAAACCATCGAAGAGAGGACCAAGTCGTCCATCTGCAAGCTTACATGAACACTCTAAATATGATAAGCGTGATCACTTTATAAGGAAAAACAGACCCGATGTGGCGTATGCCATAAAAATTGTAATTTTATTTGTAAAAAATGTTCTATTGCATTGCACCCCAAACACTGTTTTCTCAGCTTTCATACTGATTGAGTTGAAAATTTGATTATATTATGTTTTGAATATATATATATATATATATATATATATATATATATATATATATATATATATATATATATATATATATTGATTTTTTTCACCTACAAGTATCTCATTATCCCACCGTTCTTTTAAAAGAACACCATTTTCCAAAGAAACTAAGAATTTTTCTCAGAAATTTTTTTTAACAATGTCATTATGTGGATTCATTGAGTCACAAAAATATTGACGAATAATTATTGTTGCCAAAAAAAGTTTTGGGGATATCTGGGTTAATTTTTAGGGACAAATCTGAAAATGATAATCCACTACTTCAGGATTGCAACCCCTCAGCAGAGGTTGCAACAAGATATAAATTTGGAACGAAATCTGGATTTTCATGATAAAGAATCAAGAAAAGGTGGAAGTTTGTTAAAAACAATTTGTACTGTCGTTTGATGTTTCTGAAGGTTTTTTTAGGGGAATCATCAAATAAAGGAATGAACCATGTGGGTACCATAGAACCTAGTTGGAAAAAGCCAGAACATAAGAGAATTTTCATTATAGATCATATAAAATCATTTCTGATGGTGCCATCCCACTTCTGTCGTAATATGGAATATGGAATATCTTCCTGGTCAGATGAACCTTCAGATGATCTACACTTCATGTGTTGATGGATGCCGAGAGTTGAATATCCAACCTAAAGCTTTGATTTTATCGAAATTTCTTGAATACGGAATTCCATTTCTTTCCGTATTCCCATTAATGATATATGCGATAAATGCAGGGGCGGATACAGAACTTTTATGGGGGGGGTGGAACGGAAATTTTTACTGACGAAGTAGTTAATATAAAACATAATTGTTATTAGAACGATATATTTACGACAGTATACAATATGTTCACTACAGTATATGCACATACTACTTCTAAAGACTAAAATTAATAGATTTTCGATAACATTATTAGAGAACTTGTATAAATTCATTTGATTCGGATTCACTTTACGAATTCAAGTTTGTGATTTTTTTTTGCGAATTTTTCTATTATTTTTTCGACATCGATTTTAAATTCAGAATGCATATGTAGTAGAGCGAGACCAGTCAACCTTTCTTCGCCCATGGATTGTGAGATCAATTTATTGCTTTCAGACTTAGTCCAACGTTCTGTCCGCACTTCAAACTATCCTTCTAAATTTACAACATTTCCATCCAAATACAATTTGTATCGTTCTCCGAGCAATTTTACCAGCTTCAGAGAGCTTCAGTAACAAATTCAAATTAAATACTTCTAATGTTTCTTTAGGCAATCTTTCTTGCAGATCTAGTAGAATGTGATCTAGTAATGGAACGAAAATTGCTTTACGATAGTATTCTTCAGCATGAGGTGCAGCACAATTCGCTGGGTGGATTTGTTTTTTCGCAAGCCGAGGGACATTCATATATTCTTCTAATTGTTCGGCTATATTTGAAATTTTTGTAAACAGTTCAGTAAAATGAGTATTGGCATTTTGTTGATAATTTTGCAAAATATTCGAAGTATTTTTTACTGCATTGGCAGCTTGATCCAAATCAAGTGATGGGGCTTGTAGAAGCAAACTTAACCCATTAACCGCCAAAGGTGCGTAAACGCAACTTTTCTATACACATTTTTTTTGTGGTTTGGATCAATATTATTCATATTTATTCTGATGGATATTCATAACAATAATCCAGAAGAAGTAAAAATATTTTTATTCAATCCAAAACATGATTTTTTAATCTCTGAAATTTACTTGAAAATGTTATAAATTGACCGTTCTTGTAATTCTCCAATAAAATCAATTTTTTTTTGGTACTGAATATAAAATGATAAATTCATTTCGTGCTAAACAGTAATATAAAATATGCTCAATGATAAAGTATATTTTCATTTACGTAAATATTTTCGGATGTCGTTCATTTTTGCATGTACTTGTGATGGCTGCGTATACGCACCTTTGGCCGATAATAGTGAACATTTTCATGCACTAGTATGCGAGTCTTGACAAGTTTGGGAATATTAGGATACGACGGTCAGTTGATCATTAGCCTTGCTTGAGTTTAGTTCAGTGCAAATCAGAAACGGCAAAGAAGATTTCTCGTGTTATTCCTTATTATTTTTTGTAAACATTGTCAAAATGAGGTAAGAATCATAACTTGAGTGTAGATTTTGGTATTTCAATATCATTATTTTTCATTATAGTCAGTTTTCGAAATGGGAAATGAAGAGAGCACTGACGGCGCAAGAGTTGAGTGCTTTATTAGAGGAAGAGTTGGATTATCAAAATTTTGATTCGATTGATGTTGTTTATGTGCCGCCGGAAACAGACGAAGTAACCGACGAGGAGGACATTGATGAAAATATAATCGGAGAAGAAATAATGGAGAAGGATATTGCGGGAACTTATGAAATACAAGTAAATAAGGATAGTGATGATCCAGATGATGACATCCCTTTGAGTGAAATAGCAGAACGTACTGAGGCGGATGTTGCCGGAACTTCTGGAATACAATTGAATGAAGATAGTCATGATTCAGAAGACGATCTCCCTCTGAGTGAAATAGCAAAACGTTATGAATCAGAAAATCAAAAAGCTACGAAATCTCAAAAATATGTTATTCCAGAATGGAAAAAAATAGATATACCTACTTATGCAGGTTCTCCTCAATACCATTCTAATGAACATTTGAATAACATAAGAACAGAACATGGCGACAAGACGCCTTATGAAATCTTTTCACTATTTTTGGATAACGAAGTGACCGAAAAAATTTTGAATTTCTCAAATACCTATGCATCCCAAAACAACCGGCACGATTTTCATATCAACAAATCAGATTTGAAAAAATTTATTGGAATACTGATATTATCCGGATATCATACTCTACCACAAACTGACATGTATTGGTCAAAGGATGAAGATAAAGAAGTGCGCATTGTAAGAGAAAGCATGAGTCGAAATAAATTCAGATCAATAAAGCAAAACATCCATTTGTCAGATAACACATTGTTGAACAAAGATGATAAATTTTCAAAATTGACACCAATTTTTGATATCATCAACAGGAAGAATATACAGTTCGGTATATTTGCAGATAATCTTTCTATTGATGAAGAAATGGTGCCGTATTTCGGACGGCATTCCTGCAAAATGTTTATTCGCGGAAAACCAGTGAGATTTGGTTTCAAGCTGTGGTGTCTATGTTCTGATACTGGTTACTTATTCAAGTTCATTCCATATGGCGGAAAATCGGAAAAAGCAAAACCCACTGTAGCATTAGGAACTAGAGTTGTTTTGGAGCTCCTGTCAGTGGTTGAAAATCCAGAACAACATAGGATATTTTTCGATAATTTTTTCTCTTCATATTCTCTTTTTGTGAGCTTGAAAGAAAAAGGATTTTTCGCAACAGGAACAGTGAGGGAAAACCGTACTGCTAAATGCCCCGTTGGAGATAGTAAAACAATGGCTAAAAAGGAAAGAGGTTTTTACACTTGTGCTTTCGATCCCAGTCTTGGAGTTCTAGTTGTGCGATGGAATGACAATTCTGTAGTAACTGTGATGACCAATACGTGTGAAGTTCTACCCCTTGTTCAAGCTAAACGCTACAATCGAAAAGAACATAAAGAGATTCTTATACCCCAACCAAATGTTATACACCACTATAATAAATATATGGGAGGAGTGGACCTCCATGATAATGGCATTGCCAACTATCGGATTGGTATAAGAGGAAAAAAATGGTGGTGGCCACTGTTCACTAATATGATCGACAGTATGGTTGTGAATAGTTGGAAAATTAATAGAATTGCGAATGAATCCAGAATATCACAACTGGAGTTTCGTTCCCAACTGGTAATGTGTCTACTAAAATGTAGTGGGCAATCAAGCAATACTGATGAAACCTCGAATGGTGCCAAATCCAAACCATCATACGGAAGACCATCTAAATCAGCTCTACCAGATGATATAAGATTTGATAATATTGGACATGTGATAATCAGAGATACCAACAGTGCAAGAAAAAAATGTCGATTTTGTAAAAGTAACACCATTTATTTATGTAGGAAATGCAAAGTGCATGTACACCCAGATTGTTTCGAAAATTATCATATGAAGAAATAGGGCACCTACTCTATATTTGTTTATTTTTTGCAGTCGATTATTTTAACCATTTTTGGCCAAAGGTGCGCTTACGCACCCACTTGTTTTTTTCAATACTGTGAGTTTATATTTTTTTTAATGACGAGTTGTTGTTTGTTTGAGTATTCTAAACGAGTCACAATAAATGTTTTTTCTAAATTACAAATTTCTAATGTCTTGGCCGTTAATGGGTTAAGGGTCGCGTCACCGAAAGCACATTGAATTTTTTTCAACCCTATGGATTGGGGGGGGGGGGGCGATCGCCCCCCTCGCCCCCCCTGTATCCGCCACTGGATAAATGTTATAGTTTACATGATAAAGAATCAAGAAAAGGTGGAAGTTTGTTAAAAACAATGTCTACTGTCGTTTGATGTTTCTGAAGGTTTTTTTAGAGGAATCATCAAATAAAGGAATGAACCATGCTGGTACCATAGAACCTAGTTGGAAGAAGCCAGGCGATAAGAGAATTTTCATTATAGATCATATAAAATCATTTCTGATGGTGCCATCCCACTTCTGTCGTATAGATACAAATATGGAATATCTTCCTGGTCAGATGAACCTTCAGATGATCTACACTTCATATGTTGATGGATGCCGAGAGTTGAATCCAACCTAAAGCTTTGATTTTATCGAAACTTCTTAAATACGGAATTCCATTTCTTTCCGTATACCCATTAATGATATATGCGATAAATGCAGGGGCGGATACAGAATTTTTGGGGGGGGGGGGTGGAACGGAAATTTTTACTGACGAAGTAGGTAATATAAAACATAATTGTTATTAGAACGATATATTTACGACAGTATACAATATGTTCACTACAGTATATGCACATACTACTTCTAAAGACTAAAATTAATAGATTTTCGATAACATTATTAGAGAACTTGTATAAATTCATTTGATTCGGATTCACTTTACGAATTCAAGTTTGTGATTTTTTTTTGCGAATTTTTCTATTATTTTTTCGACATCGATTTTAAATTCGGAATGCATATGTAGTAGAGCGAGACCAGTCAACCTTTCTTCGCCCATGGATTGCGAGATCAATTTATTGCTTTCAGACTTAGTCCAACGTTCTTTCCGCACTTCAAACTCTCCTTTTAAATTTACAACATTTCCATCCCAACACAATTTGTATCGTTCTCCGAGCAATTTTACCAGCTTCAGAGCGTTATTATGTTTTTTTTCACAAGTGTTATTTTTTACAATTTTAGACGGGAGTAACAAATTCAAATTAAATACTTCTAATGTTTCTTTCGGCAATCTTTCTTGCAGATCTAGTAGAATGTGATCTAGTAATGGAACGAAAATTGCTCTACGATAGTATTCTTCAGCATGCGGTGCAGCATAATTCGCTCGGTGGATTTGTTTTTTCGCAAGTCGAGGGACATTAATATCGACTTCTAATTGTTCGGCTATATTTGAAATTTTTGTAAACTGTTCAGTAAAATGAGTGTTGGCATTTTGTTGATAATTTTGCAAAATATTCGAAGTACTTTTTACTGCATTAGCAGCTTGATCCAAATCAAGTGATAGGGCTTGTAGAAGCAAACTTAAGGGTCGCGTCACCGAAAGCACATTGAATTTTTCTCAACCCTATGGATTGGGGGCGGGGCGAACGCCCCCCTCGCCCCCCCCTGTATACGCCACTGGATAAATGTTATAGTTTCAACCAGTTGCCACCAGAACAAAAATATTCTCAACAAGATGATTCAGATATGCATTCAAAGAGGAAGCATGTTGCTAGAATTATGAAAAACTCGATTAAATAAAGGGCAAAAATGGGTGAAGGCCATTTGGCAGAGTTTGACCTGGAAGCTGTTGATACTTTTCCCACACAAATGCGAAGAACATTTTCTGTAAGAGAAGATTAGCCGTTTACAATATCACAGTAGTCAATGTTGCAACCAAATATGCGTATTGCTACATGTGGCACAGAGGAGTTGCTAAAAGAGTTTCAAATGAAATGGCTTTTTGCCACTGGGACTATTTTACCAAAAAAGAAATTTCAAATGAGGTGAACCATTTCTCTGACACCTGTGGTAGGCGGAGCAGGAACATAAACATGTTTTCCACTTTTTTTAGTTGAGAATTGAAACACTAAATCATTTTTTCTTTGAACCTGTACACTTTCAGATGGTATGTGACATATCCATATTGATAAAAAAGTACAGAATCAACATATTCCATCCTTCAGGCTATCACACATTGGTCAGGTTAGCTTCCAAGAATTCTAAGTATGAGTTATTGAAATATATGAAGTTTCTCGACTTCAGTTCATTGAAGATTCATTCTATTCAAAATAGGAGAACGAATACTGATGGACATAAAATAAATCGGTTGCGAATGGTTTGGATACAGTTTGGAAAATCATCATCTAAAACCATCTCTTTTAAATATGAAATGAACGCAGAAAATGTTCTTCCTTTCAATGTTCGATCTAAATCAGTCAAGAAAAGTTTGAGACACCAAAAGAGGGCAGAAGAATAGTATATTCTGTAACAAGGTTAGAATGAAAATTCGATGAGAGTGGAAAGTTCCGAGCGCGAGCCGAAGGCGAGCGTGAGGAACCACGAGCATCACGAATTTTCATTCTAACCGAGTAGCAGATTATACTTTCTCCAGGATCAAAGATATTAAATATATATTTTTGAATGGATACGAACAAAAGAAAATTTATATTACCGAAGTCAATCACAATACATTATATTAGGTAAACACCTAATAATTCAAGAAACATTCTATTTTGTATTGATTGTTGAAGATTTCCATTTTTCCGATAATTCACCACAAAACGCAATCAAAATATTTTCTGAAAAGGAATCCGGTTGCTTTGTTTGTTTCCAATCCATGAACAGTTTGTAATATTTTTCATATTCATTCTTTGATTATTCTGGAAGTAAACGTTCCAGTATTCTTTGTAATTTCAGGTGGTGTATTTTCACACTCTGATTCTGAATCACTGGATACATTCATGATACTTTTTATATTTTCGACTGGAAACGTGACATGAATCACTGGATACATTCATGATACTTTTTATATTTTCGACTGGAAACGTGACAGCAATAAGTTTGACACTTACTCAAATTGTACCACTACGATGACAATCAACTGCGTCAAGGCTAATGTTATTATTGCTAACCAGTGTGAGAATATTATTCTATCACAAGAGAGAGAATATAAATACATTTAAATTGCATGAGGTGTTGCAGAATATCTCTTAAATCTCAAGAGAGAGAATTCCAGCATTCTGTAATCAAATTTGAATTCAGAATTGGCAAATTCTGTGATGATCGTGGAGAAAATAATTTCCATTGGAACCAGCATACCGGGTGATTCTCCAAGGTGGCTCACCCCTATAACTTTTTTATTATTGAAGATAGAAAAACGAAATTTGGGGGTTGTGTATTATAGTTCAATTTACATTTTTTGACATATTAACTTGCTTTATCGTACTTCCGGTTCGACCGGAAATGAGCATAACTTTCGATTTTTAAATGGGACGTCCTATATATTTTTACTTATTTCGATCGAGAATGACATTCTAAATCCAACAACACCTCACTTGTCAATATTTGACAAATGAAGTAATTTTTATTTCAATTTTTATTTTTCGATCTAGAATGCCATGGATCGTGTGAATCGCCTCATTCTTGATCAAGTAACATGGGAAAAGTACGACTTTGAGGCTTTTGAATTCACAGTCGCTGTAAGAATTATTCAAAAGTCTCAAATATGAATTTTTCCAGTTAACGTGAATTTTTCAAATGGAAAGGGGGTGGCTCGTCGGCTTTTTGTGAAAGATCATTTTCTTACGAATAATTTGATACCCCACACTTTCACTTTATTTTCACTAATTCGAGCTGCATCAGATGCATTCTTTTTTGCTTCTCCGTAAATTAGCAACATGTCAATTTTCTCGTTTCTAGTATAATTTTCCATATCAAATTATGAACTATGCAACAAAAGAATTTTTGAAAGTGACAGCATATTCATTGGCCTATTTGTTTAGGTATAGTCCTAGCAACAGCTTCAATTGTTTGTCACGAATAACTAGAATAACAGGACTCAGTGCATACCGAATACGTATTATTTGTAATTGGGTATGGTCGCTTCTTGCAATCGCTCACAGAAATAGTGAAAATAAAGTGAAAGTGTGTGGTATCAAATTATTCGTAAGAAAATGATCTTTCACAAAAAGCCGACGAGCCACCCCCTTTCCATTTGAAAAATTCACGTTAACTGGAAAAATTCATATTTGAGACTTTTGAATAATTCTTTCAACGACTGTGAAGTCAAAAGCCTCAAAGTCGTATTTTTCCCATGTTACTTGATCAAGAATGAAGCGATTTACACGATCCATGGCATTCTAGATCAAAAAATGAAAATTGAAATAAAAATTACTTCATTTGTCAAATATTGACAAGTGAGGTGTTGTTGGATTTAGAATGTCATTCTCGATCGAAATAAGTAAAAATATATAGGATGTCCCATTTAAAAATCGAAAGTTATGCTCATTTCCGGTCGAACCGGAAGTACGATAAAGCAAGTTAATATGTCAAAAAATGTAAATTGAACTATAATACACAACCCCCAAATTTCGTTTTTCTATCTTCAATAATAAAAAAGTTATAGGGGTGAGCCACCTTGGAGAATCACCCGGTATAATAAACCCATTCCAATAGACGCAAAAAAATCAAAGATCTCATATCATGAATAACATGAGGGATTCAATCAAATTCACAATGGAAAAGGAAACTAATAGTACACTATCGTTTCTCGATGTGAAAGCTGAAAGAACAGACACTGGAATCATCACCTCTGTTTACAGAAAGAAGACACACACAGGACAGTACCTCAACTACGGCTCCAATCACCCAAACTCCACAAAGAGGGGAATCGTAAGAACGTTAGTGGAGAGAGCAATGTCTATTTGCAACAATCAGGTGTCATTGGAGGCGGAAATTAACCACATCAAAAAGGACCTACGCCGAAACGGATACTCCGAGAAACTCATAGGAGAAATTCGGAAACAACTCGAAAAGACCAAAACAACCGAAGAAAGACCACAAAACCCCGTTCTCATTCTTCCCTATATCAGGGGTATCTCCGAGAAGATCAGAAGAATCGGAAATAAATACAACATCAAGAGTTGCCTTCAATCCGGCAGTACCTTACGAAGCTTCCTCACCAAGACGAAACCAGAGAACACAACAGAATCCAGCAAAAACTGTATTTACAAAGTCCCATGATTCCTATATCGGAGAGACCAAGAGGCCATTATCAGTAAGAATAGCCGAACACAAAAAGTGGACTCAACGAGGGGAAACATCAAAATCGGGAATTGCTGACCACGCCTGGACAAAACACCACCGAATTCTTTGGGACGAAGCTAGTGTTCTTCATAGAGAGGAACATTGGTTCAAACGGAAATTTATAGAAACCACCTATATAGAAGCCAATAGTGCCTTCAGTCAACCAAGCGTGGAAATTAAAAACGTATGGAAACCGCTCATGGACCGTTTTGGAGAGAGAAAAAGCGCGAAACAACGCGCGCCACAAGACCGCGCGTAATTACACCGTAAATACACTTTAACTATAGACCTATAAAAGGTCGCGTAGCATCTGATTTTGTCATTATTCAACAGAAGACGATTGCGGATTCAAGCAATTGAAACGTTGTGAAAAATTTGAAAGAGATAGAAATCTTTCAACCATTAAGATGATGGACGTCCGAAATATAAGTAATCTCATAGGAGGATCTCATTCCGTGGATATTGAAAACTACTCTTGTGAACATTCAGATTCGATCATCGATTATGAAATAGGTATTACTCATCAATTCATAACTATTCTGCAGTTGTCGTTTCTAATTCCTGATCATAGTCGATAGCAAAATGTGCACCTGTATTTAAAAAAGAAATAATATAGTAACAAAATCGGATTTAAATTTTTTTGTGCTGACTTTGTTAATTTTGGGATATTTTTCATCACTGTCAAGTTTGTCGAAGTCGAAGATTTGACATGGTCTCTGATTATCAAGTAGTTACGGGGTGAGGCCAAAAGGAACGTAATAGTCCCACTTGGTAACAACACCACAGTATTCCAAGCAGAGACACATGCCATAAGAACATGCATGCAGATGAATCTAGACCGTGGGTATGAAAGAAAACACATCTACATTCTATCTGACAGCCAGAGCGCTATGAAAGCTCTGAACTCAATACAGATAAGGTCAAAGCAAGTCTGTGAATGCCTTCAGTGCCTCAATGAACTGTCAAAACACAACATGGTTATACTTGTGTGGGTGTCCGGACATAGGGGAAAAAAGCAGACCAACTTGCAGAACAATCATCTGAATCACAATTTACAGGCCCAGAACCAGCGTTTGGAATTAGCAAAACCCGATGCGGAAACCTAATCAATGAGTGGAGGAAATCAAAACACCAAACTTATTGGGACCAAATCGAAGGGCATCGACACAGCACAGCAATGGTGAGGCACCTGAGCCAAACACTGACGGCTGATACCCTCAACCTCGACAGATTTAAGATACGCATAATCATCGGCTTACTAACAGGACCATGCGGCCTCAGAAAACACCTACACACCATGGTAAGAAATAGAGAAACCTTGGACTGTAGATTATGTGGTGACGAGGAGAAAACAGCCTCTCGCATCATCTTCGACTGCGACGCGCTGCTCATCAAGCGCAACAGAATATTCGGACAGATCAACCTAGAAACAGGCATGAATCCGAAACACCTACTAAATAGACTTTTAAACCTGGTGAAAACACAGGACTATTTTACTAGGAACCACTGACGACAGAACAATACAATAAACTCCAGATGATCTCAGTGTTAAGGGAAACCTCAAAGGTGAACCCGGTATCTCGCTGGTCGGTCTTCAACCAACCAACCAACAATATGGCCGTTATTGATGAATTAGTGATTAAAATTCAGTTAGTTTTGGTTTTTTCAAAATGAATAATCTGTAGATACGTTTCTGTGACACTGGAATTGACTATCCTCGGGTGGATATTCTTGTCAATCAGCCCTATGCTATATCACTTCCCTTATGTTTAGCAGTCAGACGTTATCCCAACTCTGCCACTGAGTTAGGATAACGTCTGACCGCTAAACATAACGGAAGTGATACAGCATAGGGCTGATTATACACTGAAAAAACAGTTTATTCATAGTTAACGAAATTAATTAACATCTAATAAATCATTTATTCGAATATTGCAGAATAAACGTATATTTATTAAAAACATACAATGCATTTAAATTATTTAAATATTCCTCATTAATAGTTAATTCAAATCAATTTTCAATAAACTATAGATTTATCAACTGTAAATAAAACATTATTTATAATAAATAAAGAATATTTATTAATAACCAATATTTCATTACCATTCAAAAAACACATAAGTATTCATTATTAATATGTTTTATTTATTAAAAATAAACGTTTGTACATAACAAACAATAAACAAAATTCAATATGGAAGAAATTGGAATCAAATCACTATCAATATCAATATTTATCAAATCAACAAAACTGTTATCATTCAGGAACTTTTCCAGCTCCTGAACCTGGTCCATGCTTATGACGCGAGACCGCCTTGATGAACTGCGTTATTAAGTAGGTATTTGTGATTTTTCCAACAGATGTCTTATTGTAGATTAGATGCACAAATCACGCATATAATTATTTTAAGTGTTATAGTCTTCTAGTCTTTTTAGTTACACTTCGAACACATTAAAATGACACGCGACCTAACCTACACAACATTCACAAATAGCACCACACGACTTGAAGGCAAACAACGAGAGACTGAGACGTACGACGTGACACGTGGCCCATCATAGCGAAGCCACCACGGCACCTATCGCGGAGATTTGATAATAATGGCAGCGCGGTATTTTCAATGAATATTAATTTATTATCTATTACTAATACTTATTCACTTTGAATAAACTCATAATTATTAATGAATACAATTTTAGTAATATCACCCAACAAATGATTTCATTAGGAATAAATTTATATTGTTAGTTATAAACATATCAACCTCAAACAAACTATTAATTTTTTATTAATATATCATATTATCGCATTTACTAATATTAAATAAAATCACCTTGTACGAAATAAAATGTTATTTTCTTTATTCATTGTAAATAAAAGGCACCCAAACAAATATTTATTAACTAAAAGCCCTATCGTTTTTTTTTTCAGTGATATCAAAGTATAAAGGCTGCGTCATTATTATTTTGGATTGGTATTTTTATCTGATTCAGATCATTCACTTCCCCCTTCATGATTTACTCTCCTCATAAAGTGAACTCCAAAAACTGTGTCTAAAATGAATGCTGAACTGAATGTCCTTTCATGAAATTATCCCCATTTCGATAAAAACAGAATGATCATAGAATCAACTCGAGACATTTGCATCATAATGAAACTCAAAACGAAATAAAACTTTCAGCAGTTTAACTCGACTCGAATTCACAGCGATTTGACGTAAAACATTTCCTTGGCGAGAAACTTTTATCTGAGAATTTGTTAAATTAATTTGGTGGTATAACGGGAATGAATGATAGTGAATTCTTTTAGCAAAAGCGCTCCTTATCTCTCTCCTTAAGTTATTCCAACTTCGGATGATGCAATTTAAAGTTTAGATGTGCCACTTGACCCAAATTTTCTTTGTATCATTGTATTCGCTCGCAGCATAAATTTGGGCCCTTCCATTTTCTTGACGCGGACGTAGCATCGGCTTTAGATATGTAAATTACCGTGTGGATCAAAGAGAGATTTTCGGAAGTGAATAGACGTGGAAATGAAAGGATTGTACGAACATATTTATCGTCTGAGCTTCGTGATGTCAGAGACGTTCAGTTGGTAAATGATCGTCATTACACGGAAGATTGCGACGAGGAAGACTCAATGAGGAATAATAAGAATTGAGAAATGTGCAATTGAAGCGTGACAGCTTCCTTATTTGAATCTATCTCTTTCAACCTTGAATTGCTTCAGTAATGTGTAGAATAGTTTTTTCCACTACTAATATTATTAATATCTAATAATGTTCACCCATGAATCTTCAACTATGTGACATGTTTTTTTCTTAATGAATAAACAATGTAATCACTAAAGCTGTATTGGGAACAGCTTGTGCGTGATAGTGTGTAACGTTGTTAAAATTGTGTGTAACATATTATTCATATTTTTAAAAATGTTCTATTGAATGTGAAGAGATAACATGAAGAGTAAATACAGTTGTTCTATTGAATCCATATTTGAGTTATCTTGTTAATACAAGCAAAATTAAACAAATCACATTATGAACCTCAGATTAAAGAAACAAGAGATAGAACACGGCTCTACAAATCAGCCTGCCAAATATCAATCAATCAATAAATCAAAATATGCTTTAATATCGGAAGAAATACAATTCTCGTTGACAAAGCTAAAGAATATAACCTTGATATACATATATACAATACAAAAAAGAATAAAAATAAGTTGGCAAATCTAACCAAAATACTAGATGAGGACTCAATTACAGCAAAGGCTGAGTCAATTGAACATTACAAATAAATAAATAAGTTTATGTGGATATTCATAAAAACGATCCGTCAACGAATAACAATTACATCTAAATATACCAAAGAAAGATTAGAATAGAATAGAATATTTGATTTAACTACGTTACACAATATAATGTTTGTAGCAAGTCATGTTTGATTTACTTATGGAAGAAACATAAATGGTGTAAAAACTGTTAAAACAACAATAGAAAGACTGTGGAAGACTAACAACTGAACGAATAAATAAACAAACAAACAACATCAATTACAGACACAAAAAAATTGTATAATTATATAAATATGTCAACCTTTTAAATCAAAGAGAAGCAGTGAGATGTTTATTAGTACAAAAATGAATTCTGAATTCATTGACAGAATAAAAGCATTGCCCAAGCAAATAGTTTTTCAATTTTTTCTTGAAAGTGTTCAGACTGAGCTCATTGAAATCTTTAGGTAGAATATTGAATAGAGAAAAATCTAGGGAATTTTTTCTGGATAAGTGAAGACGAAATCGTTCGAAACGTATGTGGTGAGAGTTACGTGTATTATGTTCGTGAATATGAGATTGTTTTGTCAAGCTTGATTGCTTTTTATGTATTTCAATCAAAACATAATATAGAAATAGAGTTGGTAGTGGCATAATTCCAAGTTTTTTTAAATCCTCTTGACAGCTATCCCTGTACCCAATATTAGCCAAAACTCGCACAGCTTTCGTTTGCATCCTAAATATCTGAATGGCGTAACATGAATTTCCCCAAAGTTGTACACCATAACTAATATGGGAGTGAAACAGTGAAAAATATGTGGTTCTTAATATATTTGCATTAGTGATGTCTTTCCATTAGCGAAGAGCAAATAGAGAACCTGCGAGTTTTCTCTTCACTTGGGAAATATGTACAGACCAATTGAGTCTATTGTCTAATGTAATGCCTAGTAATTTAACCTGATTCGTTTCACAATTGGAGATTAGTTGATTATTAGCAGAAATCTGAATGTTTTGTGTCTTTTCGCCATTAAGTTTTGCTTATTAGATAAAAACCACTCATTAGCACTGTTAGTAATCTTGTCGAGATGAAACTGTCACTTGTCATTATTATTATCTGATAGTATAAAAGTGGTGTCGTCCGCAAAAAGTACTGATTTATACGGCAACATATAGGTACACAAGTCATTCACATAGATCACATAGATTATTGAAAATTATTATTAGAAAGATTATTAAAAAGTTCCCCCAGTTATTTATTTTGATAAGGGGTCAGATAAAAATATATTATAACTGTAGATGTCGTCAGTAACCTTCTGTTATTTATATACCCACATACAGGGTGTTAATTAAGTACGTTGACAAACTTCGGGAGGTGATTCTTTGAAGGTTTTCAGGTCGTAAAGTTCATATAAACATATGTCCCAAACGGCTTGGTTTTCGAGATACAGGGCGATGAAAATACATTTTTTTCAAGATTTTTTAGAGTTAACTTCGACATTTTCGACAATAATCAGTTCAAATTAGGCAAGTACAATCCATTCAATAGGGCGCACGATACAAAATGATGCATTCCTTAAATAATTCACAGGGTCCTCCTTTTTTCAGAGTCAAGCTTTGTTCAACCCTTCAGAATTTTTTTTTCCGCCGCCACTGACATATTATGAGAAAGGAATAATCAATGTTGTTTCATTTAACATCTTTTTGATATCTTGCATTTTTTCATTTACTTGTACGGTTCAGGGGCTATAATGAAAATATTAATTTAAACATTTTCCAGTGTGGCATAACATTAGAAAATTTGAAAATTAAACATTTTCAATTATTGTAAATTGATGGAAATATTTTTTCAGAATTAGAAAAATCTACGATGAATAAAAATTATACAATAAAAAATATAAAGACAAGCTTTTATACAAATGCACTGAAAATTAAAAAATAATTTGTTTCATTTTTTGTAGGTTATTCTGTGAGTATCAAAATCTTTCTGTACAAGATTACCTAGATCAAACAATGAAATGAATTATTTTTTCCTTTTCAGTGTATTGTATAAAAACTTTAAAATGTTTTCTTTTTATAATTTTCATTTTTAACATTTTAGTTTATTTTTTATGTGAAACTGAAAATCTCCAACCCAAAAACCATCACATACCAATTTTGAACAGAATCGGATCATAATCACAAAACTCGTCCGCCATATTGGAGCCGCCATTTTGTTTTTCAACAAACATTTTTTTAATGCATTGTCGCCGGAATTACGGAAACCTGCCAAATTTCAAATTAATCGGAGTATTAGAAGTGGGTCAAATTCAACTTTTATTAAATTGTTTGTTAGTTAGTTACAAGTGAAGCTAAATAAAAGCTTGTTATTGTAAAGATGTGATTTCTTTTTGTGATATCTAACAGAAAAATACTATCTCCCCGTCACTGCGGTACGCTGGATATTAAACTAGATCTGACAGAAATTGGGAAAACCTTAACTTTCAACCTGAAGATTCTGATGGTAAAAATGTGCATTTTCATTGAGATATTTGATTAAAAATGTTTTTACCCATCAGTCTTGATAGAGAACTCATACAAATTTTTTGTTATTTTAAAAAACGATATTTTTTTGTTTTCAATTGAACGTTTCCTTTTCAACATAAAAAACTTCCGAAAGGTAATCCTGTAATGGAAGATAGTTAATAGGGTTTATCTAATAGTCGCAGATCATTACACATTTGATTTTCATGTATGAATCTCTGGTCATAACTCCGAAAAACTAAATCAAACAAATTTTTGTTTCCGTACGGAGTAGATTATTTTATCAGAAATTTCGGTTTGTTTTTTCTTCTGCAGTAACGCAGAAATTTTGTAATCATTTTGAATTCATAAAAATAGCAAAGTGGGATTTGATATTAATTTATTTATTTAAATATCAACAACTTGACAGTTATCGAAAGTTGAGAAACTATCTCATTGTTAATTCTTCATTAGTGCAAGCTATAAAGCAGATTCATTCAATATTCCTTTCGATATAATGGTTGAATATACAAATTCAGAAATGGCAGACATGCACTTAATGTATGGAATGGCTGATGGTAACGCTCGTGCCGCCAGACGAATGTATCTAGAAAGATTTCCACAACGTCATATTCCCAGCACACAAATGTTCATCAATATTCACTCCCGTCTTCGTGAAACGGGTACTTTCAAGAGGTCTGCTGTTCTCATAGGAAGACCCAGGAGAGTTAGAACAGTTCAGATAGAAGAAGCTGTACTTAACGAAATTGAGCAGCATCCAGACACCAGTACAAGACAAATTGCGGCACAGTTTAACGTTACCCATGTATTGGTATGGCAAATTTTAAAAGAGCAACAACTTTATCCCTATCACATACAGCGTGTTCAAGCTCTTCTGCCAAGGGAATTTCCAAAGAGATTAACTTTTTGCACTTGGATTCGAAATGAATTGTTGGAAAATCCATGGTTTTTATCTCAAGTGTTATTCACCGATGAGGCATGCTTTTCCCGTAAAGCCATTATCAATTTTCACAACAATCATATGTGGGCTGATGAAAACCCACACGCCGTGATTGAAAACCATTTTCAAGAGACGTTTTCTGTGAATGTTTGGGTTGGAATTATAGGGAATTTCCTTATCGGGTCACATTTTCTGCCTCATAGACTCAGTGGTGACCATTATCGACATTTTCTTGAATTCATCTTACCTGGACTCCTAGAAGAGATCCCACTGAGGGAAAGAATTGGAATTTGGTTTATGCATGATGGTGCTCCAGTACACTTCAGATTGGTTGCACGCCAATATTTAGAAGAGAATTATTCTGATCGCTGGATTGGTCGTGGTGGGCTACAACTTTGGCCACCAAGGTCACCCGATATGAATCCACTTGATTTTTTCCTCTGGGGGCACCTTAAATCATTAGTGTACCGAACTCCAGTTCAAAGTGAAGAAGACCTGAGGAATCGCATACAGGAGTCATGCGGAATTATAAGAAACACTCCTGGTATTTTTGAGCGTGTCCGCCAGTCTATGGTTAGGCGCATAAACGCATGCATTGAAGTCGGCGGTGGCCATTTTCAGCAGCTGCTCTAACATATCAATTTCAATAATGGTCCTTTTCTGAACTTAATTTTATTCCTAGGGAATTTATGTTACTTTGCTCTAGTATTTGATAATAAAGTTATTCACTATTGAAAATGTCCAAAATTATTTTGCCATAATTAACTTTGTGCAATACATATTCAACCTGATTTATGGTAAAAAATGTATGGGAGCTCCATAACATTACATATTCTCTACACGAGCAGAAATTAGCTATTTGTGTAATGAGAACAAAATGACGTATTGCGTCACGCTCTAATCTTTGGAGAGTGGCAATGACACTTCGAGAAATGAATTATTTTATATCATGCGCCCTATTGAATGGATTGTACTTGTCCAATTTGAACTAATTTGGATCGATTATTGTCGAAAATTTCGAAGTAAACTCCAAAAACTCCTAAAAAATGTATTTTGATCACCCTGTACTTCGAAAACCAAGCCGCTTGGGACATGTTTATATGAACTTTTCATCTTGAAACCTTTCAAAGAATCACCCTTCAAGTTTGTTAGACTATTTGCTTCTCAAATTTCTTTATGTTATGCGTTACTGGAAAATGTTTGCGTTAATATTTTCATTGTAACTCCTGAACCGTACAAGTAAATGAAAAACATCAAGAGAGCAAAAAGATGTTAAATGAATCAACATTCATTATTCCTTTCTCATAATATGTCAGTGGCGGCAGAAAAAAAATTCTGAAGGGTTGAACAAAGCTTGACTCTGAAAAAAGGAGGACCCTGTGAATTATTTGAGAAATGCATTATTTTGTATCGTGCATACTATTGAATGGATTGTACTTGCCTAATTTGAACTGATTATTGTCGAAAATGTCGAAGTTAACTCTAAAAAATCTTGAAAAAAATGTATTTTTATCACCCTGTATCTCGAAAACCAAGCCGTTTGGGACATATGTTCATATGAACATTTCGTCCTGAAAACCTTCAAAGAATCACCTCCCGAAGTTTGTCAACGTACTTAATTAACACCCTGTTTATATTGTTATAATATTAATTTTTGTTACTTATTGAGAAAAATATGGAAATGAAAATTATTATAAAATATATTCGCATAAATATTTATTATTATTATTCAAATTTGCCCAGGCTAGTAATTACTCCTTTATCTTTTTATACTTTTATCTTTGTTCTCCGTTTCAGAAACTCAGCTCAGTCCAAACATGTAGGCTCTTCCTCAGGTTGGATTCTTGGAAAGGGTTATTAAATATCAAATCAAGTTTTGCGCAGAATATAATTGTAATACCAAATAAATAAATTGGAAAGATTCTAAACTCGAATTTGTATGTTTATTAATAGAAATTTAGCAAATCTTCAACAAAATTGTGATGATTCAATTAAAACCTTATATCTGCCTATCCTGCGATAAATACCTCACTCTAGAAAAAACCCTCTAGTGTTCCAATGAAACGCAATTAAAGTTACCATAGAGTTTGTGTTATTGGAAGGCACTCTGGCTGTCTAGGGACACACTGTTCAATTGACATTTAAACGTGGCTCACAAAATCTGTGGTTATGTTTATAGTTGTGAAATTGAACATGCAAAACTTCAAATATTTGATAATTATACTAAATTATACTATGAATAATGTCCCGACACAACAGTAAGTCCTTCTTTCTTTCTTTTAAATACTAAGTCTGTATTTAGTACGCGAAGATGAAAGTTCAAGAAATGTTTTTTCAGACCACTATTAATTCTTGACCTGCATGTGCAGTTCAAATAATTGGAAACATTGTGGAAGATATCAGTTGTATAAATACCTGGATGCCCTTTGAGTCCTGCCAGCTGGGCTTCACCAGAGTTCCAGTCCTGGAATTTATCCCTGTTGGCCCCTTCTAGGTAAATTGCATGTCTTTTGATTGATTTTTATGTAATCAAGCCTCAACGTGAATTATTCTAATTTCTATCAATTGGCTTCAATAATGTTTCTTTTTCTCAAAATCTGCAGTTAAAAAACTTTTTTCTTCCCGTTGTTATTTCATTTCCCAGGTAACCACGTACTTTTTCCCTTCTCCTATCAGAGTTCTCTTCTCAGCACACGAGGTATTGTCAGCACTTTATATTATTTCAACACACTGGGTGTATTTTAAAATTTATCCTAATTAAATAATAATCATTTATTACAATTTTTTAAAATTTATTCTATAAAGGAAAGACCTGCCGAACTTCATTTTTGTCTTCTTTCCAACTCAAACATTTCCTTTCTAATGATAATATTCATGAAATTTCCAAATTGTTTCAATGCTGCATAATCACGAATGTATCATTTGAATGATGATAACTTTGAAGATTGCATATAAACATATTTTTATGTACTTTTTCAAATATTGTCTCTTCAATAATTTGCAGACATCAAGATAGATATGGAAATATCTAACGTTTTTAAATATAATCGTATATACATCTTCGTCAATATAATCAATAGTGAGACCCAATAACTACGTATTATTGCATATTTTGCCAGGCGTAATTTATGTTCCCCAAAAAAAATATATACTTATTGATTGAAACAATCAATAAAAATTATTATATCATTAGTACATATCTTGGGTGACGATAATTTTGAAAACCGAAAATAGACGTATTTTTTATATGTGTTTCCAAGAATCATCTCTCCATAGTTTTCCTGGCATCAGGCAAAATATGAATATTTTACATATTTCCTAATGTAGTAATGAAAATATTATATTGTATTCGAATAACTATGTATTTTTGCATACTTTACCTGACGTAAGTTAAATGACTATAGAAGTATATTCATTTATTGATCAAAATAATCGATATAAACTATTCCATCATGGATACATCTCCTGGGTGATAATAATTTTGAAAATCGAATGTAAACATATTATTTATATATGTTACCAAACTTTGTCTCTCGAAAGTTATCCTGGTGTCAGACAAAATATGTGTACTCTTCGTTTTCCATGATATGGTAATAAAAACGTTTCATTCAGATCAATACATTTTCTGACCATGTATTTTTGTATACTTTTTCTAACGTAAGTTAAATACCTGAACAGATATGTTCACTTATTGATGTAATTAATCAATAAAAAGTATTAATCTATATATCTCTTGAGCGATGTTAATTTTGAAAATCGAATATAAATATATTATTGATATGTTTCCAAACATTGTCTAACAAATTTTTCCTGACATCAGGCAAAATATGAATATTTTACATATTTCGTAATATGGTAATGAAAATATCATATTTGAATCGATCCATTTTAGGAACAAATAACTATGTAACTTTGGGTACTTTTTTGCATACTTTGCCTGACGTGAGTTCAATATCTAAAGAAATATGTTCATTTATTGATCAAAATAATCAATATAAACTATTATATCGTTTATATATCTACTGGGTGATGATCATTTTGAAAATAAATGTAAACGTATCATTTATATATGTTTACAAAAATTGTCCCCTCAAAGTTTTCTTGTTATCAAACGAAAAGTGCATATTTTTCATTCCTCATAATATAGTTATGAAAATGATTCATTCAAATTGATACATTTTACTATCAAATAATTATGTATATTTGCATACTTTGCCTGACGTAAGTTAAATACCTCAAAAAAATATGTTCAGATATTGTTTAATATAATCAATATGAAGTATTCTACCCAACGATAGGTGTCGCTGCTATCTCAAACTCAGTAACAGTATATGAATACCATCAAAAGCTTTTGTGAATTGTCCATTAGTTATTGGACCTGTTGGGTTACCATGATAACATGCACAAAAGGCCTAATAGGCTGCTTAGCTTGTACCCACAATATACCATGATAGCCATTTTCAGTCTCTGGACATTGTGCATAATACGTCATTTTGACAATGAAAATATGATCAATGAAGAATGACGTTGATTCAACGCTGAAACTTAGGACTTCTCGCCTCAGAAAGGACCGTAGATTTGAGAACATGACTTTTATTATATTATGATATGTTCTTTGGACATTGTGCATAATACGTCATTTTGATGATGAAAATGAGATCAATGAAATATGACGTTGATACAACGCTGAAAGTTGGGACTTATCGCCTCAGAAAAGACCGTCGTATTGGAAACATAAGTTTTGAATCAGTTACTTGACATATGTTACAATATGTTTTTAAGACATTGAGCATGATACGTCATTTTGATAATGAAAATATGATAATTGAAGTATGACGTTGATACAACGCTGAAAATTGGGACTTATCGCCTCAGAAAATACGTTTAATGGATACATATTGATGATGTTGACCATCATTCATTAAACGTTCAGTTTATGTTCCACATATGTAACAATTTTAAAAATGTTTACCGGGTATGTTTGTTTTTCATAAATTTTTAAAATAATCGTAAATTTTTTCAATAAAACACCCACATTTCCTATCTTTTTCAATAATTTAAATTATTCCCCATTGTATTAGCTACCTGATGATAAAAATTGCATTTTTATAACTCAATCGTAACATTTTATATCAACTGTTAAAAGAGGGCACTCTCAAGGCATGCTTTATTTGGAGAGATAATTAATTCCTTTAACAGTAAATAAAACATGTTGTAATAGAGTTATTGACATCAGATTGTCGCCATTCGGTAGGTAATAAGATGAAAAATAACTAAAAATAATAAAAAACGTAGGTAATGTGTGCGTTTTATTGAAAAATTTTACGATTATCGTAAAAATAATAAAACACAAACAGATTTTGTTCAAAAAAACATGTTTATTTTCACTTGGGGGTAGTTTTATTCCGAAATTTTTATTTCATTCCATTTTCATTCCAAATTTCTTTCCAATTACTTCCAATCATTATGGAGTTTGGTTCATCGAGCTAGATAATTTAGTTCATAAGTTAAACCGCTTTGTTTACACAGGTATCAGGGTATCGGAGAGAAATTAAAAAAAAACATCTAAATTAAATTAAGAATAGTTTCTCTCATTTCAATATGTGTACTATATAAAGACTCACACTGTATATAAAAACTTTATTCAGGTAAAATTGTCAAATCTAATAGATTGTTGCAAGTATTTGTTGATTTGCATGCACAAAATGACATGCATGATAACAGACAATCTAAAACGGCATTGTTTTGTAGAGCATTTTTTACAGTTACATTTAGCAAGTAATTCCTTGATTTACGGGTATGATCCTTGCTGGATTTAAACAATTCTCTTCTATGATATTTCCAAAGGACCACGCACGTTTCTTATTGAAAATGGCTTTCCGTGAATTTGTCCGAATTTTTGGTATGGTGTAGATCTGGATGCACTGATCAAAAGTGTCCATTGCCCAAAATTCCAAAAATGGACAGTTTTCGAGATATGTAATTTTTTTTGATTTTTTTGGATTTTGACACATAATCAGTTCACTCTCATACTTAGGAAAAACCGAGTTTCAATGATTTCACTGCAGGAATCGATTGAAAAATTATTCTTTCTTCGTTTCAGATACTGCCATTTGAAGAAATGGTTATACACTGCTCGTCACTGACGATGTAACTGGACTATTATTTTTAATTTCTATGGTCCAGATTTTTTAGAAACGAAAACTTCTGAATTGCTCAAGGTATCACAGAGTCACATATATTTAACACCTTTCGATAGGGGCACTAGAAAAATAATATTCGATACACACTATAGGAACTGAATCTGAGATACTTTTTTTTTTTTAGTTTCCTAGTCGTCAAAGAAATAATGGTAAATGCAAAATGAGCATATAGAAAATCGTTCATAATGTAGGCTGACCACATAAATACTCGTATCGAATGCAGTTTGTTTATACCAAGTGTTAAATATCAATAGAAACAAGGGAATACATACCCAACAATCATTTCTAATCGCTAATCGAAACGTTAAGGCAAACGGATCCGTGAAAATGTCTGAATATTTGATATGATGTGGATTTCGATGCACTGATCAAGTGTCTATTGCTACAGACTACAAAAATGGACAGTTTTCAAGATATGGCCGTATCAATATCTGATTATTTTCGTTTTCTAGATTGTGGCCCACAATCGCATAGCTCTTATACCCAACAAAAACGGAATTCTATCGATTTCTGCGAAGGAAATGACTAAAAAAACAGTGGTATTTCATTTCAGATACATACATTTGGAGAAATTAGCATACACTGCTCGTCACTGACAATGTAGCTTGGCTATTATTTTCAACTTTTGTATTTCCGTGTTCGTAGAAACAAAAACTCTTGAATTATTCTAGTTTTAACAAATATACTTATATCCAACACAATTCAATTGTGGCATTTGAAAAAATAATATGCGATACACACTCTAAATATGATTTGATTTTTTTTTTGAAATATTCTCCTGGCCATCAGGAAAATAGTGGAAAATGTAAAATGAGAAACTAGAAAATCGTATTTATAATGTACGCTGACGAGATGAATGCAGTTGTGGAATAAACAAACAAGTAAGGAGTTACTTGAATACCTAGAGAACAGCAAAAAACTATTAATTTCTTCAACTTACCTCTAACAAATACCCTACCCGATGTTGCTCAAACTATACATTTTTCGTTCAATAGTTCTTTATTTAGTGAATGCACCTACATTTCACTTCTGTAAAGATGATCACTGTCAGATTTTTGTGCCTTAACTCTGTCTGTACTCTTCAAAAAATTTTTCGTCATTTTGGTGTTTCAGCTACTGCGAAGACAGTCATAGAACTGAGATTGAATAACGTTAGGTATCTTATTTGCCCCATATATAATTTTGCAATACTTCGAGTGAATATAATAAATAATATTTGGTTGGTTGAACAATTGACCCTCGTTAAATGTTACGCATAGATGATTTGATGAACGTTTGGACCAATTTTCTTTTACGTACTATTATTCTTACTACTATCATCATCACTTTGGTGGAGAATTGATATTTTTCATGAAATAAATATTGTTACTGTTTTACAATTTTCCCATTATTAGTTATATATTCTTCCCATGAAAACTCATTTATTTCAAAATTCAATGTTGTCTAGAGTTGATGGCCGTGAACGTTAAACATCTGAGACCACAGCGCCCCTCACCGGTGGTCTCAGTTTTTCAAGTCCATATAGGCTTTCGGCTGAGAAAAATCTGGCCGCTAGGCCCAGACAACATTGAATATATTGACTCCGGCCGTGAAAGCATACATTCTCTCATCAGTTATCGATACAATTAACAATTAGAAATGATTTTTCAGTATGTATATTAAACACTCGGTATAAAAAATCTGCATTCGATACGAGCATTCATCTCGTCAGCGTACATTATAAATACGATTTTCTAGTTTCTCATTTTGCATTTTTCACTATTTTCCTCATGGCCAAGAGAATAGTTCAAAAATAATTCAAATCATATTTAGAGTGTGAATCGCATATTATTTTTTCAAATGCCCCATTTGAATTGTGTTGGATATAAGTATGTTTGTTAGAACTAGAACAATTCAAGAGTTTTTGTTTCTACGAACACGGAAATACAAAAGTTGAAAATAATAGCCCAGCTACATCGCCAGGGACGAGCAGTGTGTGCTAATTTCTCCAAATGAATGTATCTGAAATGAAAAACAACTGTTTTTCAGTCTATTCCAGTGCAGAAATCGATAGAATTCCGTTTTTGTTGGGTATAAGAGCTAAGCGAGTATGGGCCACAATCTAGAAAATGAAAAAAATCAGATATTGATACGGCCATATCTTGAAAACTGTCCATTTTTGTAGTCTGTAGCAATAGACACTTGATCAGTGCATCGAAATCCACATCATATCAAATATTCAGACATTTTCACGGATCCGTTTGCCTTAACGATTCGATTAGCGATTAGAAATAATTGTTGGGTATGTATTCCCTTGTTTCTATTGATATTTAACACTTGGTATAAACAAACTGCATTCGATACGAGTATTTATGTCGTCAGCCTACATTATGAACGATTTTCTATATGCTCATTTTGCATTTACCATTATTTCTTTGACGACTAGGAAACTAATTAAAAAAAAATTATCTCAGATTCATTTCCTATAGTGTGTATCGAATATTATTTTTCTAGTGCCCCTATCGAAAGGTGTTGAATATATGTGACTCTGTGATACCTTGAGCAATTCAGAAGTTTTTGTTTCTACAAAAACTGGACTATAGAAATTGAAAATAATAGTCCAGTTACATCGTCAGTGACGAGCAGTGTATAACAATTTCTTCAAATGGCAGTATCTGAAACGAAGAAAGAATAATTTTTCAATCGATTCCTACAGTGAAATCATTGAAACTCGGTTTTTCCTAAGTATGAGATTGAACTGATTATGTGTCAAAATCCAAAAAATGCAAAAACAATTACATTGATAGAGCCTTATCTCGAAAACTGTCCATTTTTGGAGTTTTGGGCAATGGACACTTTTGATCAGTGCATCCAGATCTACACCATACCAAAAATTCGGACAAATTCACGGAAAGCCATTTTCCATAAGAAACGTGCATGGTCCTTTATAAATTGATTTTGTGGATATGTGTTACAGATATGGCCTGTGGGTACAAGTTCTGCAACTGATATTGAATTGTCGGAATAGTGGGTAAGTTCTTGAGTTCATATTCAAATTCATGTTCCCTACTAACAGAAACATTCAACCAAAATTGAGGAAACTGTACGGTTGCTGTGCGATTGAATGCACATTAATGATCACGGATAGTACAAGGATCACAATCATAAGTGAAAAAAACAATTTTTTCAATAATACTTTATTGGCTGATTTATTCAAATAAATTTCGAACATCCTATGGTATTCCGCTCTAACTAATGACGAGAAGTTAAAGGACATATTGATGTCTTCAGTTTGCGGAGAAATCTTTTTCCGATTTATCATTTTGCGATTCATGTAATTCAATTTCGTACCCTTCTCTTAACTTTTCGGAATACTAATGCATCAAAAGATACTCCAAGAATGTTTTGCTTACATCTCCATCGTACTGAATTAGTAAGTCATCCGTGTAAATCAACCAACCGCTACGAAACCATAAAATTCAGCTGCCAAGTGCGTCCGTATACACAGCCAAGAGGAACGAAAGAGGAAAGAAAAGAGGTTTAAATTGCCCGTGGTCAGCATCCTGAATAATATTTCAATAATGTTGTTCGGGAAGTATACGGTTGTAAGTTTATGAAAGCAGCTCGAGTGTTTTTCTGGGATGGAAATTTAATATATCAAAATATTTACAGGAGTTTTGGGTCGAAATTATATTTTACTTTATCAGTATTGTCTGACTTCAATAACATTTACTGGTATAATAATGAAAAGCAACTACGACTTCCTGATGATTGCAAGAAGAACTGTTATACAGGGTGATTCACGACGAATTGTACATAGTCCAACCATAAGTACTATGGACCAATGCCATTTCATATCTGGTATTGAAAAATGCCTTGTTTCGTTTTTGACGGATATACAGGGCGATATTTGAAAATATGTGAATTATTAAACGTTAAATATCTCTAAAATTAAAAAACTCAGGCATATGAAATTTTCCACACTGAAAATGCTTCCTGAGCTCAATAAAATAGTTTTTGAAAAAAAAATTATTTCAGGTCCGGACTTAGTTTTTTTTAGATTTTCATTGGTTTTTTAAAAAACAACACCCTGTAAGCAACATCAGGCAAATTTTATTTTTCTCACTTTGAAGCTTAAGGACCATACTAAGCAACAGTTGAAAAAAATTGAACGCGGAAGTTTTTGTTTTCTGCAGAAAAAATACTATAATTTTAATGTATTCATATTCCGCTTATTACTGATGCGGCACTACATCGATGACACATCATAATTTTTCAACAGAAATTATGAGGAAAGTTCATAATACAAGAGATAAAGTATTATTCAACGAACCGTTAAAATTCCAGGGTCGTATTTAATTTTTTTTTGTTTTTATTGATCCAGTATAAACAACACCCAGTAAAGCGGGTTGAATAGATTTTCTTTCCGTCACGTCAATGGCGGATGGTACGATAGAAAAAACCTTTTTTTTTAAACAGTGCAAATGTATTTTTTTCTACCATGGCTAATACAGCACTACATTGAAAAAAACATTTATTTAAAATAAAATCGTTCGGAAAGTATTACTTACTCGATTTAAAGATTGATAGTACAGGTCCTAACTTATTTAACGTTCTAATTGGTTTTGTAAAAACAATACCCTGTAACCTTGGAGGCTGGCTAATACTAACTACTTGAGCAAAATTAATCAAAGAAGATCAACGTGAAATGTTTAAAAACTTATTGATTTCTATTTAGCAAGTAAAACAAAACCTTTCGTATCCAATAAAGATGGCAGCCGACTCCGTTTTATTTTTCTACGGGACACTTTTTAAAGTTTGCTGCTGACCGTCACCATAAGAAATACATGAACAACTATTATTGTGAAAAATGGAATGTAGAGTGCAATTACTGACATACAAATACTGAAATCAGTTTTCTAGAAAATGTAATTCAGTTGACTCAACGATAACAATAACATATTAAATAAAACTGCCTTAAAATGACCTAAGCTGATTTAGTTTTAATTGAACACGAAAGTTTTTGTTTTCTACAAAAACAATGGAATATTTTGAAAAGGATTAAATTAAAGGATACTCATTTTGCTTATAACTGATGCGGCACTATATCGATAGCACATTATCATGTTTCAACAAAATCTTTAACGAAAGTTCATATTACTGAAGATAAAGTATTTTCAATCAACCGTTGAAATTCCAGGCCGTATTATTTTTCAAGTTTTTATTGATCCTGTAAAAATAACACCCAGTAAATGGAGTTGAACAAATTTTCTTACTGTCTTGTCAAATATGATGATGATACTAACTGAAATAAATAGACACCATTTGCCATAGAAGAAACTATTACTTTTGAAAACAGTTCAAATGCAAGTAGGCTTTTAATTCGCTTTGAAAAACAAATAAAGCAACGGGTGACAGAAGCTCGGGTATCCATTTTGACAGTTTGAGTTGGTCATTCAGCACGATTGAATGAAGAAAAGTTGTATTTCGTGCAGAAATTTATATAGAAAATCATAGCAGAGCGCTTTCGACTATAAAGTCATCATCAGTGCGTACCTGTAAGTAAGTGACATCGAATTGAATTTAAGAAATTTTGATAAAAAGAATTTTGAAAATTGAAAAGTTACTTACTCGTCAGGTGTACAAGAGCCAGACCATAAAAATATCATGTGTCCAGAGGACCATGTAAAATTTAAAAACGGGACATCATATTAATAACATTTAAAAAAAGTCCTTATTCCAGGATTCACCTGGATAAAAGTTTCAACAGGCAGAGTAACACATGTCTGGTTGGAGCTTAGTCTACTGTTAAACTGAATGAATGAAATTTACATTGTGTCAAAAGTTGACAATGACAATGACGTTTGGCTTAGAACATTAACTTCTAGAAACCCTGATCTGTGTTTTGAAAATTGAATAATGACCAAATTGATCTGTAAATCTATATAAAGTTATGTTAATCTAAACCTAAGGAATTGTGACAAACCGGAAGAAAAGTCTAATGAGAACCTCAACCCGATGTGCACAGAACCAGATTCAAGAAACAGTCCCTCGGGAATTTGTGAAACCAATTCTTAGCTCAGGATCATGGGACAGGTCTAATGGGAACCTTCACACTTCCCAAAGCGTCAAAAAGGTAGCCCAAAAACAAGAGGCACCATTAACATAATCATAAAAGATTTAAGAAAGTTTCAACAGGCAGAGTAACACATGTCTGCTGAAGCTTAGTCTACTGTCTAACTAAATGAAAAATGACATTGTGTCGAAAGTTGACAATGACAATGAAGTTATGGTATAAAAAATGTGTAAAAAATGAACTATAATAAAAACATTGATTTGTGTTTTGAAATTGATAAATTATTATTATTAGTTCAACATCCTGGGCAACCAGATTGGAACATAAGATCATGAGATAAGTCTAATGAGAACTTTCCCAATCTCAATAGTAACAAAGAGGATGACCAAAATGATGAGCCCATACCAGAAAATTTTTAAGAAATTTTCCAAAAGTTGATCTGTGAATCTATTTATAGTTCTGTTGATCCAAACCAAGGAAATATGACAAACCGGGAGAAAAGTCTAATGAGAACTACGACCCGATGTGCACAAAACCAGGCTTAAGACACAGTCTCTTGGGAATTTGGGAAACCAAATTCTATGCTCAAGATCATGGGACAGGTCTAATGAGAACCTACCCAATCCCAAGGCGCCAAAAAAGGTTGCTCAAAACCAAGAGGTACTACAAACAGAAAAGATTCAAGAAATTTTCAAATTATTTCATATTTAATCAATTCAGTAAATCTATTAATCAAAACCAAGGAAATTACTGAGCCAAGAGAAAGTCTAATGAGAACTTGACACGGCACATGCAAAAACCCAAGTTATAGAAAAATAGAACCTGAAGTTGAAATTATAAGTTTCAAATTGAAAGCAATAGATTATGTTCTGAGAATTGAAAGGAAAGTCGAGAGGGAGGGAACTAGGCAAACTGCAAAACAGGTTCAAGCCATATCATCATTGAGAAAGAGTTCAAGAGCAATTAAATAGGTAAAGTTTAAATTTATGAAAAGTTTCTTACTTTAAACTTCTATGAAGAGGAATGTAAGCTCTGTTTAAATTAACTTGAGTGTTGAGACAAAGGTCATTATTCAGTAATTCTTTGTTAATATGTAAATCTTCAAGAAAATCTAATCTATTATAATTTTTGGAACTCACCTCCTGTAAAATTTTTGAATTCCTATTTGGACTAAAGTTGTGGTTGTTAAACCTCAAATGTTGACCAAAGACTGAAATTTTCAGTTCAGTTTTCAGGACGTTGAAGAAAGATCTCCTCCATCCCTATCACCCCCAACTGGTGCAGAGACTGCATCCGGGAGATAATCTTCCACGTTTGCGATTATGCAGGTGGATCTCTACAAATAGAAGATACATTTATCAGATATTGTTTTGCGATGAAGCCCAGTTCACGATAGACGGCATAAACAATTCCAGAAATAATCACAACTGGAGACATGAAAATCCACATGTTATAAAGCAAACTAGATCTCAAGTTAGATTCTCTGTCAACGTTTGGGCAGGTATCATCGGTAATAAATTAGTGGGTCCTTATTTTTTGAACGATAGATTGAGTGGGCAGGAGTACCTTGATTTTCTGGAGAATGTTCTCCCTGTTCTTCTGGAAGATGAGGAAGTCAATGTGAGAGATATGAGATTTCAACACGATGGAGCAGGACCTCATTCAACCAGGCAGTTAATCAGTTTCTCAATAAAAATTTTCCCAATAGATGTATGGGACGTGGTGGGCCGATTCCCTGGCCGGCGAGATCACCTGACCTTACCTCACTAGATTATTATTTGTGGGGCGTTTTGAAAAGCATAGTATATGATGTAGAGATTACAACAAGAGAACAGCTACGTGAGAGAATAATTGAAGCATTTCTCTTCACAAGAAGGCATCCAGATCAGATAAGAAAAGCCGTAAGGAATATCTTGAAAAGAGAAAGGAAGTGCCGGGAGGCGAATGGATGGCATTTTGAAAATAAACTTAAATCCGATTAGGTCTCTTTTAAGTAGTGTTTATTTGTTATTGTTATCGTTGAGTCAACTAAATAAAATTTTCTAGAAAACTGAATTTGTTATTTGTATGTCTGTAATTGCACTTCTCCGTTCCATTTTTCACATTAACGGTTGTTGAAGTTGACTAAAACATTTTCATTTATTTCTCACGGTGACGGTTAGCAGCAAACTATAAAAATTGTCCCGTAGAAAAATATCTTTCTTTCTTTTACATTTGATCGGCTGCAATCTTTATTGGATACAACATCCAAGGTTCTGTTTTACAGGATAGAAATCAATTAGTTTTTGAATATTTTACATTAATTTTCTTTAGTTAATTTTGCTCAGGCATTTAGTATTAGCCAGCCTCCAAGGTGACAGGGTATTGTTTTTACAAAACCAATTAGAACGTTAAATAAGTTATGACCTGTAATATCAATCTTTAAATCGAGTAAGTAATACTTTCCGAACGATTTTATTTTAAATAAATGTTTTTTTCAATGTAGTGCTGTATTAGCCACGGTAGAAAAAAATACATTTGCACTGTTTAAAAAAAAAGTTTTTTCTATCGTACCATCCGCATTTCAGGGTGTTGTTTATACTGGATAAATTAAAACATAAAAAAAATAAATACGACCCTGGAATTTTAACGGTTGGTTGAATAATACTTTATCTGTTGTATTATGAACTTTCCTCATAATTTCTGTTGAAAAATTATGATGCGTTATCGATGTAGTGCCGCATCAGTCATAAGCGGAACGTGAATCCGTTAAAATTATAGTATTTTTGAAAGTGCAATTTTTTTCTACAGAAAACAAAAACTTCCGCGTTCAATTTTTTTCAACTGTTGCTCAGTATGGTCCTTAAGCTTCAAAGTGAGAAAAATTAAATTTGCCTGATGTTGCTTACAGGGTGTTGTTTTTAAAAAACCAATGAAAATCTAAAAAAAACTAAGTCCGGACCTGAAATAATTTTTTTTTTAAAACTATTTTATTGAGCTCAGGAAGCATTTTCAGTGTGGAAAATTTTATATGCCTGAGTTTTTTACTGTTAGAGATATTTAATGTTTAATAATTCACATATTTTCAAATATCGCCCTGTATATCCGTCAAAAACGAAACAAGGCATTTTTCAATACCAGATATGAAATGGCATTGGTCCATAGTACTTATGGTTGAACTATGTACAATTCGTCGTGAATCACCCTGTATACAGGTGCACATACAGTGTGTCAATTTGAAAACGCACCACCCCGAATATTTCAGCCCCCACAGAAAATCTAAAAATATGCAAAAGATGTCAAATTTATTTTTAAGGGGGACATTTTGTAGGATAGTTTTCATTCAAATTACGTCAACCCTAAAGCGGGGGTGGAAACAACCCCTAAAATCTTAAATAGAAAGGGACTCGAGTGATACTTCATTTTGAAGACCGTTCAATTACCTATTGAAAAATGCTACATACTTGATATTTCTATCCATTACTTTTGGAGAAATCAGGTGGAAACTCTAAAAAGGTTTAGGAAACAGTGTTTTGGAATCAAACATAAACAAAATAACAAAAAGACCTTTATTTTATCAAATGTTCAGAATGTTGTCCATTATTTTGTAAACAGTAATACATTCTGCTCTCAAACTCTTCTCTAACTTTCTGAAAAACTTCTACCTGAATTTCTCTACACGCAGCTTTTATCCTTCTCTTCACATCTTCCAAATATCAAGGTTGTGTTCTATAACCAACCGAATTCAGATGGCCCCATAAGAAGAAATCTAGAGGCGCCAAGTCGGGTGATCTTGGTGGCCATTCAATTGCTCCTCTTCGACCAATCAACCTACCAGGAAATCTATCACTGTTTAACTGGAAGAAAGTAGTGTGGTGGAGCTCCGTCTTGCTGGAAGTGAATAAGATTTTCTTCCAAAACCATATTACCAGCCGCATCTAGTTGATTTTCAAAAGTTGATGTTATTAGCAGGTCTATTTCTTCAAGCAGATTCAAATAGAGCTCACCAGTTAGATTTTCCTGAATGAATAAAGGTCCAATAATAGCATTTCCCAGAATACCAGCCCAAACGTTCAATTTCTCTAAATACTGTGTGACCTTCCCGAAAAAGACGCGGATTTTCATCGCTCCAGTATCGGCAATTTTGTTTGTTAACATGCCCATTTAAAAAAAATGTACACTCATCAGTAAAGGCAATATTTTGCAAAATATTCTGGTTGACATTTATAAGATCCGTTATTGTTTCACAAAATTCAATCCTTCTGTCGAAATCATAGCCAAAAAGTTGCTGGAGAATATTCATTTTGTATGGGTGGAATTTATATAATTTGAGTGCTATCCTTACTGTTTCGTGAGACATTCCTATTTCGAGTGCCATACTACGAAGTGAAGTGGTCGGTTCTGCAGCGAATGAGCCTAAAACTTCTATTTGTGCAGCTTCATCCAAAATGCGTCTATTCCTTCTTTTTTTAATAGCAACGGAACCAGTTTCATTAAACTTAGCCACCAATTCCAAGACATATTTAAGATTTAAATTATTATCGGATATCGTTCATTGAACATTGCTACCGTTTTTCTAGCGCATCTTCGACTTTCTTTTTCAGGTATCCACAGTATCCAGAGAAATTGAACGTTTGCGAAGCTTTATTCATTCAGGAAAATCTAACTGGTGAGCTCTATTTGAATCTGCTCGAAGAAATAGACCCGCTAATAACATCAACTTTGGAAAATCATCTAGATGCGGCTGGTAATATGGTTTTGGAAAAATATCTTATTTACTTCCAGCAAGACGGAGCTCCACCACACTACTTTCTTCCAGTCAGACAGTGGCTAAATGAGAGATTTCCTGGTAGATGGATTGGTCGAAGAGGAGCAATTGAATGGCCACCAAGATCGCCCGACTTGGCGCCTCTAGATTTCTTTTTATGGGGCCATCTGAAATCAGTTGTTTATAAAACACAATCTCGAGATTTGACAGATTTGAAGGGGAGGATAGAAACTGCGTGTAGAGAAATTCAGGTAGAAGTTTTTCGGAAAGTTATAGAAGAGTTTGAGAGCAGAATGTATTCCTGTTTACAAAATAATGGACAACATTTTGAACATTTGATAAAATAAACGTTTTTTTGTTATTTTGTTTATGTTTGATTGCAAAACACTGTTTCCTAAACCTTTTTAAAGTCTCCACCTGATTTCTCCAAAAGTACTGGATAGAAATATGTATGTAGTATTTTTGAATAGGTAAACGGTTTTCAAAATGAGGTAGCACTCGACCCCCCTTTCTACTCAAGATTTTAGTGGTTGTTTCTACCCCCTCTTCAGGGTTGACGTAATTTGAATGAAAACTATCCTACAAAATGTCCCCCGTAAAAATAAATTTGACGTGTTTTTGCATATTTTTAGATTTTCTGCGGGGGCTGAAATACTCGGGGTGGTACGTTTTCAAATTGACAGACTGTATATTCATCAATTCAATACAACTAATCTTCTGTATCATGAGCCGATATTCTACAGAGTGTTGTCCCCTCCGAAAGAAGTGGAAATCAATATAGGATCCCGCACTAATCTTATGGAAAACCGGTTTCAGTGAAAATCGCTAAAATTTCAATATGATGTAGCCCATGCCATCCTGAACAAAAGTTACCCTGCGTCAGCTCTTAGAATACCGGCGTTTGAATTCTACAGGAGGTCAAAGTTTGATATTTTGACGATTTTTCAAAAAATCCGGAATTTTATTTTCATCTTATCGATCTGAATTTTGATAATGGAATAGTCCACAATATGTGCATCAAAAAGTTCAAATAACAAAAGTTTCTAGAATCAAAACTGGCAGGTATACAGAGGATTATGCTTTGTTTTTGGTAATTTTTATCGAACTTTTTTCCAGAAAATATTCGTTTTTCTGCAGATCCATATACAATTGATGTTACATAGACATGAGAGGGCGATCATATTCTACATTTGAACCAACCATCCAACTTTAAGTAATTGGAAGATACGGGGCGATCAAATAGTTATTTTTGTATCTAGTGCGCGAAATGCTACTTTGGTGATCGAGAACTGATAGTCGAGATTACCAAAGTATTTCGCGCATGAGATGCAAACAAAATTTTTTCTACAAACGTCAAAAATATTGTTCTAAAATAAGTAATAACTATGAAAAATAGTATTGAACTGGCTTAAATAATTTTTCCAAATCAAGTAATTACTGTAACTATGGAAATAAAATGGCATTTGTTGACAATTATTTCAAAGTGACAGTTCTTGATAATTATTTTGAAGTGACTTTTTATTCGCGTCAATTTCGTGCGTGATATTTATTATTGTAAAAGAATGGAAATTTCGAGCGATGATGAACTAAGCAGTACCCCACCTAACTTGATAGATGCGGCCAATTCCGTAATTTCCAACCTTTTATCGGAGAAATCGAGGCGGCAGTATGAAAATGCATATCAGCAATTTAAAGAGTGGTGTGAAAGCAAATAAAGCCAGAAAAATATCTCTCACAATTTTAAAGCCTTAATTATTGTTCTACATTAATAAATAAACGATTTCTTGTTTTTTGCTTGATTGAGGAGTTGAGGACCATATAGGTTAGAATATGAAAATCCCATATAGTTTACATGCAGTGTGCGAAATATATTTCGCACATTACTTCGAGCACGGTGTCATGGTAACGAATGAAAATGAAAAAAAGTGCCACTTCGCATACTGTTGTCAATGCGCGAAACTTGTCATTTTTTGACGTTTGTAGAAAAAATATATTTTCAATTTCGGAAAAATGTATTCCTTTGTATAGTCAGCTTCTTACAATATATTCAGCTGATTTTTTGATAATATGTAGCGAATAGATACACAAATGTCTCAACATCTGTGCTCATCAATCTGAAACCAAGTAAAGTTGCGGCGATGGTCCAAAAAATATGGAGAAGGGATGTTTTGGAATAATTTTGAAATGATTTCTAAAATCATTGGTGAATTTTTCTAATTTTCTGACATTATGTAGCGGAGTTATTCTTGATCAAAAAGTTTCGCAGTGCCTACCTCGCGAATTCCACGGTTTGAATTATACAGGGTTTTAAATATAGTATTTCATCGATTTCACGAATAATCAACAATTCCTTTGTAACGGAAAATAATATTGTTTCATTCATGAATTCTCATTTCGGATATTTTGTCATTGAAATGTTTCAAAGTTTGTATAATTCAAACCGTGGCATTCGCGAGATAGGCATTGTGGAAATTTTTGATCAAGAATGACTTTTCTACATTATATCAGAAAATAAAAAAAATCATGGATGATTTTAGAAATCACTTCAAAATTATTCCGAAACATCCCTTCTTCTCCACACTTTTTGGACCATCGTCGCAACTTTTTTGGATTCAGATCGATAAGCACAGACGTTGACATATTTGTATGTATATTAGCTACATATCTTCAAAAGATTATCCTTAACTCGGCTGGGGATGACCACCTGCAGACATTTTTCGAAGTTCTTGCCTCTCATCAGTGCAAAGGTAGGTCCAATAACTTCGAGTTGTCTTGTCCCTGCCAAATGAATTATAATTTATTGTTTATCCAATAAAACTTCGTGTTTTTTATTGTTTTGCTTATAAAATAAGAACAAATAGAGCTGCTCGCTTCATCAGAAATAATTGTAGAGAATGGAAATACGAACAAAATGGAATACTTTACTACCCGATCAGATTATTAGTGACGGAGAAAAACCGGAAAACCGGAAATTTGGGCAATTTAAAAAAAAATCATAACTTCTCCATTTTTGAAGTAGTATGGTTGGCCCTTCTCAATCAGGTTTTGAATCATGCATACTTTATGTGTGCAGAAAACAAGCACTGTCGGACAGTTTTGGCCCAATTGCAATTTTTTTGCAACGTGCCTGGATGCTCTGATAATAATGGTCCGATTTCAATTTTTCGTACAGATTTTGAAAGTAGGAGTATAGTACCACAAAATGTATATTCTCATTTAGCGCTACAATGCTGCGAAATGGGTAATGCTTGCAAACATGACTGAAAATGGCTGAGCTAGCGTAAGCGATCGAGTAGAAGGTGAGACCGGGAGATGACAAAAAATAGATTCGATAGAGACATGAATGATAGAACATACAGTTACACAGATAAAAAAGATTTATTCAATCAATAATATACATACTCTTGAATAGAATAATTTTCTGAAAAGAATAATCATTTATAATCAATGAATATACTCCTATTTCAAGCTGATTGAGATGTTTGCTTCTTTACATGAATTCTCTTGAAAAGATTTTGCTTGCAGTGAAAACATTATACTCTTCATCCTAGAAAACATTCACATTAACTCATTGTGAAATATAATCCTCTAAACACGAAAATATAATTCCTTGGTAGATATCACTATCCGTGCCACGTGACACATTCAACCAATGAGTAATCAAAGCAGCTGGCAACACCGCGGCCTGTGAAAACGACTTCCATTTCGACCATTTCATCCAGTTTGACCATTTGGGTTGGAGGTTATGAGACTATGCGTACCGATATGAATGTTAGTTTTGTGCCTAGTGGAAACTGTTTCAATACAATAAAAATGCAATATCGAAAATTGAATTATGCTCATTACGGGCCAGTTGTGAAAATGAGTGAAATATATTTTGGTCTTCTACAGTTTTGTGTCTAAAAGCGAGAGGCGTTGTTTATGTATTCAATCAAACTGCAATATGCGTCACTACTAACTGGTTTTATCGAGAATACAGTTATTAAACTTAAAACTATAATAATAATAATATAATGTTTATTTCCAGAATTTACAAATATAACAAACAATTAAAAATTGAACATTGAAAATAAACATGAAGCATCACTGAAGCTTAGAAGCTTGTGCGTTTCCTAAGTACGTGTAGAACCCTCAGAAGCATGCTGCCGACGCCGAAACAAGAAAAAAAGTTCCCACAAACACACGTCCGCAAGCTATTCTCCCCTACGATACAGAGTGTCAAAGTTTAATTCTAATATATAGTTTTTGTGAATAAATTCCAAAATATCTGTGATATTCGAGTATGGTTTGGTATCTCGGATGATTTTTCAATGACAAAATCAAATTTTATGTTAATTGTGAAAAAACTCATTTCAAATTGAATTCATTTTAAATTTAAAAATCTTGTCATTCAAAATCACTTGCATCGATTATTTCAAATTTCAATAACTCGAAAACAGTTTCTCGCAGGGACCTCTACCAAGAATATATTTTTTACACAAACTAAATAATAAATTTTCCCAGATACCAAACTTCACCCAAACATCAAAACCACCTTGATATTTTTCACAAAAAATAAAAATTCAACTTTGACACTCTGTATCTCAGAAACGAACAACTTGCGGACACATATCTATACGAACCTTTCTTCCCACTCCGACTGAAACTACTCTCATATAAAAACATTATTTATACCTAAATTGTTCGTAGTTGTGAATCTATGCTTTGGTCAATCTATTCAATGTTGCCAAAATTAAAATGGCTTCCATTCTTTATTTTATAACCAAGTGCGAAGTGCAGATTTTCGTCTGGTTGCAAAACCGGCCAACTCCACATTTTTCGTAAAATCGTGTTTTTATTTTTCTAAGTCCTTCACTAACATTTCCACCTATTGGCAACAAGAAATAATAACAAACCGGGCCAAATCCTTGCGTTTTGTGGGTTATAATATTTCGGTGTGCTGCAAAATCGACCAAATCCACCCGTCTGAGTTTTTCAAAACCGGCCATCTCCAAATCGGCCAGGTAGCGTTAGTCAAAGTTTAATTCAGTTGGATTCCGTTTTAGGAGTTTACTTTTCTGTTGGGTTTCGTTCAATGTTTGAATATTATTTAGGGCCTGAAATCCAGAGTTTCTAATATCTTTTTTCTTTATTTTTTGTTAGTTTAATTCAGTAGGATTCTGTTTTCAAAGTTTACTTCTGTTGGATTAAGATCAGAGTTAGGATATTGTTTAGTAATGTTATGATACAGAAAACATTTTGGATATAATTTTTCATGCCTTATCATTATTAACGCATTTTGGTGGATGTTTTTGCTCTAATTTCTTGCAAAACCGGCCAACTCCAAAATTAAATTCCGAATTACCCCCTCCCTGCACGTACCCCCAGAATCTCTTATGGTGCTTCAAAACCTTCTACCCTAGTGTTGTATGAACAAAAAGAGTTTTGGTTCTTATCTTGGTTTCCCTACATGTGACAGAAAATCTGCTCTCCTGAATAATTTTTTGTCTTGGAGTTGGCCGGTTTTGAAACCAGACGACACTGAACTCAACCTCCAAGTAGATAGAAGAATAGTATTCATTATTGAAATTGCAATGTTCTTGTCTCAACCTACTCCCATGATCCAACAAAAAAAGTGCCCATTATTGAAGCTAAAATATTCTTGCCTCAACCAACTTATGAAGCAAGTATTCACTTGTTTCAAAATATATAAGAGGCCAGGAGGATTCCGTCAAAAATTCAAACTAATTTTTGGTTGGACCTATTCAAGAATACAATCTGTTTGAATCAACGCAATTCTGCTTTGATGCAAATCCTTTTTATCAGTGTAAGGTAAGCATTACAATAGATCAAATAACAAGTAGCCTTCAATAAACAAACAGAAATACAAAATTAACATCAGAAACAAAATGTTAGAAGCAACATCTTTCAAATATATTAAGGAACAATCATCGTTGTCTTCAACTTTTTAGTAGAATCGTCTGACCACTACAGTTAGTCTTTTATTTTGATCCTTGTAGAGCTTGTTCGTTCTTTTCGGTACTTTAGCACCCCCATTTTCAGTTCCATCATGCTCTGTTCTTAAAGTAGCCCTTGTATAATTTTTTACAACTTCTATGCTACCCTTCGAAGATGTTGTTAGTTTTGTGACGATTTTCGAGGGTTTCTTGGTAGAAATTCCAAAGTTCATGATCAAAACTAGGCCGCCTTTTGTCTTTTCTCCCTTAGCTTCTACACGAATGACGTTTTTTTTGTAAATTTCTTCGAATGCTCAGACAACGAATTCTAATGGTACGAAGGCTATTGCTGATAAAAGTTTGATATCACGCTGAAAATCTGCATTGGAGTCATTCTGCTGTTCGAGCCCATGTCTTTGCATTTGTCCATGAAGACACTGTTCTAAAAGCAATTAGAAAAAGTTATTAACAAAGAAGTCTTTATTGCTGCAAAGGCAAAACCTATTTTGATCATTCGTACTGTAACTGTTTCCATCCTCGTTCGCAATTGCTCCCACAGAACCTTAGCCTTGGATATGTATATGCTACTGGATAGGTTGTCCCTCTTAAATACCCATGTGCTGTATCAAAATGGTAAAACAGTTCAGACACAATCGAAAATGTGCCGGCCATATGCCAAGCAGTTCACTTTCCAATAGGTTCAATGTTTCATTTTATTCCAAATATATTGAATTTATCTACATAGATCCTTATTGGGAAATAACAAAATTCCTACCTTTCTCAGTTCTTCTGTTTCAATTTTCAGTGGAACACTTATACCATATTTTTTTCTGGTAGACCTAACACTGCGTCTCAACATGAACCAGATGGCATTTCAAATGACGCAGCTTCGCTTAATCCACCAGTATGTCTCGAAGTAATAGCTCTAGGAGCATCTCTGCTTGTTTCTGATTCCTTTTTTGTCATATTGATGCACTTGCTCACCTTAAGTTCCTTTTTATACAAAATCTTTCAACATCTCCGAGAATTCTACAAGAACATCTAAATTTTCGCCTCTCCTCACACCGCCACTAATACTAAACTTGATGGGGTTTCTTCCTAATGTGGAAATATTCATTATGATAGAGCTTTTTTTCCCTTTTGTAGTATCAATGAATTCATCATCTTTGTTTTCCATCTGACAAGAAAATTAACTTACAAACCAAACAATAATAAGAGTTGATGTTTCAGATCGTGGCATCCAACCTAGCATAAAAAATGCGGATCCTATCAGAAACAGATCTTCAAAACTAATAAAAATAAAAACAGCTATAGTCTCCGAAACGTCAACGTTTATTTTCAAAAAAAGTTTTTAGTTAATTTGAAATCATGTTTTACAAACAGGCGAATTTAAGAATACAATAAGTTAATAACAAAATTGAATAATTTCATTCGAAACTTAACTTATTGAGGCAAATTCATTTGCCCATCTACACTTGTCTACATTTTCTTGAATTAAATTTTTGATTCATTTTCTTACTGTAGAAGGTTTGACTAAAAAATAATGTGAAGAAATGAGTTTCCCCCTCAAAACCAAAACTTATGATCAACAATAAAAAAATGTGTACATTAAATATTTTTTCTACAGAGGAACCTTTCAAAAGAGGGCACCAGAATTCCTTCTTTTTATTGTCTGATTTTTACGATTTTTTTTAATGAAAGGGCTTCAAGAGCTCCATTATACCGCCAAAGCTTTGAAATGTAATTCAAATTGTCAAGGCCATTTTCGAATCTTTTCCAAAGCCGGTGAGATATGAAACTATTTCGGATGGGTGCTATAATTTATGTTTATGTTTATAATAAAAAATCTGATCAGATGTATATTCTATAAAAATTTCATAACAACCAATCTTTCGATGAATAAGAAAAATTGTTTTCTATCAGATGTTTTTTCTGTCGAATGTATTTTACAACATAAAAAATTCGATCAAATATATATTTATCATAAACAATCCTATCAAATCTAAAATGTTCATTCTATCTTTTGTTGTTTGATCAAAAGACTTCTATCGAATGTTTTTCTAACATTTTGTTTTCGATCAAATTTCCACCACCCAACTTTTTCACGAACTCACTTTTTTTCACTCTATTCTAGAAAATAAAAACTGATTTATTTATTGATGATGGTATGTTTGATACCCATGACTCTAATGAAACCATCAGCCTCATTATTTTTTTCGTGAAATTGTATGTTCAATCTCCGTCACATTAATAATGATAGCGTTAACATATGTTTCATTTACCTGACGCGACAAAAACAAAATCATACGTCGTTAACCAAATCGCAGAGTTATATTATTTTGTAACACCTTGCAGGCGAAGGGTAAGTACATTCTAATCATTGGTATTATTTGCGGGAGAAGAACGCCATCAAGTGATTATGTGGAACAAAATTAAATCTATTCATGAAAGGAAAAAAGTGTCAGGTAAGAAGCTCTTGGGCGATCCTTGTTTTTTATGTGGAAGTAAAATAAATCGAAATATATGAACACAATATGTTTTCAAAACATTCAGTCTCACATCTAGTTGGCATTGTAACTACATCCGTTCTCAAGTCCTGTTCATTCTGGTCTTATAGTCCTGGACCTGAACTAGGGTCCTGTGGAAACATTCGAGTATAATAATAATAATAAACGTTTATTTGAAAGTGGTTGACAATGTTTCACTTTGAGTAAGGTTATTCTGGACTTTCATTGTCTAAAAAAGAACAAAGAAAAATTCAATTCTCTGCAATTTTTAATCACGACGTTTCAACTGTTAAAATCTACAGTCGTTATCAAGTGTATAATGATATATCATTGATATATCATTATATCAAGATGAACTTAGATTGCTTTATTACCATGACAAGAATATGGAGATTGAAGATTTTCCGCAAAGAAGCAGAAGTGTTAGGGGTTATTTGTTGAGATCATATTTCTACACTTATTTTCAGCGACATTGTATTGATGATGTGCTTGTTGGCTTAGATCCATATGATTTCGGTTTTATACTAATAGAAGATGAGTTGGTGCCCAACAAAAATTTGCAAAAATATCTCACAGATTTTATTGGTGCTTGCAACAGTTTAACATGCGCCAAATTCTCCTGCATTTGTAGGAAAGATTGAGTTAAATGTTGCTCTTTTTGCAATTTTGGTAGTGAAGGGTCAAAGTGTTGAATACTCGTTTGAATTTATTTTCATTGAAACACTTTCTATTCGTGATATTGTGCATTTCTAGCCATGATAACCATATCTACTTATTTATTATATTTATGTAGAAATGAAAACGACAACTGAATAAACAATTTCGTGAGTTTGTGTATAGTGACAGTTGAACCACATTGCTATTTATCTTCCCGATAGTGATACCAACAAATTGACCAAAATTGCATGCAAGTCGGTCAAGTTTTGCCTGAGATATGAGCAGTTCTATGATCGAATGGCCGCCGTCTTTAATGACGTCATAGCTCGAAAACGTACCAGGTAGCGGATGTCCACCCACGTCCAAACCACTTGCTAGAACTCCTACTAAGCATTTCTGAAGGAAAATTCTCCATACTCGAATTGTCCCACAGCATCCTGGTCCAGGTCCTGGATTATAATGCCAAAACTGTGCAGGGAAAAAAATTTACCACTAGCAATTTTCCTCCTTCATCTGAAGAAGTTGGAAAACTAGTCACGATAGCCCTTGTAGAAGCCATAAGGAAGCACTCTAACACCAACATGATTTCCACTTGACACTATTGGGAACAACCGGATGCCCAGAACACAGCTTTGCTGTTGAATGGTTATTTATGGCATAAGTTCGTAAAATTAAACTTATAGCAAGTGTCTCAGCTTGGAATACTGTGGTATGGTTGACAAGTGGGGCAATTACTTTCTTTTTTGGCCTCACCCCATATGTTCCTATATCTGTTTTTGATATGTATATCAGATTATGTTTCCAGATGATAGTGATTTTGCTACCGAGTATCATTCATTCCATTTGACCTGTGTTCTGAAGGGTTTTTCGAAAGAGTATTGGGGTAGTTTGTAGTCTGATGTTATTTCCATTCCGGTAATGTTGACTTCATGGATGATTTTGGTGTGCCCAGTTCATGGTTGGGTTCTCCAATTAACTGTTTGTATGCACTCACTCTCGCCACCCCCATGACAGTTACGTCCAAAGTTGGAAGGTTTGGGATAGTTTCCATAGCAGCGGTTGGAGTGCTACTCATATCACTCGTGATACACAGCCAGATAAGTCTCTGTATTTTACCAAGAAAATATAATAAGCTCATTGGTCTGTAATTATTGGCCTGGTCGTGTGAGTTTTGGCCAGGTTTCCATAGTAATGGAACGAAAATTAATTGGCTCAAAGCTAGAGTAATAAAACTTAGTAAAGTCTTTCTCAATTTTTATGAAATATAGCTACAAGGATGATGAAGATTATAAAGAAATTAACATAAGGAAGGTAACCAAAGGCAGGCCAACCAGTGGAGGACCTTATTTTGCATCAAAACTTTTTCAATTGTATCCCGACGGAAAAGCAATTTCCAATAAAAAGCTGGCTGACATCAAAAGTTTGATGGCTCTGATCCCAAATGATGTCAAGTATTTTTATAGAAACATAAATGGTGCCGATTTTGAAGACGATGTAGTTGCATCTGGTGAAAACATTGATTTTGTACCTGAGATGATTGATTTTGTTCTTTTAACGTGTGTTAATGAATTGAATAATGTCCAAAACATTTTTTAACTGTAAGTACTGTTTAATATTATAATTATATAACAATCACTTGTTTTGTAAGAACAGATCCATGCGATATTTTTGCTTTGTGCAAAAAGATCCAAACGCCACAGGAACCATTCAAAGAGATCCATGTAGAAAATTTCAAATTATTCAAAAAAGAATCATACGCCATTTATGTCAAAAAAATTAAGTCAGAAAAATGAAATCGGTAAAAAACTTACTTGGAAGCTTTACAGATCTGTTTCCTGTTACAAAATATAAAGACTGCTCAGTTTCATCCACACACTTATTTTTCAGCATTATTAAACTTTAACCACCATTTGCTCAAAACAATAGTTTGGCTGTTGGTACCATTTAGATAAGCGCTGTCCAATTATAATTTCATGTTAGTGAGTTGCCTGTTTTCAGAAAGCGGTATATAAAAGTAAAGCAAGCTTTCTTTCATGCTCAGGTGACCACTTTATTTGACAAATTGATGATTTCTTCGTTTATTTGCAAATACGAAACGTTTCAACTCTTTCGATTGAGTCTACATTTCCATTTTTTTATTTTCCACATTTCACATGTTTTACACGCTTATGATATCTCCTGTTAAGACAATTTCCATGACTTTATTGTATTCATTAATTCTGTTCATTTAACCCAAGACATATCATTTTTGAAACGTGAGAGTTTCAAAAATCCCCAACACAGAGATATTTCAGCAACAAGACGGCCTTTTTGAACGTTTGAGAGACAGTCAAGCAAACAGATAGCTGGTATTCCCTAACCAGTAACATTCTCTTAGCCGGGTAATAGCAACAATAACCTAAAATCGGGGTGGTGACAGCATTTTGCATTTTTTTAGAACTCTTCAAGTATTGTTGAACTAAGTGATTTCAAAGGCTCCACCCTGAGAGACCCTATAGCGTCATTGCAGTGACACTACAAGTAGCCAGAAGAAGAAAAGATACTTCTTGGTATTGTATTGTATAGAGTGGGAGAAAATCGAATGGTAGTTTTGGTGTGATGTGGATTTGGCTAGAACCCAAGATATTCGCACACCCAACCACCCTAGGTAGAGTATTACAATATTTTCATTTTCGACTTTGTTTCACTTCAATACATCTTTGTACTTCATCAAGACAGATCAGAACTAGGGTTCCATAGAGACGAGAAAACTCGTCTCGAAGGCACTTTCTCGTCTTGTCTCGATCATCTATAATAAACAAACTCTCGTCTAGATGATTTTTTTGAAGACAATTTCTCGATCTCGATTCGAGACTCCAAATTTCGAGAGTCTCGAAAACAAAACCTGAATGTTATTAAAAAAACGCTATGTATAGGTTATAACGTATAACACAAGGCCAAGGCTGTACCAAAATTATAATTTTTTTTTAAACTATGTTAAAATACAGAGGCTAAATGCTATGAACTGAAAGCCACGTTCAACAAAAAAAACGCCGAGTATCAGCACAAAAATTAAAAATATTGTTCCGAAAAATTAAAATTACGAATCCTTGATGTTTTGATTCATTCTTTCATCCATACATTTAGGATTTACCTAGGTACTAAAGGTGAAAGTTTGAAATTGTTTCTTCGTTCGTGAAGAGAAGAATGTACCAGCACCAGGAACAAACTCATTTTTTATAATCGAAACAGTCGTCTGTTGAAAAAAGCAACGGTAACAGAGAGCATAACTGGGAAAAAGAAATAGATGAATATTGTTTGCCTAAGAGAGCTGAAGGGAATCAAGATATTTTGGAGTGGTGGAGAAAAAGCGAGGTCATATATCTGAATTAATCAAAGATGGCTCTTGATTTTTCAAGTATACAAGCTACTTCAGTGCCTGCAGAAAGACTGTTTTCAAGAGCAACACTAACCATTAGAAAAGAACGAAGCCGATTAACTGGAGAATCAGCTCAACTTTTACAGTGTTTGAATTCTTGGCTATGTAACAAAGATATATTTTCAAGTGTGTAAACAACATTTTTGTTATCTGTTAGAAAACTTTGTGTATTTTTCATTTATTTTTTTGTTTTGTTAATTTTTGAGTGTTTAAATTAAATTTTCAGCTATAATAGCCCAAGGACATTGATAACTAACGAAATAATTTGATAACAGTTTTCGAAAGCACGTTATTGGGTAACATGTTTCCACGCATACTATTGATTATTTGGTTATGATGTTCCTGATCAATATTCAAATAAGGTTTTACGGAATTTCCATTATTGTGCCCAGTAATTTTCAACAATTGTTGTTCTTGAACTCCACTCTTAGCTAGTAGACTGACTGCAGTTGCTATATTAGAGTGATTGGTTATTTTCCTCTGTTTCGTATCCAAGCCAATTGCTTCAGCAGAAGATTCCGTCCTTCCGTTGATTATATTTCTACCCAGAGGCATATTGTCATACCAGTTATCGCTTTCTGTCGTTCAGTGACGATTTGGCCTTAAAAATAGTCTATTTGTCTTGATATTTGTGCATCGTTTTGGTAATAATTTAATGAATAATCTGACAGGACAAGCATTGTTTGAATGTTTTAGACGATGTAGTAACTTGATTACTTAAATTTCGGACGTCCATCATCTTAATGGTTGAAAGATTTCTATCTCTTTCAAATGTTTTCAAAACGTTTCAATTGCTTGAATCCGCAATCGTCTTCTGGTGAATAGTGACAAAATCAGATGCTACGCGACCTTTTATAGGTCTATAATTAAGTGTTATTACACGCGGTCTTGTGGCGCGCGTGGTTTCGCGCTTTTTCTCCCTCCAAAACGGTCCATGAGCGGTTACAGGGTACTAGCAGTTCGTTCGTCAAGAATTCTAAACACTTCGTGGACATTATCAAAGACGTTGAACTAGGGCCTGAAGATCGTTTCATCAGCTTTGACGTGGAGAGCCAATGTCCCCATAGAAGAATCCCTTAACATCATCAAGAGGAAACTGGAAGAAGACATCCAGCTTCATGAAAGGACTGACCTCCCCGTACAAGCGATATTGAAACTACTGCAGTGCTGCCTACACAACTCATACTTTCAAGAAAAGAGCCGTTTCTTCTCCCAAGTTGATGGACTGCCGATGGGATCTTCTCTCTCTCCAGTAATCGCCAACATATACATGGAGTAGATCGAGGAATTGGCTATCAGAGGTGCAAAATACAAACCAAAACTATGGCTAAGATACGTAGACGACACCTTTATCATTTGGAACCATGGAGATGAACACCTTGGGGAATTCTTCGCCAGAATGAATAACATGAGGGATTCAATCAAATTCACAATGGAAAAGGAAACTAACAGTACCCTATCGTTTCTCGATGTGAAAGCTGAAAAACAGACACTGGAATCCTCACCTCTGTTTACAGGAAGAAGACACACACAGGGCAGTACCTCAACTACGGCTCTAATCACCCGAACTCCACAAAGATAGGAATCGTAAGAACGTTGGTGGAGAGAGCATTGTCTATTTGCAACAACCAGGAGTCATTGGAGGCGGAAATTATCCAAATAAAAAAGGAACTACGCCGAAACGGATACTCCGAGATGCTCATAGGAGAAGTTCGGAAACAACTCGAAAAGACCAAGACAACCGAAGAAAGACCTCAAAACCCCGTTCTCATTCTTCCCTATATCAGGGGTATCTCCGAGAAGATCAGAAGGATCGGAAATAAATACAACATCAAGAGTTGCTTCCAATCCGGCAGTACCTTACGAAGCTTCCTCACCAAGACGAAACCAGAGAACACAACAGAATCCAGCAAAAACTGTATTTACAAAGTCCCATGTGAATGTGGAGATTCCTATATCGGAGAGACCAAGAGGCCATTATCAGTAAGAATAGCCGAACACAAAAAGTGGACTCAACGAGAGGAAACATCAAAATCGGGAATTGCTGACCACGCCTGGACAAAACACCACCGAATTCTCTGGGACGAAGCTAATGTTCTTCAGAGAGAGGAACATTGGTTCAAACGGAAATTTATGGAAACCACCTACATAGAAGCCAATGGTGCCTTCAGTCAACCAAGCGTGGAAATTAAAAACGTATGGAAACCGCTCATGGACCGTTTTGGAGGGAGAAAAACCGCGAAACCACGCGCGCCACAAGACCGCGCGTAATTACAGTTAATTATAGACCTATAACAGGTCGCGTAGCATCTGATTTTGTCACTATTCACCAGAAGACGATTACGGCTTCAAGCAATTGAAACGTTGTGAAAAATTTGAAAGAGATAGGAATCTTTCAAACATTAAGATGATGGACGTCCGAAATTTAAGTAATCAGGACAAGCATTGTTATCACTATTTTGAACTAACCATTTGCTAGAGGCGCAGTTCTTTGAACCCCCTTGGCAGGTTTTACTGAAAATTGGATTATATTCTTATTAGTTGGAGATCCATTGTTGTCCTTTTCGGTATGAAAATAATCAACTAAGCAAGCAACACCTTCACCACCTCTCCAAGCCAATTCCACCGCTGCTATGTGATAAAATTTGCGTAGGAGTCCTATAGGGGTATTTTCATCCCAAAAATTTATAATTTTTCTCATTTCCGTTGAAGTTAATGGTACTGAGCTTTTTTTGCGTTTAGTGGGATGTTTGTAAATTTCTGCATTCCGCGCTTGTTTGAATGCAACACTTTTAAAGGGGTCTTGCATGATAATATACTCCTTGTAATACTTTTCTTGTAATAATTTGCTTGTTAAATTCCATACAGTTCTAACATAGACCGGGGTATAGTGACAGATATTGGGACACGATTTTACTCAGTATACCTTTTGGAGGACAGTATTGTCCGTATATCCTTATGATTATAATGCAGGAATCAAAGAGTCATCGTAGGTTCTTCATATTAAATAATAATAATATTATAATAATAATAAATTTCTTTATTTAGCAGGTCGCTAATTAAAATTATACATGTAAAGAATAAGAAAAATCGACAGTTGTAATGCTAGTTCTAAAACTATTTCTAAAACTACTTTATGTATAACACAAACAGTTGACGAAGACAAGTATAAATAAAAGTTATAAACATTTTTTCTCACACGTTAATCGTTAATCCAACTTATCTAATATCACATACTCTCAGATAATATTCCCTGAGAATAGTCTTGAAACCAGCATTTGTAGTTGAATTTTTCACATCATTAGGCAGTTCATTGAATGATATCAAACCCTTATGAAATACAGAATTTTGACCAATTTTTTTATGTCTTGGTGGAATGAAAAAGTCACTTTGTTGTCTGGTGTTGTATTGGTGTATATGGTTATTAAGTATTATTTTACTATTCAAGTAAGATGGGGAATCTCCTGATTTCACCTTGAAAATGAATACCAACACCTGCAATTGTATGTATTCCTTTACTGGCAACCATCTTAAACATTGTTGCATAACTTTTATTGAAGTGTACCTTGAACAGGACAGTATTAACCTCATTGATCTGTTCTGTAATTTCTGAAGTCGAGATAATTCGTTTTGATTCATTAGATATAGGATTGTAGAACAATAATTTAAGTGTGAGAGGATCAATGTATTGTATATAGTTAATTTAGACCACATTGATAGGTGATGTGAACATCTTGATAGATAATTGACACTATTACTCATATTTGATATTATGTAGTTTGCATGATCTTTGAATAACAACCGTCTGTCTATAATGACGCCCAAATACTTCAATTTTTCAACACAATCAATCATACAACCTCCAATATGCACAGTATATCTATTATTACTAAACTCAGCCGAAGTTTTGTCATTACCTATAATCATACATTTGCTTTTTTGTGCATTTATTTTGAGAAAATTTCGACAGGTATATTTATAAATATTTTCTAAAGACTCATTGATTTTGTTTATAGAATCTCTCAGTTCATTTGAAGAGGCGTATATTAGGGTATCGTCAGCAAATAAGTGTATTTCAGCTCCATGTAATATGTTAACCATGTCATTAATATAAACAATGAAGAGCAGTGGTACTTCCTTGTGGAACACCATGATTGTTCATCATCTCACTGGAAATTATTCCGTTCAGCTTAACTTTTTGTTTTCGATTCCTCAGATAGTCAGAGAACCATTTTAATGCTGTGCCTCCAATACCGATTTTCTGCAACTTTGCGATTAGTATATCTCGATCTACAGTTTCGAAGGCCCTTTGTAAATCTTAGAAAACAGCAACAGTACACTTTCCAACATCTAAATCATTATTCCAGTCATTCAACACCAGTTGAATTGCTGACTCGCAACTGTGTTTCCGCCTAAATCCTGATTGCTTGTCGGTAAAAAGTTGGTTTTGTTCAATGTGTTCTAATAGTTGACCATACACCCATTTTTCCATGAGCTTTTCTATTGAAACTAACATGTTGATTGGGCGTATTCGTATTTCTTTTTTTTGGTACTGGTATAATGGTTGAAACCTTTAACAAGGAAGGTACCACCCCTTGTTCCAAAGAAAAATTTATTAAATGTAATAGTGGTTCCTCTATACTATCATAAATATTTTTGAGAAGCTGGATATGTAGTTCATCTGGACTAGTTTTATTAGGGAGAGCAAATAAGTTATTCCTAAGAGAATTCTTATCAAGTAATTTGAAAAATTATGTGTTTCGGTACGATTCCAATCACGCCGCCATGTGTTTTTAATGAAATAATAGAAGTAAAATACTTGAAAAAGCATTGGCATACAGTTAGGATGGGCGGAGAATTCCTTTTTTCAAATACAATTTCACGTAACCATACCAGCCATTTGGACCCACCCTAACGGCCTGCCAATGGTTTTTCGAGTATTTTAGTTATATAATTCCATCACGAAACACATGGCAGCCTGATTGAAATCGTACCCGAGTAATAATAATGATTATAACTATTGTTATTATTTTTTAATATGAAGAACCTACGACGACTCTTTGATTCATGCCTTATTATCATGAGGATATACGGACAATACTGTCCTCCAAAAGGCATACTGAGTAAAATCGTGTCCCAAAATCTGTCACTATCCCCCGGTTTAACAGTAGCCTCCTTAAACTCTGTGCTATCCTTTTTTCTCATATTAATCGCCCAACCCTTGAGTATTAATGCAAGTTTTTCGAAAGTACGATTTTCATCCACTTCATATTTTCTGGCATCACAAAACTCCATAAATATTTTCAAGTGTATTTTTTACTATTGACAGTATTTTTTGGTGTATTTTTTTCAATGATTTTGTCAATTGCCGCATCATTTTGAACACCAAAGCGAGGAAGTGACATTTTCGGAATGAATTGAATTACTGAAATGTCAAACAACTGTATTGTGTTGGTTGCTTAGTAATGACATGACATAAGTGATAACTACCCGTGAAAACTATCCATGGTTATCAGTGTAATGATGGTTTCATTGGTTATTTCGACACACATGACTAGAAATAGACAAATTTGATAGCATAATTTTTTGAGCAAATACTTATTATTATAATTTTCTTGTTAATCGTGTTTCATACTTTTTAATAGTTTATGACGTTTAAGTTCTTTAAGGATATGAAAATATTTATTTTTACCTTTGTCCTGTTTATTTGCTCTGTTATCTTTGTATTTTTTTTGGTTTGTTATGTTCTTATATGTTTAAAGTGAATTAAAATTATATCTCAGCATAGTTTTTCATTTTCTATTTTCTGGTGTATTGTAAGTTATTGCAGCACACATATTTTTTCTTAATCTCGTGTCGAAAAAAAAAGCATTAGTCTCGTCTCAATCTCGTTTCGGAATTGAGACGAGACGACACGAGAAATCTCGTGAAAGACTGATCAGAACGTCCATTTAAACAAAAAAAATTAATATATGTACAGCGATTTTAAAAGGAGTACCCGCCACTGCCTGGTAATATTGAAAATTCACTACAATAATATTCACGATATCATCTTCGTCGGCTAAAAGCACTTTACAAAATTACAATTACTTAGCAAAATGACTTCACTAAAATGTATCTACGCCACTTGTGATGATTATCCAGCAAGAAAACAAGTGCAACTAAGACAAAAACTGCATTAGTTATGATGCGAACTCAAGTTATACTTAAATGTGCATTAAGAAATTTAGATTTCCTGGCACCTGAGAAATGAGACTTTTTAGTTACAGTTGTTCAGGCAGGTCAGACCGTAATCAACAGGGACAGATTCAGGTATATTTATCGTTTGATTTGAGAGATTTGATAATGTGATTTTCATTTCGAAACAACAAGGATTGAAAGTAAAAAGAAATGGGCTTTGATGAAATTTTATGAATTGTAAGTATATTGTAGATGACGACTTTCTCGACAATAGTGTCCATGGGCCTAACTCAATCCCATGACTAGTTTCAGAGATACAGGGTGTTGAAGTTGGAAAAAAAGCCATTTTTGAAAGCACGTATTTTTTATTTTCTTCAATGTATCAAGAATTTTTTCCTGTGATAGTGTTCTACTGACACTAAATATTAGTCCCTCTTGAGAGAAACTTTCATTTGCTACAAGGCTACTCAAAAATTAAAAAATTTGGAGCTTTGACTTGAAATATAATTCAACTTTCATCAATTTCAATATCTGGCTGGATTTGCTCCTGGTTGGTTGGGATAAGATATGCAAACAGTTTTTACAGGGCGAGCCAGAAAGTTGATCGCCCCTGTATCCTATTATTAAAAAAAAATTGGATACTTTGTACTGCATGTTAGTAGGAGACATTAAGTTATTTCAAAATATATATAATTTATATATGATATAAAGGGCTATTCAAAACATATGTATGGAAGAAAATCCGAGAATCGATTTTTTTTTGGAAATCTCCCTGTAATTAGATATTTCCTTGATGAATTTCTGTGATACTTCCATATTACCTTTACGTTGAGTTTGTTGGTCGGCCTATCATTATTTCCTTTATATACGGGTGTCTCGTAAAGACCACGTCATACTGGAGAAGAATGTAGATCAAAGGGTGCCCCTCCTGCTATGAAAAAATCTCCCGAATAAAAGTCTCACCGTTCTCGAGATTTGTAATTTTTATAAAATTTATGAAGTTTTGCCCCTCTCAGTAGTTGTTTTGTGCTGATGGTACAATTTTATACTTTTGATAATGGGTTACCTGTTTATGACGTTAGGTTTATACGGTATAATATAACGAAAAACGTCAAATTCAGATGACAAATAAAACCATGGGAGAAATTTGAGGGTGTTTTCTCAGTCGTTGCAAGGCCTGTATATGCAAAGGAGTTGAACATGTACTATTTGAGGTTGCCAAGTAACTGCACATTCGAATTAAACTTGTCTCCATCGAAAGATAAGGTGATATTTTGTGGCCCCTCGTTCAGCAGACCTAAATCATCTGGATTTTGATTATTGGAGTTATAAAGGACAGAGTCTATGTGAAACCTATAAGCAATAAAGCCGACTTAGGGAAACACATCCGCGAAGGAGGTCGCCGTTTCGAACGCATACTATAATGATTTTAAATGATTATAATAACATTGAAAAGATTAGTAACCTACAATGAGTAGTTAAATAAAAACCGTCGATTGATACTTTGTCAGATACGTCCACTCTTGGAGATAAATGGCAATATCTTTTTTTTGCGGTTACAAATCTCTTGTGTTATACCATTTTGACATCACCATTAAATAGGCAATTTATTAATGTAGTGTGCAGCAGTAGCTCAGTACATTTTGTTTTCACCACAATGGCGACGGGCAAAAGTTCATGAAAAAAAAAACCAACCCAAAACTTGTATTAAAAACATTTCTCACAGCCCCCTTCTGAAATGTTGGGAGTATTTTCGTAAAGTAGAACTTTTAGAATAATTATTCAACAATATTTTACCAGATAAATGAATGGGAAAAGTTTAAAATTGTACCAACAGCAGAAAAAAATTACTGAAGGCGGCAAAAATTCATAATTTTTATAAAAATTGAATGTCTCGAAAACGGCGAGACTTTTAAACGGAGGATTTTTTAAAGCAGACAGGGCACCCTTTGATCTACATTTTCCTTCAGTTCGACGTGGTCTTTACGGGACACCCGTATATGAAGAAAATAATGATATAGGCTTGTGATCATATTGTCGGGATAGAAAAACTACTGATCATAGCAAGTTGACAAAACTTTTAAATTCGACCAACAAACTCAAAGTAAAGATAATATGAAGGTATCACAGAAATTCACAGTGGAAATATTTAATTACAGGGAGATACCGAAAAAAATCTATTCTCGGATTTTCTTCCATACACATCTTTCGAATAGCCCTGTATATCATATATAAATTATATATATATATATATATATATATATATATATATATATATATATATATATATATATATATATATATATATATATATATATATATATATATATATTTCAAAATGACTTAATGTCACCTACTAACATCCAGTACAAAGGATGTAATTTTTTTTTAATATTGGTTGCAGGGGCGAACAACTTGCTGACTCGCCATATAATTTTTTTTCGCATATCTCATTATCATAAACCAACCAGAAGCAAATACAGCCAGATATTGAAATTCCTGAAAATTGAATTATATTTTAAGTCAACGTTTCGTTTTTTAAATTTTTGACACCCCTGTAGCAAATGAAATTTTCTCCCATAAGGGACCGATATTTAGTGTCATTAGAATACTTTCACAAAAAAACATTCTTCATGCATTGAAGAAAATAAGAAATACATGCTTTCAAGAAATAGCTATCTTCCAAATTCAACACCTTGTATCTCTGAAACTGGTAATAGGATAGAGTTGAGCCCATGGACACTATTGTTCAGAAAGTCTTCAATATACTGACAATTCATGAAATTTCACCAAAGCCCATTTCTCCATGAGCTGGCTGCCTAGTCCTTTGTGCATGCAATACAGGGTGTTTCATAATAAATGCGCAGGACTTCCGGATGTGATAGCTCGTTCAAAAATATGAAAAAAAGTTTCCATTAACTTACCCTCTAAAATTCAAAATTTTCGAGATACAGGGTGTTGAAATTTAAAAAAAAATTGTTAATATCTCTGGAACTGTTTATCGCACAAAAACCAGATTTTGAATGCATTTTCTACTCATAATAAGCTATGTTTTGTGCAGATTTTTTATTTTTTTAAATTCATAACTGGTGAATATTTTGAAGGGGTAGTGGGTGTTTTTTTATCCAACTTCTACGCCACTGGAAAAAGTATGATTTTGAGCCGTTTACTTGAACCGCCAATGTTTTCTACACAAAAAAGGTACTCCTGGTCATAAGCTCTAAAGTTGACCGTTTTCTAGAAAAATCAACTTTCATGTTGAAAAACATGGTAAATTTTTTTAAATAATTTTTTTCCTAACTATACAAAATTTATTTAAACGTTAGAAAATAAAAAAAAAAACAATAACAATCATGCTCAGTTGAATTGTTGGAAATGTCCGCCTTTAGCTTCAATGCACGCAGCAATTTTTCGAGAAAAAAACATTATTTAAACAACATGAAAGTTGATTTTCCTTGAAAACGGTCAACTTTAGAGCTTATGAACAAGAATACCTTTTTTCTGTAAAAAAACATTGGCGGTTCATATTGGAGGCTCAAAACTGTACTTTTTCCAGTCGCGTAGAAATTGGAGAAAAAACACCCACTACCCCTTCAAAATTTTCACCAATTATGAATCTGAAAAAATTAAAAAATCCACACAAAACATAGCTTATTATGAGTAGAAAATGCCTACGAAATCTTTTTCTACGCGATAAACGGTTCCAGAGATATTCGCAAAAAACGATTATTTTTTTAAAATTTCAACACCCTGTATCTCGAAAATGGTGCATTTTAGAGGGTAAGTTAATGAAAACTTTTTCTCATATTTTTGGACGAGCTATCACATCCTGAAGTCCTGCGCATTCATTATGAAACACCACGTATAAGAAATTATTAGGTAAAACCAAAAACTCGAAAACGAATCCTGATATCAAAAAAAGTTAATGAAAAGTTTAACTATCCTCAAACAGATTCCCATAACATATATAATATCTTCAAAAAAAAAAAAATGAGATGTGGATTTACATTTAAATTGTGAAAACACCAAAAATTCGAAAACGACAGTAGATATTGAGAAATTGTAAATGAAAAGTTTTATTACACAGCTCTATAAAAAGTTTATATAAAACTTTTTCATATATTGCAAAATAAACAGAATACCATTTAATTTTCTTTTATAAAAACACCAAAGACTAAAATAATGGCGACATATTTTCAAATTTCTCAATTTATCGTTTCTGATCACTTCATAAAAGTTCATAAAAAATGTGAATACATTCTTTCCGTAATATAAAAGTCTAGAAATATTTGACAAAAACAAAAAATAGGGAAGAAAATTTTCCTAGTTTTTTTTTTGAAAACACCTTAAACTTGAAAAGGAACGGAATATCGAAAAAAAATATTGGAACAGTTTTATTTTCCTCAAACAGATCTATAAAAAGTTCCTATGGATTTTTGTTTATACTGAAAAAAAATTAAGAGACTTGGAAAAATATAACGAAAACAGCGAAACTCATAAACAAAATTAAATATCGAAAAAATGTTTATGATCAGTTTTACTTTCAAAAGGTTCCTGTGAAATTATGTTAACAATAATCAAGACGCGGACTTTAAATTCCCCTCAGATTTTTCTTGGCGTTTCGCACCCGGATTTTTTATTATTCATTTCCCCCAAATTTTCCCAGCGCTATTCGACCAGATTTTTCATTATCAATCCTCAACCCCCCCTTTCCAAAATTTGCGCCCGTATTTTTTACAGTTTCTCCTTTCCCCCCACCAATTTTTTCAGTGCATCACGACCGGGTTCTGACAGTTTCCCCCCTAAAAGTTTTCCGGGAGCTTTGCGCCCAGATTATCGTCAGTTTCCCACCTCCCCTTTAAATTTCCCCTTACACTCAACACACATTTTTTACAGTTTCTTCCTCCATTCTCCGTAAAAATTTTTTAGGCGATTATGAACGGGTTTTGAAAGTTTTTCCTTCCAGCCCCCCATATTTTTTTGGAATTTTGTCAATTTCCTACTCTTCTCTCCCGGGAGCTCTGCGTCCCCTCGCAAATTTTACCCGGCGCTTTGCTCCCGGATTTTCGACACTTTTTCTCTCCACCCGGTTACTTTTCGCCCAGATTTTTTACAGTTTTGAACTTGTACAATGAAGAACAAATTTTCTTCTTAGGGTTTTCTGTGTGGACGTTCCATTTTAGACTAAAGTCGATGAATATTCCTAGATAACGTACACTATTACGGGCCATATTTTATCCATCAAAAGCAATAGAATAGAAATTTTATTTTATCAAATCTTTTTTCTTCATATCAGTCCACAAATCAACAACATAAGTGATAGCCATATCTTCAGCGAATGAGACAATTTCCCCAACAATTTCTGAAGTGAGCAAGGAGTTTAAATATATAATGGACGGAGAACTGTACCCTGTGGTATACCAGTCGAAACCGATCTTGGATTACTCATTCCTTCATGTACTTTGACCGTTTGTATACGGTTTCCAAGGAAGTGTCTGAGAAGTTCCAATCCTGCCCAGATTTTCAAGCTTTTGCAGTAAAAGTTCATGAACGTGTCAAAACCTTTGGCTAAATCTATGACATCACCCAAACAAGACTGTTTATTATCCACGGCAGCATATATTTCTGAAGTCAGGTATGCCATAGCATCCTGGGTGCTTCGATTTTCCCTAAAACTATATTGTCCTTTTGAAATTATATTATTGTGTAGGTTAAAGTATTCCATAAGCCGCTTTTCTATAATGTTCTTGAATAATTTTGAAAAAATCGACTTTGAATATTATAATTGCAGTTTTGGAAGCCTTCAGTAATATTCCATGTGACTTGAGGGCGCAGATATACTTTCTGTCAATTATTCATTTCATTTGCTTTATCATTTTTCGAATATTCTCATATTTGCAATCGCTCCGCAGATAAGTATATGTATTGAAAGTAATAGTAGTAATAGTAAACAATGAAACGAAAGGTACGGGTACAGCCTGCAACGAAAAAAACAAAAAAAGAAGAAACTATCATAATTCGGGGTAAATCAAGGAATGCGGCCCTGTCTTTGTTTCCCTGGTGTGATATTTGAAGCCGGGTTCTATCATCCACCAACCGAATTACTATCATTGTGTTTTCGCGGTAGACAACCTTTCAATTTATATAATGACAGAGGGCAGAGTCTATAATAGGTGATCCAAATACTTGTATCAGAAACTTTGATGTGTTCTTATAGACCCGGCAAGGAACCGACCGATATTTTAAAAATGGGGATGACGCCACTGACACAGAAGGATTTTGTATGGACAAATCGACTTTGGGATGCCAATAAACAAGAAATTGGGTGGGTTTTCCTCTTTGACGCAATCATGCCTTTATTATTTTCGAGAATTTGAAATGATATTTGATACGATATAATATAATAATAAAAGTATAATGTTTATTTCCAGAATTTACAAATATAACATCAGAGTGAAAAATGTTTATAACTACTCAATTCACAAGAAGAGTATTTTCGAAACAAGTCCACAGAACAACGCCATTAAGTTTTACAATCACCTTCCACAAGATTTTGAAGATATGCAAAGTTCGAAAGGATTGTGTGGATCGGTGAGAAAATATTTGTGTAACATATAGAGCCCTACTCCATTGGTGATTATCTCCTACAAACTCAATCTTTTAATAATTTTAGTAATTTTAAATATATTGAATTACGACCAGCTCAGACGAATGTTTTCAAGGATTTTAATAAATGTTTCATGTTAGAGTTTTATAATGATTTTTATATTTTATATATTAACATATGTTCAAGTTTATGTGTATGATGTTTAACGAGTTAAAACAACTCTGTAAAAATGAAATAAATCTATCTATCTATCTATCTAACAAACAAATAAAAAATCAACCATTGAATATTGAAAATAAACATGAAGAATCACTGGAGCTTGTGCGTGATATACTACCGGGGAAAAGTCATAAAATGACATAACAATATTAAATAAATAGTAATATAATATAAATACAACGTAATATAACATATAGATTTTCCCGATGAAGTGAAGCTTGTAGTGACTATATCCATGAATAAAAATTGATCAAAAATTTCCCACCAAGAAAACTTGTTGTGCTGGATGTATTCGACCTATCTTTTTCAATTGATTATTCAATTTTTTTCAATGTGATTCTACAAAATATTTGAGAAAATTACAAAAGTAATGAAATAGGAAAAAAAGAATGACGTGAACTAAAAGAACAAAAGTTATAGAATGATAAATAATTATAACACACATAATGTTCTAGTATACATAAAATATTACAATATAAATAGAAAAGTTATTGGGTATGACACTCAAATTGTTGTGCAACCGTAGACACTTACACAGTACGGTAAATCAAGATTTAAAAATAAAGTAACAGAAATTGCCAACGAGAAGCCAACTGCAAATTTGTAGCAATTCTGTTTCTGTTCTTACATCCAAGTGTTGCACATCCACTCACTTGATTTACCGTACTGATGAGAGCTCAAGCTTGAAACACGTTGCACAACAATTTGAGGGTTATACCCAATAACTTTTCTAATTGTATTTTCATATAATATCCCCTCGATAGATTTATCCAAAATTCAAAATATTACATAAATATCATATTGAATAAGTCTTTAAATATATTCCGAAGGTATATTACATGAATACTTTATGAAATGTATTATAAATATTTTGGTGGATGATTTTCGAATCTGAACTTGAAATTGAAAATATTTTATAAATGCATATTTGAATTTTCCACGAAATATTGTAGAAAGATTTCTATAAGATTGTACAGCATGTGATTCAAATTGAGATAAATGCTTCATATTTGTAAACAATATTTCGAAAATCTATCAATGAAAGTAATATCTGAAGAAAAATTCAGAGATAGCTTCAGATATTGCTGCAAGAAATCTTTCATCAAGTGTTTCAAAAATATTCAGTCGAAGATCTGTGAACGTAAAAGTAAACTGGGAATATTTCATGAATGTCTCATAGAACATTTCACAAAATGTTTATGAAAAATTTCTGGAATTGAACAACTTATGGATCGATCATGTTTTATCATATATCTATGAAGTATAGCTAATAACCTTCGGAAATATTCAGGCCTTTTCAATTGAGAAAATATTATAACATTTCCGTAAAGATCTACTTATGTTGTAACAATATCAAATGTCACAATAACTTGTTGACAATTTTGTCAGTTTTTGTGTTTTTCAATGTATCAATAGAAATGGCTCCAAAACTGAGTATACAAGAAAAAGTAGAAATAATATTGCTGTATGGCGAAAATTATCATAGCACAAGAGGAGTGCTGAAATTTTCCAAAGGAAGACAAAAATTTACATTTTATGACGGTGGCAAAGATATGGCAAAAATTTAAGGAAAGTGGTTCGGGTAACAACAGATGTAAATGTGTTTACGGTAAGCCAGTTGTTAAAGAAAATAATGCAAACAATGTTTTAAGGACCATCACTGAGACAACAAGAGTATCAGAGAAAATTATGGCAGAAAAGGCAGAAATATCTCAAACCTATGTTAGACGACTTTTAGAACGAAATAACTTCAGCCTATGCAAACCAAAATTTGTGCAAGTACTGTGAGACGATTTTATTTTTGTGTATGGTTCCAGGAAATGTTAGAAGACAATCGTAATGTTTCAAAACATTAGCTACTTTCTGACGTAGCAACTTTTACCTCAAATAGTTTCGTCAGTACTCAATATTGTAGATGGTAGGCAGATCCTAATCCTAATTTTACTATTGAAGCACAGGAATATAGTTCAAAGTAAATATATGGTGTGGAATTTTAAATGAGCGCATTGGAGGCATCTTATTTTTTAGACAAAGTTTAAATGTCGAACGGTGTGTCAACTGTTTAATGCGGACTCGTTCAATCTTTGTGGATCACCGTTGAGTTTGGTGACCAGTGAATAGGTCGGTATTCAAGAAATCATTGGCCAGCTAGGACTCCAGAGCTAACGCCAGTTGATTTATTTTTATGGGGTGACCTGAAAAGCAATCAATGTTGAAGAATGTTCGCCTCGAAGTGTTTTCCTGAACTGTACTATGTATGGAGCGCAAAGATGGTCACGTAGAATATTTGTTTATTAAGTTTTTTCACCTTTCTAAATCCACCTCAACAATACCTGATTCAGTTAGGATTCAGTTAGTTTTAATTAAAATTATTATTAGTTGGTTTAAAGGACCCTGCACGGATTTTGGTATAGTGCGGAATTCAATGAAACTCTGGTATGTTGAAGATCTGCTGACAACACTTCAGATGGTCCAAAATCAAATCGAATGATTAGTTTCGGAGAAACAGTGTGATTTTGAAAGTAGTAAAAAAAACAGAAAATTAAAGTTTTAAACAAATGTAGAAAATAGAACAAATTTTTTTATACCACAAATGACACATGGTTGTTTTAGTTATTTTTTGCAGTATTTAAAAAAAATTGTATCGCGAAAATTCATTTGTTTATAACAAATTGTTAATTGAATAAACCAAGAAAATATGAATAATTTTTTTTAGAATATCGAAGAGCAATGGAAATTATAATTTAAAAAAATGGTTTCTCATTATTAATATTTGGTACCAAAAAAAATTGTTATTCAACAAATGCGTTTTTAAGCAATAAATATTTTTTTTAAGAAATGATTTTGTTTCTAAAGATCATAATATTTATTGCTGGTTAAAATTCCACAAACAAAAATTCAAATATCTTATAAACAATGCAGTTGTTTATAACAATTATTAAATAATCAGAGTAAAAAATTAAAAAAATAATAATTTTGATGTAACAAATAATTGAAATACGAACAAATTGGAATATTAAAAAAAATCATAGTTCAATTTGTATTTTTCATTTTTTAGTCTCTTAGATTGTTAATGAGAAAGTGGAAAATCCATATTTTTTAATTATTCCAATGGGGATCTTTTTTAAAGCATTTCAAGAATAGCAGCTCCAAGAAGTGAAACAAATTTGAAGTTTTTAGTATAACAATTATCAGGGTTTGCATGTAAATTTGAAACTTGTAAAAACTAGTTAATTAACAAAAGCATATGTCATAAAATAATTACGGGAAAAAAATTTTCATGGATTTTTGTTCATTCAAGTGTCTAAAAGGTGAGTAAATTATTTTATTCCTTGATATTTATATTCAATGGGTTAAGATTATTTTTATTGTTCGAAGGTCCGTATCAGTCAGCGCACGCAGGACTCGCATCACCCGCTTTTTTCTCTATTTTCGACACTAAATTAAAATTCAAAATATTGGTGGTGGGGTTCCAGGAGGTGGGACTTTTTCAGGTCCTCCTGTTTCAGGATCTTTTCTCAAATTTTGGATATCTTTAATAGTTTCCGAAATAATTGCAAAATCCAACCTCCCCCCATTTTTTAATAATTTGCTTATAACGCAATTTCTCCCGGCGTATCTTCAAATTTCTCGGAAAGTTTCTATAGGTCATTCCGAATCGAATGAGCCCTGGATCATAACTTTCGGTGCCCTTGAAGAGAAATTCATCAAAATAGTTCTTGTAGACTAGACTATCATGTGCATGGCTATTCCTAGTAACAAGACTGAATCTTGTTTTCATAATTAATCTCCAGCAAAATTTATATCACAAAAATATTTGATTAGTTTTGGCCCCAACTTATATGATTTAGGTTTTAAAGCAGTTTCATCAGGGGTAATTGGACGTAGTTAAGCAGAAAACGTCCAACTCAAAAATTGCAATTGTTCAGAATTTCAACTTGAAATTGTGGTATGTGCCCTGTTTATACCAAATAGGTTTACATAGTGAAACAATGATTTCAGTGCTTGATTTTAAAGTTGTGAAGATTTAGTTGAGGTATTTTTTCGAAACTATAAGTTTTCACAATGTTATTTGCAAATTTGTTAGTTGGGCGTTTTTTGTGCAAAAGAAGATCCTAGTAGAAATTTTAATAAAAAATATTCATGTGGGTTGGTACATTTCAGATAAATGAAATATGGTCTTTATCATAGTTTATTTGATAAGGTTCAAAATAACGCATCTATTTCAAATTCTAAATCATTGACATCAATATCTTTAGGATATTGGGAGAGCTTTAATAAAATTTCACCTTTGATTTCGACAAGGATTAACCATTTGGTCACAACTGAACCAACAACTCGAAAAAAGTCTAGTTTACCCTTCCTCGCGCTGTATATCCAAACATATGCTTTCCACATTAAAATAGGTTATCATAAAAACAAAACATGTTTTTTTTATTCTTGTTTCAACCAGTTGATTTTTTTCTTTTTCGGTACCTATTTTTATGTCAACTGTTCGTTGCTTTCTCAAGTTTTTGTGTTCTTGAAAACCACTTACTTTTCATTTCGGTTATTATGAATGGATTTTCCTTACGTCACAATTTTTTAATATTGATATAGTCATGACGTTTATAAGTTGTCGCGTGGAAAGAAACTATGCCCGTGTACAAGGAATTTAATTTTTTTTGTTTTCAAGTTAGCACTAGCTTGAAGAAGACTGGCCTTCATTAGGGTAAGTTTGATATTGCGGTTCTGACATCCACAGGAATCAGGCCAACAATGTTTTATTATGCTCATCCGGTTTTTCCTGTATTTTGCATTTGTCCTTTTTTTTTCAATCTTATATAAAATATATTTCAAAAGTCAGTACATATATGTATAAGTATAACTCCACTAACCGCCTACATATGACTTCGATGAACTTATTAGCATTTGGTCCAAATGGTCCCAAGGTTTCGGCAGCGATTGGAATAAAACGGTAATCGCTCGAAAGAGCTTTGTACTTGTTCTTCTTATTCATTTCAGCTTTTTCAGCTGCAGATCCTACAGAAACTGCATTCTGAGCCACATGTGATGGTGCAACCGTATCCACAGTGGTAAAATCCCAAACAAGGCACTTTCCATATGAAAACGGCACCATAGATAAACCATTAGGACGCTTTCCATCAGTGCGAGCATTCAATCCAGGTGGTTCTAATACTGGAGGTGGAGGTCGACAGAAGCCAATGCTCTGCTTATGATATTATTAGCTTCCCTGTGTCTAGATTGGCGACCCTTACTGAATAGGCATGATAAGCCATGTGTCCCAGACTGATCTACAATTTCTCTGCAACGGCAGATGTGTGGCTCGGTTATTTTGGAACCAAGTCTCAGACATATTGCAGTTCTAATCATATCTTTATTCAACAATGTCCCCAAGCTAGAGACAGGTGAAGCATTCAACCAAAGATTGAAATTCTTGTGAGAAACAGCTTTCAATCTAGCTATATCTTTCACATCGGTAGCGTGTATTCGTCCTTCTGTCATTAAATTATTTTATAAAGTATTATTTTATAAATGGCAATAGTCATGGGATGGTCAACTTCGTTTCTGTATGTCACAAATGTAAAAAAATTAATGATTGGGCGGTAATAAAAGGCAGAGATTTGTTCACGGCAGTAGTGAGATAACTTCCTGAATTCTGTTTTTAGGAATTTTATCATTTATACCCTCTTGTTGTTCTCCTCTTTTGTCAAGAAGTGGAGCTCAGTTATTTTCCTTTTTGGGAACTGTTGTAACTCTCGATTGTGTTATCCACAAAGTACGTTTTCCAGCGTTTCTTCCGTAGTCTTTTTTTCGGCATTTCTTCTATAAAGCTTACAAGAAACCGTGTTTGGGCTTTATGAGAGCCAAGGTTCCAAAAGCGATCAAATTCCTGTTTGCCTTTGTTCACAGAAGGAACCTCGCGACATATTAATGGGCAGTTACAATTATAACAATGAAGGCACTCTTCAGCAGGTTTCAATGTACCCCTCTACTTAGGGTGGGACTAATTCTTTTTCGAATTATTTTTTATTCAGATCGAGTGAACGGAAATTTAATATTTCGACCTCTTTTCGGACGACCAGAAGTGCTATTCAGCAATGGTCTCACATCACTCTAGTCTTGGATAGAGCTCTCTTCATGTGATGATGATTGTAATTACTTACACAATATGTATTTTTCTCTTTCAGGCATAGCACTGCTTTCATTATAATGTTTTAATAACAGTCCAGCATAATAATAATTAACGTTTATCACAAATTTACAAAGTCGACATTTTTTGGAAATCATCAAATTGCCGATTGTAATATAGTAGCCAAAATGAAAATTTCAAACTCATCCAAGTGGTTTGAGCGATTTCAGAAGAAACATGTTTCTATGAAATGAGCTAAGTAATTTAAAATCAAAAAACATTCAAGCCACTTGAACTTTTTCAACCAAACAAAATACATATTATTTTCACGTCGTCTTGAAGAGTTGAAGTGATTCAACGCACTTGGTGCTTTTAAACAGTAAACTCAACATACAAATTGACATCAATGTACTTTGTGTAGACAAAATTCAAACCACTTGAACTTTTTATTCGAAAGAAAATCCCGTTTGACCATGTTTGTGAGTAAGAATTTGTGTGAATATTTAGGAAGAAAGACGTTGTTGTGGACGATTTCTGCATATATAGAAATCAAGATTTTAATAGTCTCCTACATAACCCAACATGAAATTTGTGGGTTGGATGTTTTCTGCTTAACTACGTCCAATTCGACTCCACAACCTATAATAAAATGTGCTAACAAGTCGAACAGCAAACAGATAAGCAAACGATCGAATGGGAATTGCACAATCATGAAACTTCTCGTAAAATACAACCTCGATACTACGTGGAGTCAATTAATATCTCGATTCCAGGCAAAAAACCTGATGAGGAGAACAAAATAAATAGAGCACGTACTTAATACGATATAAAAACTCACGTGGTACCCCGGTAGGTATTCCAGAAGACAATTTACATTGTGTCTGTGGATTTTTTGTTCCGTCAAGTTTCATGCAGTAACATTGTGTTGTAATTGATGAAAGTTCATGCATTTCGATCAGACATAAATAATTTCACGGTAGGCTCGGATTTTTTAATTTGTCCAAAACGTATCCGATCTTGGGTAACGAGAATGCGGGATGGAATCAAATTTTTTTCTGGAGGATGATTATTTATCTGATACATTATTTGTTCGCCAGTTTCTACTGGTAGACAAGCTATAGAGGTTTTTCCCTCACAAAATAAAGGACTCAAAAAATGGCCTATACTAATTTTTACGAGATAGTTCGTTAATGAAAGCCCCAGTTTTCGCCCCAGCAAAATCGCTTTGCTGAATTCTTGAAACAAGCGATAGTGAAAAAAATCACAACATTTTTGATTTTTAGAAATATCTCAGAGATTATTATTCAGGAAATCGTTTTACAGATAGTAGAGATTTATAAAACCTACAAAATTGATTCTCATTCGGCCGGATCGGTGCATTTTCAACTGAGGAAATCCGAGAAAACCTCGAAAAAGAGACCATTTTTCAAAAAAATCATTTTTTTTTAATCTGATGCTGGTCCAACAATTTTGCGGAAACTGATAGATAATAAGATGTGGTTCAACTGTGCGCAAGATGTTTTCTGTTCTATGTGTAGTTTTTGCACAATTTCAGGCAACCTCTTGCAAGATGCTCCGATTTAAGGAAAACGGTCTTATCCAAATTCTGTAAACAGCATCTGGAAGTAAATAGGCCAATCAACAGGGCTATCAACCTCAACTTAAATTGCTCCGTCGATAATTTTTTTTTTAAATTGTAGAACACAGTGTGCACATTACTTCTGAGAAAAATTATCACCTCCAGGGGGGGTGGAAACCCCCCGAAAAGGGCGCTGTGAACTTTCTTATTATTTATTTCAATTTGCCCTACATTTTTTGACAGTTAACTTTTGGGTTTTTTTGAATTTGAATCTTACTCATATACCTTTTCTTCGCAAAAAATATATACCTGCTCAACAACTCTAGAATTTTTGAGAAATTTGCAAATTTCTGCACCGATGCAGGTTATGGCGAAACTCAGGCGCCATCTTGAGAATGAAACATTTCTCGATACATCTTCATGAAAAAAAAATATCTTAGCGGGATACAATACAATACTACGACGGCGTACTAGTGCCACTGCAGAAAGAAAAATTCTCTTAATTGACACATTTAATCTGTCAATTGACACATTTAATCTGTCAATTGACACATTTAATCTGTCAATTGACACATTTGATCTGTCAATTGACACATTTAATCTGTCAATTGACACATTTAATCTGTCAATCGACAAATTTAATCTGTCCATTGACACTTTTAATCTGTCAATTGACACATTTAATCTGTCAAATGACACATTTAATCTGTCAATTGACACATTTAATCTGTCAATTGATACTTTTAATCTGTCAATTGACACATTTAATCTGTCAATTGACACTTTCAATCTGTCAATTGACACGTTTAATCTGTCAATTGACACATTTAATCTGTTAATTGACACATTTAATCCGTCAATTGACACATTTAATCTGTCAATTGACACATTTAATATGTCAATTGACACTTTATAATCTGTCAATTGACACATTTAATATGAGGTGATTGGAGCATTATCGCCGAACCACCATAAGTCTTCGAGAGACTTGTGCAAGCTACGGAAGACGCAACCCTCACCTTTTAACGTGTAATGCCGTGCACGAGACCGATGACCACGCTAGAAATCGAACCCAAGACCCAATGCTTGAGAGGCGAATGCTCTACCAGCACGACCACCACGGAGTGGGTATTTTGAACATGACTAGTAAATAGACATGCGCTAACTGCTGGCTGACCTAGCTTTTTATTTTGTATTTTGTTTTTGTTGTTGCATCGATAAAAGTGATTTCTAGAAATATTTCTAGAATGATCCAAGGGTGTGCAACCGGCTATTTGAAAAAATTTTAAAAAATTATTTCCCCCATTGAATCCAATTTTTTTTTTGGCCCACCCACCCCCTACACCGAAAAAAAGTCAAAGACGGTCCTCTACAGTACCATATTTTTTGTTTTTTTTTTTAATTTTCTTTTCCAATTTTTTTTTTCATTTTCGAAAATCCGTGGACATGCGCACAGCCTAAACGGGGGGTCGTATCAAGAAAAGTGAAGAATACAAATCTTTCTAGAAATATCCAAGGGTGTGCCAGAATTATCGCTCAATAATTTTTATAATTGATGAGGTGTAGTTTCACCACTTGCTATACGGGTTCTGGATGAGAAATAATGAAGCTACTGATTACCCCCCCTCTCACAAAATTTCCGCGCCAATTTGCCTAACGGTTGTCTGCACGAAAAGTCTCACAGACCCGGCGCCCGGCCTGTACCCAGGTAGCACATCATTTAGGCTGAATCTTGGTTCCATATTGGGCCAATGTAGATATATTGTAAATGAAAAATCGATATTGGTCCAATATGGGTGAATATTCAAAAAACAATATTATATTCATAATTTTGGTGGAATATTGGTTGAACTAGTTTTGAATGTAGATTATCACACGAAATATTGGGTCAATATTGGTTGAATAATTTCTTCCAATATCGATAATACAATATTGGTTATATATTGTTTTCAACATCTAGAATAGATATTGCAATCCAAATATTCCAGTCATATCGATTTTAGGGGAAAAAAACTATATTGTATTTCCAAGTTTGTTAGAATATTGGTTGAATATCATATCCACTTTATTTGACAAATTGTAATAACTCATATTGAGTCAATATTGGTTGAATGATATTTACCAATATCGATAAAACAATAATGTCTTCACATAGTTTTTAATATCTAGAATAAGTATCGCAATCCCAATATTCCCCTGATATCGATTCTAGGAATAAAAACTATATTGTATTTCCAAGTGTAATAACACATTTGTTGAATATCATTTCGCCAATATTCAACAAATCTTATTAATTAATATTGGGTCAATATTGGTTCAATAATATTTATCGATATCGTTAAAACAATATTGTCTTCATATTGTTACCTACATCTAGATTGAGATGAAATTTGACTATTGGCAGAATATTCAATGAAACATTGAAATTATATCAATGATCAAACCTGGATAAAAATCCGCTAGGTGGCTCTACATATAGAACGTCTTCTAAAACCTACGAAAGTATATTAAAATACTTCCCATAACTTGTTTTCAAGACAGCTCACTCAGTGGTTATAGCGATCAAAAGGCAGACTCTGGTGTCATCTTCATCAACTAAAAGACATTTAATAATTTACCAAGGTATATTGACATCCACCAATATATCCAAATGATATTGTACCAATATCGATAAATATTTTGAGGCCATATTATTGCTTCAAGAATATTTCACCAAAACTATATCTGAAATATTCAAACAATATTCGACCAATATCGCAAAATGTTTACATTTTATTTCTCGACAATATAACTTTTGAATATTGTGCCATTATTGTCAAAATATTGTATCAGCGATATTGTACCCATATTTCGCCAATATTATTCAAGTAATATTGGACCAATATCGCCAAATGTTCACATTTTTTTTCTCGCCACTATTGCATTTCAAATATTTCGCCAATATCTTCACAATATTGTACCAATATTTTACCAATATAGGTGTGCTACTTGGGTAGGGTTAAGCAACAACGTTCTTGAACTAAAACACTGTGATAAATAATGACAGTTTTTTTAAGATAATTTGTTTTTGTTGAGCCAGAATAGAGCTTGATTCATGAGGGTTGAAAAGTTGCAAAATGAAATCAGTACATATTTTTGGCAACAGAATTCTTGAATTAAGTCAATGAAATAAATTATTCATTTTCTTAGGTTAATTTTTTTACATTAACCTTTAATAAGAGTTGATTTTTGAGGATTGAAATATTTCGAAATTGTTTTCCAAAGCATAAAACAATCATTATTCAATTAATCCAAACTGAATTTTACCCATATTATGCTTTAAAATATTATTTTATAAGTTTTGACAATTAGGGGTAGTTTACACCCCTAAAAAATAAACAATTCCCATCGGAATCATATAGTATTTGAAGTAGAGGGTGAGATTAGCCTAATCCCAGATTTTTATGTAAATCGATGAAGGACGAAAAAATTGCGAGGTTTAGCCATTTTTTGAGCTTTATTCGCTGGACTAAACGTGAAATTTTCAGAATTGATAGAAACAGTAACAGCGTCTGGTTCTACGGTTGGAATTGGGGAACTGTGGGTGGTTATTTCCATGATATGTGAAACAAATTTTCATTTTGCAGAAAGAGGGTTTATTGGTAATAAAATGGCTGTTTTGATTTCAAATACGAAGTCATAACAGACGTATTTTGCCTCCTACGATGATTTTTTCGTAATCTCAAACTGTTATATTGATTTAACGGTATTCAGGTGACAATTGAAATGTTAAAGTTAACAGCCTCCGCCGTCTAGATTTTTTTACGGCCGGCGGCCGTTTAGTAAATCACTCGTTCAAATATTTTTTTCAACACTTTATTCTGCTTACATTAACAATGATTATTGGGAATAACAAATAACCTGTTCTTTTTGTTTTTGATATACCTCATTGTAACCAAAACTCTGGTACTAGTGCTTTCAAAATCATCCAGTCAGCTTAACAAGTTCGTCACGTCTACAGTCGCCAAAAATACCACACATTCATACAACCTTTCTAAGCAACCATGTATGGTTATCCGACAAAAACTTAGTAATTCTTCATCAGACAAAGTTCTTGCTTTCTTTGATGTGTATCCATCAGACTTTCGTCTCAAGAACAGAAATGATTTTTCCTACAAGCGTGCGTTATTCACCCTCTACCCGCACGCAATTCAGTTTGGAAAGTGTCATTTTCCCACAGTTGTGCGGGAAAAGTTTTCCCACACTATTGCGGGAAATTTTTTCCCACACTAGTCCGGGAAAAACATTTATATGATATCCTCGTAAAATATAAGTGGTGGGTGACAAAATATGAAAGTTCAAGCTTTTTTGTTGCAATACTAAGTGGGTTTGTTCAAAATCATCCATCATTTTGCACTATTTATTGAAAAAATTAACAAATATTGATAAATAAAAATGTATTGTTATGAAAATCACCCTATAGGCTTTGATTGATCTGATAACGAGTAGGTAACAATTGATGTTGTCATGCCGATCAATACACAAATTTGTTTGTAATTGTCAGAGTGACAGACAAAGCGTTACTTATATAAAATTTTCGATTCAGTGAAATTGCCACAATGGATTATTCATCTGATGAAGAACTTCCACAAGAAATCGTGCAAGCAGCTACAGATGCGAACTTAGAGTTATTGCCAACGAAATCTAAACAAAGGTGTGAGAATCAATACACGAGTTTTATTGAATGGTGCAACAATAATAAAGTGAAAACACCAAATAAAGAAGAAGTATTCTTGGCTTATTTTCTAGAAATGTCTAAAACATGGAAGCCGAACACTTTATGGGCAAGATATTCAATGTTGAAGAGTGTAAGTAAAACAAAATTTGGATATTAGCAAATTTTACAAAATACCTAATTGCATTCATTAAAAGACAGAATGTCGGTTTTCGACCGAAAAAGGCCAAAATCTTCACTCAAGAAGACGTTTCAAAATTTATGACTGAAGCACCCGATGACATATACCTCATGACTAAGTTAGTAGCAATTTTTGGATTAGCTGGTGCCTGCAGACGAGAAGAGCTGACAAAACTCACCATTGACGACATAGACGACAAAGAAAACCTGATAATTGTTAATATCAAGGATTCCAAAAATCATTCCTCTAGATCCTTCGTGATATCTGAAGAAGCAAATGATGGTTTTTTTTTGAACGTATACAGAAATTATGTACATTTACGTCCAAAAGAGACTCTTCACCGTAGTTTATTCTTGTATTACAAAAGTGGAAAATGTACTGTGCAATGTGTAGGAATCAATACCATAGGAAAGATACCCTCCGAAATAGCAGTATACATGCGCCTTCAAAATCCAGAGCTTTACACTGGTCACAGCTTCAGGCGTTCCTCAGCCACTTTACTTGCTGACTGTGGTGTGGGTATATCTAATATCAAACGCCTAGGAGGATGGAAATCGACTTCAGTTGCAAAGGGGTATTTAGAAGACTCTACCAATCGAAAAAAAGAAATGTCCAACAAAATTCTCAATTTGAACACTACATCGTCTTCCGGGTGCATTTTAGAACCATCCACGTCTATATCGATCGGCGACGATTTGATGCCTGTGCCTGCACATTCGATTTCTTTCGATAATAGTTACCTTCTTCTTCAGGAAATCAGCCATCTTCAAAAAATATGCTGGCTTCCGCTATAAATTTACATAATGCATCAAATTGTACATTTACAATAAATATTACGAATAATTAGTGGATAGAAAATGTTACTCTTGTTAGTTGTTTCTATTTGCATGAATAAATAATTGAAAAAAAGAATTTGTTTCCTACGCTTGTAGAAAAAGTATTGTTCCTAACTTATGCGGAAAGTGTCTTTCCCGCACTCGACTGCTTACCCGAACTCCGCTCCGCGTCGTTCGGGTTAACGGCAGTCGCGTGCGGGAAAGCATCACTTTCCGCACTTGTTAGGAAAATTACTATTCCATATCTGAAAATACCATTTCTGTAGGTAATACTCCAATATGGTGTACGATTTTAAATAAAAAGCCTTGAAATGTCAATATTGTCATAAACTCTTCAAGCAAGTTTCAACATTGGAATCTTGGTCCATAGCGAGTTAGGAGAATGAACCTCTGATTTTCCTTTCGTATAGGCTAATAATACATCTTATAACCACCTTTACATTCTTGCTTTTACACCACTCTTCAAAATTTTCATATTCTTTTTAATATCGCTCTCGAGTTATTTTCGGGAGTAAATCAACACTCGCTGCATATGAATCTCTCAATATTTCTAAAGAAATTTGATTTTGTTCCTCAATTTCTTCAATTTCATGCATGGTCGTTATTAAAGCGAACAAACTGACAATGTTTATTATATTGTTGTGATATTGTTAAGCTGTTCTATGACAACACGATGTTGAGATTTTTCTAAAGAATCACGATGTACGTAGTTTAATCTTTTCTTGGAATCAAAATGTAATCTCTCAGCGGGATTACTAAAAGTCTTCAACGACACACGGTCGATACGCAAATAGCGGATTCGGTTGTTATAATCCTCGGCTGCGCCTCGGATTACATTATTCAACCCCATCCGTTATTTCACGTATTGGCACGTCGGTTCTACTTTAGATTGTAATTTCAAAACCGCCCGTTTGCCGGGCGTGAGCGATCGCTTTATTAGATTTATACTTTACAAAAAATATTCAAAATAGCTAATAATTACCTAATTATTACCAAAACAAGTGATTTGTAAAAATGGTCTAAGATCTTAACTAAATTGAAATCGTAAGTGTCTGCCGTTGGGAATTATCGCTATTTTGGAACAGACGCTGTCTAATGTATCAAAAAAATGCCGTCAACTTCCTCACAGGTTACCACCATTATTTTCGTTCCAAAGTTTCACTAAATATGTTACTAACCAAAATTCAAAGAGAAAACTTTGACAGGCGGTCGCATTCAAACAGCAGACGGTATCATATCGCCTGCAGAATCCGTGCAAAACAGAAGTATTCCTACTCAAGAAGACCGGAAAGAGTATTCAGTTATATTGAAAGAACGAAAAATTGCTGCTACTTCTATGGAAGGAATTTCCACGAAGATATATGCTATATGTCCCCAAATGAATTCTGGTGATATTGATATAAGGAAGGAAAAAGTGACGAAGAAAAAGCTTTGTTTCTCTTGTTTCAAACGGAATCATCAGAAATTCAAATGTAGAAGTAGGAAAGCATCTGGTGTTCCAGCCTGTAAACTGTAACACAACACTACCCTCTTTTGCACAAAGAAAAACCTAAGTTATCAGTTATCCCCTCCGAGAATGTTGCTGTTTACACGGTCACCCGCCGGTGCAAAGATTATGTATTGTGGAAAACGAGAAATCAGTCTTACTTCGCATGGTACCAATAATATTGCATGGACCAAATGCAATCTTGGAAATTTATGCTTTGTGTGATGAAGCCTCAACGGTGATACTTTTGGATAGCAAGGTAGACGAAAAACTTGCTCTGAAAGAAACCAAAGAACCACTCTGTCTTCAATGGACTAATGATTATGTTTCTACGCAAAATAACTCCCAAAAGCTCGATATGAAGATTTCTAAATTAGACCAAGAGCCTTTTTTCTGAAAAGCATTCGAACAATAGAAAATTTATCTTTGCCTTCGCAGACAATAATAATGGAAAACTGGAAGAAATACCCATATTTGAAGGGAATACCTATCAAAAGTTTCGAAAACGAAAAACCCTTCATGATAATTGGGGAAGGTAACATAAATCTAATTATTCATAGACAGCTAAGATGTGGTTCAGAAAGTGTACCGGTCACCAGATGTAAATTGAGATGGCATTCCATGGTCTATAAAATCATTCGAAGGATGAGGAACATTTGAGGCCTCATATTTTACATATTTGCGAAACAGGCAACCCAGACGAAAATTCACAACAACTTGTAACACACTCTTTCTATACAGAGTAATTCGGAGTACTGATTACTCCACATGATGAACTTAGTCAAGAAAATTCTGTTGCTACTAAATTGATGAACGAAACTGTGAATTATGTGGAAGATAGATACGAGTAGGACTTCTGTAGAAAAATGAAAGTATACAACTACCAGAGAGTACATATAGAGATTTGCAAAGATTGAAATCTGTAGAAGAGAAATGCAAAATGAATGAAAATTATGCAAATACGTATTGTTCCAAAATGAAATATTATGAAGAGAAAGGGTACATTACGAAACTAAAACCCGAAGAAGCTGAACGAGAATTTGCTACAACCTGGTATCTTCTACATTTCTCTGTTGGAAACCAGAGTAAGCCAAAGAAAAGCAGACTGTTGTTTGATGCAGGTTTAAAATCTCATAGTATAAGTTTGAATGACTTTCTACTAGCAGGTCCTGATTCATTACGACCTCTCGTGGGAATATTGTGGAAATTCAGACATAGGCGTTACGGATTTTGTAGTGATGTTAAGGAAATGTTCCACCAGGTCTTAATACGGAAATGAGACAGGAGCTCTCAACGATTTCTTTGAAGAGATCTGGATTATGTTAGTGTTGAAATATAGCACAAAAATATTATTTCAAATATTCAAAAATATAGTGATTTCGATATATTTCATGGACATTTGATGTTTACTGGGTGATGACTATAACTTTTTCATTTTCGAGAAATAACGATAATCTATCGAAAATTACTTAGCAATAAATAAGTTTATCTAGATATAAATCGAAATGAAGAAGTAGGGCAAACTGATAAACTGAGTAAACACTGCAAACTAATATGAAGACATTGAAATAATTCCCATTGACTCCTACCTGACGATTACTGCTCTCGCTTTACGGTAAACAAATCCCCAATACGCTATTGTCTATAGCTGCTGCCTATTATACATGACTTTACAATGAATAAAGTGATTTTTAAATTAACTTGAGTGTCCCACGGCTTCAAAACTTCATATATTACACTATATAAAGTTTATCCAACGGAGGCGATCCATAACATACAGTGGAGGTGAGATCTTACCGGGTAGGTAAATAACTTACAGTCGAACTCCACCAAATAAAATCTTTATTGATAGTGTAAGTGTAGTCAGAGGACACACATCAGCACATTACGAGATGTAGTCGGAAGACTTACATCAGCAGCAGGACATGTTTCGAAGGATTAATCCTTCATCTTCAGCGAAAAAAGGTTACAAACTAATGATCTACAGAAAAGAGAATGTTGCAATATTGAGAATAACATTATCAAATTTCGAACATACCATATGTGGTGGAAAAATTGCTTCTATATAAGCACTTTCACTTTTCATAACATAACCCTATTGTTTTGTATAAAGAGCACGTGCATGGTCACGGTTTGATAAAAATTTTTGATAAAATGATGATTTATTTAGCGAGATCCAATCATACCCCCTAACAGTTATAGACCCGCTCGTTATGCGGTTACTGCCATTTCGACAATTGTTTTAATTTAATTATTCTACATTTATATAGAAGCACTTTTTCCACCACATATGTTATGTTCGAAATTTAATACTGTTATTCTCAATATTGTAACATTTCTCTTTTCTGTAGATCATTTCTAACCTTTTTTGAAGATGAAGGATTATTCCTTCGAAACATGTCCTGCTGCTGATATTAGTCTTCCGACTACATCTCGTAATGTGCTGAAGTGTGTCCTCTGACTACACTCACACTGTCAATAAAGATTTTATTTGATGGAGTTCGACTGTAAGTTTTTTACCTACCCAGTACTATATAAAGTTTTTGATTAAGGAACTCAATTCTCTAGGTTTTTTTCAATAATTACATTACTATACTCAAAGTAATTCAGGCCCGCCTACTGTTACCATGCGACCGTCTGTCAAAATTTTTTTTTTTAAATTTTGTTTAGTAGGTAACATATTAAGTGAAACTTTGGCACGAAAATAACGGTGGTAACCTGTGAGAAGTTGATGGCGTTTTTTGATACATTTGACAGCGTCTGCTCCAAAATAGCGACCATTACCATCGGTAGACGCTTATGATTTCAATTTAGTTAAGATCTTAGACCACTTTCACAAAACATTAATTTTGGTAATAATGAGGTAATTATTAGCAATTCTGCGTATTTTTTTCAATTTATAAATCTAATAAAGCGACCGCTTACGCCCGGCAGACGGGCGGTTTTGAAATTACAATCTAAAGTAGAACCGACGTGCCATTTCAAACCACTATCAATAAAGATTTTATTTGGTGGAGTTCGACTGTAAGTTTTTTACCTACCCAGTACTATATAAAGTTTTTGATTAAGGAACTCTATTCTCTAGGTTGTTTTCAATAATTACATTACTATACTCAAAGTAATTTAGGCCCGTCTACTGTTACCATGCGACCGTCTGCCAAAGTTGTTTTTTTGAATTTTGTTTAGTAGGTAACATATTAAGTGAAACTTTGGCACGAAAATAACGGTGGTAACCTGTGAGAAGTTGATGGCGTTTTTTGATACATTTGACTGCGTCTGCTCCAAAATAGCGACCATTACCATCGGTAGACGCTTATGATTTCAATTTAGTTAAGATCTTAGACCACTTTCTCAAAATATTAATTTTGGTAATAATGAGGTAATTATTAGAAATTCTGCGTATTTTTTTCAAATTATAAATCTAATAAAGCGACCGCTTACGCCCGGCAGACGGGCGGTTTTGAAATTACAATCTAAAGTAGAACCGACGTGCCATTTCAAACCTTTGGTAACTATGAGGAAGTCATTTTCACCGCAGCTCTCGAACTATAATGCCTTTGGTCACATTGCTGCTAGAGTAAAGTGTATAACTTTTGAAGTAGTACATTCGTGGTCAATTTGTACATTTTTAGTGTTCCTCTTCAGATCTCTTAGTCGAAATTCACGAAAGTGAGACAAGCTGTGAAATTGAATTTCCCTGAAATAATTTAGTATTCCTCAACATATCGATTGAAACATTTTCCTTTCTTACTCCTCTGATACACTGCAATATAAAACAGTGAAAAAGTGGAGCAAGTGATTTTTTATTTACCAACTAATTCATCTGAAAATCGATACGACATTAAAAGAGTTTTCTCGGCCTTTGATTAAATACGAAATGTAATTCAATAAATTAATGTTTCTTCAAAGAAACAATGTTGAGTCATAATGATGAAAGTATATATTTACTTTGACTGGATGAATAGCTGAACTTGAATTGTCATTCGTATTATCATTACCAGTAGCTTTTTCACATCTAAGTAATGAGCCGATGAAACAAACCTTTTGAAGAAAAAGTAAATTGATTATAGATGTAGTTCAAACGAAACATACCTGAGGTCATTCATCAACAATTATATACTTTGTATACTTCAATTAGACCAATAATTTTCTCCTATGCTCAGCAATGAATTTATCCCTAAGAATATGTGTAATTATTATCGACATGTCGAACATTGAGGGAACTTCGTAAAACTTAACAGAATCATCTAGAAACATCCATTCTTGTTAAAGTTCTTAATCTCAATTTTTTTTGTAGTGGTCTAAAATTTCCTGAATGTTCTAGAACTTATAGATAGATTGATTATTTATTTCCTTTGTGCCATATTACATGTGGGTTCGTCAAATCTTACAAGATAATAATAATTCCGAAATGTTCTGAATGGAGGTATCAAATTACAGACCCATTTTCCTACTTCCGACATTAAGCAAAATTTCAGAGAAGATAATCAAGAATTTCACAACACAAAATTGAAACCATTACTTCGAACACCCAAAATTTTGACTAATTTTCATGTGATCTGATGCAGAGAGAATAATTGTATGAGATATTTAAAAAAATAATAGTCGTTCTCAAGACTTTACATTTTAAGCAATAACTGAACAACGTCGTAACAGAATTTCAAAAACTAAACGTGAAATGATATCAGAATACAACATAGAATCTGACCAACAGGGCGTTCTATTAGAAAAAATACTATTTTGGTCTGTAGCACCTACACCAAACACCCTGTATGTTTGAAAATTATATCAAAATATAGCTCTCATGAACTCCTAAAACTTTTGTATTATAGTTCAATGTTGTCACAACAAGGTTGGTTATTGTTTATAACACATAATAACATTGAACTGGGTATGAAGTCTCAATAAACTAATTGTTCACTAACGTAAATGATGGATTTGAGAAAAATTGTGGTTTCTACAAATTGTTGGTTAAACACAGTGTTAAGGGAAACCTCAAAGGTAAATCTGGTATCTCGCTCGACAGTCTTCAACCAACCATCAGTATTCGTATTTATGGCCATTCCTACGAGAGCAATAATAAAAATATCTTTAATCCGCTAAGACGTAATTTCATATTTAGTCCTCGCCTTTTGCCACGAAATCGACCCAATCGCATTAACGTTTTCACGTTTTAACTTGATAAAGTCAACCCGCAATACGTTGAGGAATAAAACGAGCGTGGAGCGTGGCATACCGTGTGGAAATGATCGATTTCCACGAAGGTTGCATGGCGAACATTTTCCTGACCCGACTGAACTTAACAAGTTTGATTTCGGATTTCAGATAAAGGTGCGGTGTTGACTTTCGTGTGATTTATTATTTTAAATAGGTGGGAATTAGTGCGCTGAATTCACGAAACGATGAGAAAAAATGTTTAATTACAGGGATATATATCTTGACAGGTCCGGGTATTAAAACATTTGGTTTTGTTTCAGAAGAGGTAACGTCGTTTGTTTCAAAATCAATATTCTTTGCAGCATAAGAATAATACTTGTAAAACGAATTTCTACATACCAAATTCACAGAATAAATGAAAAGACTACAATAATACAATTATAAATACAACTGTTTTTGATAGTAATGATAATAATGATCTATTTTTATTTGGTATACGTATAGTCGTCAAACTTATAAGATAAATAAAAAAAGACGAAAAAAATGGTCCATCTCTGCCTGGAAAGGGCCACATAATGTTGGGGGCAAGTGGTGCAAGAGTTTGAAATAGCTATTGCATTATAGGTAAATTCGCCATGGGTACAACGTTTTTCAATTGCATCAAATTCATTATTGAATTAGTCTGGAATAATACTTTCGCGGTTGAAGATTTTCTAATAGATGATTTGCACCTTGTGTGCATTTTTCTGATGGAATCTCTCAGTATGGTATGTCAATGATCAATTGTGCTAAAATTCAAATATTTAATTGATCATATGGGTGTATTGAACGGACTTTTCAACCGAAACAATTACATTAAATTTTGGTGCCGAATATGGTTTTCACGATTTTTATCGGTGATTTCTATCAAGTTTTAGTGCAATCAAATCTGAAGGGTCGAGTGGAAAAACGATGAGGTTCCATTTTTTCCGAAATCGACATTTTAGCGGCATCTGTTAGCTTATAGCACGAAGTATCAACATAGCAAACCTTACTGGGGCAAACAATGACATAAAATAAAAAAAGGGCGGTCGAAAGTAGGCAGCACAGTGTAAAAACGATGACACTCCCACATTAGATTTCGGTCTTCTCAACTTTTTAAAAAGAAGAACCTCATCGTTTTTCCACTGGACCCTTATTCATTTTTTGCATAAAATTGAATGTTCTTTCGTATCCTACAATCAAATTCTGGAATATAATCAATATTGTACACTGGCATTCTTGTTTTGTAGAATCATATTTTTATTCATCTGCTCTTGGGTATTTTGTGATCCTCCAGTAAATTCAATATCAATTTTCAACTTTAACGCCCTGCATATCGAAAATAAATTGTTGTCTTTTACATGTTCACCTATAGACATTATTTTCCTTGCAATGTGAGAAATTAATGAACGGACCGGTCCACCTTAAGAATCATCCTGTATAAGCTCATATTGTGCTAGTCCTCACGTTTACTTCAAAAAAATTATGCAAGTTATCAATTAAAAAGAATATATTTCTGCCAAAAATGCATAGTACCACGCAATATACTCCTTATATGGTAATCACATGAGAATATTGGCTAAATTCAGTGTGAATCAATATCAATACTTACATAAGTTCAGGAAATTACCACGAAATTAATTCCTATTTTGTCAATAACCAAACACAGTTTTTTAGACAAAAATTGCATTAAGTCAATAAATAAAATTATTGACATCTCTAACTTTATTCAAATTATTCCACCTATCGCCCCCACGTAACACTTGGCGCGGAAGATGTAAAGGCCCGCACAGCAATTAGGTATGTTTTTTCCATGCAGGGTCGGGCGTAGTTATAATAGAAATCACAGCTGTATGCGGTACGCGCAGCAATTTGCAAATTAGATTTCGACGGGGCAGCTGTTTACCTAATCTAAGGATAATAATAATTATAAAAATGCATTATTCTGAATACAAAAGTTACAGTGCTTTTGTTTAATTAACTTGATTAATCTGCACGCATCACAATATTTAGTGGCATATGTACCAGTAGTCCGACCCTGGTCGGCGGCATGAGAATCAATTTCGTGCTAATCGACTATTTTTTGCAACTTTTTTTATTTATCTTATATGTTTGACGACAACTATAACAGGCGAAGTTTAGCTAGAGTTACTCTTATACTCAACCTATTTGGCATTTGGGGTTTTCAAAAGAGATTGACTTTCACCTTACCAAACGGAAGACGTATGTGAGTCATCGCGTCTCAGAACATGCAGCTCTCTAAGTTTATGAAAATGAGTTCAAAGGACCCCGCACTAATCTTATGGAAAACCGGTTTCGGTGAAAATCGCTGAAACAACAATATGATGTAGCCCATACACATGGGACAAAAGTTACCATTGCGCCAACTCTCTGAATGCTTGCGTTTGGATTCTACAGGGGGTCAAAGTTTCATATTTCGACGATTTTTTTAAAAAATTCGGAATTTCATTTTCATCGTATCGATCTGAATTTTTATAATGCGATAGTCTACAATATGTGCATCAAAAAGTTCAAATGACAAAAGTTTTAAAGAATCAAAACTGGCTGGTATACAGAAGGTTAAACTTTGTTTTTGGATAACCCTATATATTTTGGGTGTGGTCCAAAAATTGGCTCATCGGAAAAGAAAATCGACCTGTCCGAGGATTTTTCCGATATATCTTTATATTTAGAAATAATGAATTTGTTCCATAATTTAGGTTCGCACTGTATATATTAGCTATATAGTTTCAATAAATCAGCTGAATATATTGGTGGAAGCTGAATACAAAGGGATACATTTTTCCGAAATTGAAAATATATTTTTGATCGCCCCGTATCTTCCAAGTACTTAAAGTTGGATGGTTGGTTCATATCCAAAATATAATAGCTCTCTCATGTACTGTAAGTAACATCAATTGTATATGGATCTGCAGGAAAACGAATATTTTCTCGAAAAAAAATAGATGAAAATTACCTAAAACAAAGTTTAACCCTCTGTATACCCGACAGTTTTGATTCTAGATACTTTTGTCAATTGAACTTATTGATGCACATATTGTGATACGATGAAAACGAAATACGGATTTTTTTGAAAAATTGTCAAAATATGAAACTTTGACCCCCTGCAGAATCCAAACGCCGGCATTCAGAGAGTTGGCGCAATGATAACTTTTCTCAGGATAGCATGGGCTACATCATAATGAAATTTCAGTGATTTTTACCGAAACCGGTTTTCCATAAGATTAGTGCGGGATCCTTTGCCAATTCCTGAAATGAAACGAACACAAGAACTTTGCAATAGTTGGATTTTGGATCGATTAGCCGAATCCACAAAAGGACCATTGACATGGTCTTCATACTTGAAGATAGATAGTATAAGCGATTGTGACAAAGCTTATGTATCAGGAGATAAGCTTTGTCTATGTAGATGCCTCAGAGCTACATAAGATTCCTTCAAAAACTGTTTTATATACAGTGTGACTAACTTAAGACCAGAGCACCCTTATAAAATCTACATTTTTCAACCGACTAAAATTTTTTTTATCATTAGGTAGATATTCACTAGGACACATGAATAGACCTCCATTTTCAGGGCCAACTAATCTGATTTTCAAGGTCAAAAATCTAAAAAAATTATACAAGCGATTTTATTAGAAAAATTCTAACTACACCACTGGATTCACGACATTTTCAAATGGTTCCTATGTGAATAACGTTGAAATGTGTCAATCAATAAAAAAGTTATCATAGAATGACATTTCAAAAATATGCCGTTTAATCAACATGTCAATTTTATCTAATTTTTTTAAAAAATTTATTAACAGATTTTGATGAAATTACAATTAGTAATATTTCGAAACTTCCTGAATTCGTTGGTGTAGTCAAAGTTCTGATAAAAGTATTGAAATTATGGGTTTCATTCCCTCATAACTTTTTTATTCATTGGCGCATTTCAACGTAATTTACATATGAACCATCCGAAAATGTCGCCGATACAGTGGTGTAGTTGGAATTTTGCAAAAAAAGGTAACTTTTTTAGATTTTTGACCTTGGAAAATCAGATTAGTTGGCCATGGAAATTGAAATTTTTTCATGAAATTTGATGCTCTAGAAGACTTTTTGAATGTCTACCCAATGAAATAATAATTGGAAAATGTAGATTTTATGAGGGTGCCCCGGTCTTGAGTTGGTCACACTGTATGTAATGATAAGAATAATTTGGGCTAATTTGAGTTTCATGTGTACTTTAACTTATTGCCTTTTGATTTTTCTACCAAAGAACATATACCAGGGTTCAGCTTCAAATTATGTTTTTCAGATAGAGCGTTCATAATTTCAAAGTCATCAGTTATTTGATTTTGTGGCAAAATGCTATCAGTAGTTCCATTACTGTGACATAATTGAGTGTCATCAGCAAATGCTAGAGGGCCAGTTTTTCAGGTTCCTGTTAAACTCCAGATTAACTAACTAATGGTTATAATGTGATCCTTCCAACTTCATTTAAAAATTGTCTTTCACAATCTAAACTATCAGTTATCTAAAGTTTAACTGGAACCTGAAAAACTTGCCCTTAACTTGGCAATTTTTAACATGAGAAAAAATATCAGCAGTAAATATCAAAAACAGAAAAGGGACCAAGAATTCTGCTTTGAGGTACGCCTGATATTACACTTCTAAGAGATGACGTTTTTTAATCCCAATGCACCTTTATTATATACTGATGAAAAATATAGTTGTGTGTTAATAATCAAATACTCGATAAGTGTTGAACACTTATTTCCACAAAAAAAAACAAAATGAATAGGAAGTTGATTAAGATATAATTGAATAAAAAATTTTTATCAATAATATGCCTTACCAAAAAATGGAAAAACGAATACATATAGGTACATCCAACTCATATACCCTTATACCGGGTGGCTACGGAAGTATTGCCTAAGGAATATCTCAGTTATTGTATGAAGAAGGTTTGTGAAATTTGGAGCGTCGATATAATGACATAAGAGCTAGAATTTGAGCATATTGACATGTCGAAGTTAACTTCCGGTCTGACCGGAAGTAACATCAACTTTCTTATTTTAAATGGAAACCCTATTTTTTTTCATTTCGCTTTATTCAGCATACACTACTCTTTCTAATGACATATCACAAGTTGGTATCTAACCAGAAACTAGGTCAGAAAAAAATTATTATTGAAATTCACCGAGTAGGCCGTGGAAGCAAAATGAAAGCCAAAAATTGAAAAGTTGGCTATGGAAACCATACGTCACTTGATAACAGTTGCTACTACTGTGATATTTTATTTTCATTCGTTGGCGTTATAAAAAGCCGCCAAAAAAAATATTGGAAAAATTGGGAAAAAACAATACTCTGTAGGTCCATAACTTAAATAGGAACTGTAACATTCTTGGGAAAGGCTAAGGAAAACTCTGCAAATCTCTATTACACATTATATATTATCAAATACCCATATTAACTGTTCGTTTACAACTGAGGCGAAAATGGCCGTGAGAGATAACATTCCTAGTAACAAAAAATACATTCAGGTTTTATGGCTCGATCCACAAATGTAGACTGAGAGAAAGTGTTTCTCCCATTAACTTGAAACACTACAGGAACATACAACTTTTTCTTGCCTGTACTATTCAGCATAACCATTCCTTTCTAATGATATAATAGAAAATAATTTTTTTAACTGAGATACCGAAAAATCCAATTATTATTCTTCAAATAACAAAACAGATTATCGCCATACGCAAAAATAAAATTAAAAATAATGTGGAATGATAAATTATATCCTGTAGGTTCTAGGTTAAATAGGAACATAAACGTACTTGGTCTGTGACATCGTCCATAGAAATTCTAATATCTACCTATGGACGATGTTTGTGCTATTCAGAATAATCATTCCATTGCAATAATCATTCGAACCAAAATATTAACAAGTAGGCTGATTAAGATGTATTTTGGAATGAAACAAAAAAGAAATGAGAGCTGTCACGAACGCTGCTATCCATATTATTTTGACGTTCGAAGTAGTGTTTTTGATTCTGCCATTTTAAAAGGGTTTGGAAATCGAAATCAGTTAGTGGAATATTAAAAAAATGCCCCGTTATTCACGAACCGAACAAATTGACATGCTTCTCATTTATGGTGAATGTTTAAAAAATTCTTATGCCGCTGAACGATTGTATCTAGAGCGATATCCAGGGAGGCAGCAACCGTCAAGAAGGTATTTTCAGTGGCTTGAAGAAAAATTAAGAACTGAGCCTGATGTTCACGAAGACCAAGAAGCATTTTTTATTAATGAGGAAACTGAAATTAATGTATTAGCTTTAGTAGAATATGATAGCACAATTTCCTCAAGGCAGATTGGCGCCGAATTAGCTATAAGTGAGGACTCTGCTAGGAAAATTTTGAAAAAAATCGATTGAAATCCTTCAAGTGTCAGTTGCATCAACATTTGTATGAAAATGACGGTAAAAGGCGCCTGGAATATTGTAATTGGTTTCTTCGACAAAATGCTGAGAATCACCTATTTAACTATTATATCTTGTTTACGGACGAGTCAAGATTTACCAACAATGGATTATTTAACAGGAATAATACAAGGTAGGTACTGTACTTTATTTGGATTATTGTCGATAGTCGAAGTGTAAACTGCTAAAAGTGTGAACGGTCTTTTGTTCCAGGTACTGGGCGATAGCAAACGAGCACCGGTTTCGACAAGGCGGCTTCCAGGAGAGATTTGGTGTTAATGTTTGGGCAGGAATAGTTGGAACTCATATTGTTGGCCCCATTCTTTTTCAAGGCCAACTAACCGGAGAGAGATACTTTAATTTTTTAAAGAATGAAATTTCGGGATTCATTAACAACCTACCAGCGGAAATAACTGAGAGAATGTACTTCCAGCAAGATGGCGCCCCTCCGCATAATTCAAGAATAACGAGAAATTATCTTCAAAATCGCTTTCAAGAGAGACTTATAACAACCCATGGTCCAGTCAGGTGGCCACCAAGGTCACCTGATCTTACTCCGTGCGACTTTTTTCTATGGGGGCATCTTAAAAATTGGGTGTATTCCACACAGCCTACAACTCTACATGAGCTAGAAGTAAAAATTTGTAGATCTTTCCAAGATATCACGCCCCAAATGTTGAGGAACGTTTTACATGAAAATATCACCAGAGTCAATAAATGTATTGACGCTGAGGGAATGCATTTCGAACATTTGTTTTGAATTTATTTTATCTTTAATCCTATCAATTTGAATTTTTTTTTCGATAAATCTGTCTTTTCGTTATTTGAAGAATAATAATTGGATTTTTTGGTATTTCATTTCAAAAAATTACTTTCTATTATATCATTAGAAAGGAATGGTTATGCTGAATAGTACAGGCAAGAAAAAATTGTATGTTCCTATTTAAGTTATGGACCTACAGAGTATTGTTTTTTTCCCAATTTTTCCAATATTTTTTTTGACAGCTTTTTATAACGCCGACGAATGAAAATAAAATATCACAGTAGTAGCAACTGTTATCAAGTGACGTATGGTTTCCATAGCCAACTTTTCAATTTTTGGCTTTCATTTTGCTTCCACGGCCTACTCGGTGAATTTCAATAATAATTTTTTTCTGATCTAGTTTCTTGTTAGATACCAACTTGTGATATGTCATTAGAAAGGGAATTGAATGCTGAATAAAGCGAAGAGAAAAAAAATAGGGTTTCCATTCAAAATAGGAAAGTTGATGTTACTTCCGGTCAGACCGGAAGTTAACTTCGCCATGTCAATATGCTCAAATTCTAGCTCTTATGTCATTATATCGACGCTCCAAATTTCACAAACCTACTTCATACAATAACTGAGATATTCCGTAGGCAATACTTCCGTAGCCACCCGGTATACAATAATACTTATAACATTTACTTTCATTTTCTCAACTGTGCCCTGTGACCATACTACTACTTCTTTTGGAGGGTTTGTATACAACAATTGAGAAACTGCATTCTTCAACAAGTGGCTCAGCTTCATGCTCATTTATTTCAGTCCTAAAATTCAGGGACAAAACTACTTTAAGGTTTTTCGGTCAGAATGTATCTGCTACGTATAATTCAATTAATTTCAAATGTCAACATTGCGAATCAAGTCGGGAAGAAAGGACATTTCATTTCAAAAATTTTCATACTGCACACGATTAGGTTACAAACTTCCCTCAACAATAAGATTCAAATGCATCGTTTACCATTTGACCAACACAACTCACGAAAATCCTGAATCCAAAAACTATCAGCATATCTCCTCTCATAATTGATATCATTTACATGTTTTTTAAACAATACCGTACACAATAATTACCTGATATACTTTTACAGAAGCGAGGAGATGATGACAACAAGCGTGTTTTTTTCAAGACACTGTAACGATATTGTCTTATAATTGATGCATTTTGAACTCATTTCAATTTCGAAAGATGCTTCAATTCGAAAAAGATCTGACGAAACTTTTTACCTTTTTAACGGAAGTTTCTTTCAAATGTAATAGTAAGTGATGTCAAATTAGTCGTAATGGAATCCACTTTTAACGTAAGCTGAAGGTCTCGGATCTCCTTTGCTGTCACAAGCTCTGCATCTAAGTTTTTTTTAAACCAGGAAAATTCATAAAATAAAAAAAGCCTATTGTCTTGCTACTATGTTTACATTTGAAAAAAATTATCAATATATTTTGACCGAAAACAGTGAAGTTGTATGATTCCCAAATTGTTAGTACTGAAATTAGTGATTTGGACATATCCATAACCTTCTATATTAAAAAAAAATATTTCAGAACAAAAAAGAAGTTTTGTTTGAGAAAGTGACACGTCATGGTTGACATCAAAATGCCACATGGAGTCGAAAGAAGTGGAAATATCCTAGTTGAGCCATTTGAAAATCGAAAGTTTATGTCACTTTCGGTGAAACCAGAAGTTGCAGGAAACTGAGTCACGTACTGAAATCGCAATTTTATGTAATATTCATATATCCTCCAAATTTCATTTCACTAGCTGCAAAAACAATAAACTTATGGGTGCGAGCCGACAAACACTGAAAGTGATGAATGATATATACGGTGTTATCTTGTTTCTAACACTAGCGTATACCTTGAAAACTTACCTAAAAGATTCGTGTGTGGTACACTGAATTAATTAATGAATTTTCAGCTTTTCGTTTCATACATCGACCATGGCGACGGCCCAAATTTCCATGCACGCATTCAAATATCTACCCATAAAATGTATCTTCACAAAGAAAATTGGTGCAAAACCTACATATGTTATCAATTTTCACGCACTTAAATGTCTACGTAAGATTAGTTCGTTCTAGTAGATCATACTGAAAAACATTATCTGGCACCAAAACCATTTGGGCCATCGCAGTAGTTGTTGTACGAAAGTAGAAGTCGAAAAAGGGTTAGTTAATTCAATGTATGAAACAAGAATATTTTAGGAACATCATTGAGATGTACGAAACGCGAGTGTACGAAAAAGGTCCAAGTCAAAATGATACAGACTACTTTGACATATAACATATTTCTGGCAGGAATATGTATGATGAACTTTTCCCCATTGGAAGTTTCCATTTCTTCTCTATTCACCAGTTGATATGTATTTACATGTAGTAGCTCTACCAGCCGTGGTAGTTGGCTGGTAGAGCGTTCGCCTCTCAAGCGTAGGGTCGTGGGTTCGATTCCCCAGCATGGTCACCGGTCTCGTGCATGGCATCACACGTTGAAAGGTAATGGGTTATGTCTTTCCTGACTCGCACAAGTCTCTCGAAGACTTCTGAGGGTTGCGAGTAGGGGTGTAACCGGTTGAGGGGAATAAAAATAACAACAAAAAACAAAACAATTAAATACCAACACTGTAGAAAATGAATAATGTACATGAGAACCGGGATTATGTCTTTTAATCGGTACTGCGAAACTTTACGAATCTCGCCGGTTTCCGCCCTCTCTTTCCATATGCGTGCCCGTCACATAACCTTTCTCTAAAACAAACATTGTCGTCCACATGTCGCAGCAATTATTTTCGCCAATTCTGCCTCTTTCCACAATCCCTGACATTTCCCACGAATGTGGGCTGTTTGAAAGGGTTTCGCCATTGTTCGGTCGGTACACCTTTACCCCATACCAATTATTCTGACCCTTTGAGTCGAGTCGGCATTGAAAATATCTGAAGCATCAGAGTTGACAGACCTTGTAAGCTATTTCGGTCGATCTCGAGCTTTATCTAGGCAGATAATCGGCATTGAAAATCCTGATTAGCAAAGCTTTCATGTAGGGTTAGGAGGAACAACATATGAGAGTACAGTGCTGAACAAAAAAATATTATTCTTCCTTTTTTGAAAAGATTGAACTGGCTTTTGGCATATACTTGATGGAAATGGAAATAACAAAACGTTATGAATTGTTTTTGTTAATCGTTATCACTAGTTGACATATCAAATTCACTATGGAAGCTATCTGATTATGAGAGAGGGATGAACTTTGCAGAGGTTATCATTATGAGGAATAAAAAAAAACTACAAATTTTTGAGAAATATTATACAGGGTCTTTCACGACAAGCGTTAGGAATATATGAAGAACGATTCAAAATAAATACTTGGAATTTTGTGGTAGTGGGTTTTACAAAATGGACTTCTCAACTAAAATATTTTCAACTTCCGGTCTCTTTCAGTTATACCGGAAGTTGAGGGCAACTTCCTTATTTCAAACGGAACACCCTGTATTTTTTTACAATTTTGAATATCTCAGCACATTTTAGACCAACTTTGTATAACAATGCCTATAGACAAATTTGTAAGTTTTCGAGATATTGATTTTTTTCTGAAATTTTTTTACAGTTTCAGCACAACTCCGAAAAAATCATAACTCATAGACAGTAACAGTTGGAAATGTGAAATTTTACAGAATCACACCTTAAGCATCAAGACATGAACAGGTCCATCGAATTTTCGAAAATAATTTACAGGGTGGTGGAAATTTCCACCTAAAACATAACATCGAGAAAACTGTAGAAACACGATTTTTTCAAATTGCAACCATACATTATTCTATTATTTTTGGATACTACAAAAAAAAGATATCAAGTTCATGAAGAATGTATACCTAAAATACACCCCTGGCAGGGTATATCCGATTTTGGGAAATATTTGAAAAGTAAATCATTCGAAGCAATACCAAACCAAGCAAGCTTTGAGAACGAATGAAGTTACAACAACTATGTCAACATTTGATGCGATATAATTGACGTGTATTTCGTAGTTTTCTATTTGTATGCAAAATGCTTCGTTTGGGGTATTATAATGAAGATTTCCTAAATTTAATAATTATTTATGGCGAATGCAATAAGATAATGGACAGAACTTGTAGTGTTTTTGCAGAAAGATTTCCAAATCTACACAGACCCAATAAAAATATTCTGAGAAGACTTCTAAGAAACTGCCGTGATTTCGGATCTTTTTCGTCCGTCATCAACAAAAAAAAAATCACTCGTAAACAATGAGGACATCGAAATTGTAGTTTTGGCTTACTTCACAGCCTATTCAGAAAATTCGTTGAAAGGCGCAGAAAAGTCACTTAGAATTTCATGTTCGTCAATAAACCGGATTTCAATCAAACATAAGTGGCGTCCCTTTAAATATCACCAGGTTCAAAATCTGAAACCTCACGACCTACCTGCACGAGTGGAATTCTGCGAATGGTTTCTTATCAAGATACAGGAGGACCCTGAGTTCATGAAGAATATTATATGGACAGATGAAGCCAAATTTGCCAAGAATATTATGTACAAACAACCGCCATGATAGTTATTTATGGGCAGCAGAAAATCCAAAGTTCGTTCGCCAGCGCAACTTCCAGGATTCATGGAGTTTTAACGTTTTTTGTGCTATAAAGGAAGACTGAATTTTATGTTTATATCTTTATGATGAGAATTTGAATAGCGATAGATATTCGCATATAATTAAGAATGTGGTTGGTGAATCCATAAGGCATGTTTCTAAACAATACCGTTCCAAGTTATGGTATCATTTGGATGGAGCCCCTGCACAGAGTACTGCTACCGTTGCTGGGTTGTTGCATGGGATGTTCGAAGATAAAGTGGCTTTGCTACAATGGGCCATTTAAACTTCCTCTTCGTTCTCCAGACCTGACGCCACTGGACTTCTTCATCTGGGGATATATCAAAGAAAATGTATATGCGGATCCTGTGAGTGATAAAGAAAACATGAAACGAAGGGTTCTGAGAGCTTTCAATAATTTGAATCCTGACTCCATACAGAAAGCTACAAATAGTGGTATGCAAAAAAGAATATATTCTTGTTTAGAACAAAACGGAAATGTCTTTGAATTTGTGTTGAAATGAACCACAATATTATTTGAATTTAAAAAAATTAAGTTAAATTCTAAAATCAAAGTAAAATCTAACCTTAAAAAATATAAACAAAATAAAATTACTGTATTCGATATTAATAAACAAAGATATAATTCATCTATCTGATAGTATTTTATTTCAATCCATCCATTTTCATGTTGGGTTACACTTTACCAACAACAGAGTTAATATTAGTTCATTTGTTTTCAAAGCTTTCTTGGTTTGTTATTGCTTCGAATGATTTACATTTCAAATATTTCCCAAAATCGGATATATCTTGCCAGGGGTGTATTTCAGGTATGGGACATTCTTCATGAATTTGATATCTTTTTTTCGTAGTATCCAAAATAATAGAATAGTGTATGGTTTCAATTTGAAAAAATCGTGTTTCTACAGTTTTCTCGATGTTATGTTTTGGGTGGAAATTTCGACCACCCTGTAAATTCTTTTCGAAAATTTGATGGACCTGTTCATGGATCGATGCTTAAGGTGTGATTCTGTGAAATTTCACATTTTCAACTGTTACTGTCTATGAGTTATGAGTTTTTCGGAGTGGTGCTGTAACTGTCAAATTTTTCCGAAAAAAAATCATTATCTCGAAAACAAATTTGGGTATAGGCATTGTTATACAAAGTGGACCTAAAATGTGCTGAGAAATTCAAAAATGTAATAAAATACAGGGTGTTTTATTTGAAATAAGGAAGTTGCTCTCAATTTCCTGTATAATGGAAATATACCGGAAGTTGAAAATGTTTTAGTTGGGAAGGACATTTTGTAAAACCCACTACAACAAAATTTCAAGTTTTTATTTTGAATCGATCTCCATATATTCCTAACGAACGCCCGTCGTGAAAGACCCTGTATATAGCGACGAATAGAATTTTACCAAACATGCGATAGTCAACAAGAGAGATTTTCACTACTGGAGCGATACATATTCGGCAATGTCAATTTCAAGATCGTTGGATTTTAAATTTTCACTTCGCTGTAAAAGACAACGCCATAGTGATGATTCATTTTCATTGGGAAAATGTAAATTGATAAGATTCAAATTAATAAAGCAAGTTTAAAAACGATTCCTAGAGATATTTTGAAAAATGTCGATAAGGATCATTTGGAACGACTGAAATATGCTGACCATACATAAATTTGGTGGAGTAACTCCACATAATCTGTAGATAGTGAATATGTTTTTGAATGAAACTTTTTATGACCAATTACGGCCAGCGCGATCGCCCGATTCAATCCCAATGGAAAAAGAAATGATCCTACTCCAGACTGATGGTGCGGGGCCCACTAGATGCGGACCATAAGGTCGTAATTAGGACCATAAGTTTTTTCGTTTTAATGTTATTTTTCCACCATATGGTCGACTTGTAATCAACCCCTATTTTGCTGAAGATGAAGAATTAATCCTTCGAAACATGTACTATCTATTGATGTAAGTCTTCCGACTGCATGGTATCTGCATGTTGTTAGTCTTCGGACTACACAGTATCTTCAATGAAGATTATTTTTGGTGGAGTTAGACTGAAAGTTTGTTAACCCTCCCAGTTTTATCTCACTTCCACTGTATGGGATGGATCGTCCCCGATGGTTAATTTTTTTTTTATTTAACTGAAGTTATTCATATTAAAATTATCTCTTTTTCTAACCCGACGAGTCACCATGTTGCCATTTGAAAAACATCAGTAATTTCAATTTAGAAATAAAAATTTTCATACCACATACGAGGATATAATATAAAATTCCTAACCTACTATAGAACCAAACAAAATTTCAATGTAAAAATATTTTATTACTCAACATATTCTCCTCTTATTTGGATACATTTATTACAGCGAACCTGCAACTTCTCTAGATCTTAAAAAAAATGCTTCTTCTTGTTCTGCAAACCAGACCTCCAGGCTTTTATTACCTCCTTGTTGGAAGAAAATTTACAACCTTTCAAACTTTTTTTCAGTTGAGGAAAGAGATGATAGGCGGACGGAGCCAAATCTGGTGAATAAGGGGGGTGTTCTAGTAATTCAAACCCTACATCATGAATTTTTTGCATGGCAACATGAGACTTGTGTGCAGGGGAATTGTCCTGCAAAAACACAACACCTTTGGATAGCTTTCCGCGTCTTTTCTCTTCAATTGTTTCCCGTAGAGTGGTCATCAATGTCGAAAAGTAATCTCCAGTTATTGTTTTACCCTTATTCAAAAAATCAATCATGATTACTCCATGGCAATCCTAAAAAACTGAAGGAAGAACTTTTCCAGCAGAATTTTGGACACGAAACTTCTTAGGTCTTGGAGAACCGGAGTGTCGCCATTCCATCGATTGTTGCTTTGTTTCTGGATCGTAGAAATGTACCCAAATCTCATCCATAATAACAATTCGGTTTAAGAAGTCTACATCGCTTTCAAATCGAGCACAGATCGAACGCGATGCTACTACCCTTGCACGCTTTTGATCAACATTCAAACATTTGGGGATCCATTTTGCAGCAATTTTTCTCATGTCCAAATTGACGTGAACTATATGATGAACGCGTTCGTATAAAATATTCAGTGCTTCAGGTATCCGTTTTAGCCCAATTCGACGGTCTGTTGAAATCATGTCATGAACTGCATCGATATTTTCGGAGACTGACACAGAAACTGGCCTTCCCGATCGGTCATCATCTTCAATGGAAAATTTACGTCTTTTGAAGCTTGCAGTACAATTTTTCACGGTCGCCAAGGGTATTAAGCACATCTTCGTAAATCTGCTTACCTCTTAACCCTTTTAAATACAGGTTTCTACTTGATGATGGCTCGATACTTCAATTTTTCGATTTTCACAATTTCGGTGGACATATTTTTTTTAATGCATTGCGTAACTCTGGTTTACTTTTTTGACGTCAAACCTTTCACTGATAATTCTAATAAGTTATTGTTCGTTGCTATGGTAACGCAATATTTTGTTTATGCAGGGAACTGGTCTAGGCTAACTAGATATCAATAAATCCTCGTACATTTTGACCGAAAACAGTGAAATTGTATATTTACCAAAATTATAGGGCTAAATAAAATAAGTGATTTGAAGGTATCCAAAAATTAAAAATATATTGGTTATAAAAAGTGACGAGTGATACATGGTTGTATTTAGAATGTCATATCAGGACAAGAGAAGTTAGAATAAACTGGGGGTCCCATTTAAAAGCAAAAGATTATACCATTTCTGGTGAAACTGGACATTACATAAATTAGACCTACTTGACAAAAAACGCATTTTTATGATTTGTGCAGAGTCTCCAAAATTAAGTAATGGGGGCAAGCCACCTTCAGCGGACACCTGGTATAGATCGCGTTAACTCGTCAAGATATAATATATACCCTGTATACTAATTCTCTATAGTTCGTTATGAAAAACGCCAGTGGATTTTTCAGTCAACTGACCATACATCAAATATCAAAATACGCCTCTGACGATTCTATCACCGAAATATATTAGATCGAGTAGTGTGTTCGATCTCCGTCATTCTTTCATTGATCTCATTCCAGATGATAACAGAATATTTTTCCTCGGGCAGGAACGGCTATATGGTGGCATAAATCAGGAAAATATCATTTTTAAGGGGTCGCTCTTTCGACGTTCGAATATGAAATTTTTGCACAAGGTGCCGTCGAATTTATGAAAGTACTCAATATCCCCGCCATCTGCTTTCGATGCTATGTTGGCGAAAGAAGCATATGAATATTCGAATTGAGCTTGTAGGAAAACATTTTCATTACATTTTGATCAAAATATTAATAATGAGAATTTGATATAGTTGACGACCCGACTTAAAATCGACCTTCACCCGTGTGTTTGATGGATAATAGTTATTTATGTATCGAGTGAGTAAAGTGATACTTTTTTTTAAGACTAACACTAACGTGTTTCATAAAGTTTGTTTCTTCAACTGTCAAAAAAACAACATCCAATTTGTTTCTACTAATTCATCAACTATTTATCATCCTCATTTAATTCATTTAAAAAAAAATGAACCACAGAAAAAGAAAAATTGTTTCTTCCAAAGGTTCAGTTCAAAAAATTGATATGAAAACACAATTGATTGCATTATTGTCAATATAAATGCTTGATTCAAATTATCTTGTTCACCTACTGATGAATAAGTACTCATTGAAATTTTTTTAATTAAAATTATTTTTCTGAAATCGTTAGAGAATGCCCAATTTCTCAGAGCAACTTCAGGCCTCAAAATACGCTAATCTAGTATTTTAGTCCGTTGCTAAGCAACGAACTTTCCCGGGCCGTTTTCGGACCTAAACGGTACGGGAAAGTACTTTCCCGTATCGAAAACGATACGGAAAAATTTTAGCCGGCTTGTTTACATTTTAGACAGTTATTGAATTCACGCAAACAATATGTAGAATTCCTTAGTTTTTGATAATGATGATTGCGATTTCAGAAAAAATAGTATGTGTACCTCGTAGTAAAAGCACATTCCCAGACTTCAATGCTTGTTGGCCTAGGCTTAACGCCTCGGCCAACAATTTACATTGTCGTCCGGGAATGTATTGCTTTTACTTTTAGATACACAATACAGGGTGTTATTTAAGTACGTGGCCAGACTTAAAGGGGTGATTGTTTGAGTGATTCTAAGACGAAAAGTTCATATAAACATAGGTCCGGTATTGCTTCGTTTTCAAGATACAGGGTGTCAAAATTTTTAAAATAAATTGTTTTTGTCGTAAATATCTTATTAACCCTTCAACCGATTTCATTGAAATTTGGCAGTGTTATTGAAAGTCGCAAGGGGCGAATTTGACCCTGACTATATCAAAATTGACATGTTCAGTGGCGTCCCGGAAGGCACTGTAACCAATATTTTTTACAGAAAACATTTTTTGCAATTTTTGTATTTGTTTCATATTGAGCAACTGAAATTACAACTTTTTTATTTCTAGAATTTTTTTTGTATCTTGCTTTGTTTTTGAGAAAAACAAATTACTTCATTGCACGTCCCTGGCACAACACAATAAAACATTCTTTTTATAGGGTTTTTAATGATTACAGGTGAATCTGAAATGCCAAAGCAACATCAAACAAGAAACACCCTTTATTAAAACCACACTGAAACAAAAATGGTACCTAGGCAATTTGTTTCTGTAAGAATACATTCAATAATAACTAACACAAAACTTACAATAGTTGCTCAAAATGTCCTCCTTCAACTTCAATGCAAGCATTAACTCGTCTTAACATCGATTCCCGAACACGTTGAAATATTTCCTGCGTATGTCTTATCTGATCACATGAATCCCGTATTCGTTGGATTAATTAATTCTTCTTCAGTGTTGACTGGAGTTTTATAAACGAGGGACTTTAAATTTCCCTAAAGGAAAAAATCCAAGGGATTTAAATCCGGTGACCTGGGCTGCCATGACTGTGGACCTGCGCGACCGATCCAGTTTTCTCCATAAGTTTCATCTAGAAATTGACGTGCTACTATGCTGAAGTGAGGTGGAGCCCCATCGTGCATGAACCACATTACTCCTCTTACTGCCAGTGGGACATTTTCTGGTAGTACAGGTAATACAAATTCCAAAAAATGACGATACTCTTGACCATTTAATCTCGGGGGTAAAAAATGAGGTCCAATGAGATAATCGCCAACAATACCAACCCAGACATTCACGGAAAACTGCTGTTGATAATTATTTTCTATAACCGCATGGGGATTTTCTTCTGCCCAGATATGGTAGTTATGAAAGTTCATAATTGAATTGTGGGAAAAACACGCTTCATCCATAAATAATATACTGGATAAAAATGTCAGAGATGCAACCTGTTGTTGCAAAAGCCACGTAGTATAAACAACTCGCTTGGGAAAATCCGCAGGAAATAACGCTTGAACACGCTGTATGTGGTAAGGATACAGTTGGTACTCTTTCAAAATCTTCCATTCAGTAAAGTGAGAAATGTTTAATTGTTGTGCAATTTTGCGTGTGCTTGTATCGGGGCAACGCTCAACTTCATGTAAAACTTCTTCCTCAAGCGCCACTGTTCTTACCGTTGCAGGTCTCCCAATAAGAGCAGCCTTTCATGTATTCTCACAAATGTTTGCCTATTTGGAACATTTCGATGAGGATATCTTTGTTGATAAATGCGTCTAGCCGCTCTGGAATTGCCTTGGGCCATTCCATAGACAAAATGCATATCGGCCATTTCCGAGTTTGTAAACCGAACCATTTTCAGATATCAGTAACAAATTTTATATCTCAAAACTCTTGAAAACACTTCAAATAATTTCTATCAAATAATTACGTATGTACCGTTTCAATTTGTGACAGTTATGAAGTTAAATTTGTTTGAACATTTGTTGTTCCTTCCATGGCCCTCTTACTTTAGTTTCAAAACACTGCAGTAATACATAACAACATTATTTGTTTCATCGAAAACAGGTAATATGAGCGAAAAAAATTAAAAGATGACTTCCATGTAATATTAATTGTTTAATCATAAATAAAAATGTCTTTATTGCATGTCCATGGACAACAATGAGCCCATTTTGCAGCACGAGCCGAAGCCAAGAGCCGAAGGCAAGTGCTGCAATTCATACATAATTTTTTTTTTTCATTGCATTAATTTTGATTGAAAATTCTAAGACTAGAATAGAGTATTGATATGAAGAAATATTAGTAATACCCCAGTTTTTGATGGTTTAGTAGTTGAAATGTTTTATTGTGTTGTCACAGGAATGTGCAATGAAGTGATTTTTATGTTTTTTCTCAAAAACAAAGCAAGATACGAAAAAAATTCTATATTTAAAAAAGTTGTAATTTCAGTTGCTCAATGTGAAACAAATACAAAAATTGCAAAAAATTCAGTGGCGCACATGTTTTCTGTCAAAAATATTGGTTACAGTGCCTTCCGGGACGCCACTGGACATGATAATTTTGATATAGTTAGGGTTAAATTCGCCCTTTACGACCTTAAATAACACTGCCAAATTTCAATAAAATCGGTTGAAGGGTTATTAAGATATTTACGACAAAAACGTTTCTTTTAAAAATTTTGACACCATGTATCTTGAAAACGAAGACCAGACCTATGTTTATATGAATTTTTCGACTTAGAATCACTCAAAGAATCACCACTTTAAGTTTGGCCACGTACTTATATAACACCCTGTATACTATTCCCGTATCGAAAACGATACGGGAAAATTTTTGCCGGCTTGTTTACACTTTAGACAGTTATTGAATTCACGCAAACAATATGTAGAATTCCTTAGTTTTTGATAATGCTGATTGCGATTTCAGAAAAAATAGTATGTGTACCTCGTAGTAAAAGCACATTCCCAGACTTAAATGTTTTCAAACAATTTACATTGTCGTCCGGGAATGTATTGCTTTTACTACTAGATACACAATATACTATTAATTTACTGTTATTTTACTTTCTATCATTCCATTTCAATATGGTGAGTTTTTGTTTACATTTTGAATGTCAAAATAACGGTCATATTTGCACTACACCTTTTCAAGATGTAAATCAGAATGTGTGAACTGAAATTCAGAATAGTGAATTGAATTTCAGAATGAGCTTATTGTAATTCAGAAAGGTAAATTGAATTTCCAAATGTGTAAATTGAATTTCAGAATAGTGAATTGAATTCCAGAATGTATTCATTGTAATTCAGAAAGGTTAATTGAATTTCAGAATGTGTTAATTGAAATTCAGAATACTGAATTGAATTTCAGAATTCGTGAATTGTAATTCAGAAAGGTGAATTGTTTATGCAGGGAACTAGTCTAGGTTAACTAGATTTCAATACATCCTCGTATATAATTTTGAATATTTGATGATTTACAATGTGTCTAACTTCTCATGGAAACATCCCCGTATCTTCTGTAATAATCAAGGAAGACTGGTGAAACTCTCAAGACTGATGGATATGCTAAAAATACACATATTACCTGAATGGGGTTGGCCCAAGTGATATCAACTACCCGCCATTCGCGATGGAACAACCCATAATCCCGGAGAGTTATAATAGAGGGAAAATTTGTCCCAACATTTCTTCGGATTCGTATTCAGGATCTTCAAATCACCAATAATACACCACTTTCCTGAACAATTATTAGTCCGGAAAAAATCGAATTTGTTTCATTTCTCATGGAAACACCCCCGTATCTTCCGTAATTTTTTACGTAGAACCATGAAATATCCAGGATAGATAGATATACTGAAAATGAACTCACTGCATGGAAATGGTCATTCTACGTGATATACACTACACGCCAGCAGCGAAGGAACCATCCATTTTTCCATCGCTGCTGGCGTGCAGCGCAAATCATGTAGGATGACCCCTTTCGTGCAGTGAGATCATTTTTGATGTATCTATCGATCATGGAAATTTCATGGTTCTACGCAAAAAATAACGGAAGATACGGGGGTGTTTCCATGTGAAGTGAAACAAATTCGATTTTCTCAGGACTGACATTTGTTTAGGAAACAGGTGTATCAATAATAGTTTGGAGATCCTGAATACGAATCCGAAGCAAGTTTGGGCCAATTTTTCCACGTAATATAACTTTCCGGAATAATGGGATGTTCCATCGCGAGTGGAGGGCAGTGTATATCGCTCAGACTAACCCCGTCCAGGTGGTAGGTGCATTTTGAGCATTTACGTCAGTCTTGAGTTTCAACATTCTACCTCAATTATCACGGAAGATACAGGGGTGTTTCCATGAGAAGTGAGACAAATCCGGATTCTTCAAGACCGAAATTTTACAGGGAAAAAGTGTATCTGTAGTAAGTTGATAGTCCTGATCACGAATCTGAAGGTATTTTGAGCCTATTTTGCCGCTAGTATGTTTTACCGTAAAAATGGATTGTTCCATCGCGAGTGGCAGGCAGTGTATATCACTTAGGCCAATCATATTCAGGTAGTAGGTGCATACCTCAATTATTACAGAAGTTACGGGGGTGTTTCCATGAGTAGTGGGACACACAGTAAAGGGTGTACCATTAAAAAAAAGTAAGTTATTTACATGGTGGTTCTTCGGGTTGTAAGGTCGACGTATGTTCAGAGAAGATCTCGACGTTTCGCCAACACGAGTGGTTAACATTTTCAAGAGATATTTTACAAATTTCTGCTTTCTTAAGTCGCTGTCAAATGCTTGACTTTTGTAATACGTTGTCTCAATAAATACCTGTGATTTGACGTTCTTACATCTGATTGGTCCATAGCGTTAGCTGACATCATAGAATCGTTCGTACCGTTATTTTGTGGGTAGGGAGCTAATTGGGAATTTTTGAGAACTGGAAGCCAAACCTTGTTCAATTGTAGTCCTTCTTCGGTTCTGTTGAAGTTGCTGTGGTGTTTCTGAATTTCAATTGCTTCTCGGAAGAGTCTTGGGTAATAGGCAGATGTTGAAGAGATGACTTGGGTTTCTTCAAATTTCACTCTACGGTTATCGTTGTTGAGAGTATGTTCTGCGACAGTGGATTTCTGTGTGTGTCCTAACCGACAGCAAGCCTTGTGCTCTTTGATTCTTGTTTTAACGGAGCGTTTCGTGGTTCCGATATAAACGCTGCCACAGGAACATAGAATGCGATAAACCCCAGAAGAGCATAGTATGTCTTGTTTGTCCTTTGCTGATCTAAAGTGGTCTTTCAGTTTTTTTGAAGGTTTATAAACGGTTTTAATCTCATATTTTCGTAGAATACGGCCAATACGATCTGTAACTCTGGGAACAGATGGTAAGAATGTTCTTCTTTTTTCGGTGTTGGTTTGACTACTACTTGGTTCACTGGATGGACAGTCATTTGGTCCACTATTGATTCTTCCGTCTCTTATTTCTCAGACCACACACAGAAATCCGCTGTCGCAGAACATACTCTCAACAACGATAACCATAGTGTGAAATTTGAAGAAACCCAAGTCATCTCTTCAACATCTGACTATTACCCAAGAGAAGCACTTGAAATTCAGAAACACCACAGCAACTTCAACAGAACCGAAGAAGGACTACAATAATTGACCAAGGTTTGGCTTCCAGTTCTCAAAAATTCCCAATTAGCTCCCTACCCAAAAACGGTACGAAGGATTCTATGATGTCAGCTAACGCTATGGACCAATCAGACGTAAGAACGTCAAATCACAGGTATTTATTGAGACAACGTATTACAAATGTCAAGCATTTGACAGCGACTTAAGAAAGCAGAAATTTGTAAAATATCTCTTGAAAATGCTAACCACTCTTGTTGGCGAAACGTCGAGATCTTCTCTGAACATACGTCGGCCTTACAACCCGAAGAACCACCATGTAAGTGACGATGGCCGCGAAAGCCTTTCACAATTTAAAGTAAGTTATGTTTATGATGTTGACATTTGACAGTTTATTTTTGTCTCAACAGCATGAAAATGAACAAAAAACCACTACAATTCATTTTTTATTCGACCTTTTAGCTCAAATATAAATATATTACAGCCCTTTAAAAGTGGGACAAATTGAAGTGAAAGCACTGTACAGAGTTTTTTCGAACCCAAGAACAAAATACGCAAACATTTGAAACGGGTGCATGCAGTGGAACCAATTGCAAAACAAAGTAGTAGTTTTTTCAGCAATATTCTTCATCCTTCACTTCCATGTTTTCATCGGGGTCAAATCAGAACCTCATTTAAGCCACGGGTGGCCATTTCTGACGAAACATATGAGATTCAGTTCACACCAAGATTTATTCACTATTCGAAATATCTTCTCGGGTATCAAGTACACTTGACCACACATTAAAATGGCACCTACCAACAGATTTTTTCGAGCACATTCTTACACTCGGCAGCGAAATGATATATTGGCCTGCGTGTACCATGTTTTATGCATTTTTCATGCTCCAGCAGTAAAAGTCGATGGTATCAATTCTTGGTCGCTTCTCGATTCACACTGCCTTATCTCGATTGCGGACAGTCTCTGATTCACTTTTGTTCAACACAACACGGTAAGAGATGGTTTATGGGCGGTTGGTATGTGGGGAATCTGGACATTCCACGGAATTTTGAGTCGAGCGATCTGGAATCTGGACGAAATTGATGGTCTCAAGTTTTTGAAGTTGAATGCTGGGGAAATATATTCACAGATATCTAAAAAGTGAGGTAACCAAATAAAAAATTATTATAGCAGAATATTTCTTTCGATTTTTGAATGAGCTGAAAGATCGTCCTACAACGAGGGTAACTATGAAAATGTTTGGCAAGTAATACTACTAGTATCTATATGTGAGTTGACCTAATGTCGAACACTTGTGGCTAATGCTTCTTGAGGAAAATGCAATACTTTTTTGAGGACGAATCTTTCATCCTTGTGTACAATTGAATCGAAAATACTGAAAAACTATTCAATAATTTCCTGGAAATTATAATCTATGGCCTGGCAATCTTTTGTCCATTGATTACCAAATATATAAATCTGAAGAACTGGAGAACAATTTGAAAAACTTTTATTTGTTAAAAATAACGGATGCGGACATAAGGAAGAGCGATTTGAAAATATAAAAAAACAATACGAAAAACAAATCACTCTAATAAACAAAACATTAGGTAGTTCGTTACAAAACAGGAAAAACGAAAAACAATCATTCTTATGAAATTATTATTTATAATAATTTGATCAAGCAACATCTTTCCACAAGTTCCTCTTCTCAGCTATACAGAGGACACTGCTGTAATGAATTTTTTAATTTTTATGGTTGGTTCTTCTATTTGAATTTTGCATGAAATGGAAGGTCTGTATTTATTTGTATCAGAACCTCACTTTATTTTGATATGTTTTCAAACACTAACACTATGTTTTAAAGTAGGTATCCAATTAAAAAATTAATGGCAAGGTATAAAATTCGAGTTATTTTGGCATTCAAACTGAAGAATTAAAGAGACGTAGAAGAAAATCTGATGAAAAGTTTTCGAGGAAAAAAATAAAAACGTAATTTCTAGATGTTTTTTTAAGTTTTCTCAAAAACCATTCATCAGATTCCATTTTATTTTTCCACGTCGAAAATATTTTAACGAAAAAGTGCCAATATATCAGAAAATAGCCATAACGATGATGGATCTGCGAATCGTTGTATTATGGAAGTTTGCAGTTTTCGGAGATCTAATATCTTTTTAATGAAGTTTCTGGTCCAATATTTAGTCTGCTAGTTTCTACCAAGATTTTCCCGTCGTTGTCTTGTAGTAGTAGGTCTCTTTTTATTTCTTCTATCGAATTGTAGTTGGGTATTTGTGACTTCCTGAGTTTTGGCTTGAAATTTCAAAAAGCCTGTAAAATTTTTGCTTGTTATTGATGTCTCGTTCTCGAACAACTGATAAATCAACCAACTGCATCTAAAATCACTAGGTATGTCTTTCACAAATTGTCACGACACTCGTGCTATTTCACTGTTTTTTCAATATTTTTTCAATTGAAATTTGAATTTTTCACCTATGATTGTCTTGAATAAAACTCATAATTTTGTACAAGGTTTCATATTCTCACTCTCTTAAGAGTATATTGTGTATCTAGTAGTAAAAGCAATACATTCCCGGACGACAATGTAAATTGTTGGCCGTGGCGTTAAGCCGAGGACAACAAGCATTGAATTCTGGGAATGTGCTTTTACTACGAGGTACACCTACTATTTTTTCTGAAATCGCAATCAGCATTATCAAAAACTAAGGAATTCTACATATTGTTTGCGTGAATTCAATATCTGTCTAAAATGTAAACAAGCCGGCAAAAATTTTCTCGGATCATTTTCTGTACGGGAAAGTACTTTTTCGACAACCATCCGGGAAGTGTTCACTTCCCGGACACTTTTTCTTTGCTTAGCAACGGACTAAAATACTAGAATAGCGTATTTTGAAGCCTTAAGTTGCTCCGAGAAAGTGGGCATTCTTGAAAGACTTCAGAAAAAAATATTTTTTATTAAAATTTTCATCTATTTCCTACTTTAATTTGTGTTACTCCTGCTTCTTAGTTGGCCATGTCAATTTTCAATGTTCTATGATGGCTATTCCTTGAAATTTCCTTTTGTTGATTCTAATAATTATTGATAAATTTTATATTTATTCAAAATCTAATAAGTTAATGATCCAATAAATATTTGTGTCGGAGGTTAGTTTGGATTGGGATCAGTAAAAGTTGAAGAAAAAACTATTGTTTTCTTGTAAACGTTTCGAATTTAACTAAATTCATCCTCAGGGCTCTGTAACAATGGTTTCTCATGAAATTGTTTTATTTGTTATATTTATTTGCCGCTATGTATTACGGTGTTTTATAATATAATAATATGACGATTATGTTAAAATGTTTGGAAAGTACTCACCAAAAGTAGTTCTTTCCGAGTTAAATTCCTTAAAATTATAAAACATAGTGAGACGTGATAGGTAAAAAACGAAATCCACAGACACAATAATTATTACATATATTACTGTAACGAGACAGGCTGAACACTGAGTTAAAACTCCGAGATAAGGGAGGAATTTAGATGTAAAAAACGGTATGAAAAATATAGAACTACAAAAAGTTTTTTTCTATTGATAAGAGAATAGGTAGCATGTTCAATAATGATAATGATAATACTTTATACTTTATCTCGGCATTTGACCAATCAAATTGAAAAAGGCTGTATTTAGTCCATTTATATCTCTTCTAGTATTTACGCTGTCATGTTTATATTTATTATTTTTCATTTAATTTTTCTGTTACTAAACCAATTTGATACTTTTTATTCATTGAACAAATTCCTTATTGCCAATATATGCTGGCACTTGGTGGTTTTGTGTGTATAGTAGATTCGCCGTTTCGACTAGATTTTGAAGGACATCATGGATGTTGTTGACAGTAGGACTCTTCAAATTCACGAAAGTATTTGCATGGTTTTTCAGCTATTCATACTGATTTAGAGAAAATTAGGATTATTTCTATTTCTACATACAAAATTTTTTTCTAACTATGTATATATTTTTGTGTTATATGACGAAAACGTCAGGCTCCTTTTACATTCATTATGAAGGAGTTTTAAACAGCACTCAAAAGTTGTAGTTCCTTCTCTCTGAAAATATCTCCTATCAAGATTGTTCACCGACGGTAAATCACCCTATATATATAGCCCACCGCATCCAACGTAATGATATTGTTAAGCACTCGTTCCGGAGCTGAAACGACCAAAAAAGCAGTTTGCCGAGAAACCAAAGGCTAGCCTCCCACTTGGAATAATATCATAATCCAGTAAGTTACCTCGAATCGTCGGTGGTTCCTAAGGCCATTTCACTTCTAAGAAGAAGAAGACAATGTTATCTCCCGAGCACACGGCATACAAATTGGCCGAACGCTTTGTGTAAGAGATAATTGGGCACGATAATGAAATATTTCATTCTGTATGACGGTAATGAAGTTTTTATTCAGACGAATGTGAGATGTGGTCCATTAGGGCACATGCCTGGATTGCTGACAAAGAAGGTGGCTTACAGGGTGTTCTTGATTTGAGATAAATCATTTGTCGTAAAAAATAGTGTGAGGTTTTCATTGTTGGTTGATGTGCATGAACAAAAAAACATTTATCGGATAGCAAACTAAAAAATATTGCTACAAATTGATAAATATGGGAGAATCTATTTTACTGACTGAAGGATTTCTTGCGGAATGGGTAGGAAATGACGGAATATTTTTCTCAAATTGCATATTTGATTCAAACCGAGAACAAAGAATATGTCTATGAAACATTTTTTCCGAAAAAAACACCCTTCACCCCACTTTACTCTTGTTATTTTTCAAAAAAAATTGCGGGTAGTAAATGACAAAATATTTTTCTCAAATTGCATATATTATTCACACTAAGTACAACGAACATGCTTTCTTGATTTTTTTCACGAATAAAACCCCTTTGACCCCACTTTACTCTTTTGATTTTTCGGAAAAATTTGCGGAATGGGTAGTAAATGACCAAATATTTGTCTCAAATTGCATATTTGACTCAAACTGAGAACAACGAATATGTCTATATAATTTATTTTCCAAAAAACCTCCCTTGACCCCACTTTACAATGTGAATTTTTGGAAACATTTGCGGAATGGGTAGTAAATGACAAAATATTTTTCTCACATTGCATATTTCATTCAAACTAAGGACAACAAATATGCCTCTATAATTTTATTTTCAAAAAAAACCCTTGACTTCAATTATGCAATTTGAGAAAAATATTTTGCCATTAACCACCCATTCCGCAAATTTTTGCGAAAATTCACAAGAGTAAAGTGGGGTCAAGGGGGTTTTTTCGAAAAAAAATTATTAAGTCATATCTGTTGTCTTCAGTTTGAATGAATTATGCAATTTGCGAAAAATATTCTGTCATTTACTACCCATTCCGTAAATATTTCCGAAAATTTACAAGAGTAAAGTGGGGTCAAGGGGTTTTTTTTCAGAAAAGAAATTAAACAGGCATATTTGTTGTTCTGAGTTTGAATGAAATATGCAATTTGAGGAAAATATTTTGTCATTTACAACCTATTCCGCAAATTTTTCCGAGAAATCACAAGCGTAAAGTGGGGTCAAGGGGGATTTTTTCGAAAAAAAAATCATACAGACATATTTGTTGTCTTCAGTTTGAATCAAATATGCAATTTGAGAAAACTATTTTGTATTTACTACCCATTCCGCAAATTTTTCCAAAAATTCACAAGAGTAAAGTGGGGTCAAGAGGGTTGTTTTCGAAAAAAAAATTATAAAGTCATATCTGTTGTCTTCAGTTTGAATCAAGTATGCAATTTGAGAAAAATATTTTGTCATTTACTATCCATTCCGCAAATTTTTCCGAAAAATCACAAGAGTAAAGTGGGGTCAAGGGGGTTTTTTTCGAAAAAAAAAATTATATAGACATATTCATTGTCTTTAGTTTGAATCAAATATGCAATTTCAGAAAAATATTTCATCAGTCACAACCCATTCCGCCAGGGATTGTTCAGTCAGTAAAATAGGCACGACCAATAAATATACAGGTTGTTTCAAATTCGACCCTCACCATTGGGATCTCGGACACTATGAGAGATACAAAGATGGTTGAATTGGGGCAAAGTTGCGCATTTACCTGAATAACAATATGCCGTTATACTTATAACTCATTCATTCCTATTTCAATGCATCATACAGGATCATTTCCTACATTATTGGGCAGTTCGGTTGAACTAATTGAATGGGCATTCTCAGATTCTTTTGAATTATTGTTAAAAGATTATATCTTTTGGAAGGTACGATATGTGTTTCGCGCTAAAAATATGATATCCGTTCGTGTATTAATGTAAGAAATTGTATCCCTGGGAAAGAACAGATCTATTACAGTGGTTAATATTTTATTGTACTAACTTTTCTACTAGCATGACTTAATCAGGTGGAATGAACGTTTAATTTAATTTAAAGTATCAGATTAGAATGACCCTTAATGTCCCGTCACTTTATTTATTTATACATATAATCCAGAGTGCTGATTGGCCGTTAGCGTGTGAATTCTTTAAGCAATTGAAATAATAAGTATTGTTCTATTCTGTCCAAAATACTCCCATTTAACAAACAACTTCACAGAATAACCCTTTTGTGGAGATTAATTCAGCTATAAAACTCTCATATGTGATATCAAGCATATCAATGACTTTCTTACCTAAGTACTTCGTCTCCTCGTCGTCTTATTGGTGGAAACCAAAATTGGTTCGAAATTTACACATACACGCACATACCCACATGTACTGGTTCCCTAATATTTTCAATGACTATGACAATATTGGCTGTATTGACTGGATTCAAATTGTACTAAATTACAAGGAAACTCGATTGACTTTGTTTGTTTTCAAACTTATTGGCTAGGACAGGTCATGTGTGAAATTAGAATAAATATACAGGCTGATTCACGGTGGATGGCACATTCGACGTTTCTGGTGAACCAGACAACGGATCACTTTGAAAATTTGATGGAGGGCATATTCGGACATTCTCTAGCCAACTAAAATATTTTCGACAATGCGGTGTTGCCGCTTCTATTAGAAAGCAGTAGAAACTTTGATTTTTCAAATGGAACACTCTGTATATAATATTATTTTTGGAATCTCCAACAATTGCCCGACAACTTTTCTTGATATTTCCCTATACCTATCTGTTACCGTTTTCGAAATAAAAATTAATTTCAATTTTTTTCTTCGAAAATCATGACTTCTAAAAATGCCGATATATTTTAGTTAAGAAGTACTATGATATCGAAATTTGGTTTGGAGTTAGGTGATACTTGGACACTTCCCACACGTCAGCCTAATCTCCGTTACTTCAATACAGGGTGGTAAGAAAATACAGTTTTTTCGTTTGCTTGAAAAAGTTGCTGAAATTTGATTATTTTAAATGGAACATCCTGTATATTATTAAAAATTCGGAAAGCTGCTGAAATTTGCTTTCTTTCTATGTATATCATACCTATACCTAACTAGACAAGTTTCGGACTTATGAGCATTTATTTGTGAAAATGTCCCTTCAGAATGGTATTTCCATTCGGTATTTGGTAAGCAGGCCATGATTACTATTTGACAGTAGCGTTGTGACATTCTCCTAATAATATCGACATTTTCGTCACTTCAGAAGTTGCAAATACCTTCAAAACGATGGAACAAAACTATTCAAACGAAGTTCTTATGAATTTGTTTATTATTTTTGGACAGTGTGATAAAATTATCAGCAGAACATGTAGAAAGTTCAATGAAATGTATCCGAATCTACCGCCAATGAACCTCAAGAAATTTATACGAATTCAGAACAATTTCAATGCATATGGATCAACTTTAAAAGCACCAAGAAACTTGCCTCGACCCGTAACTTCTGAAGACAACCAGATTAATGTCTTAGCATATTTTCACGCAATTCCCGAGTCATCGATAAGAAGTGCTGAAGAAGATTTGGGTATAAAATATTCATCGGTTCAAAGAATCTTGCGAAGATATAAAATGCATGATTATAAATTCACCAAAATTCAAGCAATGAAGCCTCGAGACCCTCAACAGAGAGTAGAATTTTGTGAAATATTGTTGACACGCATTCAAGAAGATCCACTTTTTTTATTTAAAATTATTTGGACTGATGAATCGAAATTTTCGAGAGAAGGGATTTTCAATAGAAAAAATCGTCATTATTGGTCCAGTGAAAATCCTCACGTCACAAAAGAAGCCGGATTTCAAGAAAAATTTAGTTTTAATGTCTTCTGCATGTTGATGGACAACAAATTGAGGTACGTGATATACGAGGAGTCATTAACATCCAGAAGCTACCTGAATATTTTGGAGAATACTGTAGAGAGTTTCGTAGATAATCTGCCACTCGAAGAATATCGAAACTGTTGGTAGCAACTAGACGGAGCTCCTGCATATTGCACAAGAGAAGTGAGCACAGAACTGGAAAGTCTTTTTGACGATCGGTAGATAAGGCGCTTGGGACCATGGAATTGGCCAGCGAGATCACCCGATCTTAATCCATTATATTTTTATTTGTGGGGAATGTTTAAAGAAAAAGTTTATAAAATACCCGTGCGTTCGAGAGTTGAATTGTTAGAAAGGATTGCCCCAACATTTGAAGATTTGGATCCCAATGAAATCAGATCTGCCACCACGAAAGCAGTCAACACCCGCATTTTAAAGTGCTTGGAAGTGAACGGCCAGCGATTCGAACATATTTTGAAATATTCCACATGATTGTTTTACTTTTTTATAATTATTCATATCAATATTTCCAATTTCAAGTTTCTTGGTGCTTTTTTAAAGTTTATCCAAACATATTGAAATTGTTCTGAATTCGTATAAATTTCGTGAGGTTCATTGGCGGTAGATTCGGATACATATCATTGAACTTTCTACATGTTCTGCTGATAATTTTGTCACACTGTCCAAAAATAATAAACAAATTCATAAGAACTTTGTTTGAATAGTTTTGTTCCATCGTTTTGAAGGTATTTGCAACTTCTGAAGTGACGAAAATGTCGATATTATTGTCACAACGCTACTGTCAAATAGTAATCTTGGCCTGCTTACCAAATACCGAATGGAAATACCATTCTGAAGGGACATTTTCACAAATAAATGCTCATAAGTCCGAAACTTGACTAGTTAGGTATAGGTATGATATACATAGAAAGAAAGCAAATTTTAGCAGCTTTCCGAATTTTCAATAATATACAGGGTGTTCTATTTAAAATAATCAAATTTCAGCAACTTTTTCAAGCAAACGAAAAAACTGAATTTTTTTACCACCCTGTATTGAAGTAACGTGTGGGAAGTGCCCAAGTATCACCTAACTCCAAACCAAATTTCGATATCATAGTACTTCTTAACTAAAATATATCGGCATTTTTAGAAGTCATGATTTTCGAAGAAAAAAATTGAAATTAATTTTTATTTCGAAAACGGTAACAGATAGGTATAGGGAAATATCAAAAAAAGTTGTCGGGCAATTGTTGGAGATTCCAAAAATAATATTATATACAAAGTGTTCCATTTGAAAAATCAAAGTTGCTACTGCTTTCTAATAGAAGCGGCAACACCGCATTGCCGAAAATATTTTAGTTGGCTAGAGAATGTCCGAATATGCCCTCCATTAAATTTTCAAAGTGATCCGTTGTCTGGTTCACCAGAAACGTCTAATGTGCCATCCACCGTGAATCAGCCTGTATATGAAAATGAGTGGACCATTAAAATATTAGAACTAATAACTGGAATTGAAACATTAACATTTACTATAGACTTTCTGAAATACTTCTAATTGCCAAAACAATGAAATTAAATCTGAAAATAGATTATTCAAAACTCAAAGATGACAAAACTGAATCTGAATGCAATCCAATGTATTCATCTATACCAAACACCTCTCCAGAACACACATGAATATCGAAACACGTTTCTACAAGGCGGCAAACTAGTAATTTGAATGTAATGACTTCAAATACGAAATTGCTTGGTTCGGGATCCGAGGCCCGAATAACTATATGAAAACTACAATTTACTTGAATAATGATGAAAACGCAACTGACTCGAAAAATTATTGAAATCCAACTTACTGGTTCGGAAACTACATTGCAACTAAATTTTTGTGGATTCTCAAAAATAAACTCGACTTACTCTCTCCCCCTTCGTAGTTACTTAGTTTTTAACCACGCCCTTCGACATAGTCGTCGTGAAGGAATTTTGGTTACGCATGAATCGTTTTGTGTGACAACTCTAATAACTAGACTTTCCAAAATGATAGCTTGGGTGGACAACCCCGTACATACTCATTAACATATTATATCATTCATGAACATTTAACTTGGCAGAAAAATGTCCAAAAAACTTCCATATTCTTTGGAATGACTCAAATACTATCATCGCCCTTAACCCTAGTAACAATTATACAGGGCAATTCAAATTCGTTTCTGTGCATGGGAATCTCGTAAACGACGAGAGTGTCGGTCAAATCGTGGCAAAGTTGCGTATTTCAGAGACCTATTCAATGATGTAAAAAAATCGAATTTAGCTCTTTTGGTTCTGGAGATATACAGGAAAAACCAAAAAATTCCAAATTATTTGTTTGCCTGTATCTTCTTTATTCGCAGACATATTGAAAATCTGTCCACATGCTGCCATTGGCACTTGATGTGGGCTATCAGAATATACCCATGAATCTTTTATACAGGGTGTCATCTGACTTTGGCCACCCCCATCTTTGAATTTTTAAATACGGACCTGTTATTTTTATTGTAGTTTTTGGATCGCCGACGTTCACTTCACTCTGAGAAATTAAATTAAATTTTATATTTCGGGATATTTCATTATAATTGGGTGAATTATTCCCATTTAAATTACGGCCCTGAAAATTGGTTGACTGACTTAAATAAAAACACATTAGCAACTTTCACGTTTCCCCATGTGTTCTCCAGTGTTTTTCGAGAGTATTTTTTTAATTTTTAGGTTCCAATTCATATTTCTTCACATTTTCAATGCTCTTTGAGCGTTCTCGAATAGCAAAACCTTTTATGACTATCTGAAACATATCTACATCAAAAATAGATTATATGTATTTTGATAAGCTGAAAAAGAAATGATAACAATAATTACATCCTAAACGAACACTATAATCGTAATGAAAATTGAAATAAAGTAATTTATATACACAAAAAAATTAATGGCGCAATAAATGTTCGAATTGGAGTCTTTCCATTTCGAGTCATTTTTGAACTCGTTTTTTCATATTATTTATTTCCCTTAACACACTTCTTTGCTGCATTGTTGCGAAAGTTTCATGCGGTTGACGCCTTTCGGGATAAATTTCCACATAACGTTGGGCTGTAGCATAACTGTTTCTATGGTTTTCATAATAAATTTTTCCCGTTTTTCTTCAGCGGAAAACATCATTTTAACTATAGACATTAGCAACTTATAGGTAAGTATTATAGTAACTAGCAAAAGTGTGGTGTTATGATCTTTTTATCTCCAAGAATCACTCATGGTGCAAGAAAATGTGGAAGACTTGAGATTGAGGATTTTGAATGCTTTCGCAACAATGCGAGCTCAAAAATGTCTGGAAATGGGAGGATTCCAATTCGAACATTTATTGCGACATTAATTTTCTTGTGTATATAAATTACTTCAATTCAATTTTCATTACAATTATAGTGTTCGTTTCGGATGTAATTATTGCTATCATTTCTTTTTTCAGCTTATCAAAATACATATAATCTATTTTTGTTGTAGATATGTTTCAGATAATCATAAAAGGTTCTGCTATTCCAAGTTCATTGTAGAAAACGCTCAAAGAGCATTGAAAATGTGGAGAAATATGAATTGGTACCTAAAAATGAAAAAAATACTATCGAAAAACACAATGGTACATGGGGAGACATGAAAGTTGCTATTGTGTTTTTATTCAACTCAGTCAACCAATTTCCAGGGCCGTAATTTAAAAGGGAACAATTCACACAATTATAATAAAATATTACCGAAACATCCCAAAATATAAAATCATATTCAATTTATCATTATGGAGGGAACGTCGACGATCCAAAAATTACAACAATAAATACAGGTCCGTATTTAAAATTTCAAAGATGTGGGTGGCCCAAGTCAGGTGACACCCTGTATAAAAGATTCGTGGACATATTCTGATAGCCCACATCAAGTGCCAATAGCAAAATCTGGACAGATTTTCAATATGTCTGCAAATAAAGAAGATACAGGCAAAAAAATAATTTGGGATTTTTTGTTTTTTCCTATATATCTCCAGAACCAAAGGAGCTAAATTCGATTTTTTACATCATTGAATAGGTCTCTAAAATATGCAACTTTGCCACAATTTAACCGACACTCTATCTCTTATCATTTACTAGATCACCATGTACAGAAACGAATTTGAATAGCCCTGTATATCAACATATGACATATCGATTCGATTTCCATTGTTTGATCTGTATCAATCTGTGCTATTTCTACTCCTCTGTCCGCGGTTTTTAAAATAATCATAAAAAGTGGAAATTTCTCTTCAGATAAAGAAGGAGTTTATGACGGCAATACTAGAAACTACCGTTCCTAACATTATTTTCTATTGTGATGGGTTTCGACACGCAATAAACAATTCGTCACTCTTATAAAATTGAATTGTATTTTTGGGAATACTACAGCAAATATCTGATCGAGATCTTCAATGTGATCTTATTGAACGATATCCCCAAGCAGTGGCATACTGAGAGAGTTCAACTGTTACATTATTGTAAAGGATTTGAGGGTTAAAAATCCGAATGTATAGTCTAAAATATTTCACTCACAATAATCAGGTCCCTGTGACCCGTGGTGTGAAAACCAATCCGTTTGTACAGTCAGTCCATTCTCCTGAACCACAATAACAACTACATAGTTATCTCGAATCTCATCCACATCACCAAAAGCATTGTAACGAAAGTATATCCAATATTTCATCTGTCATTTTTAATGTAGCTACCAATTTCTGAACGATCGTGTGTATATATCTAGAGAAGAGGACGAAACAATGAGCACTAACAGTATAACAGTACTCATCCATAAAATTCCAATATTAAATTTAAATAGCTGATTTTAATCGTGAACGGAGCCGTTTGTTTATTTACCCATAACTAATATCGTTTTTTAGATAAAGATCGGCCGGAATGAGCTCAGTTTCATCACGTGGAGATCTGGTGTGGTGTGCATGCTGAGTGTCCCGAGTGAGTTTGTCGAAGAGTTGTGGACGAAGAACGGTGAATTGAAAATTAGTCAGAGTAGTACACAGGGTTTTCACAAAAAAAAATCACACCGAGAGCAAACTATATGTCTCTCGAATTTCATGGATATTACTGTAAAAATAGTCGATAAAGACCAAGCTATAGATTTTTTCCCCCACAATATAGAAGACGCAAATGGCCTGTACTATTTTTTATAAGATAGGTCGTTAATGAAAACCCCAGTTTTCGCCCCAGCAAAATCGCTTTGTGGAATTTTCAACAAACAATAGTAAAAAAATAGAACTTTTTTGGTTTTTTGGCTTCACAGACAACAAACTCCGATGGTTTGAGACCTATCTTGCCAATGGTGAGCAAGCGCCAAAAACTAGAATTGTATCGAAGACTGCACATATAAGTCACAAGGATCAGTCCTTGGACCTCCATTGTTTCTACTTTATGTAAATGATATGGCCCCCTTCATATAAAAAGTTCAATCACGTTATTTGCTGATGACGCCACCATACTTTGGCAAGAAGAAAATCATGACAGGTTACATGCGAACCTAATGAAAAATATCCTAGTAATCGAAGATTAGTGTGAATCAAACTTACTTTTCCTTAACATTAAGAAAACAAATATCTTGCCTTTCCAATGCAGTTGGGATAAACATTCTATGTACAGGGTGTTTCTTAAGTACGTGTAGAAACTTCAAGAGCATGTTGCTGACGTCGAAATAAGAAAGAAAGTTCCCATAAACACATATCCGCAAGTTATTCGTTTCCAAGATACAGAGTGTCAAAGATTAATTATTATATTTGTTTTTTTGTGAATAAGTGCCAAAATATTTGTGATATTCGAGTAAAGTTTGGTATCTGGGATGATTTTTCAATGACAAAATCAAATTTTGTGTTAATTGTGAAAAAACTATTTTCTAATTGAATTTATTTTGAATTAAATAATCTTGTGATTCAACATCACTTGCATAGATTATTTCAAATCTGAATAACTCGAAAACAGTTGCTCGCAGTGACCTCTATCAACAATATATTTCTTACACAAACTAAATGATAAATATTCCCAGATACCAAACTTTACCCAAATATCAAAATTATTTTGATATTATTCACAAAAAATAAAAACTAGAATTCAACTTTGACACTCTGTATCTCAGAAACGAATAACTTGTGGACATATGTTTATAGGAACTTTTCTTCTTATTTTGATGTCAGCAATACGCTCCTAAATTTTCTACACCTACTTAAGAAACACCCTGTATATTTATATTGAACATAATAATTGTAATCAATCAGATTTTATAAAAATATTAAGATAATTTATTGTGCAGTTTGAAAAGTTTATTCCAGGTCTCACTGATCTGGAAGTGGAAGGAATATTTACGTTTATTTCATTATTGCTAGTCTCAATAGAGTTCAATATTGTATTGGAAATTCTAATTTCATTCTGAATCGAATTTTCAATGTAGCCTTCCGCCACTAAATTGGATTTTCAGTCACCATGACGTTATAATGCAGTAATATCACCACCGGCATAGACTAATACGGTTGCAGATGTCCTTCGAAAACAATGCCCTATATATATATATATTCGGATCAGGCAGATTCAAATATGTTGCTAGTTGCTTCCCTAAATTACCAAAATATTTATCAATACCAATGAAAAATTATGGGTTTCTATTGATTAAAAATCTGTATCATGTTGGATCTCATTATGAAACGGATCATGGGCATTTAAGTGTAGTATTATTGTACGGGTGTAGAAAAAATTATTTATTGAATCACTCTCTTTGATGACTTGTGGGAGGTCTTTGTAAGAGAATCAGTGCCCTCCTTTTTAAATTTATCAATTTTTATTTTGTTTCTGTTTCTCGTACTATACCCATGTATTTCTGTTACATGCGTTAATTTGTTTTGAGTAGGTACTTATATTAATTCGGAAAAAAGTACTGCATTCAAGGATCTACTTTTTGATATATACCGGGTGACAACGAGATCACTTTCGGGCTGCCATTTTTTTATTATTTCACCCTGTATAACGAAACTTGACAGAGGTAATATTCGAACTGAATGTCATTTGACTGATGTAACGACAAATTTCTACAATTTCTGGTTTCCCCGGAAATGACCTTAACTTTCGAAATTTAAATGGGACACCCTGTATATTGTTTGTTATTAGGATTTTTTAAATCATTCTACATCCGAATTCATAATTTTTCAATTGATTTTGACATAAAATGAATCAAATATCAATTTTCAATCTAGAGTGCCATGACCATCCTAAAATTTCTCTACGTGGACTCTCTATTTTCAAAAAAATCTAAAAAGATTATTATCTCTGTTCGTTAGCCTAGAGAAAGGCTGAAAAGTTCTATAATTAAATTTTTTTGTATTAATTCAAGAAACTTAAATGTAACCATATCACTTTCATAACACTATTAAATGCATTATTTCAAGACGAATCCAAAAATGTATAACACATACTACCATCTTTCACTCCAACTTACTTTTAATTCATTATTAATTTAAATTTTGCCGAATCTCTGCCGAATCTCGAAGTCATAGTTTTAGAATTGATACAAAAAATTAAATTATATATCACAGCCATCCTTTAGGCTAACAAACAAAGAATTTTTTTATTTTTCTGTAAATGGAGAGTCTAAGTCTAATTTTGGAATGGTAATGCCACCCTAGATTGTAAATTAAAATTTGATTTAAAAATATCATTTATCTCAAAACCAATTGAAAAATTATGGAATCGGATGTAGAATGATTTAAAGAATCTTAAAAAGAAACAATATACAGGGTGTCCCAATATCGAAAGTTAAGGTCATTTCCAGGGAAACCAGAAGTTGTAAAAATTTGTCGTTATACCAGTGAATTGAAATTTAGTTCAAATAATAACAGTGCCAAGTTTCGTTATACTAGATGAAAAAATACAAAAATGGCAGCCCGAAAGTTAAATTTATTTTCCAGTTTCACGCACAGTTTCCGTTCACTTTTCGATATAATTTTATAACAATTTTCTATATTGCAAATAATTTAAAATTATTTTTTCATTATTTTACATTCACCTGATCTTAACTCATTTAACAGCCTGTCGTCAGTTATTTTTGTCACCAAGCGTTGTCAATAAACATCCTAGATACATGTTCATTTGAAGTGTTTCTTATCCACCCTGTAAACTTCTTTACCTACTCGTTACACCACTGAAACCGTACTCATGGTATATGCTATCGTTCCTCGGGATTTCATGGATCTTGTAAACCTCTTGACCTCACGTAACTATCTCGAATCTTTTCAAGAAATATCTCTCATGACGAGTACGACGTTCGTCCAATTAATCATTTGACATTGAGAGCTGGGATGAGAAGCAGAAGTAAATGCAGAGGGAAAGCCACCTTCTGCTCTTCTTATAGTTAGAGTGCCCATCGGTGCATATTTTATTCATAGATACTCTCCAAACATTCTGTATGGGTAGATATCTGACAGCGTTTTTCTCTGTGACATTTTTTTTCGTTTGAGCATTTCCTCTAAATTTTCCAAAATACGTCGTTTTGATGACAAATACAAAATGTATAGACGCTGTACTTTTTCAAATTGAAAAACTTGAACTAAAACCCGCAAATAAAATTCTTTGATAAAAAAACATTGGTCAATGGATGGGTGTCCGCCCCTGGAATATGTCGGACAAACGATTAAAGGAAAATTTGTCAATAACCAGCTGCTTTTCTCAAAACTCATTCATCAAAACCTCCAAAATTACCATTTCATATTGTCTGACAAAGACCATTTTCCATCCTGACTCGTACAAGTGGTCGATTTCATGACAACAAAATATTTATGAATAAACGTCATAAATGGAAAAGTTGTATGTGAAAAGCAGTGCTTAAGATAAGGTATACGCCCACTAAGCAAAGTAACATTCATTCAATATTTCAGTAACCTTTCATGGCAATGTGTAATGTTACATCAGAGTTTTCTGCTACCTTACTGCAAAAGTTCAGCAACTACTGAAACGGACGTTCAGCAATATTACAAATGGTATATGCCATTATCAATTATTCCAGCAAGGTTTCTGCAACATTGCATATAATATACAGGAAAATTGCAAATGTGATATTGAAAATGACGTCTTATGACAATGTTGCAGCAACTACTGAAATGGATTGATGGTTGTAATCTTTCATAATTAGTAATTGCAGCAAGGTTACAGCAACATAGAATATAAATTAGTGGAAAATAACATACATAACTTACCACCAATCTTGTCTATTCCTTTCCATAACATAAGAGTAAGATTTCATAAATTACATTCCAGTAGGTTTGTCCGCTACTGAAGAATTTTTGGATTTTCACCACTTGCTACTAATATTGATAGAATATGAATACAATCTTCATGGGAGACAGATCATTCAGTATTGATGTGTCCTGTATGGAAATCAGATTAATCATTTTCTATTTTTAGAAACAAGTAGTGACAATCCAAAAAATCTTCTGAAATGATACCTATTAATTTGAATGTCCATTTAAATCTTGGAGATCAAAAAGACAAAAATTTGATATTGAAACCTTTAATTAAAATATCACAGAAAAACAAAAAAGAACTCATATTGAAATGTCATATTTAAAATAAAAATATGTTTGGCCTTATCAGATACCTGAAACAAAATAATCATTGAATTGAATGTGTAGCTTAAATATCGACATCTCGATCTACTACCTAACCCTACAAGTAACGTGTTTGTGCGAATTGTAGCCAAGCCATCACATTTATTTGAAATGCATCATCTCTGATGCATGGAGATGAATTTCTCACTGCATCTGGAACAAAAATATTATAAATAAATATATAATTAGTCAACTCAACAATAATGGTCTTATTTCAATATAGAATGTACAATTGAACTTGTCCTTGATTATGACACTATTGTGCTTACATATTTGCTTTATATTCAAATTGAACTGACTCGAATTTTAAGATTTGTTCAGATTTCAATTCTTTGATTCTGAAATTATCTTTTTTGTTGATCCAATTGCAAAACATGGCACAATATTTGCTTTATATTCAAATTGAAATGACTCGAATTTTAAAATTTGTTTAGATTTCAATTCTTTGATTCTGAAATTGTCTTTTTTGTTGATCCAATTGCAAAACATGGCACAATGATTTGTGAAAAACGTTCAAGACTTGTTCCAACTCAAAACTTTTCATTCAAGCCACCAATATATTGAAAAACCTGCAACTAAAATCGAGGTGTAAAAGTATTCCACATCATTTACAAATGTAAAAGTACCTTTCAAATTGACACTACTACCAGATTTATTCGCAATATAAAGACAAAAAACATTCCCCTAATAAACGTATAATGAGCATACCAGACCATCCTAACCTAAAATAATATTTGATATATCGCCTTACCTTACTTGAAGATGCCTTAAATTTATTAGCATAATCCATTATGCTGCTTCAACACTCAGTGAACTCTTAATCAAAAAACAAAATTGCAGAAGAATATGTACTTTACTTAGGTACCTAGGTTGAGAACGAATAAAAGTATACAAAACGAAACTAACGCAATGGCACGACACACAACAACAATATAATTCACAATATCAAAATGGCGCGAGGCGCGTGCTTGTCTGGTATCTGGGTTACTGGGTCGCCCCGTTAGGTGGCATCTCTTCAAGACCGGGAAATTCAAAACTGGTTGGATTCCTGATAAATGAAATATTATTTCAAGTTTCTTTATACTTACCATTTAAAATTGTCCTTTTGTATATTTCTGCAATGATGCAATCGAAAATTGAAAGTGTATTGTGTTTTCTAAATACTGTCAATATTTACATGATGGTTCTTCGGGTTGTAAGGCCGACGTATGTTCTGAGAAGGTCTCGACGTTTCGCCAACACGAGTGGTTAGCATTTTCAAGAGTTATTTTGCAAATTTCTCCTTTCTTAAGTTGCTGTCAAATGTTTGACATTTGATATACGTTGTCTCAATGAATACCTGTGATTTGACGTTCTTACATCTGATTGGTCCATAGCGTTAGCAGACATCATAGAATCGTTCGTACCGTTATTTTGTGGGTAGGGAGCTAATTGAGAATTTTTGAGAACTGGAAGCCAAACCTTGTTCAATTGTAGTCCTTCTTCGGTTCTGTTGAAGTTGCTGTGGTGTTTCTGGATTTCAATTGCTTCCCGGAAAAGTCTTGGGTAATAGGCAGATGTTGAAGAGATGACTTGGGTTTCTTCAAATTTCACTCTATGGTTATCGTTGTTGAGAGTATGTTCTGCGACAGCGGATTTCTGTGTGTGCCGACAGCAAGCCTTCTGCTCTTTGATTCTTGTTTTAACGGAGCGTTTCGTGGTTCCGATATAAACGCTGCCACAGGAACATGGAATGCGATAAACCCCAGAAGAGCATAGTGCGTCTCGTTTGTCCTTCGCTGATTTAAAGTGGTCTTTCAGTTTTTTTGAAGGTTTATAAACGGTTTTAATCTCATATTTTCGTAGAATACGGCCAATACGATCTGTGACTCTGGGAACATATGAAAAGAATGCTTTTCTTTTTTCGGTGTTGGTTTGACTACTACTTGGTTCACTGGATGGACAGTCATTTGGTCTACTATTGATTCTTCCGTCTCTGATTTCCCTTCTATTTTTCATACACCTCTCAATATCTCTTTCTTTGTATCCATTAGAAAGAAGTGCATTTTTTAGATGTTTCAGTTCAGCTTCCAGGGATTCAGGTTCGCAAATTCTTCTAGCTCGATCCACTAATGTCTTGATTACACCTTGTTTTTGGCACGGATGATGGTTTGAGGTATTGTGGAGATATCGATCAGTGTGTGTTGGTTTTCTATATACCGTATGCCCCAGACGTCTTTCTTTTCGAGAAATGAGAACGTCTAAGAATGCCAGTTTCTTCTCATTATCAATTTCCATGGTGATTTGAATATTCGGGTGTATGTCATTAATATGGTTAAGGAATTCATTGAGTTTTTCTGGTCCATGGCTCCAAATTATAAACGTATCGTCTACATATCGTAACCATACCTTGTGTTTTAAATTTGCAGTTTCAATTGCCTTTTCTTCTAGTTTTTCCATGAAGAAATTAGCAATAACTGGGCTAAGTGGGCTTCCCATTGAAACACCACCAATTGCTCATATATTTTGTTATTGAAAATGAAATATGAAGATGTTAAGCATATTTTGAAGAGATTGGATATATCACTTGGGAAAAGTAGTTCAATTTCCCTCATGGCTTCATCTAACGGGACCTTTGTGAACAGGGATACTACATCAAAGCTGACTAGAACGTCATTTGGATCAATGGTAATCTCTTTGATCTTTTCTCTCTAAAAAACGACTGTGTAGAAGTGAGGCTCTCATTCCTAGGCTATATGGTCTACCAAAAATTCCATTTTATTGTAAAAATGAATTCAATAACGGAATGAACATCAACCAGGTGATTATTGAAATAATGTTATGTATTTCATTGAATTATAAAAACGATTTTATTTAAAATTAATTAAATGCAGAAAATAAAAAATAGTAAAAAAAATATTTTATCTCGTTTTTTATCGCATTCATCGTCTTCCCTACTTTCATCATCTTCGTCATTGATTTCAGAGTGATCTTCTGCATTATTATCACTTCCAGCATCGGAATTGTCATTCTCAGAATCTGAATATTTAATAGTATTCAGTTAAAGCAATTGTAACTTTAAAATCAAATTCCTAATTTTTGAAACACATTTTTCTCTGTAATATTTTGGATTGTGCTGAAAATTGATTCGGAATACTTTGTAGTAGCGTGATGAGAAGACTTTGATTTTTTAATTCAACAAAAAAAATCCTGTAAAAAACAATTTTTTTTTTTAAATTGCTGGTTTGAAGGTATCGAAGCATGTATAACAGATTACCTTTCGTATAGAATACAACATTTCGCTATTAACCATGCAACTTCCAGCATGATCTTTTCTGAATTAGGAGTACCTCAAGAGTCGATGATGGGACCCATAATGTTTCTATTATACAGGATCCTGCAACAAAGGCGCGATCTTCCATATCTACACTATGGTTAGATATTGATGGTTTTATCAACAAAATAATACTATTTTCTGATCCCGTCATCGTTCGCCGGGATGAACACTGCAGTCGCTTACAGGATCCACCACGGCAACAGATTAGAGAGCGCTCCAGAAGGACATTTCGGATACGAAATGGTATATGCTGAATACTTGTTTCAAGGAGCAATAAATGTTCCAGTGAAAACATATGCCATACAATCTATACAAAGGTATAGTGAGTTCCTAAAGGATTGTTTTCGACTGTTTTACAGTCACTGGAACATTTATTGCTCCTTGAAACAAGTATTCAGCATATACCATTTCGCATCCGAAATGTCCTTCTGGAGCGCTCTCTAATCTGTTGCCGTGGTGGATCCTGTAAGCGATTGCAGTGTTCATCCCGGCGAACGATGACGGGCACCGGGCCCCCGCGTGTATACAACCGTGATAACCAGGACTGCACTGATGAGGGACTTCATCCCGAAACCGGTCTGCAGTTGGTTCCTTGTTTGGATCAGGCGGTGTTCTGCTGTCTGTCTCTGAGAGCTCTTGCAAAGTTGTACCTTCAAAGTAAGGATCTTTGCACATATGTCTGACAGATATAATTCAATATCTGTCGAGGTGTTAGCCAGAGAAGTAGTTGTTTTCGGTCGGACATATGCCATACAATCTATACAAAGGTATAGTGAGTTCCTAAAGGATTGTTTTCGACTGTTTTACAGTCACTGGAACATATATATATATATATATATATATATATATATATATATATATATATAAGGATGGATTTAGCGAGGGGCAATATATGAAAATATAAGTAGAAAAGTTCACTTGATTTTACCGTACTGATGAGAGCTTAAGCTCGAAACACGTGTCTACGGTTGCAGAACATATATATATATATATATATATATATATATATATATATATATATATATATATATATATATATATAGAAGGTACGGGCATTATTCCATATTTGGCAAACAGCGGGCGACAGTGATCCCTATATCCTGCATTAGCTATGACTCTTATAGCCCTTTTTTGAATAATGAATACTTTTTTTGAGTTTGGAGAATTTCCCCAAAGAATGGCACCATAATTCAAATGGGATTGTATGAGACCATGGAAGGCACTCAGTAGTGTATCTACGTTAGCAAACTTTTTCAGTTGACGTAAAACGAAAAGATATTTGGAAATGTTTTTGCTTAGTTCCTCTATGTGTGCGGACCAGTTCAGATTTCCATCCAAAGTAATTCCTAAGAGATTAGCAGTAACACCTTCCAATAATGTATGATTGACGAACAAGTTCAATTTTTGTGTTTTATTTCTGTTCAAGCAGAGAAGATTATTTCTGTACCAGTGATCTGCAATGTTCTCCACCTCATCTTCAATGTATTTAAGGGTGGGCATGTCCTTTTTTTATTAATTAAAGTTGCATCATCAGCATACATGACAACAGTATTAGGAAAAAGGTGGTAAAAAAGGTCATTGATATAAATGATAAAGAGAAGTTGTCCAAGGACCGATCCTTGGGGCACACCATATTTGATTTCACGTAAGTTAGATGTCTTCTGGTTATCAGAGACACATTGAGTTCGTCCTGTGAGATAAGATTCTATTAGTTGGAGAGGTGGACCTCTGATGCCATAATGTAATCGAACGCTTCACTGAGATCTACAAGTGTAATTGATGAATGAATTCCTTCCTCAAAATCGTCGACAATGTTTTTCACTACCGTATAGATAGCGTCGAGTGTTCCCAGGTTTTTCCTGAACCCAAATTGAAATTTATGAATAAGTGAATAATTTTCGAAGAAGCTGTTCAAACGTTTTTTTAATATAATTTCAATCACTTTTCCAATAATAGGAATCAAAGATATCGGTCGATAGTTGACAGGGTTATTGGGATCGCCTTTTTTGAAAATTGGGAAAACTTTGGCAGTTTTTAGACAATCTGGAAATATACCGGTACTGAAGCATAGATTTATCAGAGTTGTTATTGGCTGAATGACTGAATCGATAATCTCCTTCAGGATAACTGAGTTGATATCGTATATATCGAAACTTTTCGTGTTTTTTAAATACATTATTGCTTCCCTGATGTCCATTACATTATTTGGGGACGGAACGTATTTCAAAAAGTCTTCAGGATCACAGTCAGCAGCAGGCAAATCTCTGATAATATTTTCTGCTGCAGTTGCAAAGTAATCAACAAATCTTTCACAAGTTATGGTGCTTTCTACTTTGGATGAGGTGGACTTCCGTTGGTAGTCCGAGTCTCTAGGTTTGTTCGACGAGTTATTAATGAATGAATTGAATGCAACTTTTTTTGCCCTTGTAATTGCGGATCGGTAGTTTTTTTTTAATGTTTTGTATACCTTACTGTCATCTTCGTTTTTTGTGACGTCATCACTGAAATGAAAGTATAATATGATGACTGGAATGCTCTTAGTTCCACTGCGCACCCGTACAAAGTGATAACTCTAGGAGATGAAGAAAGGATGCACATGCAATCTAGCAGAGAAATACTTTATTGCTTACTTGTATGGGGTGCGAGAGAGACATTCATCTGCACGTACGTGTTATTAGTTCCCCAATTTATGGTTTGTAAACACGCTAGTGCAGTGCTGCGCGTCTTTGTATCAGTTTTATATGTTACAATCAACTCAATCTCGATTCCTCCGCCACTGGCAGGAACCACAAAACAAACATGGCGGCCTCCATGAGAAATCACTTCGCGCAGCCTGTCAAGCATTCCAGTCTACATAATATAATTTAATTTCAGTGGACGTCATAAGAAGCGCCAACAAAAGCTCTACATATTTTATCAAATATTCCCTATGGGTAAAATGAAAGTTTTTCTTGAAAAAGCTTTGTTTTCGAAAGAAATGGAAATGCTTCCTATTTCTTCGCTATAATGTTAATGAACCTTTTTTATGGAGAAATCCGTAATTAACAACTGCGATCGAGAGATATATTATGTTTGTGACACATTTCTCGTAATGAAACACCTCCTTATTCCTTCATTTCATGGATAGTTTTTTCCAACTCCTTCTTTGAATTATCGCTCTATGCCTATAATTACTCGTTTATAAACAAATTATGATTTCAACCATCACTCTGTTATTTTTTCCATTCACATTAAAATCTATAATAGAAAATACGATAATTTTAATTAGCTCTGAATATGTGCCACAATCTACAACAACCTTTCAAAGAAAAGCGAATAAATGATTTTATGAAAATCAATTATATTCCATTAATTTTGTCATCAAATAGGGGTCCACCTTATATGGTTTGGGGTAGTAGGTTTTTTTTTCATATCGTTTAGGATAGTACAGATATACCAAATTCAATTTTTCGACCACGTGTTACGGGTTTATTTTGCACTAGAAAACCCTTTCTGTTTTAATACAATAACATCAGAAATTCTCTGTCATTGATATACTCTTTCCACTCTGTACGCCACTGCATCAAAATGACAACTTGATCGTTGTCATGTATAGCTTGTTCCGAATGTTAGTACTTACCTTTGCCGTACTAGTTCGAGCGGACATGAACCGGCCTTAAGCTAATGACAGTTATCAGTTGTTCTATTTTGCGGTATGACAGCGTTGTTTTGTAGCTTAGAACACAAAACCGTAACATTCCTACTCTATCTCTGTCTTGTGTCATTGAGGTACCTATTTCACATTCGAATACTTGACCTTTTGTTTGTTTGTTTGTTTGTGTTTGGTTCTGAGATTGAGAGGCTGGCGTTTTCGTCTTGGTTCAGTTGGCAACACTGAATCAATCTTAAGGTGTTCTTTTCATAGCTCCTAGTAGCTCGAGTTAGTTCCTGCACTGCTCCCACCGAACACTAACGAACAAGAAAGCGCCTTGGCAGATATTGACAGTTTTGACTTTGACGTCTGAGAGATATTTTCCTCTTCCTTATTTGATATTGATGAGTGACTGGCCTATTTTGAAGATTTCCAATTAAAGTTTGATCATCGTTGATGGATCTTGGGAAAATTCATATCAGGAGAGTTTCTCATATTGTTTGCGAATTTTGACGCCATATATTTTTGAGAAATCTCCGTTTGCTTTGCGGATTTTTGAGGTTAGAAGTCACTTCATCATTGTGTGAAACCACTGGAACGAGAAACTCGCTATCAGACAGCAAACAGACCATCAAAGCTGTTATCAGAACCCTCCCACTTAATAGAGGTGAGTATTTGCATTTGGGCTCTACTTAAGGCCCCATACAAGTGTAATCAGAAGTCAGACTGGTATTGTTTATTCTAGGATGCTCCTCTGCTACTTCTTTGCTACCACTCCTGTCACCACTCTGCTACTGCTCCTGTTACCACTCTGCTACTGCTCCTCTGTGACTACCACTTTGCTACTGTTACCTCTTCGCCGCTGGTAGTGCTCCACTACGGTTTATTGCTACTATTCGGCTACCGTTTATTGAAGTTCCACTAATGTGATTGTTCCTGCTCAACTGTGGTTGTCCCGCTGTATATCTGTTGTTCAGCATTCCTTCGCTATTCGTCCCAGCTGTACATGTACTTTGATCGATTGTGTCGAACCCACTGTGCACCTGTATACACCAAGGCACTGATGAACTACAACCACAATAATTGGTGAGCTGGCATGCTTGAGAATATCTACATAGTATCAGATAAATTTAGAATAAGACTATCATCGTGACGTCACAGGCATAGCCCTCACTGGAGGTTTCATAATGATATATTCAAACAAAACCATACTCTCAATCACAGCATTCACTTGAATTCATCTTGGTGGTTGATATTTACATTAATTTCATTTTCTGTTGTATGGTGAGCTGAACTGTGCACATACAGGGTGTGTAACGATCAATATATTTTATTAATAAGGGACATGACTATTTCTTTTATTCTGGTCCAAGTTATCTAAGCGTAAGGGAAGACAAAACCTCTACATATTCATATATTATTATTATACCATTCACAGGTATCTATTGTTTAATATTTTAGTAATATTAGTGCAGTGGGTTGTCCCATTCCATCAGGGTGGTTTCGGATTTTTCACTAGCGATAAATCCGTGGCGCTCCGGAAAATTAACCCCATATTTCAATCTTATCGAAATCAATTTTTATTGTCGAAACCACGCCTACTGAGCTGCTGGGTATGTTAGAGGCGTGACACATCATTGCACATTCACTGCTCTCCTTTCCTAAATATCGCCCCTAACACACGGCGACCTTCCATATAATGTTTTAACTGCTAAAAAGTTGCACTATTTTCAAATTTTGCCCTTTATGACCATGAAGTAGTACTTGTTCAAGAAAGAAAATTCTGATGATTTTTAATTTAAAGTACATGAAATTTCCTAAATATTAAGCTCAATATGATAACTGTTTCCGTAATACAGATTTTAAAGTTTGGTGAAAAAAAAAATGTAATGAGTATCCTACAAAGGCTGGAAGGAAGATACAAAATGCGCAGAACGCATTCATCGAACTGGGGCACAGTGTTCTCCAGAAGTGATATTTGAAGAAACAGCTATAACTAAAATTTTTCAAAAAAAGTTTTTATTCATAAGTTGAGATTCATCCAAATTCTGAAGGCAAAGATGGAAATGAAAAACATTCAGGTTTTCCAGGACTGAAGAAGATGCTTACAGGCTGATTGTCACTACAGCTATCACAAAGGCCTCTGATTTTGAAAAATTGTTTATTGTAGGTGAGGACTTAGACTTGTTGGTGATCCGCAATGGCCTCACAAATCCCACACAAAATAACATCTTTCTTCAAAAATGTGGAAAAGAAAAAACATCAGATATTTTCTTTTCAAATACCACCTCAGCAAAATCGCTTTGTGTAATTTTAAATAAAGAAATAGTGATAAAAATTACTAATTTTTTGCGAATATCTCAGAAAGTTTTACATTCACTAGAAATTAGGAAACCAACAAAACAGTTTTTTATATGACCAGATCGGTTCAGTTTTCACTGAAAATCCGAGAAAACCTCGAAAAAGAGACCATTTTTCAAAAATTCAAAATTTCTATACATCTAAAGCTCTACAAACAATATTTCGGAAACTGATGTGTAGTTTTTGCACAATCGCGTTATAAACAATTTGAGGGCAAACCTTCCTAAATTCGCCGATTTACGAAAAATCATCTTATTCAAATTCTGTGAACGCCATTTGGAAGTAGAGACCTGTATCTACAATTTGTTTATTTTGGATTTTCTCCTGAGAAGTGGGAAATTAATTGACTATGTCACACAGGGTATTAATACGAATGCCTCAAAGTGCACCCGAAGTCGCCCGAACTCAACTCGAGTTAACTTCAGTGCGATTTCGGGTGACTTCGGACGCACTTTGAAGCGTTTTGAAACATTTTCAGTGATATTTTCAACACATTTTCCAACTCTCCGGTGGAAATCCAAAATGAGCAAATTGTAGATATTGATCTCTACTTCCAGATACCGTTTAAAGAATTTGAATACGACGAAAAGTCACACAGTAAAACGGTGTCAGCACTGTATGTCCAACGCAGCCATATACAGAAGATTTGGAGAGAGTATGTATCAGTAAAATATTTGCCGTTTTGCGCTCTAACTATTACGTCACGGCTGCAATTAAAGGCAAAAAAAAATCCATCACCTTTTTCCCAATTTCCAGTACGAAGCTCTCTCAAGTTTTCCCAGATAAGTCTCTCATCATCTCGTCGAAATTCCCGTGAAACACCTGGTTGTTCGAATTATTCTCAGAAAATATCGATGCTCATCGCAACGATAAATCCTAGGAAACTAAAATTCGTAACCCCGGCCAGGATTAGGGTTAACCCTCGACGGAAAATCCTTTCAGAGAGAATATGTATACTGTGTAAAGCCGATTAGAGGGCTACATAACATGAAGGAGCTCTCAAAAAATCACGCGCTTGATCAGTTTCTTTGGTTGATTAGAAATGCATATCGATTGGTACGAGGAAGAGCCAAGCGATCCAGGGACGTAGTCGAAATTTTCACGAGAACGCCGGAAATGATTCGAAAAGGTTACGACTAGTTTGAAAAATAATGAACTAATGTCTGTGAAGTTTGGAAAAGTTTTTCGATCTAGGAGATAATTTTCAAATCATGTTTTTTCTCGGTCCCCAATAGCCACGTCTTGTCATGAAAGCTAATTTAAATTTAATTTCAATTAATTAAGGTACTGGGAATCTACCTAATCTATTCTCATATTCCCAGAACCTAAACAAAACTTATTGATAGTAATACCATGTGGAAATCTCCTCCATAACTGATTGAATTTTTGAGTTTATGAAGTTCTAGGAATTGTAAGTAATCAAACGTGACACCTTTATTTTCGACATAAAGGATTTCTAAGTTTTTGGAAAAGTTATGATCTTCTAACATATGATTGGAAAAAGATGAATTCACTTTCCTTTTGACATAACTCATACGATGTTCGTGTAATCAGCTTTTGAATGGCCTACCTGTCTAACCTACATATATTTCATGGTTAGATCCACAATTTATAAACTCATGATTTTTTTTAATTTTTACGTACTTTATTATTTTTGATAAACCTTTACGAATTGATATTCATTCTATAGGCTACTCTTGAATTTTGTTCATGTAGAAATGATTCTAATTTTTGTGTAACCGGTGCTGAATAGTTTAAAGTCCTGTAACTACTATCATAGTTCCTAAAAATGGGTTAATATTCTTGGATAGCCTTCTTATTTGGTTTTTCAGTATTTTTGGTAATACTCGCACAAGCGCATAAATTAACGATCATTTTCAAATTTTGGCGAAAGATCCCGAGTCCGAAGGAGGACAGCTCTTTTGAAAAATATGGAAAAAGCCATGTGCAATTTTTAAAACCTTCCGGGACTGGCGCGCAGACTGCCGGTCCGCAGATATTTTTAATTGTCATTTACTCCGAATACCCTTACCTTTCGATTCGGTGCGTTTCAGTATTCTTCAAGCATTGGACGAGAGTTTGAAGTTCGTGGATACTATCGTTTTTGAGTATTGCCAATTGAGAGTCCAACGCCAAGTCCTGATCCATTAGATTGCGCGGAGTGAGAGTCCGACGCCAGTTCCCAATCCCGTTTTTGACCTGCATTCTTCGGCTCATTTTGAAGGAGAGCCAGTATTTTTTGTATATTAGCTCATACTATTGTTGTGATCTATAGGTTACCTAATGTTTTCGAACAAATAAGCAAGAAAAAAAAAACAGAGAAGTAATTAATTGCCAAATATCTAGTGTGCGGGCTTACAGTCCCACGCCAGTCCTGGATCACAAAAAATTCATGCCAGTCCCGGAAGGTTTTAAGCACTAATGTAATTCGGTGAAATATTCCACGAAAAAAGAATTATTGATTTTTTTTCTGAGGAAACTCATAGTATTGACAAATACCGATAAAATTTTGCTAGACAATAAGCTACATTTTTTAACTTTTTGACGTTAGTATTACATTTTTCATTATGGTTGTGATGTCATGGCTATGGCATATTTAATAAATAAAATCACAGTGGAAATTATTCAAAAGCTATTTCCTGCATCCTATATTTCATCATGAATTTTCAAAAAATGAGTAAATCATCATTCTTACAAGTTGTTTTTTTCTGATTGATTCTGTCGTTGATTCTGTCAGAAGAATAAAAAGTGAGTGGAAAAGCAGTAAGAGACACGAGAGTGAGACGCTGCTGGCTTCTAACGTAGCAGACGGAGAGTGGGGACGGACCAACCATGGACGGCGGATTAGATTTGTTTTCGCGCGCTCCTGATTGGTCACTTTCATTAATTATTAATTAATTATCTATGCATCTGATTGAAAAATGGCTAAGGACTTTTCGTCTCACAATATTTTTCTCTTTCGATCCCTACAATGGGCTGCGCGACTCCTGGGACACCCAATATAAGACATAAAACTGCATCTTTTGACAATTTATTCAACTTCATGCAACTTCCGGTTTCATCAGAGGTGACATAAACTTTTGATTTTCAAACAGACACCCGGTATATTTTCACTTTCGTTGTCTCCATATGGCATACCGAATACAACTATGTGTTACTTTTTATGAACGAATTTTAATTTTATTTCTAAATTTTTATTTATATACTATCGAGAGTAATTCTGTCAGAAATCAACGAGATCAAATTGCTCGGTAACACCACGAGTCCTCTAGGACGAGTGGTATAACCTCAAAGCAATTTGATCGAGTTTCAGATTTCTGACAGAATTATCGATAGTATTGTGAGCACGAGTAGTATTTATTGAGATAATTTCACGAACCAACAAAGTGAAAAAAGTTCCATTGTCGTGAATTCTTCAGTAGTTATATATAATGCCTGATAGACATTACGTCTGTCAGACTGACATTTATATTAGTAGCAAGATTATATTAAGTTCTCCGTTGTTGTTTGGATACGTGGTTGCCATGACAAAGTGGTATTACCGGCTCGAAAGCTAGGAACTGCGTATTGATCCTAATATTGCAGAAAAGGAGGGTTTCATACGGGAAGTGAAATTATCGTTAAATAACTTTAGAAACATTAGAAAATTCTCAAATGAAGGAACTTAAGAGATAAAAATAAGATTTAAATGGATCGAGAAACCTGTAACCAACACAACTGATGAAACCAGATCAATAATCCATAAGCTAATGAAATTTCTTCTTGCATAGATAGTATCTATAACATGTTCTTTAAATAATTACACAATAAATATCTTATTTACTTTTGTAGAAGCGAGGTAAAATAAGAAGTCGATCTCCTCGGTGATTTTGTTTTATCAATTGTATTTGTCACAGGTTAGGTACTCGATGTATTTAAATTTTATTTCAATACCAAAAGATGCTTTATTTTATGGAACATCAAACAAAGTTTCTAATTTTTTAACGGAATTTTGTTTTAAACCTATTAGTCTGGGGTATCAAATTGGTCGTAATGAAATGGCCTTTTTTCCTAACATGACGAGCCACCATTTGAAAAAAATCACCAATTTTAAAATTAAATTTCACATAGCACATACATTTGACCGAAAACAATGAAATGGTATTTTTCCCAAAATGTTAGGGGTTAAATTAGTGATATGAACGTATCCATAGCATTCTGGATTGAAAAATGAAATTCAAAATTCAAAGATAAACTGGTTACAAAATGTTACATATGATACATGGTTATATTCGGAATGTCATGTGGAGACAAACGAAGTGAAAATATATTAGGTGTCTCATAAAAAAATCTAAAGTTTGAGTCACTTCCAGTGAAACCGAAAGTTGCATGAACACGAGTTATTCATAAGAAAATGCAATTTTATGTCATATACAGATTATCTAAATTTCATTCCATTATCTTCAAATACAAAAAAGATATAGGGGCGAGCCACGTTCCTGAGACACCCAGTATATAGCTTGTATATTCACTTGAAGAAGCTACTGTATTAACAAGACATATCGTGAATAAATAAATTTTGTAAAGATATAATTTTGCATTATATTCAATTGACGAGTCATCCAAATACTAGACTTGTTGAAAAAGTTCCACGTGCGTAAAAGGACCCCGCACCAAAAACATGGGAAAATGGCTTTCAGTCAATGTTGATAATATTTTGGGGTAATGTAGTACAAGTCGCTGGAAGTTTTATATGGAAATTTAAATTAGTTTATATGTCCAGTTTCGGAGATACGAATTTTTTTAAATTATAAAAATGGCTGTTTCACCAAAACATAGTAAGGCTCACTTATTCAAAAGTATTACTTTTTAGATGATCATTAACAAACCAATAGCATCGCTGATTTGAAGAAATTCAAATGACATGTTACTCAGTCGGTCGTTAAGATAGAAGAAGCCACCTATTGTAGAGGGTGGGTCAAAAATAGCGACAATTTAGCATATTTTGCCAATCTTCATCATCGGTCCCATTAGTGAGACTGAGCATTTTGTATTAGGAAAATCCCTATTGAGATTCTTTTCTCATGATAAAAACAGATTTTCTCTGAAAGTTTCGACTTTTTTACAGCACAGTTTATAATACATATTTTTAACAATAGCCACACTAAACAGCCCATTTGTATCAATAAATCCGCTTTGGAGCCAAATCTACTTTGGAAAGACACTTATTGTGATTGCTTAATATGATGAGCTTCAAAAAGTTACTATCCCATTTTACACGGAGGGCGTTACAAATATTAGTTGAAATCGGTTTTGTACGTAATATAAATGTTTGGTGATTATTTTTGAATGGATCTGCCAATTTGAGTCAAATTCTTTAGTTATACTTCAAAGTAAATTACCCTACATTCGGGTGAGTTTCATTGATTTCCTATGTCTGGTTTTTTCAATATAAATTAAAATTGATATTCTATAGAAGATATCCATTCTTATCAATATTGATTTTATTTATATTGTCAAAAATATATGGAACATCCTGTACATTAAAATATTTTATATTTCAATCCGTGGGTAACCTTTTTACAATTCAGTACGTGAGCGAAGATATTTTATTTTGAAACACAACTTGTCCTCAACATAACATAAACAAGAGTTTTCAAAAAGGCCACTGATAATTCGATCTAGTAGTCGAGTTTAGAGTTCTGCCGTGCCCACAGCTAGTGAGGGCAATGGGGGGAGTTTGGAAGATCAGATATTAGATAGAAGGAAAATGTTCCTTAAATGTAAATGCTGATATGTATTGTAAGTAAAGATCTTTTTAAAATTATTTATTCAATCAATAACTAGTCTAGGAGAGATTCTTCAATTCTTTAATTCATTAATTCTTTATTGGTTATTTCCTTCATTAATTTCAATCGTCTTAATCTCATATTTGTACATAGTAAAATAAATGTTTTTATATTTTTCTATAGTGTTTTAAATCTATGAATGATCAGTATCTACCTAGTTAGTCGTGAATCAACCCCAATTCACGACAATATTTCAAAAAACCAGATATTGGAAATTATTGAAACTCATACGAATGTAGCGTAATTTACTTTGAAGTATAACTGGAAAATATGATTCAAATTGGCAGATCCATTCAAAAATAACCAACAAACATATATGTTACGTACCAAACCGATTTCAACTCATATTTGTAAACGACCCCCGTATAAAATGTAATCGTAACTTTTTGAAGCTAATCATATTAGAAATTACTATAAGTCTTCCTCAAGTAGTTTTGGCACCAAAGCGGATTTATTGACACAAAAAGGTTGTTTTGTGTGGCTATTGTTGAAAACTTGTAGTATAAAAAACAAAGATTCAAAAGAAAATTACTTTGCTGCAAAACAGTCGAAACTTCTAGAGAAAAAATTCTGTCATAAGAAAAGAATCCCAATAAGGATTTTTCTAATGAAAAATGCTCAGTCTCACTAATGGGACCGATGATAAAGATTGGCAAAATATGCTATATTGTCGCTATTTTTGACCCACCCTGTATAGTAGGTGGCTTCATATCGAACGACTCACCGGCATATCATTTGGCTTTCTTCAAACCTGCAATGCTATTATTTTGTTAACAAATCATGTAAACAGTAATACTTTTGGTTAAGTGAACCTTACTATGTTTTGGTGAATTTTCTAAAATTCGTATCTCCGAAACTGGACATAAAAACTAATTTAAACTTGCATGTGTTACTTTCAGCGACTTGTACTATAATATCATAAAAAATTATCAAAATTGGCTGAACGTTGGTGCGGGTTCCTTTAAAACTGTGTTACGAAGATGACTTCAGGAAAACATCAAGTATGCTACACGTTTGAAAAGGTAATTTCAAACTTTATTAAAATTGGCAAAAATATACAGTGTCACATTGGACAAAATAGATTTATTTTATAATTACCTATAGACAAGTTTAAGGAAAAAAATATTACTTTCATGTAACTTTGAAACAGTAATAAACTTTTACCTCAAAAAATCCAATTTGTACAGATTTGCAGGTTGTGGTAAAATACGGAAAATAGATAATCCGAGAGTACAAACATGACCTTTGATGAACAGTTTAGAAACTGTGCAGGATTCGAAAAGGTCTACTGAATAATTGTAGTTTTATCTGAACTCTATCAGGTTTGCAGCAGTATATTTGTCACTTTAATACCACCCTGTAATCTACTAATAGTTGCCAAAGAGCAGCAGCGCGGTAGGGTTAATCTCACAAACAAACAACTTATACTTATCCACGATTATATTCCGACAATATGCTAAATTCGAGTGGGTTCACTAAACCGAGGGATTATGGCAGACGGAGGGGTAGAAATTCACGAAGAGAATGTTTCGTCAGTAAGATTTCGTGAATCGATAGACTCGAGGAAATATTCTCAGAGCAGCAAAGCTGTGGGACGACGTTGGCTAAGGTCGAATCAACAATCGCCAAAAGCTCGAAATGTTTCACATGAAAGTTGCTTATTGTCGAAGATGTGAAATCTCTTGGACAGCGTAATCAAATAATGAAATACATAGAAAAGAGATATAGAATATAAAATCAGAATGACTGCAGTCTACAAAAGACTGGTGCCTACAATTTTACTAAAAAAGACAAAAGTAACAGGCAGGGACCAGGTGAAAAATATTGTTGAGGTTCCAACTTTAAGGGAAAACAAATTCAAACAAGAAAACAATCAAAATGGTGAAATGGGGATGCAGTTTAGGAGTTGAATACGTTTTTTTGCGATTTGCGGCGGAACGTGACCTAGCAGAAAATGTTTGATGGCATAGTTGTAGGTGATCGAAACATCAAAAAATTTTGGATGACTTTTGTCATCACCTTAAATTCACCATCAAAATGGCGAAAAACCGATTTTTCAGTAATAATTTTTTTTTCTTGCGTATACTTAATTCAATTTACATGATAATTTGTAAAAAGCTATCTATTTTTGATGTCGATAAACATATTTCCGCAATTTAGAAGACGAATAGTTTTCGTGTTATGTAAATTTTTCGAAAACGAAACCCTTATCTTCCTCGAACAATTGTCTTGATATTTTCGATCTACATATATAAGTGATCGTCTCAATTGTTGAAATGTCTACTCTGAAACGGTCTATGCAACTTGGTAGTTTATTGATCGTTAAACCGCCTAAAATTGAGAAAATGTGTTTCTGAATCATGATTTTCTCAATATTTTCAATAATTTTCGACTTTCTTCAATCTTTCTATAACAAAAAGTAGTTTTTCTACGACAACCTCGATAAATGTTCATTTTATTACCTTAACTTCAATTATAAACAAGCACATTTTGTACAGAATTTCATTTTTGCATCGGTTGCTAGGCATGTTGCTAACCAACAAATGCGAAATGGAATATTTCGTGTCAATTCTAGGTTCACTCTAAAATCACGACGACTATGGCTTGTCAAACTATGACGTCCAGCGACAAATTGATGAAATGTCAGCAGATCCTTTCTGTCAAAGTTTTAGTAGGTAACGAGTAATTTCATAGTTGTTTTTTAAGAAAACTATTGATTAAAATGGAAACTGATAGTGATATCGACTCAGATTTGGCACCTCCGAACATAATTGAAGCAGCGAAGGTAACAACACTGAATTTATTACCGGAAACGTCGAAGAGAATGTATCAACGCGCTTATAACCTTTTTTTTGGAATGGAAGGTAGATCAAAAAACAAAATCGTATTCCGATAACGTTTTAATGTCTTATTTTGGAGACTTAGCCACAAAATTCAAAAGTTCCACTTTGTGGTCACACTTCTCAATGCTGAGAACGACTCTTAGTATCTATAATGATATAGATATTGCCAAATATTTGAAACTGAAGGCATTCCTCAAGCGGCAGTCCATATTCAATAATTGCACATTCAACTTCAATTAGATACATACATACATTCATAGGCTTCTGTTTCTGTGCACCTAGTAGAAATAGCAATAATGAAAATATTTACATATTTATTCAATTCATATTTTAATTCTGATAGGAAGACCATCAGCGATGAATTCGGAGTAATGAAATATCATCAGTTTATTTCTTTCAAAGTTTTTGCAATGTATGCATGTATTAAACGTGAACGATATGTTGTCATAGAAAAAGTATAGTATGCAACTCGCAACAAAATTGCCATTTTGCACTTGTATGAATTGCAGCACTTGCCTTCGGCTCGTGCTGCGAAATTTCATACTCGTACGAAATGGGCATCATTTTGTGCTCATTGCATTATATAGGTATTATTATATTAAATTATTTATAAAATAATATTTGAATACATAATTACACTACAGTCGGGGCGTGGCGCAGTGGTTAGAGCGTCCGACTTCGAGTCGAAAGGTCTGGAGTTCGAGCCCCAGTTGCGGATGGGATTTTTTAATTTAATTTGACCGATTAAATTATTTAAATCTCATGGGTCGACTGGGGTGAATCCTGCACGATTCACTGTTGCGTTCCAATTAACAGTGCTGAACCTAAGGTGGCGTATGGAGTTAGTTACAAGGCCTACCAAGAACACATGGCTAATGACCATAGCAGTCGATGCCAAAACACCAAGGAAAAAAAATTACAATACAAAAATTATTTTTTAGCATCATTTTGTTCTGTTTTGCTTTTCAATGCCTCTCAAATGAATTGACTCATTAATTAACATTGAAAGGTCGAATAGAAAAAATCGTACCTTCCATTGATATCAAAGTTGTGAATGTAAGGAAATTCAAGAAGGTGAGACGTACTTGACATCTTGACAAAAGTGTTTTGTGAAATTACAGTTGAGATCATGGGTTATTGGTGGCCCTAGATTTTCACTGTAATTGATTACCTTCGTAGTTTTAAAATTACACAAGAAAATTAAAAATTCCACAAATTTATTGTGAAATTACAGTGAACGCTTCGGTTTGAGCAGACTCCAGAATACTTGTGTTACTAAAACTATTTGTATTTCCACGTTGTGAAATTACTTGAAACTTGGGAAATGAAAATGTAAAAATCACAGTTCAACTTAAAGAGTTTTGTGATTTCACATTTCACTTTCAATAAATATTTGTGAATGTACCCACTAAATATGCAAACGTGTTGTGAAACTAAATTGTGAAAGTGATTCAATATGGCGAATATACATTGTATTTATTTCTTGTATAAACAAATCAACTGAGAATTTCTCATGGCAAAATCGCAATACAAAATTTCAATAATAACGTGAGTTCAGGAATTATTATGAAATCACCTAAAGCCTTTGACTATGGATCATCGTAAATTCACGATGAATTACATTTCAAAATTGCTCAAAATGATCGTTTTCGCGTCCCAAAAAACAACTAAAATTTCGAACGCCTAATTACATAAAAAACGCAACGAAAATAGACGTTTTCGCGTCCAAAAAAATGATTGAAATTAGAAGCGTTAAAACACGTGAAAAATGCAACGAAAATAGACGTTTTCGCGTTCAAGGCGCTCGCATGTTTCAACGCTTCTAATTTCAATCATTTTTTTGGACGCGAAAACGTCTATTTTCGTTGCGTTTTTTATGTAATTAGGCGTTCGAAATTTTAGTTGTTTTTTGGGACGCGAAAACGATCATTTTGAGCAATTTTGAAATGCCTATTGTTCATAAGAATTACATGTGAAAGTGTATTTTTGGCGTTCGTAATTTTAGTTGTTTTTTGGAACACGAAAACGCATGTTTTCGTTACATATTTTATGTAATGCGGCGTTCGAAATTATTCCCTTCAACTGCGCATGTTGTGCTTGTACAAACGTTGTCTCCCTACTTTCCTTCAATAATATACATTGAGCTTGTATTGATTCATTGTATAGAAACATCAGTTGTGAATTATTCACGTTGGTCTTGTATTTACAACGTGTTTTCACATTCCCGTGTTTAGTGCATTTCTGCCAAAGAGCAACAAAAGCTCAACAATGGAGAGTTCTGAAGACGAATTGCTTTACTTTAGAAATTTGATATTATTATTTTTTTCACATGGTACATTTCTACAATTGAGCCAAGGTCAAGTGTCATCTTTTTGGTACAAGCTAATACACCATTTTCAGTTTCACAGAATCGTTTACAATCACCGTTTAAATTAGAAGATTATTTTTTCATTTGAAACACACTACCTCAGAAGAAAAATCCTCAGGCTTTATGTTCAATGATAATGACTATTTTGCTAATTACATTTATTAAATATAAATATTTCATCAGAAATTAAAATTCACTTATTTCTCGAAAGATGTGGAGGAAATTGAAACATTCATTAACTTCATCATTTTGTATTTAACGCAATTAATGTTATTCAAAAATGAATATAAAATAAACACGATTCAATACATTTATAACTACAAAAATGATAATAAGCATGCAGTTCGTATTTTCTGAGCATTTGCATACGATACTAACAAATTGAGCATGTACTTAAACATAGTCAAATGATAGAAAACAAAATTGACATATACTTATATGATATTAACTCACATCAGTGGCACTTTTTCACACACTGATCACAAGAACCACTCAAACACGTTTCATCTTGTTTGCAGTAGAAATGTACTAATAAATAGGCAACTAGACGGTTATATTGTGCACAGTGCAAGTGGAATTCCTCGAGCGTCAGACGATTTCATTGGTCAGAAAATAAAGCAATCTTAGAAATTATCTATGCAACTGTGAAGAGTTTACAAAATTTCTGTATAAGTGATTGCTTAGTGATTTCCAACGGAATCCTGATTAATTCATATATTAGATACATTCAGAATCTGAAATGAAAAGATTTTGACCTTGTATTATGATACTTGGATTAAAACAACTGTTCTTTCTGAGTATAGCCAAAGAGAAATTTTTACTATCGAAATTGCTTTAAATTATAATTATAATATTGAAATGAGTTATTGCAGAGGGCACAAGAAGCAATATAGCATGTGGAAGAGCCGAAAAAGGATGGGCACAAAACTATTTACTGAATATTATTTAGGATAGAATTCTAACCTATATCAGTAGTTACATATAAGACTATGAAAGTGCGTCTTCATAGTAAATGGAAAGTTTTCGCCTTATTTATAATTTTCAGCCGTATTTTCACAACTCGCATAGAAAAATAGCCTCAGATGCAGATGATCATGAAATATCAGATATGAGGGGCCTAGTTCCAAAGTGTGCAATCTCAATTTTCTATAGAAAATGAGGTAGGTAATTTTTAGTGCTGAAGTGAAATAAACTATAATTTCATACCAAAACGGTCAATCGCCAGTCTATTATTGGTGTAAAAATTAAGCTTGGTTCCATTACTCCAATAATAATTTAGTTCCAAACAGTACAAACTTCAAACTCGTCAATCAAAGCAAAACGTACAATGTCCAATGAATATTAGGACATTTGATTTTCAGAATGAGCTTTACATCTTTTGCGCTAAAATCAACTGTTTTCGTGTTGTTTTAACAGATTATAACTAGACATTGCTCGTATGTTCTCTGAATTCGATTCAACGGAAAAGTTATTTTCATCGTGTTATATATTATTAAAAGAACAGATACTCTTCGGAAAATTTTTTGCTCAAAAAATAATCTTATCAAATTTGTCTATTTCCATTCATGTGTGTCGAAATAACCAATGAAACCATCATTACACTGATAACTACCCATGGATAGTTTTCACGGGTAGTTATCACTTATGTCATTACATTGCTAAGCAACCAACACAATAAAGTTGTTTGACATTTCAGTAATTCAATTTATTTCGAAAATGTCACTTCCTCGCTTTGGTGTTCAAAATGATGCGGCAATTGACAAAATCATTAAAGAAAATACACAAAAAAATACTGTGAATAGTAAAAAATACACTTGGAAAATATTTATGGAGTATTGTGACGCCAGAAAATATGAATTGGATGGAAATCGTACTCTTGAAGAACTTGCATTAATACTCAAGGATTGGGCGATGTGAGAATATGAGAAAAAAGGATAGCACAGAGTTTAAGGACGCTAATGTTGAAACTGTATGGAATATAACAAGCAAATTACTACAAGAAAAGTATTACAAGGAGTATAATATCATGCTAGACCCCTTTAAAAGTGTTGCATTCAAACAAGCGCGGAATGCACGCGAAGCAGCACGAAGAAATTTACAAACAGATCCCACTAAACGCAAAACAAGCTCAGTACCATTAACTTCAACGGAAATGAGAAAAATTATAAACTTTTGGGATGAAAATACCCCTATAGGACTCCTACGCAAATTTTATCACATAGCAGCGATGGAATTGGCTTGGAGAGTCGGTGAAGGTGCTGCTTGCTTAGTTGATGATTTTCATATCGAAAAGGACAACAATGGATCTCCAACTAAAAGGAAAGAATATAATCCAATTTTCAGTAAAACCTGCCGAGGAGGTTCAAAGAACTGCGCCTCTAGCAAATGGTTAGTTCAAAATAGTGATAAAAATGCTTGTCCTGTCAGATTATTCATTAAATTATTATCATAACGAGGCACAAATATCAAGACAAATAGACTATTTTTAAGGCCAAATCGTCACTGGACGACTGAAAGCGAGAACTGGTACGACAATATGCCTCTGGGTAGAATTATAATCAACGGATGGACGAAATCTTCTGTTGAAGCAATTGGCTTGGTTACGAAACAGAGGAAAATAACCAATTACTCTAATAGAGCAACTGCAGTCAGTCAACTAGCTAAGAGTGGAGTTCAAGAACAGCAATTGTTGAAAATTACTGGGCACAATAATGGAAATTCCATAAAACCTTATTTGAATATTGATCAGGAATATCATAACCAAATAATCAATAGTATGCGTGGAAACACTTATGCAGTAACCAAGGCGAATACAGCAAGATCAACGGAATATCATTATACGAATTGTTCTTTTAATAACTGTGTGTTCAATAAATAATTTTGTTCGAATTGCAAAAAATTTTCTCACCGAATATCCCTCGAACATTGATAAATAACTCATAATTTTATCACAACTTTCTCATGCAAATTATTTTATAACGTGCTTTAGAAAACTGTGATAAAATTATTTCGTTAGTTATCAATGTCCTTGGGATATTATAGCTGATAATTGACTCTTTTAATTGACAATCCGTATCAAAGTTATTACCAAAAAATATCCTAGTAACGGGTGAATATTTCAAATAAGATCTACAGTTCAGATCATTTCACCTATGATGAAACTGATTAAAGCTTGAAATATAATACACAACACATCGATTGCAGAGTGGAGTACATATCTAAATATTTTTATGACAGTAATTAATTGAGGTTAGTTCAAGTTTATAAAAGACGTATGTTTGTATATTAATATGGTCCATTTTTTCTTCCAGTTTACCCAACATGGGGGGCCACAAAACTGCTCCATTCCGGAGCATTGCGCTCACAATGGCCGAAATTAAGAATTTCCATAGCAAGTTTCATGAAGTTAAACAAAAAATTTATCAAGATAACTTTATTTTAAAATACTTAAAAATTATATCGGAGATTAAAAAATTCCATACACATGGGGACCATTTTTTAAGCAAGCGCACTGGTTAGGCGCTCTGCTCGTGACCCGTAGCGAGGTAGATTCTTCAATGAGTCGGATTTTTTTCTTTTCGAGTGTATGTCTGGCCAATATCCCTTTCACATTTCATAGTTGACTGGTCCACGAATAACCATGCTGCTCCTAAGGTGGCATATGGAGTTAGTAACGAAGCCTTTCACCAAGAACACACGCTGAGGCTGAAGGACCTCGGTCGATGGCCCTCGACATCCACACAGATGTCGTTAATATGATTTCTCTCTCTATTTCAAGCATATTTTTTTTGTTCTTGGTGAAGAAAAAAAAATTCAGTTTGTGAAATCTTTCATGGAAATTTTGAGAATTACAAAAAGAAGAATTGACAATTTTTTTTTCAAAACTTCGCTACCGGCACAGAAAAATCGTGGTGGTAAAACAAATTCAGAAACATATCAATTACAAAACGATAGTTCATTTCCAAAGTGAACAATCTCCATTGAAAAATTCCATAAAGTACAATCTCCATAGTAAATATTTTTGGAAAAAAGAAATTTTTTTTCTAGAACTTCATGAATCATCCATCTATAGATAATAATAACTTCATAATATGTATAAATTACAAGAAGAATGCATCACCTTTAATTGCGAGTTTTCTCCTGTTTTCTGGAAATTTGTTTTAACTGGAATTAGGCCCATCATATCTTTTGTAATTCCCTGCAAAAACACTTTTCATCAGTACTGTAATATTACACTGTGAAATTATAATTACAATTTAGTATTATTATCAGTGTTATATTACAGAGTGATATTCTTTTCAATGAATTATTACAATGTGATATTCTCATCAGAATGTAAATTCACAATTAATTGGTAATTCAACAATAAATTTGATTTTACTACTCAGGTCTTGTAATTTCAGAGGAGATTGGGTAAATTAGTTGTATGTGAATTCACATAGTGGACTGTAAAAACACATACAAATTGTGAACTATCGATACGTTTTGAAAAAATAACAATTATCTGTGATTTTCCATCGCGATTTAACATTTTGTGTAGCAATTTACAAAAATAAAATGAAATGTTTTAATACTGACATAGTAATACTGAAATCTACGGGTTATAAGGAATTCCACAATATTTCTCAGAAATCACAAAATAATGTTCACAACTTTGTTGTAAAAGTCACTTGTTATTGTTGGCAATTTATTTTTACAGTTATGGTACTGTAAACTTTCCATTCAATATCTAAGCAAATTGACATTGAGGTTGATCCTAATTTTATTTTTCAGTGTAACCAAAAAAAAAAATGTCAGACATCACGAGAAATAAAGGATTAGTCTTTGGGAAACTCCTTATACAGGCGCTCTAAATCAACTTGTTTTTTTTTTCATTCAATCATGGATTTGTCACTCAAAATGAACGAAAATTGATGTACGAATATTTGTTGAAAATGTAATGGAATCGTCAATAACGTTATTGCAAAGGATAATTGATTTCAACTGGACGAGGATGTTTTCATCATTCAAAAACAGTTTTTCCTGCATTTGGCATTCACGCTGGGACATTTTGAATTGAAATACTGTGCATTACGGAAAAATGGCGAAAACATTGTTCTGAAGTTAACATAAAGCGTATTGTTAGGTATCACGTACGAAATCGCTTGTTTGTTCGTGTTTATGCAGTCTGGACTAACATACAAAATAGGTTGTTTAGTTCGTTTTCGAATGTGCATTCGGAATTGTTGGGGAATATTTATGTATCGCCAAATAAACTGAAAGAAATGCCCTACGCAAATGTATCTGGGAAACAAGAGATTCCCAAAATTCAGACCGTTTCAGAGATTGCAACTTTGATAGTTTCATTCATAACAGCATTATTCAATCAGACATTTCCGTGTTCCAGCACAAATTTATATGAGTATAAAAATTCGAAACTATGGATTTTGTACTAGTGATCAGCAACTTCTTTAATTTAAATCATGATGAATTTACTGTGAGTCCAATAAAATTTGATTTCGTATGAAAATGCTTCTTTGATTTCAGCTCATTCTAAGAACAAGTATTTTATTCTGAGTCAGGTGTATAATTAAACCCTTCAACTTTCTAAGCAAACTTAATATTTTAGCATCATGTCAATTTGGTTTTCAGAGTTCTAAAAATATAAATGATGCTCTTTTCACATTTCTAGAAAATCTTTATTCGAAGCTTAACACTGAGGATGTAGCAGCAGCAGTCTTTTGTGATTTTTCAAAAGCGTTTGACTGTGTCAATTATGAACTGCTTTTGAAAAAAATGAACAAGTATGGTTTCAGAGGAATTGCTTGGGATTGGTTCAATTCATATTTGTCAGGACGTCATCAAATTGTACGCAGCAATGGAAAATATTCAGAGACTGGAAGTATAATTCATGGTGTACCTCAGGGATTTGTTTTGGATCCACTATTGCTTTTGCTTTACATAAATGATTTATCCACTATGAATATTCATGGAAATTTTACAATTTTTGCCGACGATACTACGCTTTTGTGGAGCGGGAAGGATGAAGACATTTTGAAAAATTATATGTCCCTTGACATCGATAAAGTAGAGCAATGGTGTGATGCCAACTTTATGTGTTTTAATACATCTAAAACGAAAATATTATCTTTCAGATTTGGCTTTGACGATCTGACCCTAGGTGACCAGGCAATAATAAATAGTGAATGTAGTAAATATCTAGGATTACTAATTGATCATGAATTGAAATACATGGACCACATATCAAATCTGAACAAAAATTTAGCATCAGGCTGTTTTGCTCTTTGAGTGGTGTTTCATGAACTAGGTCAAGATTCAGCAAGAATAATATATTCGGCACTTGTTGAGTCCCATATAAGATATGGTATTGCATTTTGGGGATTCTGTAGCTCTCAGTTGTTAAATTCAGGCTTTGTTCTACAAAAAAGAGCGTCTTATGTGTGGGGCAAAACCGAGGGATCACTGTAGATCATTGTTCAAGGATCAACGAATACTGACAGTTACTTGCCTCTTTATACTAGAGCCTGCTTTTGTTTGATCCATAAAAAATATAGAAATACAGTGAATGTTAATAGGTACAATAAACGAAATGGTTCTCATCTATGTCTACCTATCCCATGAACATCAATTATGAAAAATTCTATAATATATCGCATTTAAGCGACTGTTATATTGAAAATATTAATCATATTTTTCAGTAAAATCGTATTCAAAAATTTTTCCCGTCTGAAAAAATAAGTCCAAAATAACTGAATATTACTTCTCGTATAAATATATGTTTTCTGTAATGTTATCAATACTTCTCATACAATTTCACAGCATCTAGTGGCCTTTCTGTGTCGTTACTATAGAAACGGTATGTGTTTGACTGTGTTTGCTCGTAGTTGCTTCAATTTTGAGTTATTTTCAAGAAGATGGATGTTGATTATGATAGTAATAGTGATACCCCATCAGATATATCTGGTATAGCAAATGCAATAGCATCTAATATGTTACCGGCCAAATCCAAGTTGATATACCGGGTGGCTACGGAAGTATTGCCTACGGAATATCTCAGTTATTGTATGAAGAAGGTTTGTGAAATTTGGAGCGTCGATATAATGACATAAGAGCTAGAATTTGAGCATATTGACATGTCGAAGTTAACTTCCGGTCTGACCGGAAGTAAGATCAACTTTATTATTTCAAATGGAAACCCTATTTTTTTTTCTTTTCGCTTCATTCAATTCCCTTTCTAATGACATATCACAAGTTGGTATCTAAACAGAAACTAGATCAGAAAAAAATTATTATTGAAATTCACCGAGTAGGCCGTGGAAGCAAAATGAAAGCCAAAAATTGAAAAGTTGGCTATGGAAACCATACGTCACTTGATAACAGTTGCTACTACTGTGATATTTTATTTTCATTCGTCGGCGTTATAAAAAGCCGCCAAAAAAATATTGGAAAAATTGGGAAAAAAACAATACTCTGTAGGTCCATAACTTAAATAGGAACATACAACTTTTTCTTGCCTGTACTATTCAGCATAACCATTCCTTTCTAATGATATAATAGAAAATAATTTTTTGAACTGAGATACCGAAAAATCCAATTATTATTCTTCAAATAACAAACCAGATTATCGCCATACGCAAAAATAAAATTAAAAATAATGTGGAATGATAAATTATATCCTGTCGATTCTAGGTTAAATAGGAACATAAACGTACTTGGTCTGTGCCATCGTCCATAGATATTCTAATATCTACCTATGGACGATGTTTGTGCTATTCAGAATAATCATTCCATTGCAATAATCATTCAAACCAAAATATTAACAAGTAGGCTGATTAAGATGTATTTTGGAATGAAACAAAAAAGAAATGAGAGCTGTCACGAACGCTGCTATCCATATTATTTTGACGTTCGAAGTAGTGTTTATGATTCTGCCATTTTAAAAGGGTTTGGAAATCGAAATCAGTTAGTGGAATATTAAAAAAATGCCCCGTTATTCACGAACCGAACAAATTGACATGCTTCTCATTTATAGTGAATGTTTAAAAAGTTCTTATGTCGCTGAACGATAGTATTCAGAGCGATATCCAGGGAGGCAGCAACCATCAAGAAGGTATTTCCAGTGGCTTGAAGAAAAATTAAGAACTGAGCCTGATGTTCACGAAGACCAAGAAGCATTTGTTATTAATGAGGAAACTGAAATTAATGTATTAGCTTTAGTACAATATGATAGCACAATTTCCTCAAGGCAGATTGGCGCCGAATTAGCTATAAGTAAGGACTCTGCTAGGAAAATTTTGAAAAAACATCGATTGAAATCCTTCAAGTATCAGTTGCATCAACATTTGTATGAAAATGACGGTGAAAGGCGCCTGGAATATTGTAATTGGTTTCTTCGACAAAATGCTGATAATCACCTATTTAACTATTATATCTTGTTTACGGACGAGTCAAGATTTACCAACAATGGATTATTTAACAGGAATAATACAAGGTAGGTACTGTACTTTATTTGGATTATTGTCGATAGTCGAAGTGTAAAGTGCTAAAAGTGTGAACGGTCTTTTGTTCCAGGTACTGGGCGATAGCAAACGAGCACCGGTTTCGACAAGGCGGCTTCCAGGAGAGATTTGGTGTGAATGTTTGGGCAGGAATAGTTGGAACTCATATTGTTGGCCCCATTCTTTTTCAAGGCCAACTAACCGGAGAGAGATACTTTAATTTTTTAACGAATGAAATTTCGGAATTTATTAACAACCTACCAGCGGAAATAACTGAGAGAATGTACTTCCAGCAAGATGGCGCCCGTCCGCATAATTCAAGAATAGCGAGAAATTATCTTCAAAATCGCTTTCAAGAGAGACTTATAACAACCCATGGTCCAGTCAGGTGGCCACCAAGGTCACCTGATCTTACTCCGTGCGACTTTTATCTATGGGGGCATCTTAAAAATAGGGTGTATTCCACACAGCCTACAACTCTACATGAGCTAGAAGTAAAAATTCGTAGAGCTTTTCAAGATATCACGCCCCAAATGTTGAGAAACGTTTTACATGAAAATATCACCAGAGTCAATAAATGTATTGACGCTGAGGGAATGCATTTCGAACATTTGTTTTGAATTTATTTTATCATTAATCCTATCAATTTGATTTTTTTTTTGATAAATCTGTTTTTTCGTTATTTGAAGAATAATAATTGGATTTTTTGGTATTTCATTTCAAAAAATTACTTTCTATTATAACATTAGAAAGGAATGGTAATGCTGAATAGTACAGGCAAGAAAAAGTTTTATGTTCCTATTTAAGTTATGGGCCTACAGAGTATTGTTTTTTCGCAATTTTTCCAATATTTTTTTTGGCGGCTTTTTATAACGCCGACGAATGAAAATAAAATATCACAGTAGTAGCAACTGTTATCAAGTGACGTATGGTTTCCTTAGCCAACTTTTCAATTTTTGGCTTTCATTTTGCTTCCACGGCCTACTCGGTGAATTTCAATAATAATTTTTTTCTGATCTAGTTTCTGGTTAGATACCAACTTGTGATATGTCATTAGAAAGGGAATTGAATGCTGAATAAAGCGAAAAGAAAAAAAAATAGGGTTTTTATTTAAAATAAGAAAGTTGATGTTACTTCCGGTCAGACCGGAAGTTAACTTCGACATGTCAATATGCTCAAATTCTAGCTCTTATGTCATTATATCGACGCTTCAAATTTCACAAATCTACTTCATACAATAACTGAGATATTCCGTAGGCAATACTTCCGTAGCCACCCGGTATATAACCAATATTGTATTATCGATATTTGTAGAAATTATTCAACCTATGTTGACCCAATATTTCTTGTATTTGTTTTTTTAATATTCACCCATATTGGACCAATATTGATTTTTTATTTACAATATATCTATATTGGCCCAATATGGAATCAAGATTCAGCCGACATGATGTGGTACCTGGGACATTTATCAAGAGAATCAATTCCGACAATTGAAAAATTGGGCCCCAGGTGGTGATGAATAAAATAGGAGAAATTGCCAGCTTGATTACAAAATGGATTGAAAAAGACATAAGAGCTACAAAAGTCATTGTTTCAGGAGAAGCTCTGTTACTCTTCTGGTCAATGCAGGGGGCAACATTACATCCATAAAACGTCACGGTGGCTGTATATCTGCCTCCGTAGCAGAAGCATAAACAGAAAATAGTTTGAATTAGAAAATTGACATTCCTCACAAAATATTACATTGTCCATCTTCTTCCAAACAAATTGAAATATCGAATAAAATTGTGGAATCAACTCTGCAAGATATATCTAATATTTCTGATCAGCAGCAAAATGGAACGACTTCGAGTATTTATGTTTGAATTAATTGTTCAAACTTCACCATCAATTATTACTCCAATAAATGAAATTGTTTTATGATGAGTAATCAAGTAATAATTGACTCTGTTAAAAATAAATCCTTCAAAAAGTAATATTTCATGTTTATTCAATGAATTATTTTGGCAGTGAAAAATGTCTTTTTTTCACGGTAAAAAAAAGTAAACATTTACGCATTGTAACGCTCCTTTAACGTGTCACAATATTTTGGCGGTCGCTATGACGCACCAAGTATTCGACTCCGGCCAGACTCGAGTGGAGATGGGAATGGGTGGATACAAATTTTTATAGGGCGCCAGGTGACTTCTCCCTTCGAACACTCTTACCGCTCTAAACCACAAATCACCTGATATGTCTGGTTATACCTCCAATAAATCAGGAAAGCAAAGGAAAACAAAAATCAATCCTCACAAAATTAACCTTATATTAACTTCAAAATTACACAAAATTATTTGTCATATGAGGTGCTTCCATGCACAATTATCATTTAAGGAAAATTTACCAAATCAAAATGAGTAGAAATTAAAGTTTTCAAATAAATCTAATCACCCGGAATACCAAATTAACCGTTGGCATAAAAAGATACTTTTACTCTCAGTATTTAAGCTTGGGCCCAAACCTAAAAACCGGTGTTTTGTTAAACGAAAATGTCGGGACAACTTAATTTCCACTATACAGTATCAAGAAAACAAAAATATATACGTTCAAGAAAAAGCCATATTTCACAATTTTTTGTTCGAAGCAAACACTACTTGTGTAACCAGGATAACTTTTTTGGTTCACAGTCTGGGTTTCGACGATCCAGAACAACGTTATACTCGAAACACCAACGTAGGATAAGGCGTATCCTCGCTGCCGTCGTTTGAAACCAGACGTAGAATAAAATGTATTCTTCAGGCCGTGGAATAAAACCAGATGTAGTATAAGACGTATCTTTCCTGGCGTGGAATGAAACCCTTTAAAGAAATAAATAAATCCCAATCAGCCTCAAAACTACCATTTGAAAATTAATCCTGAAGTTCACGGACTTCGTGTACATCTTGGCAACATTGTATTTCGAAAAAGCGTGTCGAACAATAGATATAATATAGTGGTACCATGTGAAGAGGAATGCCGAAATTGATGAATTTTTCATACATCTTGGCAACGTTGCATTCCGAAAATCATGCTGAACGCTATAAATAATATCATTGAGTATTATTGGGAAGGAAATCTGAGATTCACGGATTTCTTTACATCTTGACTACATTGCATTGCAAAAAAAATTGTATCGAACAGTACCAATAATATAGATGTACCATGTGAAAGTTATTTTGAAATTTACGGATTTCCTGTACAACTTAGAAACATTGCATTGAAAAAAAATAATCATATCGATCAATAAAAATAATATAGGTGTACCAAGTGTAGAAGAATTATAAAATTCACAAATTTCCTGTACAACTTGGCAACATTGCCTTACTAAAAATTGTATCAAACAATGAAAATAATATAGATCACCCATGTGAAAGTTATTTTGAAATTTACGGATTTCCTGTACAACTTGGCAACATTGCATTGAAAAAAATCATATCGAACAATAAGAAGAATATAGGTGTACCATGTGTAAAGGAATTATGAAATTTACAGATTTCCTGTACAACTTGGCAACATTGCATTAATAAAAATCGTATCGAACAATGAAAATAATATAGATTACTCATGTGAAAGTTATTTTGTCAGTCTTGGACTTTTTGTACACTTGGCAACATTGTACAAAAAAAAATAAAAATGGATGCAAAAAAAATCAAAAACAATGACATTTATCTCACAACTTTGGATCCGCTCAAAATGGGTTTGACTTACTGGATCCGATACACCTAATCGATATATACAGTGTTCGGATTGGATTGAATCACTCAAGTCAATTCCATAAAATATAGGATTGGACTCAACCGATCGCCTTGAAGAGAAGTGAAATTACGAGATAAACGGGTTTGAAATTGCCAAATGACAGGTAAAAGTAGCCAAATTCAGATTAGTGTTTATATTGACAATTGTCTTTCTCAAAATGGAAAGCAAAATGATAATTAAGAAAAGAAACGTATGTTCCAAAGAAGAGAGCAGAGCTACAGAACAACGATTCGTGATTTAATTCGCAGAACACAAAAAATTTAAGGTTATGAAATTCGACATTTTGCTGTGAAGTTAGCTTTTTTCAATCGGATTGAAGAATAGGATTCTTCGATCCACTTAAATATTGCGATATAAACTGAAGGGTGGTTTCACTCGACTCGATGCTATTGAATTTGAAGCGGATAGAGATCGTCCAGATAAACGTAGTCAATGAAATGTAAGTTGAACATTTCCAAAATGATGAGTATTCCCCAACATTAATAGTTCTGAGATAAAAAAGACAACACCGTACCACTATCGTGAAATGTAGCATTGAATAGTCAATCAAATTCCACCCAAAACTCGACAAGTCGTTGCCGAATGAACCACAAAATGAAATTGACTTATTCAACATTGTTCAAAAAGAAAAATTATTTGAGCTAGAAAATGTTAGATATCATGATAAAATCATAAATTGCTTACCTTCGATCCTCGAAGGGTTTCAGAGATAAAAATGTCTACAATCAGTGAGTTCTTTTCACGTGTTCTTATTTCAAGAAGGGTGGCGTCCAACGCAAAAATTCTCAAAATTCCAACAGTATTGCGCTTCGTGCGTAAACTTGGGGAAGTCGTCGATGATCTTCTAACGAGTTTGAACTGACCTGCCCTAGACCAACAGATTCAACAACATACGACTAGGTACAGTTCCATATATTGGAATTATTTGGATTAATCCTCTTATGAGGTGTTATTTTTTCAACACGGCTCCACAAAAATTCCTTTACGACCTTTTTACCAAGACATGACGTTGTTAACATAGATACGATTCGCAGTTATCATTTTATTTTTCTAGTATAATCTCGAATCTTCTAGAAGTATTGACGGTTTGACACATATTTGTCATCCTTCTTCTCATCTGTCGGTTTCACGTTAAAAAAAAACTGAATGTCAAAACGACAGCTGTACATCATAACTTCCGGAAACGACACAAAAAGGAAATGACAAACGGCGACAAACTGGATGGAAAAATTGATCAATCAGTTCAATTCACAGGGTGTTGCAGCTGATTCAGTGGTAGAAATTTATTCATCCTTGCGTTAGTTGATACTGTGATTTTGGAAACAAAAAATTGAGCGTTACAGCATCAACAGAGATGCAGAAATGTCAATTTTTTTTGACAGTTGTACAAAAATACAATTTTTGTATAGTATTGAACAATGTTATTCAATTCAGTATATGCACAGCTTCTCTAGCAAATTCTTATTAGTATAATTGTATCTTTTTCTTTGGAAAGAAGCAATACCATATTATTATTATAACATTTTTTACACTCAGCCAAACTTTCTTCGATATCGAATAATTCCTAAGCCTTTTCTAAACGTTTCCCACTCGACACCCGTTTTGCTAACCAAGTTTGCATCTGTTATAATTCTCACCGCTAAACGTGCCGTTTTGGTATTTAGATTTATTCAATGGAATAAATCAGTCGACTTCATGTGTGAAAGACACGAAGAGCTGAACCTTTTCCCCGCGATTCTTATTTGAATACAATCAGCAATCGATTTATCAGTCAAGTTTAAAAAGGAGGTCAAATTGACTTCGGAGCAAAGTAGTTGAATTATTGTATGTGGCGGCGGCAAATCTGCGAGAAAATGTGAAGGGTCCGTCTTTTCTCGAAGCTGGAATACAGAAGGGAAATATCATCTGATATTGAAGGAGATATTGAAGAGTATGGAGCCAAGGAATATTCAATTTTTACAACATAGTACAAGGAGAAAAATATTCCATGAAGAATTTTTTGCTGACTTTTATTCGTTTCGGCTAGGAGAAATTTTCATTGCGGAAAATATTTCTGCTACTTTCGCCAACAAAAAACATGTTTCTGAAGTAAGATTCTTGTCCCAGCATTGATAACTGCTTTCGAACAAGATTAGGATTTGGTCAGAAACAATAACCGTCGATATCAATTTGATATATCTCGGATACGATCCATTACATACAGAGAAGGTGTAAATAATCTTTATTGTAGATACCATGTAGTCAGAAGATTTGCATCAAAGAGACACCATGTAGTCCGAAGAATCACCTACTTGTTTCGAAGGATTAATCCTTCCTCTTCTGCATCATAGGGGTTGGTTATAAGTTGATCTAAAGAAAAGCAAACGTGGATACAAAAGAGTTATCTGTTTCATTTTCTTTAGTACATTTTGGAAATTGAAACAGACAATAAAACACTGTATTTAGACCTCATGATACATAAATCTGAAACTCTAGAATTTCCCATATATAGAAAACCGACCTCCACTGACAATATTTTACCTTTTCGCGCCCCAACCATTCAGAAATTTTCATCTTTTCATTCACTTTCTGACCGCCTGTACCCGATACCTCTAACAGATTCACACTTTCCATCAGAACTAAACATAATTAAACAAATTCCCTATAATAATGATGTTCCAACGCACCTAATCGATAGATTATATTCCACATATGTTAGTGAATTCTCAAACTATAGATTAACTCAATCAAATTCACCAAATGAATATTTTTCATGACCCCTATTATCAAAACTAAAGATTAACTTGCTTTACAAACTCAATGCCAATATTATTTCAAATTTCTCTATAGCATTACAAATTTATAATGACCCCAAATATTTGTCAATTCTGAAGATGAAAAACCAATGTTGGATAAGTCTGGAGTTTATAAATTGAACTGTTCTAACCTTGATTGTGAAGTTTGCTATATTGGCCAATCAGGCAACAAGTCCAGAAATCAACTAGTAGTCTATTCAACATGTACCATTTTTCCTAAAATTTTTGTATAGTCTCCTAAAATTACGACCATGGTCTCATTCGATTCGGGAAATTATCTAAAAAGTTTGAGGAAAAGTTCCAAAAGGGGCCGAAAAAAATTGAAAAAATTATAAACAATTAGGTGAAAAAAAGTAGGGGTTTAGTTTTTTTCGAACATCTCGAAAAAATAATGAAAATTTTTAAAATTTGAGAAAAAAAGATCTGAAAATATCAGCAAATTTGCTCAAAAAAAGTTCCGACTCCCGAAACTGTACCTCCAAATATTTATAATTTTTTCAGAGCCTTAAAAAATTAGCGAAAAACGGGTGATCGGGATTTCGCGCGCGTTGCGTCACTCTGACGAGGCAACAAAAAATAATTATTTAAACATATTAAATATGAATATTGAGGAATAAAAAAATTAATATAGCATTGGGATACATAAATAAACAATAATCCGTGGTCAAAAATTTTTATCCCAATTTTTTCATAAATTATGGATTTGTTAATTAAGTAATTTTTCCAAATTGAATGTTAAGATAAAACCACGATAACTATTGAACAAAAGCCTTAAGATTTTTTTCACTTCTTGGAGTTATTGGTATTAGGCTTACAAATAGATCACCGTAACAAAAATTTCAAAATTTAATTTTTTCGCTTTTTTATTAACAATTGAAACAATTGAAAAAAAGTTGATAATTTTTTTTTTGATATTTTGAATGTTTTGATTTCTGATGGTTAAAAGCTAAATAAAAGAAATTTTTAAAATTTGTTACCACCATTGTTTAAGAAATTGTTATAAACAAATACATTGTTTATGAGCAAATCATCATTTTATTTAGTTATCCATTTATTAATACAAATTTTTATTTTTAGAGAGAAAACGGCTCCTCAAAAAATTTTATTTGTTGCTATAAATTGTGTTTGTTAATTAACAATAGTTTTTTGCGACTAAATTTTAAAATTAACGAACCGTTTTTTCTCTAAAAATCATAATTTTTATTGTTCTTTTAGATACAGGAATTAATTTTTTATTCGTTTTTTATTTGTTTATTTAATAAACAATTTGTTATGAACAAATTTATTTTTTCCGTTAATTTTTTTTAATACCTAATCCCGAGATAAAAACATCCATGTGTTGTTTTATATGAAATTTTTTTTTCTATTTTTTATATAACTTTTAATATTATTATGCCTTTAAATTTGTCCTATGCATATGCTCTTTTGCTGCTATTATTAAAATTATTTCGAAACTTCAAGTCTTTTTTGTTAACAATCAATTAATTAACTACTAAAGCCGTTTATTACAGTTCTAGCTCCATTATTTACTTTATTATTAACTATTATTTATAAAAACAAAGTTGAAAACAAATTTTCTCATACTTTTAATCCTTAAATATTATTATCTATTATCTTTTATAATTATTTGAAATAATGTAGGATTTTCTCATTTAATTAGCAAGTAAAATTAACTATTTTTGATATTTAATCATATTAATCTTATGAAATGAAACAAAAAACTTCATGTATGTTTATTTTACAATTTTTTGATATCAAATATTTCATTGTTTATATTCTTGACTATTTTTTTATTACTCCTTTGCAATTTTTTTGTTCTTTTAACCGGCGGTGGCTCATCACCAACAGTTTCTGCAATTGTTTCTTCGGTTACTGTTTTATTCATTTCTCCAAACTCCGCAGTCTCTTCTAAAAATATCGGTTCGCAGTATTCTTCTATAGCCATAGCTGAACAAGTTAGAATTACCGACTCCAACTCCAAAAAAGAACAAATAATTTCAAATTCAGATTTCCAATCACGAGAAACATAATTTTGATTCCGACTCTGACTTGAAAGTTTTACACATTTCCGCCAAAGGCGAAAAACTCAATATACTAGACTAGAGAAATTCAGATTTTCAATACATAAATGAGCAGACCCAGTTTGACAATTTAAAACTTTTTTACTCTTTACTGTTCTGATATCGTATTTCATGCCCAGCAGACGGTTGCCTTACCTGTCAGTAAATCACATAGGCAGCTCTTCAACTAATAAGACCCGGAATCGTATACGCTTGTCCGGTTTTCTGTAGCCTGAAACCATCGCCTCTCGCGAGACTGGACAGGATGCAGAACAAAATACTGCGTATAATCACAAACAGTGACAGATACATTCGCCTGGTTACCCTCCGGAAGGTTAGCGGCGTCGACTCTGTCCCGACTTATATCAGAAAGTTATCATATAATTTTTATAAATATTTCTCACCCAAAAGCCCTTTGACGAGCAGTCTCTCTCGCATTAGGGAGTACGACAACGCCCTCCGCAAACACAGGGGTCTATCAAGCTCTGGACATTTTCCAGGAGCGCTATGAAGAACCAGGCGTAAAAGGCAGCCAAAGCGATAAGTGAGACCAATATCAATCCCCGGTTATTTGCAGTAAGCCTTTTCCGTGATGCCCAACCTACTAACCTTTGCAATGATCAAGACCATCCACTCTCTGTATAAAACACAAATAAAAGTCACGCATAAGCTCTGCATGAATTCTGCACATTATCTACCCATTCCTCGAGTATTAACGGACCTGCCCACTAAGACCGTGGGGGCCCTTTCAAGAGTCTCTCGCAATGGGCAAAGGGGGCCAGGATTCAACTTAGCGTTAGAACCGAGTGTTGGCTGGCGACAGTCATCACCCGGTATACAACTGGCTGTCCTTATTACTTCCCCTTCCCGAAAGGAGAATGAAGAAAATAGATGTAACTATTTAAGGACAGAAATGTTAAAACATAGTTCCAAGAGAGGTTATCTTGTACGATGGAAAACAGCGACTAAATTCCAACTTTCAGTCGCAGATGATTCCACAACTGACTTTATGAACATCCTGTTCATATTATCAATGAAATCGATAGATATACATATTAAAATTTTTGAATCTTGAATCTTGGACAGGCTATTCCTTGATCTCATGCAACACGAACTTTATATAGTTTTCAACGTCTTTGGACACAAATTTCGATTCATTTTACCGCCCTGAATAGCATTTAGAAACAAAGACCCTGTGCAAGGGCCGTTTACAACATGAAATAGCATTTTCCGTTCCCAAAATGGCATTATTAATATCTGAAGCATATCCGCTGTTGAAAAGTGTGTATCTAAAATTCCCTCATTAGCAGTCGAAAATCTCTCAACGATCCTCCGACTAACAATACATAATTTCCTTCGTTAAAAATTGCATAACCGACCATGCCGACGGAATATCTTTCGAACAAGTCAACTTGATGAAGGGGATCTTATTACAAAGAGGGTTGTTAGTGGCAACGAGTTGAAAACATTAAAGAGTATGAAAGTTTCGGAACGAAGAGCTGATCGAAACATAAGAACAGGGATAAACACTCCCAGACGCAAAAAGTTTGCCAGAGTTGCATCTCTTCGAAGTGCGCTGGAGTATGATATGATAGCCCGTAAATGTTCTAGAATTTTCACCGTTATAAGATTTCATGTTGGGAGTATGGATTATCGTCAGTTTGGAATAATCCAGGAAAGTTGTTCCTTGAACTTTGAAACAGTGCAGTGATAGATAGATGTTTTTCAATGAACATTGAAGTTTATTCCATATATTTTCGAAAAATGTTAGTGCAAGGTCATTATGTCAACAGGAAAACTCCTTGATATAATAATGATGTTTATTAACCGATTTTTGTAAATAAACAGTGGTACTATGGAAGCAATCCAATAGTATTGCTTGTATGTGATGAAGCCCTAACATTTATACAGTGTGTCCCACTTTGAGCAGCCACAGCCTCATATTTCATTGAAAATAAAATAATCTGATTTTTTTTCAAGTTATAGTACTCAGGAATACCTACTTTTGTCAGGTTCATTATTTATTTTCAAAAATTCATAGCATTATTGCATTCTCCAGCAACTAATGAACCCTGACTGGTTTGTGGATACCGCGGCTAAGCTTTCAGACAGTGGAGACGGGGTACATCACCACATCTACCGAAACACAGCTTAGATAAATACACAGCTGTAAAACTCCCTATGGAGGGGGTAGTTCGCGCAGATGTTCGCGCACCTCCCACCGTCGCGGTAAAACCTATCAAAGCAGTGGTGTGTGTTTGGATTTATTATTTGCAAATTTAATCGTTCCAGTGCCGTAGTTGTGTCGAGTGTTATTTGCCGGTGTTTTTACTTTGTATGTTACAAGATGCAATTCTTTCCGATTTTTGGTATTCTTGGTGTATTACAGTCATTTGAAGTCCTTATATATTTATTTTAAAGCCCATGGGATTTCGAAAGGAAGTTTATTTGGTAATTTGAATGATTCAACTGATAGTTTTGTCACTTTCATCAGTGACATTGAAAGCATTTTCCAAGAAAAACTAGATACATTCATTTTTAAACTATTAGTACGCCTTTAATCTTTTTAATATAGCAAATACACTTCCTTTTTCACATCCGTGTGACAATTTTCCCAGAGAATTTGTGATGAAATTATATTTGAGGGTTCGGTTGTACTATACTTCAAAGTACCTATATCATCAGAAATTTCAAGGACCAAAAAAATATTAGAAATAAATTAATTATATGGCGCAACCAATAATTTGCTGTTTTAATAAAGTGCTTTGGAATTGTATTCCTTTGTTTTTTGTTTTATAATTCTATGTTGTCCTGTTGAAATCATAACAACGGAAGCAAAGCCTAAAAAATTATAATTTTATTTTTTAAACTCGGGATTTTATACAAATGCACTAGAAAGGAAGAAAAAATTTGTTCATTGTTTGACCTAGGTTGTTCTATGAGTAACAAATTCAGAAGATCACCTATTTCGTAGCCGCGGTGAGCTTTTGAATCTGTTACTCGCAGAATAACCTACCAAACAATGAAAATTAATAATTTTATCCTTTTTAGTGCATTTTGTATGGAAACTTGTCTTTTTATTTATATTTGAGACACACACAGACACCGGGACAGGTGACACTAAATAAAAGCTTGTAAAAAGCACAATCAAATTGAGGAATAACATAGGTATATTTATCTTTGATTCAAACTATTGAGTCCTACGAAATTGATACGGCAAGAAAAATATTTGTTAGATACTGGTATATACACATTTAGTTTTCTGTGCGAATTCGTAATGTGTTCAAATTCATTGTGGAATTCAGTATCGTAAACAAATCGGTCTTGGAATCTTAATCCTTAAAACACAGCAATTCTTGGATATTTCCATCATTCCAAATTATTATAAGATTCAAATCCATAATAATTAAATCCTGAAATTCCCTGAAAGGTTAGGAATTACGGAGTACCTTCTGTGAGGAGTATGTTCAATAATTAAATTGTTGGGTACTGACACGAATACATTCTTTTCTATTCTCAAACATTGGATTTTAGGTTGGCAACTGTTGTTAGATATTTTGACGGTATTTGTACACGCCCTTGAATAGATGACCAATCATTCAAACGAGACAAATTGTTATATACAATAAAAGTTGTTTGTAATATTTGCCACCCTTCCTGATTTTGGATACCTGAGAAATGTGATTGACATAAATATTTCGAGCTCTTGATCGCTCAGTACTGTAAAATTAGAACTAGTTATATGAAAATATAGGTCAAAAGCACCCACGATTTTTTATATTTGAATGATTATATTGACAATAATTTTTTTACTTTTTAGTCCATGTTGGGAGTGAAGCGTGTCTTCAGTTTTTTCAAAATATAAATTAATCTTTCTACTAAAAAATCGACATCTTCCCATTATTATTATTATTATTCAGAAACATGGAACAAAATCATTGAATTTGTGTATTGTCACCAGGTCATGACAAGTGTGCACAATTTTGAATTTTTTCGCTGGTATTATTTACCCATTATTATTACTATTATTATTATCATTATTATTATTAAGGTATATGGGACAAAATTATCAAATTTGTGTATTGTCACCAAGTCTTGACAAGTGTACCAAATTTTCAATTTTTTTTTCTGGTATTATTTACCCATTATTATTATTATTATTATTGAGGACTATGGGACAAAATTATAAAATTTGTGTTTTGTCACCTGATTCTCACTTCTCGATATGGAACATGAGAATCGCCAATTTTGTTTATTCCACACGACAGCTGTCGAGTCGAGAGATAAGAATCCCGCTGCAGGTCTTAATTCAAGTGTGCAAAATTTTAAAGTGGGTGAAAATTGAGTCCAAAGGAGTTGGTTACAAACATACAGGTAATATAAAGCGTGCAAAAAAGGCACAGACACATGATACCTAAAATGCTGTTTGAATAGTTTATGTCAATATTGTGAGTTGGGTCCTGTCTATTGCACCGCAATTATTTCGAATCCAGCCCTGACTTTTACCGCGAAATGGCGTCTTCAAGGTTACGGATTTATTTTTTCAACGAAGGGCTGAGTTTGTTAGCTGTGTATTTATCTAAGCTGTGACCGAAATGTGAAACCAGCAAACGGTCACAAACTGACTGGTTTTCAAACGCCTCCCCCTCTCCTTGACCTTCGCCTGGAGAAATTTGACAATTACATCCAGACGACTTAGGGCAACACCAAGAATAATATTTCATGCCCAGCAGGCGGTTTCCTTATCTGTCAGTAATTCGTATAGGCAGCTCGCTAAATATTTGCTGCATGGTCTATTCTGCAGTTTTACACAGCATGCTGGGGTAGATCTTGATTTCGAGTAGTTTTATGTGAGATGCACGTTATCGCAGTTGAGACATTGGCCGATTTCACCAACTAATTCCTGTAGTTAGGAAATACTTCAATCGGATTTGGGAATGCCCAAGTGAAATTTGCGTTCCATCACGCGTTAAGTAATGCTTAAGGGTCTTCATCCCTGAAAAAGGGGAAGTCAGAAATATTTTTTTTTCTAACTAGAGAAGTGTTGTTTGATTGTATAGAGATAAAAATAATGAAAAAAATATCTTGTGACTTTTAAATGAATGAAAAGGATATTTTCCCCTATTTTTGTGCATTGTCGTTCAGTTCCACCATCAAAATGAACGAATACTTTGGTGTTGTTTCTTTTCAGTATCGAAGTCTATCATTCTCCCAGTTAAAGGACTTTCTCATTTTCTCCTATATGTTAATTTTTTTTTGGAATAATTTTACAAAAATGTGTTGTTTTCGCGAAAAGGGTTTCCGTGCTTCATTCCATTTGAAATAAGAAATATCCAGCTTTATCAAAGTCAACTAATAAAGGTTTGGTTCAGCCGTCGACCAGTGAAAAGTAATTATTATTTACAATTCTGGAATCAGAAATGGAACTGAACTTCTTTTAAATGACACGCCCCTCAGGCTGCTCCTCCCACACGACTGGTGAGGAAAAGAGAGAGTTTCATATGGCCAGTATGGCACAGGGTCGGATCGGGAGTGGGAAAAAAGAAAACTCATTTGGGTCGATCGAAACTATGGAATATTATAACTTTTACAATTATCAGCTTTTTTCAACAACATGTGTTTATCACTTGGGGGACAATACTCCATATCATTATAATATCATGCAAAACCAAGAGGCGGCTCCAGAATGTTGGACAAGATTCGTGATTTCTGTTACGATTCCGTTCGAAATTGGTATATAGAAGCTTTTGGGTTTGGGATGTCATAATTTTTTTTGATAGTTCAATGTAGTGGCTCCAAAATAGCGGACGAAATTCTCGGTCTGATTCTATTTTGAGTTGGTATTGGTATAGGGATTTTTGTGGTCGGAGATCATGATTTTTTTTGTCAATGTTTGATAATTCGAAATGACACCTACAAAACGGAGGACGAATAAATTATTGTCCGATTCCGTTCAAAATAAGAATGTAGGGGTTCTTTGGATCGGTGATTTTGACTTTTATTGTCAAAATAAAAAAATTCAAGATTGCGGCCTCGAGATTTAAGGTCAGATTCTATTTCAAATTTGTTTCTAGGAGTTTTTGGAATAGGAGATGAGTTTTTCGAAACTAAATAATTCAATATGACATATTTTACGAATGATCTAAAGAAAATATTCGTGCATTTGAATAAAATCTTGTCTTAAAAACATTTGTTTATTTATATTCATCAGGAAATACACAATCCACTTCGTCAGGGCTATGTAGCGAGAATTTCGGAGTTAGTGGCATATTTTTACGCATATTACCTAATAACTTGTTCTTGTGACTCCCATATCGGCAACTCCGTTCAACATTGGTTTCCAATACAACGGTTTATTTTGGCGGCGCGGCGTTTTGATGTTCCTTTGAAGTTGAAAAGCTACAGCGGAATGTTTCAATGGGGCATCGCAGCAACGTAAACAATCGAAACATATTAACTTGATACCAGGTGATTGTTACGACTTTTTTTATTCTTTGGCGGCAATTATATCGAGAATCGTATTCATTCCAATTTATTCACTCCGTTTTTTTATTTTCATTAATGATTCTATGTTGAAGAAGGTTCACAATTATTTTTTTAAATTCAAGGCAAACAATATACTTAACCAGAAGAAGATATTGCGATTTAGTTATATATACGAGAAATGACTTCAATATAAAAAGACAAAGACATTTGTGTTTGGGATTCAATAATGCTTCCAAAGCTGAAAGCATTTTTTGTAAACTGCATTTCACTTGAAATTTTGAACAGACATCTTCCTGGAGAAATGAGAATTAGGGATAACTGTAATAGTATGAAAATTTTCCCAAATAAATTATTTCCTTTCAGCTTTTGCTTCATTTCTCCTCGTACAATGAGCGGGCGTTATGTTCCATAACGCCCGCTCATAACGCCCTAGGGCGTTATGAGTGTATTTATAGCAACCGTATCTAAGGTAGAATAAAATAATATACAAGTGAAAAATAAATAATTTTGCATGTGTCATTTCTGAAATAAAGATGGTCAAAGTTCTTGAAAACATCGTACTTGGGTAGGATTGACAAAGAAAATGTCCAATTATAATCTTATTAATGAAAGTACACGGAATAGTTAAAAAAGTCGTTTTTTGGTATTTTCATTCTAGCACTATTCCAGAACCAACAAGTTATATTTTGGCAAGACAATAAAGTTTTGAGTCTATCCTAGCTGATAAAAACGTGTTTTGTTTTTGATGACTCTCTCTGTTTGGAATATGAATTTTAGAAATTTAGAATTATACTCCTATACTGAAAACAACTGACTGGTCGTTTTTTACCACAAAAAAATTATTTATCACTGCTGTTGATTGAACAAAATATAATGCAACTTTCTGATAAATTCAGTTGTTCAATATTACCTTTCATTTAGATTTTTTTTGGTCATTACCAATCCTTTATTGAATATTTCAAAAACTGTTGCGTTAAGTCGGTCATAATTTTACTCACACTATTTTGAGAATGTTGACTATCATGTATGGACGTTTTGTCAACTTTGCATGTAGCGTTTATAATATATGCATTTTCAAAGTTTACCATATTATGACATATGACGTCGTCTCAATGTATAACAAATGTCAAGCATTTGACAGCGAAGTAAGAAATTAGAAACTTGAAAATATCTCTTGAAAATGCTATCAATCAATCAATCAATATATACTTCATTGTATTCATGAAGAAATCATGGTTACAAAGCAGTACAATGTAAAGGTAAACTTACAATAAAAATCAGTATAAACATATAAGGTACAACAATAAAATATTTTAACCGAGTAGAGAAAATTAATCTACAAATAACACTCAGGTCAATACATCACTAAAATATTGCGTCAATAAATCATGGTCATAAGGATAAATGTACAATAAAATTTATTATAAAAATTCAAACGAGTAGAGACAATTAATTCCAAAAGATTTAGGTGTATATAACTAAATTATTGAGTCAATAAAAAACTCATCCAAACTATAATAGGGTTTTTCCATTAATCTATATTTTAGCTCTTTTCTGAATTTAGTTGGTGGTTCAATTTCTTTTAAATCATTGGGAAGATGATTGTAGATTTTACAGCCATTGTAAATAAATGAGTCTTTAATGAGACTTGACGAGGGTAGCAGAAGTCCTACATCTCTGTTTTGTCGAGTATTGTGCGTAGATGAGTATGAGAGCCGAACTTAGTTTTATGTTTTTTTATTATCGATGCTGTTTCCAGGATAAACAGGGCAATTACTGTTAATATTTTATTGGATTTGAACAACTCTTTGCAGGAGCCTCGAGGTTTTGCTTTGCACAAGTATCTTAAGGCTCGTTTCTGTAGGATACTGTTCAATAAGTAGTTGTTGCAACTTCCCCAAAATGCAATGCCGTAACGGATATGAGATTCGACTAGGGAGTGATAAACCATCCTTGCAGCTGAGAAATTTAATTCTTGTGCAGTAAGCTTCACTGCATAACACCCAGAAGACAGTTTTTTTCTCATTGCGATCACATGATCAACAAATTTTAATTTATTTTCTATGTGAATACCCAAATATTTTGTGTTGTTTTTATTTTCAATGATTCCTGATTCTAGGTTTAAGTCATCAAGCTCACATTTAAACGTAATCAAATTTGTTAATTATTTTATTCTTTCAGATTTCTGCACCCAAGACATGGCAACAATCGATGTGAAATTTCCAGAGAGGGGGAGCATGACAGAAATGATCGTCTGCTCAGCATACTTTCCTGGAGAAGTGGGTGCGGAACAGCCTCCTCCAGCGGCCGTGCGAGAACTAATTGCCTTCTGCAGGAGGAACAACACCCATCTACTGATAGGATGTGACGCCAATGCGCACCATGAAGCGTGGGGCAGCACAAACATCAACATGAGGGGTGAGTCTCTTTTCAATTACCTGATAGGGGAGGAGCTTACGATTAACAATGTCGGCTCCGAGCCAACCTTTGTCACTAGTATTAGGAAAGAGGTACTAGATCTTACGATCAGCTCAGAATTTCTAAGCAACAAGATATCCAACTGGAGGGTGTCCTCTGAGCCATCATGCTCAGACCACAGGCATATTCAATTCAACATTGAAATAGGCCCCAGACCAGTGGTACAATACCGAAATATACGGAGCATGGACAGGGAAGGATACAAGACCTCCCTGAAGAACCATCTCCAAAACGGATTGTCCACAATAAATAGTCGTGATCAAATAGATATTGCTGCGGAACATCTACAAACTGCACTTATCTCAGCTTATCACGAAAACTGTCCACTGAGGGAGAAAAGGGATAACCGAAATGCTTCCTGGTGGAACAAAAATCTGGATAAAACACGAAAAGAAGTTCGAAGGTTATTTAACCGAGCTAAGGTATCAGGTGAATGGGAAAATTACAGGTCTGCTCTAACCACTTACAACAAAGATATCCGGAAAGCAAAACGAGAATCATGGGAACGATTCTGCGAAAATGTGTCCAACACATCAAGTGGAACCCGTATCCACAAGATTCTATCCAGAGAGCCGACACAGGAGCTGGGGTCGTTAAAGCGTCCAGACGGCTCCTTTACGGCCTCCAGGAAAGAAACACTAGAGCTATTAGCTAATAACCACTTCCCAGGCAGCCTGATTCTGGACAATCAACCTCTAGTCACAAATATAGGCCGGATAAAACGACCTCACAGAGATGACTGGGTGGTTGCCAACAAAATAATTACACCACAGGCGATAAGATGGGCGGTTAACTCATTCCACCCATACAAATCACCAGGAGAGGATGGCATAGCTCCAGTTCTGTTACAAATCGGACTGGAACATATCATACCTATCATTATAAGACTCTTTAGAGCCAGTTTAGCATGGAACCATATTCCGTCTAACTGGACCGCGACTAGGGTGATCTATATTCCTAAGGTGGGTCGGAATGACCCACACCCAAAATCGCTCAGACCCATTAGTCTGACATCCTTTCTGTTGAAAAGCATGGAGAAAATACTGGATGGGCACATAAGGTGTGGGGCACTAACAAAGCACCCCCTCAATGTTCAACAGTATGCCTACCAGGCTGGCAAATCAACAGAACTTGCCCTCAATAACCTTGTCTCAGGAATAAGCGACGCCCTGGAACGCCAGGAAATAGCAGTCGCTGCATTCCTGGACATAGAAGGAGCATTTAACAATGCACTACCTCACTCCCTATATGAGGCCACTGTCTCTAGAGGGATTGAACCGATACTATGTGACTGGATAAGAACTATGCTTCACAACAGAACTATAACGACCTCTCTACAGGGGGAATGTGTCAGCTGGGGGGGGTCCTCTCCCCACTGTTATGGTCACTGCTGGTGGATGATCTGCTGGCCATTCTCTCGCTGTGGGAGGTTGATCTGCAAGCATATGCTGACGATCTGGTCCTAGTAATAAACGATAAATCCGAAGAGACGATCTCCTACGTCCTTCAGGATATATTGGATACCATATATAAATGGTGTGAGAGGGAGGAAATGTCCATTAACCCCCACAAAATGGTCATAGTACCATTCACCAGGAAAAGGAAGCTGGAACATTTAATACCTCCTTCCATCAATGGTGTAACAATTCCTTTTGCGAGTGAAGCAAAATATCTAGGAATAACCCTGGATAAAAAACTTAATTGGAACTCGCACCTGGAAAAGACTATCCGGAAGGCTAGCCTTTCATTATGGACATGCCGCAGAATATGTGGCAAAACATGGGGCATGTCACCAAAACACGTATACTGGTTGTACGAGACCGTCATACGTCCAATGATAACGTATGGCTCTATAGTCTGGTGGAGCAAGGGACATAAAAAAATGGCCATTGCTAAACTTAACGGACTACAGAGACAAGCGTGCCTTGCGATTACTGGAAGCATTCGCTCCACGCCAACGGCAGCAATGGAAGTCCTCCTTGGATTACTTCCTCTCCACATAGTTCTGGAGAGAGAGGCAAGATGGGCAACATACAGACTTTATCAAGCGGCCATTAGTCTACCGCAGGCATGTGTCATGAGAGGCAGCGGCATGCTGGAGGGCATAATAGCTCACAACATTCTAGGAATGCCCTCAGACATCATGCCTAAAACTATCAACCTTCACACGTCCTACACTGTGGTCTTTCCCGAAAGAGAAGACTGGGTCCGGAATGAACGTTGGTTCACCGATGGTTCCAAAACTCAGGAAGGCGTCGGAGCCGGAATATATGGGATGAACCCAGTAGTGAAACGCTCGTTCAGTATGGGCAAACTAGCTACGATATTTCAGGCAGAGGTATATGCCATTGAAATGTGTGCCAGGGAGCTGGAAAATCGGCTCCACACACGAAAAACAATAAAAATATTTTCAGATAGTCAAGCAGCACTTAAAGCGCTTGAATCCAACTGCTTTAAATCTAGGGCAGTATGGAACTGCAGAGACACCTTAAACCGACTGGCGCAACGCAACAACGTTACCCTAGTCTGGATACCAGGTCACACAGGCCTAGAAGGAAACGAAATAGCGGACGCCCTAGCAAAAGGGGGGGCCGAAACAACGTTCACTGGACCAGAACCGGTAATCGGTTTAGCATATAGCACTGCCAAGAATGTCATAACAGCTTGGGCAGACAATAACAGACTCGAGTACTGGCGTAGTCTACCGGGCCTAGCCCATTCCAAAGCATTTATTGCTTGTACAAGGAAAAAACAGGACTCTGACAAACTGCTAGAACTCAGCAGAGCGCATCTCAGAGTTATAGTAGGTTTGCTTACTGGCCACTGCAAACTCAAATACCACATGCATAAAATCGGACTTGCACAAGATGCAGAGTGCCGGCTATGCATGGAGGATGATGAAACGGCTGAACACATTCTGTGTACATGCCCTGCAGCGGCCAGAACCAGATTCTCAATATTTGGCGATACGACAGTAAGGCCAGAAAACCTGGTAAATTGTTCTCCCAATGCATTCCTCAATTTCGTCAAGAGATTGGATATACTGGGAGAAATATAACCATAGGGTGAGCCACAATAGGCCATTGGCCGCAGTGGAGGGCCTGATACGGGCCCACTCACGTTCAAACCCTAAAACCTAACAGCTTCGTTTAATTCGTCAATGTTTTTGTTGTACCATGTAATAGCAGTGTCATCAGCAAATAATGTGAATCTACCTGAGATTTTGATATTAGTTATATCATTAAAATATAGTAAAAACTGAACTGGTCCAGGACCGAGCCCTGAGGAACCCCGAATGTTATCTGCCCCAGTGAAGAATGGATATTAGTCTTGACAATTTGCTCTCTACCGTGTAAATATGATACTATCCATTTGTAAGACATACCCCTGAAACCATAGTATTGAATCTTTTTAAGCAATATTCCGTGATCAACGCAGTCGAAAGCTTTCGACAGGTCACAGAACACTGTCGCCACAGCCTCACCCTCAGTATATATATTAAACAGGAGATGGAAGATAGCATCATTTGAGTTTTATTGGATTGAAATCCAAACTGGTTATCACTTAAAATTTTATGTTTAGAGAGAAAGCTCAATATTCTCATTTTTACCAATTTTTCTATTAATTTTGCTAACGTTGGTATTAGTGCTATAGGTCGATAATTAGAGGGATTATCCGTATCACCACCCTTGTGTAGTGGAATAATAATGGAAGTTTTAGGTTGATCTCTGTTTGGAATGATTGATTTATTAATTGTACTAAAGCCTCCAGTGCTTCATTAGGTAGATTTTCTATTATACGTATCGATATTCCGTCAATTCCAGAGGATTTTTTAGTTAAAATTTCTGAAATAGCCAGTTTCAACTCATAAATGTCAGTGTCATGTAGTACAAATGAATCATTTATTCTTGTAGCGTATCATATTGTCAAGTGTTGGCGAAACGTCGAGGTCTTCTATAAACACACGTCGGCCTTACAACCCGAAGAACCACCATGTAAGTGACGATGGCCGCGAAAGCCTTTCACAAGTTTTGTATTTGTTTTATTTTTGTAATTTGTAATATAGTTTTCTGCCATAGTTTATGACTAATTATGTGTATAACATATTCCACCGATGCTATCATTCTACTGACGTTGAAGCTTCTGATTTGGACTCAATTTGAACAAGCATGAGGGTATCTACTTGTGAATCTATCCTAGCTTTGTAACTAACACCGTGTATATTATTGAAGATTATCAAACATGCTCCGATCTAATCCAATACTACATAATTTCAAGCGAAGTCTCAAAGGTATTCACCCTGAACCGATCCGGAATTAGTTCCTGAACAAATATTCAACAAAATCTAACGCTAATTATACGTCTTCCATTATACGACAAAACGATATGGGACTTCCGTTAGATATTACCTACTCTCTCGAATGGAGGAACACTAAACCTAAGTTACAGGGAATGGAGTTAATATATACTCATCTCATAGCAGCAACTTAGTGAAAGGCTCAGAATATAGAGCGTCATTAGTGAGAGCAGGTATTCAATCCTTTGTTCAATCTTCGCGACGTGACGTGTTTAATATTTTAGTATCCAGGGAAATCAGAAAAAGCTGAAATATGTTTGAGGATAGTGTGGATTCAGTTTGATTCAGATAAAATATCAACAGGAATTGTCAATTCTTATTTCTGTTTCACCTAATAAATATTGTGATATCATTTCGAAAGGGCCCTCCGATATATTTACCAGAATGTTTTTTTTTACTTGGAGGTGCAGAAAGTATGCCAAATGAATCAGTCAAGTTGGAACCACGGTGTAGTTCCTTTTTCCAAATTAATTGCACTTTTTTAAAGAGTGCATACAGGTGAATAGTTTTGTCGAAATATCTTCAATAACTATCCATATGGGAAATGGCTTTCGGTGAATTCTGTTGAATATTTGGTATGATGAACTTTTTCATATCGTGGTCAAAAGTATCTACAGGCACAGCGAAAAATAATGGACAGTTTTTGAGAAAAAATTTCTCAAAGTAGGCAAAATGAAAAATTTGGTAGTAAAACGGGAGAAATAGACGGTACGTTATCTTGCAACTTCATGCCTCTTGGAAATTGTAGCATGCGCTTCAGCAATTCTTTTATGGGTCTTGTGTCTTTACAGCACCGGTTGCGAATAATTTCAGTTTATACAGGGTGACGCATTAAGACAATGCGAGGAATGAAAAAAATATTTTTAGAACATTATGAAAACAATAGATTGTGAGATAATCAGTGAATGGATATGTATGGGGTTATAAAGAAGATGATTCAATTGATATATCCCAGTGAACATTTTTTAAATTGTTACATATGTGTAACATAAACTTAACGTCTTATGAATGATGGTCAACATCGTCCATATGTATTCATTAAACGTATTTTCTGAGGCGATAAGTCCCAAGTTTCAGCGTTGTATCAATGTCATATTTCATTGATCTCATTTTCATCATCAAAATGACGTATTATGCACAATGTCCAAAGAACATATCATAATATATATCAAGTTAGTGATTAAAAAGTCATGTTCCCAAGACTACGGTCCTTTCTGAGGCAATATGTCCTAAGTTTCAGCGTTGAATCGACGTCATACTTCATTGATCATATTTTCATTATCAAAATGACGTATTATGCACAATGTCCAAAGACTGAAAATGGTTATCATGGTATATTGTAGGTACAAGCTAAGCAGCCTATTAGGCCTTTTGTGCATGTTATCATGATAATCCAAGTGGTCCAATAACTAATGGACAATTCCCAAAAGCTTTAGATAGTATTCATATACTGTTACTGAGTTTGAGATGATGCTTCGTAACTTCAATAGCAGCGACACCTATCGTTGGGTAGAACACTTCATATTGATTATATTGATCAATGTCTGAACATATTTTTTAGGATATTTAACTTACGTCAGACAAAGTATGCAAAAATACATAATTATTTGATCATGAAATGTATCAATTTGAATTAATCATTTTCATAACTATATTATGAAAACTTTGAAGGGACAATTTTTGTAAACATATTAATGATACGTTAACATTTGATTTTCAAAATGATCATCACCCAGGAGATATATAAACGATATAATAGTTTATATTGATTATTTTGATCAACAAATGAACATATTTCTTTAGATATTCAACTCACGTCAGACAAAGTATGCAAAAAAGTACTCAAAGTTACATAGTTTTTTGTTCATAAAATGGATCGATTCAAATGTGATATTTTCATTACCATATTACGAAATATGTAAAATATTTATATTTTGCCTGATGTCAGGAAAAATTTGGAGAGACAATGTAAGGCAATGTTTGGAAACATATCAATAATATGTTTATATCCGATTTTCAAAATTACCATCACTCAATATTTATGATATAATTGTTTATATGGATTATTTTGATCAATAAATGAATAAATTTTTTTATATATTCAATTTACGTCAGGCAAAGTATGCAAAAATATATAGTTATTTGGTCGTTAAATGTATCTAATCTAATATAATATTTTCATTGCTATATTAGGAAATTTGTAAAATTTTCATATTTTTCCTGTTGCCAGAAAAACTATGGAGAGACAATGTTTGGAAACATATAAATAATATGTTTATATTCGATTTTCAAAATTACCATCGCTCAAGAGATATATAAATGATGTAATACTTTTTACTGATTAATTACATCAATAAGTGAACATAGTTGTTCTGGTATTTAACTTACGTTAGAAAAAGTATGCAAAAATACACGGTTGGTCAGAAAATGTATTGATCTGAATGAAACGTTTTTATTACCATATCATGGAGAACGAAAAGTACACATATTTTGTCTGACACCAGAATAACTTTCGAGAGACAAAGTTTGGTAACATATATAAATAATATGTTTACATTCGATTTTCAAAATTATTATCACCCAGGAGATGTATCCACGATGGAATAGTTTATATCGATTATTTTGATCAATAAATGAATATAATTCTTTAGTCATTCAACTCATGTCAGGTGAAGAAGTATGCAAAAATACATAGTAATTCGGTCGTTGAATGGATCGAATACAATATAATATTTTCATTACTATATTAGGAAATATGTAAAATATTCATATTTTGCCTGATGCCAGGAAAACTATGTAGAGACGATTCAAGGAAACACATATAAATAATACATCTATTTTCGGTTTTCAAAATTATCGTTACTGAAGATATGTACTAATGATATAATAATTTTTATTGATTATTTCAATCAATAAGTATATATTTTTTTGGGCACATAAATTACGTCTGGCAAAATATGCAATAATACGTAGTTATTTGGTCTTACTATTGATTATATTGACGAAGGTGTATATATGATTATATTTAAAAAAGTTAGATATTTTCATATCTATCTTGATGTCTGCATATTACTGAAAAGACAATATTTGAAAAAGTACATAAAAAATATGTTTATATGCAATATTCAAAGTTATCATCATTCAAATGGTACATTCGTGATTATGCAGTATTTATCGTTTAATTTGATCAAAAATGCAACATAATTGATATGTGTTAAAGCGAACGTTCGACGTGAAATGGTTTAATTTTGGAATATCATATAGTCATGAGTATGACCGATTTATGAAGTACGTATCGGTTAAGTTCATTCAACATAACGCATGAGACATCTGATGAAAACCATTATATGACTTATAATTGTAAAGTTGAATGTTCACCGGGTAGGTGCTGATAAAGGACAAAATAATGAAAGTCAATTGTTATACAGATGGAAGTTGAAATGGGCATATGGATAAGGTTACAACACATAAATATGAACGAAAAAACGTGTCGCAAGATTTGTTAATAACATTGGTGAAACGTACTTTTCATCGTCCTGATCGAATTTCTCGATGGGCACAAACGGAAAATAAGAAAACATGGCTTAAAATCATCAAGATAGCACCTGAGGAAATGAACACTAGAACCTGTCACAAATAAGCAATGTTTCATATTCTCATTCTTTTAATCATCCTATCATTCCTTTACGGAATAATGTATTTGACAAAATCCTATAAATTAATTTTTATTCATCATATAATTGAACCAACCATTCCATAATCGCATTCCTGTATTATTGTTATAAAGTTTTATCTACTTCATCCGTTACTGAACTAATATTTCAACAGGTATCATGTTTCTGCGATCAAGTTACCAGTTATCTATTGGTTGAAATGATGATATATCATTAGTAATGTCTGATGTACTCATTTAATGTATGCAATGGCAAATAAAACATTCTTCTAAAGTTTGAATCTTTTGCCTGTTTATCTGATGTTTCATACCTCTATGATAACTTTTATTCAAAATCAAGGACATTGTTCCATATGGAACAATATTTTCCACATATAATGAATGGCAAAATTAGATGGTGTGAACAATAAAGAAAAACGAACGATTGCTATCAAAGAGAAGAATTAGGACTACCATCAAATATTTCCAGTAATAATAATAATAATAATAATAATAATAATAATAATAATAATAATAATAATAATAATAATAATAATAATAATAATAATAATAATAATAATAATAATAATAATAATAATAATAATAATAATAATAATAATAATAATAATAATAATAATAATAATAATAATAATAATAATAATAATAATAATAATAATAATAATAATAATAATAATAATAATAATAATAATAATAATAATAATAATAATAATAATAATAATAATAATAATAATAATAATAATAATAATAATAATAATAATAATAATAATAATAATAATAATAATAATAATAATAATCAATGTAGATACTCCAGCCCTAGCGCAGTTCAGAGCATTCTGCAGGAGGCTTCGGCAGCCTGAGCTCAATGATCTGCGCAATCCGATAACCCCGGAAGAAGTTCAAAGAGCCCTCAAAGGCTCAAAGAACTTTGCTGCTCCAGGACCCGATGGGTTGAATAACTATTGGTGGAAAAAGTTTCCAGCAACCCACCGCCATCTGGCTAGAGTTTTCAACTCATGGCTAGATGGGGAGCAGCAGATTCCGGAGTGGTTTGTCGAGGGGCGAACCGTGCTCATCCCCAAAAACGGAGATTTGTCTGATCCAAAGAATTACAGACCGATAACGTGCTTGAATGCGTGTTATAAGGTGTTTACGCGCATCTTATACACACGCATTCTCTCCGCAGTTGATCCGGTGTATGAACGGATATATGAGCAAAGAGGGTCAAAGAAAGGGGTTGCCGGCTGCAAGGAGAACCTGCTCATCGATAGATGTATCACGCAGGACTCCGTGCAGTACAAGCGTAACCTTTCGATGGCCTGGATCGATTACCGCAAGGCATTTGATACAACATCGCATGAGTTAATCATGCATTTGCTCAGATGCCTTGAGGTACCCGATCAAATGGTGGGATGCATTGGACAACTGATGCCGCTCTGGAGGACTCGCTTCGCTATAAAATCTGGTGGAGACATAGTCCAAACAGAGCAGGTCATCATTAGAAGAGGCGTGTTTCAGGGAGACTCCCTCAGCCCTCTTCTCTTCTGCATCTCACTATTGCCATTGTCCGTTGCACTCAGGAATACCCGTGGGTACAGCTGCGGCACCCCCAGCAACCGGAGGCATACAGTCACCCACCTGTTTTACATGGATGACCTAAAATTATATGCCTCTGGAGAAAGGGACCTACATCAGTCCCTTAGGGTGGTGGAAGAATATACGCATGCTATCGGAATGGAATTTGGGATCGACAAATGTGCCACGGTTCATCTCAAAAGAGGACGATGCGAGGAATACGGAGAGGATGTCCAGCTCGTAGACGGAAGCATCCTACATCATCTGGATGCCGGAGAGACTTATACTTACCTAGGGGTGGCGCAACGCCGCTCCCAAGAGGTAATCACAGTTAAGAACTCTCTCCGCGGCAAGTATCAGCATAAACTCCGACAGATCTGGTCATCAGAACTGTCGGGGAAGAACAAAGTTGCTGCAACTAATATGCTTGCCGTTCCGATCCTTCTCTACTCCTTCGGAGTGATGAAGTGGACTCAGGAAGAGCTGCGACAACTCGACGTAAAAACTCGCAAAATGATGCATCTCAATAGGAGCTTGCATCCTAAATCGTCTGTTCCACGGTTATACTTTCCCAGACAACGGGGAGGCCGTGGACTTTTGAGTTTGGAGTGTCTGCATAACAGAATGGTTCTGGATGGGGCATGTAAAGTCATCAGGAGTTCAGATCCCCTTCTCTGCATGGTCCGCGACCATGAAAAAGCAGGGATTGGAGCATTTCTCTTTAAGGCAGCAACCCGTGCAGCCGATGAACTTGGTCTCGTATTCGACACTGAACGGGCTAACCCAAACTCTGTCACCGAGTTGGGACCCGTTCAGCTAAAAGCTCACATTAAAGCTGCGGAGACAGAGGTCCTCCTACAGCTGCATATGGATAAGCCAATGCATGGTGTTTTCTTCAACAACATCGAAGACCTTGGCTTATCCAAAAGCTTGACCTTTGCCTTCCTCAGTTCGAGTGAGCTAAAGTCGGAGACCGAGGGATTCATAATGGCCTGCCAGGATGGTGTCTTCAACACCTTCGTCTACCGTAGTCGCGTGATGGGTATAGACGTCCCTGACACCCGATGCAGGGAATGTCGTGGGGCACCTGAGACCGTAATGCATTTGCTCTCAGCATGTCCAGCTTATGCGGTCTCAGCCTATATCCACAGGCATAACGCGGCGCTACGAGTGTTGTACTACCATCTAAGACACTCGTACGGTATAGACGAGACACCGGTGTTGCCTTATGTTCCGGGGGATATTGAGTCCGTGGTGGAGAATGAGAGGTGCCGAATCTATTGGAACTACTCATTCCCCACCCTCAGGCAAATACAAGCCAATAAGCCTGATGTTGTCCTCCTCGACCGTCAAAGTAAAACGATATTCGTCGTGGAGTTTTCCGCTCCAGGCGAGATGAATATCGTTCGGAAAGAGGAGGAAAAACGGACTAAATATCGAGATCTTCTCTTTGAACTCCGCAGGTTGTATCCGGACCATTCTGTCAAAATGGTGGTTCTGATTATAGGAGTCCTTGGTGGAATGATGGACACACTGCTCTCTAATTTGAAGTTGATACCGGCCTGCCGTAATATGGCACAAATCCTAGCCGCTCGAATGCAGAAGGCCGTCATCCTTGGTTCCCTTCGTCTGCTCAGAACACATGACTCTCGGACCCAATAATCACTCACCCTACGGACGTAGGGAGTGGTTATTGAGGTAAACGACACCAGCGCGTCCTCCGGATGGGTCGGAGCACCGGAGACAGGACCTGACTGGTACACTCTTAAAGAAAAATAATAATAATAATAATAATAATAATAATAATAATAATAATAATAATAATAATAATAATAATAATAATAATAATAATAATAATAATAATAATAATAATAATAATAATAATAATAATAATAATAATAATAATAATAATAATAATAATAATAATAATAATAATAATAATAATAATAACGTTGAAGACCTTGGCTTATCGAAGAACTTGACCTACGCCTTCCTTAGGTCAAGTGGGCTGAAGTCGGAGACCGAGGGATTCATAATGGCCTGCCAAGATGGTGTCTTCAACACCTTGGTCTACCGAAACCACGTGATGGGTATAGAGGTCCCTGATATTAGATGCAGGGCCTGCCGTCAGGCGCCTGAGACCATTATGCATTTGCTGTCAGCATGTCCAGCATATGCGGTATCAGCCTATATCCACAGACATAACGCGGCTCTACGAGTGTTATATTACCACCTACGACACTCGCACGGTATAGACGAGACACCAGTGTTGCCTTACGCTCCGGGGGATATTGAGTCCGTGGTGGAGAATGAGAAGTGCCGGATCTACTGGAACTACTCATTTCCCACCCTCAGGCAAATACAGGCCAATAATCCTGATGTAGTACTCCTCGACCATGAAAGTAAGACGATATTCGTCATTGAGTTTTCGGCTCCTGGCGAAACGAATATCGTCCGAAAGGAGGAGGAGAAACGGACGAAATATCGAGATTTACTCTTCGAACTCCGCAGGCTCTATCCAGACCATTCTGTAAAAATAGTTGTTCTGATAATAGGGTCCATTGGCGGTGTGATGGATTCATTACTCTCGAACTTAAAAATCATACCGGCATGTAGAAAGATGTCAGAAATCATAGCCGGAAGAATGCAGAAGGCTGTCATACTTGGTTCATTACGTCTGCTCAAGGCACACGATTCCCGGACCTAATAGCTGCTTACCCCATAGTTTGGGGAGTGGTTATTGGGGTAATGATGTTGCCAGCGCGCCCTCCGAATGTATCGGAGCATCGGAGACAGGGTCCGACTGGATAATTTTAATTCAAATCAGATAATAATAATAATAATAATAATAATAATAATAGTAATAGTAATAATAATATTAATAATAATACTAATAATAATAATAATAATAATAATAATAATAATAATAATAATAATAATAATAATAATAATAATAATAATAATAATAATAATAATAATTATAATAATAATAATAATAATAATAATTATTATTATTATTATTATTATTATTATTATTATTATTATTATTATTATTATTATTATTATTATTATTATTATTATTATTATTATTATTATTATTATTATTACTATTTATTCGCCTCTTCTTTCACATTTTTGACATAATTATAATACAATGCAGAAGTGCAGTGGGGTGGGGAAGAAATGGGCAACCCTACAGAAGGTCAAGCCTGTGTGTAGGGAATAAGTTGAGTTTGGGAAGTGCAGTACATGTAAAGTTACTAATGATAATTATAATTAACATAATATATACAAGTGATATAGATTATTAATATGGACAATTTTATTATATGAATATATACTAACTACAGTAAATTCAAGTTAAACTTTCAAGCCAATAAATAATAGTGGTCAAGACGTGATCAACGCGTGCTTTGCTCGTGATCGAGGAAAGTCGGGCCGCTATTGGTCTATGTTTCTCAGGCAGGTTTGAATGGGAAACACGCACTGTTCGTTTCGAACAGGTACGGACTTTTCTGCGATAATGCATGTTATGCCGATACTCGACGCATGTTGGGATTGTTGATTTGATTGAACTTTTTACATATATTGTATATCGATTTATTTAATTTTATTGTTTATGAGTTACATCAGGGTAAGATATTCGAACATGTGGGTATACTTATAAATATATGTATCAGTAACAATGGTTAACGTACAGAATTACTTTCATTTCAAATCAATAAAATTCGCTACGAGATCATACTTATCTAATTTATAAAAATGAATGTTTCAGTTTTATGCGTTCCTATACCATTTTTATCCATCGACATGACATGACTTGTCTTCAGTTCTTGAATGCTGAATATTGCTGAAGTTTGAATAAGTAATATCATAACAATATAAACTACTTGCCAGATGAAATGGGACAGCCAAAATATTGCCTAATTTTGACTAGCTATAACTTGGACATTTCTTGGCCGATGTTGGATTTTCAACCAAAGGTGGAAAGCGTCATCCTTGGTCTATGCATCATTGTCATCGAGATTATTTTTTTGTAATTCGTTATTTTTGTACAGGGTGAGAATTTAGAGCCGGAAACATTTCAAATTTTTTACCAATAATTTGGGAAATGTGAGGGACCCCAGAATTTTTTTTAGTTCTTGGGTGAATTGTTGGGCCGATAGCTCGAGATACCTTTGAAATATTTTTGAAAAATTGCGTTGCTATGGCAATATCGCCATTTTATGCAATTCTGATTTTATTTTAAATTGTGGCCTTTTTAGTTAAACAATGACAGCCACCATCTAAACTGCAACAAGGGATATTTCTAGTGAAGATAATTAACACCAGTGGCTCGCAAAAAGGGGTTTATGATATTTAGTTAAGGAAGTTTCGTTTGTATTGAAAAAAATGTCTAATCACATATGGTAACATAATTTTGATCTACTTCTATAAGTGCGTCGAATTAACCAAGCGAGCGTTCCGTCCCTTTTTCATTCAGCATCATTTTAAAATTTTACACATTCTGTGTCACGTTATTGACAAGGTAGAAAAAAGATGTGGGAGTTGGATAACATTATTTCGATGATAGCTGTTCATCTACATGAGATTGAATAAAGCATTGCAGAATTTGGCGTTTTTCTTCCCAATTTCACTACACCACAAATTCAGTTGAGTTGTCAAAAATTATATTTCTTCGAATTGTTCTAGAAAGGTTCTGAATACGGCCCTGCCTATTTCACCACTCTGACATCGATGATCACGAAGTAACAGCGTGCATTTGTTTTGACGCGGCTTGACCTGGAGTTGTATAGACTATAGTGTGTTAAAAACAAATATATGTATTTGTATCTATATAATTATAAATAAAAGGTTTCTCTAGAATATTAGTGGGTAGGATGGGGAGGTGCAATAGATATTAAGTTATGAGGGTAACATAGTATAAGTATACAAAAAATATAAAAGTAAATATAGAATATATAAACAAATAATTAATAAGTCTAAAGTAAATTAATATAAAGTAATGGAAAAGATAACCGCTTTGAAAGACGACTGGTCGTTTCTCAAGCTGAACATTTTGAAACAAACTTCGAGCGAATCGCACGTAGTATGTAACGCTAGACTCAATCTGAATCGATTAACTCTGAAGTACTGAGTCAATGTTTTTGTTTACAAAACATTTATATCAGAGATAATGCCATTTCTTGCATACGTCACTGGAATGAGAACGGTTTTTTACTGAAATAAATTCTTCTGCAGTTCAATTTTCGATCATGCAGAATGAAAAAAAGGAATTTGGTGGCTTTCTTGTTCATTTGTGACAGGTGCTAGCTTTCATTTCCTCACATGCTATTTGCCGACTTCGTGCCATTTTTCCTCGAAGAATTATTTTCCGTTGTGTCCATCGAGACTGTCCATCAAGACATTCGATCAAGACGTTGACAAGTGCGTCTCATCAATGTTATTCTTCAATGAATCTTGCAACACGTTTTTTTGTTCATATATATTCTGTAAGTTAATTGATATCCATCACCCTCTACATATCAATTGAATCATCTTCTATATAACCATATCCATATCTATTGACTAACTTACGACAATCTATTGTTTTCATAATGTTCTAAAAATTATTTTTTCATTCCTAGCATTATGTCTTTATCGTCACCCTGTAAAGACTGCAATTATTGGCAAACGGTGCTGTAAAAATACAAGACCTATAGAAGAATTGCTAAAGAATGCTACATAACACGGTCTATGTCTCCCGATTGACCACCAAATTCCCAACTTTGTCAACTCCGGGCAATTTGTTCCCAAAAACTCTCCATTATTTTTCGTTGTGCTCATGGAGACTTTTGATCAGGACATTGAAAAGTTCATCATATCAAAAAATTTGCAGAATTCTGTAACGAGTATTTTTGCCTCAACTCGTTACTTGCAAATTATAAATTATTCCGGCCTACCGGTCATGTAGTCACGTCCATATCTAACTAACCCCTCCCTTGCATTTTGAAGTCAAGTAGATGGAGTGAAGTTGTCGTTCTTTTCCAAACGTGATTTTGTCGAGAGACCATGTCTCCGTAATTTATTGGAAGCGTGCCATATGGTTATGATTGAAATTTAATCGATATCTTATCTTAAAGAAGGTCTTTAATTAAAAGGTATGTGGACTATTTTAAACATTTTTCTATTTGCATAATAACTTTACAGGTAATGAAATAAGAATAAGGTATATTCACTTTTATTCCATTTCAAATTCACAATCTCGTTTTTTATAATATTTTTTATACCATGGTAAGTGTTTTACTGGTGAGTTTCAGTGTGTAGATGGCGATTACTGTTTGATTAAAAGTTATTCATGCAATTCAACCAGCTCTCAAAAATGTTTTTACTTCAATATACGGTAAATGTATCTTTCGGTTCAACTGGAAAGAAATAAGTTTATATCAAGCTAATTACTTTAAATTGTTATATTTTTTTATATTCAGAGTTATGTTCAGATTCAGATTCGATTTAGAGTCATGTTCCAAGCCTGTTTGGAATGTAGTTCTTGTGAGGTTCGAAGGTTGATGACCTTGAACTGTGTCATGTAGTTTCGAAGGCATGAACTGCCAAAATTAAGGTGATTTTGCTTGCGTTTTTATGTGCATTTTTGGTAGAGGAGTTGGTTGAATTTGCGATGCCTTCTGTGAAGTGCCTAATATTATTGGAACTTCTAGGCCTTTTCCTTCCTGGATTTTCGTCTCTGGAAATATTTTCCGTTGGATTCCTTTTCGCTGAACTTCGTGCCTGGGAATGCTTTCCTAGAGATGTCCCCGTATTAGTATTAGAGAATATTCTGGAATACCGTAGAGGATTACCTGGATTTACCGATGTTCTTATAGAAGAATATTCTGGAGTACCATAGAGGATTCCCTTGATTTAATGGTGTTACATTAGAGTCCAAAGCTGGATTAGTATTCAGATCTGCTGTCCACTACAATAGCTACGTCAACTAAGATAAGTGCATCTGATTGAAGTGTCCAAAAACCTTTTCGCAAATTAATTATTAAATTAGTTAAACAATTTACTTGTGTTTAGTGCCAGTTATTGAACTTGATTTGTTTTGATGGTGGCGCCTGTTAAACAAATTTAAGCATCATATTAACAATAGTTAATTTGGTGTCCATCAGGACCGAACAAGGTCAGCCAAGCCAAATCCACTACCTGAGGTCTCAAGGGCAAATACCTATTTTGTTTTGGTAACAGAGGTTACAATTCACCGAAAGCCGTTTTCCATAAGATCTGTGCGTGGTCCTTTCCTGAATTTTCGGTATGTCGTAGATTTTGACTTCCTCGGCAAACGTGTCCATGGGCACAAAAAATCGGCCGACCAGTTTTCGATACAGGGTGTCATAGATGAAAAGTGAAGCTTTCTGCTCAGAATTTTTAACAATTCCAAGATTTGCCCAAACGCCTAGGTGTTTATGCTGGGAAAACCATGCCTCAATAATGGTACAATGTCACCTCGATCTCCTTTTTATCACACTTTTCCGTTATGTGCTCTACAACAGGGTAATTTTAGACCGACCAGTGTGAGTTCTATGATGAGAATTAGAGATTCGATTTAGCATGAATAAACTCCCTCGATGTCGGTGGAAATTAACCGATATTATTTCATCTATACAGAGTGGTTCGAAAATAGGGGTATGTCAGCCCCCCCATTTTTTAGTTTAGATAAGGGAGAGCATGAATAGAAGGGAATAGAAGTTTATTGGCTACATTACATATCAATACAATACATTTGTTGCAGGTCAGTGTTCCACCTTTCAGAACAAAAATGAAGTTGATGTACAGTAAAAGAAAAATATACAAAGATAAAAAATAGACGAAAAAACGCTTCACCGTGTACAATTGATAAATGCATATGCACATATACATAAACATATACTCATATAAACATACATACATACATACACATAAGCACGTAGACACCCCTGTATAAAAGTATAACTAAGTATTACACAATATTGTAAATTCAAAATTTTCCGCCATAGTGCACATCAATACCTTGTCGTGTTGTTGTTCCATGGAGCTATTAAAAATTCATTGATGGAATGAAAACAATATTGTAGTAATAGTGATTTACATTTCTTTTCGGATAATCCAATAGAAGTCGTTTCAGACTAGCCGGTAATCTATTGTAGAAATGTAGTTTAGATGAGTTATTCCTGGACACATTTAGTCGATAAAAAAGGTATTTTGATCAAATTCGATGATCTTGTATCATAATTATGAGATTCGGATACATTCGAATAATTATTTTTGTTTGTTATGGACATCTATCGAAGAATATTATCCCCATTATCCCTATTTAGTTTTGAATTATTTGAATTATACGACAGTTCCGCTTGATTTTCGGCATGTTCAATAATAATATTCTTCATATCTTGACATACCTTTTTGGGAATTTTAACCTTCTTCAGTCTTAAAATGAAAAAATTTTAATTCAAAGAAATCTGTATAAGTGTAGAGGGGGAATGATCAATTTGCCCCGATCAGTTACTGCGTTTAGGAGACTGTTGTATTGAAAACAGTTTATTAATTTCGTCAGTAACGTATCGAATACTAAATTTGCCTATATGACGAGAAAAAAATGTAAATTGACTAAAAGTACTTCTCTTTTTCGAAAACGTTGACGTTTCGGAGACTAAATCTAAATCTAATTCTAAATCTAAATTTGTTTTGACAAAGTCAAAACACATCCTTTCATATCCAAGCTGATAAAAATAGAATTTTTAGCAAGATTTCATACTTCGAGTTTTGATAACGGAGACAGATTTAGTCTCCGAAACAACAACGTTTTCGAAAAAGGGAAGTATTTTTAGTCAATTTACATTTTTTCTCGCCATATAGGCAAATTTAGTATTCGATACGTTACTGACGAAATTAATAAACTGTTTTCAAGACAACAGTCTTCTAAACGCAGTAACTGATCGGGGAAAATTGATTATTGCCCCTCTACACTTGTACAGATTTCTTTGAATTAACATTTTTTCATTTTCAGACTGTGGAAGGTTCAAATTCCCAAAAAGGTATGTCAAGAAAAGAATATCCTCCACAAAAACAAACTTTCATTCAATAAATATTCTTCATGTTATCAGTATTTTTATCCGAATTTATGAGTGTTCATCAGCAAACATCACTATATTATTTGAAAATGAATGAAGAAACAGATCATTGATGTAAATGATGAACAAAAGTGGACCAAGTACTGACCCTTGTGGTACACCGTGTTAGACTGGCTTGGAACTAGATTAGTTATTGTATTGTTAACAAAAACAATCTGCTCCCTGTTCGTTAGATAAGACTCATAAATATGTCATATACAGTATAAAGTTCGCAGCATATGGAAAACTTTTTTATTATTGATTTTTCAAAAAAAAAAATTCTTGATGAAAACCTCTGCTTCATCCCAAACCTAAATTGCAAATACCAAAATTGAATTTTATAATACCATATACGAAAAAATTGATCCCATCACTTTATTTTTCACGGTAGAATTAAAAGTCTGGGGAAAATATTGTTCAGAATCGAATGTTTATCCAGAAATTCAAATCATAGCCAATATGATCAGTTTAATTTTTCCACTTTTTTCCCATTTTCACCTCATCGCCCTGTACCATATGAGGAATACTATGCTAGATGAATGGCATATTGTTAGATATGACGATGACACTCACATTCCTCGCTTCTATCAGAAAATCTCATTTATTGAAATATGTGACGGAATTTCGCAAAATCTTGTTGCAATTACTAAATACAACTGAATTGTCTCCATAAAATTCAATTTTGGTATTTGCAATTCAGGTTTGGGATGAAGCAGAGGTTTTCATCAAGAATATTTTTTTTGAGAAATCAATAATAAAAAAGTTTTCCATATGCTGCAAACTTTATGCATGACACTGTATAAACCAAACATTTTTCAATGTTGAGAACGTCACAGAGTTATTTCATGTATACGGGGTGAGTAAAAAGAAACGGTCCAAGTTACTTAGAAAAATGCTGTTTTTTTTTCAATGAATTTCGAAAAAGAATCTGTTAATTTTCATGAATTTTTGATATAATGTACGGTTTGAGGAGACCAAGATATTTTCATCAATATCAGCATAGGTCTCCAGATTCGTTTGTCTGCTATATACTTTTGAATGTACGGATTTTATTGATAGCCCATATACTCACTCCATCAGAGACCACAATGTGTTATTTTCGGGCAATTCTTCTTATTGAAGAATAGTCGGAGTAGATGGGTGCGGTACCTATTCCAATCATGCAATACCCATCGGGTAACATTCATTCCTCGGGCCAAAGGCCCTCGGGTGATTGTTACCCTCCGGGCGTTAGGATCTATACAGGCCGTTTCTTTTATCATGTGGTAACATTGCTATATTCTAAACCGTAACAGATACGAAGGCGATTAACTGGGAGAAAAGGTAACTATTGTGGAGAACAGTACAATGGTCAGAGAAAATTTACAGGGAGTCTCGCCCTTCCCGAGTTATACAGGGAAAACCAAAAATGCTGTTATTTGTTTTTTACGAATAGAACTGTTATTTCTGAAAATATAAAAAATTTATAAGGAAAGTTTTAATGTATTTAAAATGTACTATAAAAATGTAACAATGAATCTTTGATTAAACGTTTCGTGTCAACACGGCCACCATCAACATTTTTTTTTCAAATACGGAACTGTCTATTTTAGTACAAATATTGATAAAGCGATAAAATCACAATTCAGCGGTATATCACACTTGATATTTTTATGACGTTTCATTTAAAATAACTAGCATCCTCAGTGACAACAATTTTTAATTACGGTCCTGTCATTAGTTCTTTTGTAAATTATTTTGATTTCTTCAAAACCTATTCAACTATTGGCATACTTCAGACTTCACCCAATCATTTCGATAAGAAGATACCCCTACACAACGAACATTCGTATTTTTCCTTCTTGGGCATTTTTGTATTACAGAAATCCTTGTTTCAAGGCTGATTTCTTTTGAATCAATTATCATACTGAATATTTCTATAATTCTCAATCCTGGAAGTAACGAAAATATTAGTTTTTGGTCAAATACGACTATTGTGTGATATGGTACAATTAAATAGCATCTCACTTCATTTACCATTTTTAAACAAGTAGGCTTTGCTTGGTTTCTATGGCAGGACAAATAAATGAGTTGTTGATACGTGTTAAGAACTGTCAGTCGTTTATACACTCAGTCATATCAAAGATGTATTCAAATGACGAAAGGACTCATATGCAATTTGCTTATGCAAAATCAAATAGAAATCCTCTTTTGGCAAAAAATATGTATGGTGAGCTATACCCAAATCGTCGTATTCCAAACATTCAAATGTTTAGACGATTAGAAAGAAATTTGAGAGACTGTGGTGCATTTGATAGAAATAAAACTAGAAAATGTGTTGTTACTGGAAGTATGCGGAACCAAATAAATGTTTTAGGTAAGCAAATATTACTTCATAAAGATTAACAAAGTGACGAAAATATTTTTTTTCAATTTAGGATTGGTCAGTTACAAAATTATTTCTAATCAAGATTGTTCTTTACGAGAAATTGCCCACGAACTAGGGATTTCTGTAAAATCTACCAGAAATATTTTGAAAAAGAACAAATACAAATGCTACATGATACGCAAAGTTCATCACCTCAATGAAAGGGATTACGGAAGGAGAGTACGATTTGCGATGTGGTTGAGACGTAGAAATAGGGAAGTTGGAAATATTTGTAATAAAATAATATGGACGGACGAATCAAAATTCACCAACAATGGTTGGTTTAACAGAAACATCCATTATAGGTGGAATAATACAAATGAACATTTACATAGAGAAACCAATTTCCAGGAAAGGTTCGGAATAAATGTTTGGTTGGGAATTTTGGGAACAAACATACTAGGTCCTTTCTTTTACGACGAGCATTTGAATGGTGGAATGTATTTACATTTTTTATCCAATGAGTTTGATGGCTACTTAGATGAATTGCCACTGAACATCCGCCGTGAAATACAATATTTTCAACAACACGGTGCCCCTCCCCATAATGCAGCAATAGTAAGGGGACATTTAGATGCAATATTCCCAAGAAAATGGATTGGAAACAATGGACCAATTGCCTGGCCAGCTTGATCCCCAGACCTGACTCCTTTAGATTTTTTTGTCTGGGGATACATAAAGGATAAAGTTTTTTCGACAACTAGTACAGATATCGGCCATCTCAAACAAAAAATAAGAGATGCATGTAATAGCATTACACCCATCATGCTAGAAAATTGCCACAGAAATTGTATGGACAGACAACTTATGTGCATTCAACAAAGAGGTCGGCAATTCGAGCATTTAATGTAGGTTATCATGAAGAATTCATTTTCGGTATTGGTTTTATTTTCACTCAAAAATTCAATATGAAATAATTTGTTTTCTGTTTGTTTGATTTCTTCTACTCTTAAGTAAGTTTATTTCCGAGGTAAATTGCTATCGTTCGTCTCTGAAACTACAGATATCTTTTATTATAGTGTAAACATAATTTTAATAAATACATTTATTCAAAGCGTCACTGATAATGTTTATATCGGAGATTTAGGTTTTGTGGAATCCATAAACGACCTAACGACAGGACCGTAATTAAAAATTGTTGTCACTGATGATGTTAGTTATTTTAAATGAAACGTTGTAAAAATATCAAGTGTGATGTACCACTGAATTGTGATTTTATCGCTTTATCAATATTTATACTAAAACAGACAGGTCCGTATTTGAAAAGAAATGTTGATGGTGGCCGTGTTGACACGAAACGTTTAATCAAAGATTCATGGTTACATTTTTATAGTTCATTTAGAATACATTAAAACTTTCCTTTTCCATTTTTTTATATTTTCAGAAATAACAATTCTATTCGTAAAAAACAAATAACAGCATTTTTAGTTTTCCCTGTATAACTCGGGAAGGGCGAGACTCCCTGTAAATTTTCTTTGACCATTGTACTGTTCTCCACAATAGTAACCTTTTCTCCCATTTAATCGTCTTCGTATCTGTTACGGTTTAGAATATAGCAATGTTACCATATAAATAGCTATGTCTTCTCTTTAGTTCTTTTAAATGAAAGCTTTTCTGTGAAGCTTTTTTTAAGTTAATTTATTTCAATTAGTAGTATAAATCTCATGATGTATATACAAGGAACAGTGACAAGATTGTTTCCAATCAGACATTATTTGCAGGGTACGTTTTGATCCAAATAATGATCGTACTATCCTTTTTTGTAATATCAGCAGTCTTTGATACGAAACTGCATTTTTCCAGACAGTTATATTGTGAGCTAAATGGGACTGTATCAGTGCATAATTTATGCTTATTAGCTAATATCTGTCAATATGTTCTTCATCTGTAGAATAGCATAAATTCCACTGTTAATTTTTTTTTACTGATATGATGTATGCATCTTTTGAACGACAGTTTTGATTCTAGAAACATTCCTAAGATTATGTTGTTTTGCTGAAATGAATATTCATGTTTGCATTATGAATTTTGATTATTTTGGTCACGTGATTATTGCTATTGATGGAATATTGCATAACGATGATTTTGTATGGTTGATTATTAATCGATACCATAGGTGGTCCGAATTTGAAAATTTCGGAGTTCACGATTGTTGATAAGTGCTATCCGGCTAGAATATTTTGAAGATTGTGGCACTTCCGGTTGTACCGGAAGTGGACCCCAACTTCGTTATTTTGAATAGGACACCCTTTATATTATCAAGGTTTTAAATATTCCGCATGATTTTGAACATGTCTCATGTATAATGTCATATACTCAAGTCTAACCGTTTTCGAAATATTTCAAATTTTAAGTTGAAAATTGCGTTTGCAGACCGAAAAATATTTTTTTTATTTCTGGACATGATCATTTATTTTCGATTGTGTATCGATTTATTCGTAGAAGAGGAACAAATTCGGTAGAATTTCGATATTAATTCTATTAGAGTTATACACGGCGTTCACCAGAAAATGATATAGATCTGGATGAAAAAATTATTGTAAGTCCATTTTTTCAAATGGAAACCCTCCAATTTTATATTCTCATTCGATTCGGCATCGAAAATAAAGCTAACTTTGAATCAGGTTACCTATGTCTACACTCAACAATTTTAGAAATATTGGCGAATTAACATGTCTCAATTCCAGAAAATCTCTTAATCTTGAGTTTACTTATTGTTAGTTGGCCATAGCGCCCGCAGTTGCGTTGGAAACAATCAACTGCCACGGAAATGTCATTGTAATCAATCATGCCGACTCGTTTGAATTATTCGAATGAAGATTATTGGAATCTATTTATTATTTATGGCGAATGTAATAGGGTTATCTCAAGAATATGTGATATATTTGCTATTCGGTATCCGCAGAAGCCCTCACAAAATACTGTTAAATGAATTATAGAAAACTCCAAAAACTTTGGATCCGTCAAAGCAAGAGTGCAGAGAAACAAGCCAATTGTTGATGAAGATATTGAAATTGCCATATTGGGATATTTTGCTCTTCCAGAAAAAATTAAGACCATTTATTATTATTATTATTATAAGTTGCAAGATAATCAGGATTGTCAAAAAACTCAGTACTCAGAATACTGCGCGAACATAAATTTCACCCGTATAAGTTCTCCATAGTTCAGAACCTGAAGGAAACAGATTTTCCACGAAGAGTGAGATTTTGTGAATTCGTTTTAACTTGGTCGCAATGCAATGAAATATTATTGGATATTATTATATGGACAGACGAAGCTAAATTTACAAAGAATGGTGTCTTCAACCGACATAATTGCTATTATTGGAGTGAATCAAATCAGCATGTATTCAGGGAACTGAATTTTGAAGAGTATTGGCAGTTCAATGTTTATTGTGCAATAAGAAGTGATAGCGTCGTAGCACTGCATTTTAATCAGGAAAACTTAAATGGTAAGTAAAAAACAGCGGAAAGGTAGGCTTATCAGGCTTCTGAGTTTTCAAACACGAATTTTTAAGTAAAAAATCATTCAAAGTATTTCCTTCTTTTGATACGCCCTTTCTTTACACGCTAATCAACCCATATTTCACAATTACAAGCACTAAAAACATTATTTTTTCATAAAAAATCCACCCTTCTTTAGGACAACACATAACCAACAAATCTGGATATTTTCATCATTTTATATGTAGTGGGTTGGTACAGATCGACAAGCGTAAGGATGCCTCTGAGATGCGCAAACGATAGAAAGCGTAAGTAGATGTGCGGCAAAGATCGACTACTGTTTAATAATGCAGAGCGAGTGAGCTCCTGCCCCACTCCAGGGTTTTGTCTACTGCGCAACCAATTCTCGAAGGCATCCTTACGCTTGTCGATTAGTAACTGCGCGCGCCAACTATTCAAATTTGATTCAGGGCAGATAACTTCCCCTCCATTACTATGTTCAATTGTTTAAATTTCGCCATTTTGGTGTTTTATTTAACGTAAATATCATAAACTGAAAATGTTGAAATTCTACGAATTTCTAATTTAGGCGAACAATAGATTTTTTAATTAAATTGGGAGTGTTTTTGGGTTCAGTGCAAAGGAAATACATCTGGTCAAAGATAAATTGTTGTATCGATGTCAATGAATAGTTAGCGCAAAATAATGTTTTTAGTGCTTGTAATTGTGAAATATGGGTAGATTAGTGTGTAAAGAATGGGCCTATCAAAAGAAGGATGAACTTTGAGTGATTTTTGACTGAAAAATTCGTGTTTGAAAACGGTCAATTTTCAATGTTTGATGAGCCATATCTCGGAAAGTAGTAGAGAGCGCCGCAAAATAATTTCAGATTCGTGTTTAGGAGACAAAACTACGTGAGTAACATCACTTTTTTTTTATTTGCGCAGAAGCCCGATAAGATTACCTTTACCAAAAACAGATGTCAATTTCGAAACAAGAATAGGATGAGATGTACTTCTTTGCAGGTGAAGGATATTTGAATATTTTGCATAATTTCGAAAATGAGTGCTTGGACACTTTACCAATTGCTGATTATACAGATCTATTTATCATTATGACGGGGCACCTCCGCATAATGGTCACTTGGTCAATACTCGTTTACAAGAATTGTTTCATGACCAGTGGATAGCCAACAATGCACCATTTCTTTTGCCGCCCCGCTCTCCAGATTTATCAGTGCTCGATTTTTTCATTTGGGGTAGGTACAATTAAAAATCAAGTCTATGAAACTCAATTGACTACCATGGAAGATTGTATGCAACGAGTGAGGAATTCATTTGAGAATCTCAGACCCGATTCAATACGAAAAGAGACACATCAAGAATTATTAGTAAGATATGAAAAATGTTTGGAAGTTGAAATGCGCCAATTCTAACATTTACTGACCAAATAATTTTTGTATACCTCTCAATATCGTTAAGGCAGGACCACATATACGCGGTGGCGGTAGCGGTGGCGGTGGAGTACGCGGTGGCGTTCAGACGTAACATGTACAATCAAATAGGCCGTTGCACACTTGTCGTAACATGTCTACGGTCAGAGCGGTACGGCAGCGTTCTAATTCACGGTGGCGGTGAAACATGGGCTGTTGAGTTCGACCGCTATTGAAACGCGTACCGCTCGCAAAAATGTCTATAATTGAAGAAAGTGTCACTGAAAAAATTATAGAACATGTAAAGAAATGCAGGGTGTTATACGATTTATCTCATCCTCATTACAAAAATATTCGGATTAAGAATAAAGCATGGGACGAAATGGCAAAAAGTTTAAATGTTGAAGGCATGGATGGTAAGTATGAAATATTAGTGTTATTGTGTATTGGTAATTTATTATGTTGTTATGTTATGTCAATATAACTCATTGTTTAGTAACATTAAACACTACAAGCTATTGAAATAATCAACAAATTGATCACGTAAATAAAAAGCATAATTAGTTGCTCTTCGTCTGTCAGCTGGCAAATTATTTAATCCCTGCACTGGTCTTGGATCATATTCAGTTAGATGATGAAAATGTTCGTCTACATTCTTTGATCGTAGAAAATTGTGGAGAACACAAGTAGCTTTCACAATACTTATTGCAGTTGGAACTTTCATTTCTAGAGGGCTAAAAAATAGCCGCCACTTTTGAGCCAAAATTCCAAAAGCGTTTTCCACGACTCGACGAGCTCGGCATAGGTGGTAATTAAATTTTTCTTTTCTGGCGTCCTGGCGTGCTTGTCGATAAGGAAATGGTCTCATTAAGTACAAGCTTAATGTAAAAGCTTCGTCACCAACTAAGACACAAGGAAGTGGCTCATCCTTCCCAGGCAAAAGTTTATTGGCAGGAATGTTAAAGGTTCCATTTTCAAATTTTCGACCCATATTTGAAGCTTCAAAAATACCACCATCACTATTTTTTCCATAGGCTCCGACATCGATGGAAATGAATTTATAGTACGGATCCACAACTGCCATTAACACTATCGAAAAAATTTTTAAGTAACAATAATGTTTTTGGGGCACTTTATAGTTACATGTTTGCCGTCTATACTTCCTAGACAGTTAGGAAAGTTCCATATATCCTTAAAACCGGAAATTGAAGTTTCCCAAATTTCTGTAGTGGGTTCTGGCATATAAATTGGTTGCAGTCTCGTCCAAATTGCGCAACATACTTCTTCAACAATTTTTGAAACCGTAGAAAATCCCATTCGGAAACTGTGTCCAATGGTTTTATATGAATCTCCTGTTGCTAGAAATCTGAAACAAAATAATATTTTTTTTTTGTTTGTAGGGGAACATATTAAAAAGAAGTGGAAAAATTTACGCGATAATTATGCCAAACATCTTAGATCAGAAAAAACGACAACTGGACAGAAAGCATCAGTAATTTGTCGTTATAAGAAGTGGCCATGGGCTCAACAAATGGAACCATTTCGGCCATTCCTCCGGTTTGCAACAACGGAGTCTAATATTTCTCGTGCAGGTATATCGTCTGATATATTAGAGTCGACTCAAGAAGAGTCGCCAGCTGATTCACCAGTCAATTCTTCAGAAATACCAAATGACGAAAACTCAGTTACTGACTACGAAGTGGAATTGTCAGTGAATACTTTTCAACGTACAGAAACAGAAGACATAGAACAATTACCCACACCTCAAACTAGCAGAAAAAGGAAGGTTACTAAAGTCACACCCTCTTCACAACCAACTGGTACTGAGAAAATATTAAGTTACCTTCAAAAAAGGTCGATGGTAGCAGAGTGCGATGAAATAGACAAAATATTCTTGGGCTATGCCGCAGCTGTGAGGAAATTATCTGTTCGAAGACAAACAATGATAAAATTTGGTATTGCTAAGATGATTATGGAAAACGAATTGGAACAGCAACAGGAAATCCCAACTTCGTCTGTATGCAATATTTCAAACTCGAATGCGCATTCATTGTCGGTCATGAGTTCTCCAGAATATTCGTATCAGGTTCCAAATGTTCCAAATACTGAAACAATAACCTCACAATCACTATCGTCCACTGCTACTTGGTATGAAAATTTTGGCAATAGTAATATTTAACTTAAATTTATTTGTTGCTGGGTTTCTACGTTTCTTCTGTTATTGTGTACTACGTTCCTGGCCAGTATTCAGAATTTTTTTTTGTGTTCTTACGTATTTTTGATATTCAACATAAATATACTACGATATGCACTATTTTTTTTCTGCGTTTGATTTCACTACTACCTAGTCAACAGTAGCATCTTAGAAGTAAATTTAAAACTACAAACTTAATTTGAAAGTCTTGTAAACATTGGATTTTTTATATTTGTATGTTGCATTCTCAAATATAACTCCGCTAAATCGTGAAACGTTTTCTTTTTATTTCAAAAAACTCAAATTATTTTTAAATCATCGACTCTTGATTTCATTTCATTTCAAATGAATGTACTGACTTTAAGGTAACTGCAAGCCGCTCTACAGGTTCTATTGGTTCCCTGAATTTACTGTGTTGTTTTCTTATATCATTCTCTATACGTGCTAATATTTCATCAAAGCATTCAAAATTCATTCGAAAATAAATATAAAACCGTTTCTCATCCATTCGTAGCTGTTTATATAACGTGTGGAATTCCCCTTCCTGAAGACGCGTCTGATTTATTTCATGAACCCATTGTTTTTTCCTAAAATAACATTAAGAAAATTCAATTTTTAATCCAACACATTTGAACAAGAATGTACCTTCGGTTCCTCTGATGGAGCAACTCCCGTTGTTCTTCTTCATTGGCAGCTGCCAAAAGTAATACTTCCTCTTCGAAATCCATAGGATGGATAAGTATATCTACCCAATATTATTCACAAATGGATGTTTTGAGAGACTATACCGCATGAGCGACCGCATTGCTACCGCTCATGTATGTGTTTAGTGATTACCGCCACCGCCACCGCTGTCGCCATCGCCACCGCCACCGCGCATATGAGGGCCTGCCTTTAATTGTTCTCTTTCATTCGAATCGTTTTAGAATCTCTTTATCTACATCATTTTCTGGTGAACGCCCTGTATAACTCTAATCGAATTAATATCGAAATCCTGCTGAACTGGGTCCTCTCCTACGAATAAATCGATACACAATCGAAAATAAATGATCATGTCCAGAAATGAAAAAAAAAAAAAATTCGTTCTGTAGACGCAATTTTCAACTTAAAATTTGAAATATTTCGAAAACGGTTTGACTTGGATACATGAAACATGTTTAGAATCATGCTTTATATCTAAAAACCTTGATTATATTGTCGTGACTTGGGGTTGATTCACGACTAACTAGGTAGATACTGATCATTCATAGATTTAAAACACTTTAGAAAAATATAAAAACATTTATTTTACTATGTACAAATATGCAATTTAGACGATTGAAATTAATGAAGGAAATAATCAATAAAGAATTAATGAATTAAAGAATTGAAGAATCTCTCCTAGTTATTGATTGGATAAATTATTTTAAAAAGATCTTTACTTACAATACATATGGGCTTAAACAGTTTATGAACATTTTCCATTTATTTAATATCGAATCTTCCAAACTCCCCCCATCGCCCTCACTAGCTGTGGGCACGGCAGAACTCTAAACTCGACTCGACTACCAGATCGAACTATCAGTGGCCTTTTTGAAAACTCTTGTTTATGTTCTGTTGAGGACAAGTTGTGTCTCAAAAATAAAATATCTTCGCTCACGTACTGAATTGTAGAAGGTAAAACGGTTACCCACGTATTGAATGATAATGAAATATTTCAATGTACAGGATGTTCCATATATTTTTGACAATACCCCCCCGTTCAAAATCGCGCGCCTCGAGCGATTATATTAAAACCAACTGACAATTCGATACAGGTTTACAAAAACTATGAAATTAATACCATGTAAATATAAATATACAAATAAATATGCGCAGAAGAAGTCTGCTTGCACCATCTCCATTTGAATTCTTCTCCTCCTTGCTGCCTTTTCCATCTTTGACCGGTTCATTTCGGTTCCATTCCATTGTACCAAGGTTCATCGTTGTCTGGGTACAATAATTGGTTCATCAATTTAGTCAGGCTTGGATTGGCTTGGCTGGTCCGGGTATGGTATGACCCAAACATACTGGACAAACTGTATTTGACATCAATCTGCCTGCCGGGACTTGACATGGCTTCAGTGGACTTGACATGGATTTGCCTGCCGGGACTTGGCATGGCTTGATCCTGTTGGACTCCATTTTGGCTCTGCTTCCCTGTATTTGGCACGTATCGGCCTGCTGGGACTTGCATGGCTTGGTCCGGTTGAACTCCATTTTGGCTCTGCTTCCCTGTATTTGGCGTGTATCTGCCTGCCGGGACTTGGCATGGCTTTACTGGACATTGGCACTGCTTGGTCCGGTTGGATACCCTATTTTGGCTCAGCTTTACTAGACAACATGGAGCTTGACATGGTAGAACTTGGCTCTGCTCTATCTCATTGAATGTGAGAAGGCTCAACTCGACATGGCTGTGGAAACTGTGGCTTCATCACGATTCACCTGGGGATTCTCTTGGAGTGGTACAAGGCTGAAGACTTTTCCGCGTTCCTTACAGGAGGTATAGTTCCTATAATACAAAAATAAAAGTTTAGGTAAACATACATCTAATTTTACAACAAATACCGTGCCCCAAAATATATTAAAAACCAATCAACCTTATTCTCATTATAAAATCATTATACAAGTACATGCCAACAATACAGTTTCAAAATATATTTCAAATTTTCCGACATTAATATATACTTATTATGATATAATCATCCATTCATTTTAGAAGTATCATAACTGTCACATTTTTCATTCATCAATAGCCATTCTCTTTCATTTACAAAAAATAAAAAACCACTATCTGTCTCATTACGAGGCTAATTTTGAGATGCGATATCCTGAAATTCTTTGCCTAGGATTAAATACAGAATATCACAAAACAATTTCACACTCGCTTTTCACATTACATTCAACAATTTTCATTAAATTCTATTCGACCTCATTCATAACTTATTAAAACACTGTGCACAGCTCAATTATCAGGCAGTTTCATACTTCACCCTTTAATTTATATCAACATGTCGGCCATTGCCTACATCCTTATTTCGTTTTTCTACGAACTCTTCTTTTTCTTTAAGTTCCAAATCGCTGAAAAGACTTATTGTGTACACACATAGCTTTCAATCTACATGAATCACATCTGTTTTCGCATTTTTTGTAGATCCTAGTTTTACTCAATAAGTAACTGGATTCAACTTCTCTCATCATATGTATTCCGTATTCCTACAACATAAAATAAATCATCATAATACGCTCACTCAAAACGACTACCAATCGCGATTTCATTGTCAAATTTTATGACAAAACTGTGTATGCAGAATACACCAATGATTCTACAAATTCCTTTTTCGTTATTCTGACAAATCGTTTACTGCACCTATTGGGTAAACGCCAAGATAAAAATGCATCTGTGCATGCATTCTCTGAAGCACATCTCTTACTGTAACTCTTACTGTAACTGGACTCAACTTCTCTCGTCATAGGTTTTCCGTATTCCTACAACATAAAATAAATCATCATACCTAGTATCAATACAACTTTCAATCACGATTTCATTGTCAAATTCTCTTTGACAAAATCGTGTATTTAGCTACACCAAGGATTCAACAAAATCCTCTCTCATTATTCTGACAAAACGTATTCTGCGCCAATTGGGTAAACTCCAAAATAAAAATGCATCTGTCCAAGCATTCTCTGAAGCTCATCTCTTGTGATTCTTCACAAAAATCCCAAGAGCAAATAGGTATTCCTGGCGCTACGAATTCTGGAAAGGCAGCTGGCGTTCCTTTCTTTCTTCCTTCTGTCAACGTACTATTCTCTAGGGGCTAGGGGGAAGCTGAAGATTCAGTGTAAAGTAGTAATAAATTTGTAACTACGCGTAATTACTCTCATAAACTCGAAATATAACAATTTTACACAAATTATTCTTGTAAAAATCAATAGGGAAAACAACAAAATTCAATTAATTATACTGAAAATAAATCGTTAGAACTTAACATCAATAGCATTTTTATTTAATCTTAATAAAATTCTCTGGAGTTTATTGCGTACGAAATAGCGTACTTTCGTCAAATAATATTTTTATTCTGAAATGCTATTGTTGCACCATACTTGGAGAGATTCATTCAGAAACAAAACATATGGATCAGCAATTTCTACCTAGTTGTACCGGATCTAGGTCAAGTTCAAAGTCTATGAACTTCAAGCTAAACAACTATATTGAGTTGATTGTACCACTATTCAAATTTATAACAAAATAAAAATTGGTTCATTATGAAGAATGAATCCACAAACTAAACCACGGCAACCTCCACCACTTGTCGTGACTTGGGGTTGATTCACGACTAACTAGGTAGATACTGATCATTCATAGATTTAAAACACTTTCGAAAAATATAAAAACATTTATTTTACTATGTACAAATATGCAATTTAGACGATTGAAATTAATGAAGGAAATAATCAATAAAGAATTAATGAATTAAAGAATTGAAGAATCTCTCCTAGTTATTGATTGGATAAATTATTTTAAAAAGATCTTTACTTACAATACATATCGGCTTAAACAGTTTATGAACATTTTCCATTTATTTAATATCGAATCTTCCAAACTCCCCCCATAGCCCTCACTAGCTGCGGGCACGGCAGAACTCTAAACTCGACTACCAGATCGAACTATCAGTGGCCTTTTTGAAAACTCTTGTTTATGTTCTGTTGAGGACAAGTTGTGTCTCAAAAATAAAATATCTTCGCTCACGTACTGAATTGTAGAAGGTAAAACGGTTACCCACGTATTGAATGATAATGAAATATTTCAATGTACAGGATGTTCCATATATTTTTGACAATACCCCCCCGTTCAAAATCGCGCGCCTCGAGCGATTATATTAAAACCAACTGACAATTCGATACAGGTTTACAAAAACTATGAAATTAATACCATGTAAATATAAATATACAAATAAATATGCGCAGAAGAAGTCTGCTTGCACCATCTCCATTTGAATTCTTCTCCTCCTTGCTGCCTTTTCCATCTTTGACCGGTTCATTTCGGTTCCATTCCATTGTACCAAGGTTCATCGTTGTCTGGGTACAATAATTGGTTCATCAATTTAGTCAGGCTTGGATTGGCTTGGCTGGTCCGGGTATGGTATGACCCAAACATACTGGACAAACTGTATTTGACATCAATCTGCCTGCCGGGACTTGACATGGCTTCAGTGGACTTGACATGGATTTGCCTGCCGGGACTTGGCATGGCTTGATCCTGTTGGACTCCATTTTGGCTCTGCTTCCCTGTATTTGGCACGTATCGGCCTGCTGGGACTTGCATGGCTTGGTCCGGTTGAACTCCATTTTGGCTCTGCTTCCCTGTATTTGGCGTGTATCTGCCTGCCGGGACTTGGCATGGCTTTACTGGACATTGGCACTGCTTGGTCCGGTTGGATACCCTATTTTGGCTCAGCTTTACTAGACAACATGGAGCTTGACATGGTAGAACTTGGCTCTGCTCTATCTCATTGAATGTGAGAAGGCTCAACTCGACATGGCTGTGGAAACTGTGGCTTCATCACGATTCACCTGGGGATTCTCTTGGAGTGGTACAAGGCTGAAGACTTTTCCGCGTTCCTTACAGGAGGTATAGTTCCTATAATACAAAAATAAAAGTTTAGGTAAACATACATCTAATTTTACAACAAATACCGTGCCCCAAAATATATTAAAAACCAATCAACCTTATTCTCATTATAAAATCATTATACAAGTACATGCCAACAATACAGTTTCAAAATATATTTCAAATTTTCCGACATTAATATATACTTATTATGATATAATCATCCATTCATTTTAGAAGTATCATAACTGTCACATTTTTCATTCATCAATAGCCATTCTCTTTCATTTACAAAAAATAAAAAACCACTATCTGTCTCATTACGAGGCTAATTTTGAGATGCGATATCCTGAAATTCTTTGCCTAGGATTAAATACAGAATATCACAAAACAATTTCACACTCGCTTTTCACATTACATTCAACAATTTTCATTAAATTCTATTCGACCTCATTCATAACTTATTAAAACACTGTGCACAGCTCAATTATCAGGCAGTTTCATACTTCACCCTTTAATTTATATCAACATGTCGGCCATTGCCTACATCCTTATTTCGTTTTTCTACGAACTCTTCTTTTTCTTTAAGTTCCAAATCGCTGAAAAGACTTATTGTGTACACACATAGCTTTCAATCTACATGAATCACATCTGTTTTCGCATTTTTTGTAGATCCTAGTTTTACTCAATAAGTAACTGGATTCAACTTCTCTCATCATATGTATTCCGTATTCCTACAACATAAAATAAATCATCATAATACGCTCACTCAAAACGACTACCAATCGCGATTTCATTGTCAAATTTTATGACAAAACTGTGTATGCAGAATACACCAATGATTCTACAAATTCCTTTTTCGTTATTCTGACAAATCGTTTACTGCACCTATTGGGTAAACGCCAAGATAAAAATGCATCTGTGCATGCATTCTCTGAAGCACATCTCTTACTGTAACTCTTACTGTAACTGGACTCAACTTCTCTCGTCATAGGTTTTCCGTATTCCTACAACATAAAATAAATCATCATACCTAGTATCAATACAACTTTCAATCACGATTTCATTGTCAAATTCTCTTTGACAAAATCGTGTATTTAGCTACACCAAGGATTCAACAAAATCCTCTCTCATTATTCTGACAAAACGTATTCTGCGCCAATTGGGTAAACTCCAAAATAAAAATGCATCTGTCCAAGCATTCTCTGAAGCTCATCTCTTGTGATTCTTCACAAAAATCCCAAGAGCAAATAGGTATTCCTGGCGCTACGAATTCTGGAAAGGCAGCTGGCGTTCCTTTCTTTCTTCCTTCTGTCAACGTACTATTCTCTAGGGGCTAGGGGGAAGCTGAAGATTCAGTGTAAAGTAGTAATAAATTTGTAACTACGCGTAATTACTCTCATAAACTCGAAATATAACAATTTTACACAAATTATTCTTGTAAAAATCAATAGGGAAAACAACAAAATTCAATTAATTATACTGAAAATAAATCGTTAGAACTTAACATCAATAGCATTTTTATTTAATCTTAATAAAATTCTCTGGAGTTTATTGCGTACGAAATAGCGTACTTTCGTCAAATAATATTTTTATTCTGAAATGCTATTGTTGCACCATACTTGGAGAGATTCATTCAGAAACAAAACATATGGATCAGCAATTTCTACCTAGTTGTACCGGATCTAGGTCAAGTTCAAAGTCTATGAACTTCAAGCTAAACAACTATATTGAGTTGATTGTACCACTATTCAAATTTATAACAAAATAAAAATTGGTTCATTATGAAGAATGAATCCACAAACTAAACCACGGCAACCTCCACCACTTGTCGTGACTTGGGGTTGATTCACGACTAACTAGGTAGATACTGATCATTCATAGATTTAAAACACTTTCGAAAAATATAAAAACATTTATTTTACTATGTACAAATATGCAATTTAGACGATTGAAATTAATGAAGGAAATAATCAATAAAGAATTAATGAATTAAAGAATTGAAGAATCTCTCCTAGTTATTGATTGGATAAATTATTTTAAAAAGATCTTTACTTACAATACATATCGGCTTAAACAGTTTATGAACATTTTCCATTTATTTAATATCGAATCTTCCAAACTCCCCCCATAGCCCTCACTAGCTGCGGGCACGGCAGAACTCTAAACTCGACTACCAGATCGAACTATCAGTGGCCTTTTTGAAAACTCTTGTTTATGTTCTGTTGAGGACAAGTTGTGTCTCAAAAATAAAATATCTTCGCTCACGTACTGAATTGTAGAAGGTAAAACGGTTACCCACGTATTGAATGATAATGAAATATTTCAATGTACAGGATGTTCCATATATTTTTGACAATACCCCCCCGTTCAAAATCGCGCGCCTCGAGCGATTATATTAAAACCAACTGACAATTCGATACAGGTTTACAAAAACTATGAAATTAATACCATGTAAATATAAATATACAAATAAATATGCGCAGAAGAAGTCTGCTTGCACCATCTCCATTTGAATTCTTCTCCTCCTTGCTGCCTTTTCCATCTTTGACCGGTTCATTTCGGTTCCATTCCATTGTACCAAGGTTCATCGTTGTCTGGGTACAATAATTGGTTCATCAATTTAGTCAGGCTTGGATTGGCTTGGCTGGTCCGGGTATGGTATGACCCAAACATACTGGACAAACTGTATTTGACATCAATCTGCCTGCCGGGACTTGACATGGCTTCAGTGGACTTGACATGGATTTGCCTGCCGGGACTTGGCATGGCTTGATCCTGTTGGACTCCATTTTGGCTCTGCTTCCCTGTATTTGGCACGTATCGGCCTGCTGGGACTTGCATGGCTTGGTCCGGTTGAACTCCATTTTGGCTCTGCTTCCCTGTATTTGGCGTGTATCTGCCTGCCGGGACTTGGCATGGCTTTACTGGACATTGGCACTGCTTGGTCCGGTTGGATACCCTATTTTGGCTCAGCTTTACTAGACAACATGGAGCTTGACATGGTAGAACTTGGCTCTGCTCTATCTCATTGAATGTGAGAAGGCTCAACTCGACATGGCTGTGGAAACTGTGGCTTCATCACGATTCACCTGGGGATTCTCTTGGAGTGGTACAAGGCTGAAGACTTTTCCGCGTTCCTTACAGGAGGTATAGTTCCTATAATACAAAAATAAAAGTTTAGGTAAACATACATCTAATTTTACAACAAATACCGTGCCCCAAAATATATTAAAAACCAATCAACCTTATTCTCATTATAAAATCATTATACAAGTACATGCCAACAATACAGTTTCAAAATATATTTCAAATTTTCCGACATTAATATATACTTATTATGATATAATCATCCATTCATTTTAGAAGTATCATAACTGTCACATTTTTCATTCATCAATAGCCATTCTCTTTCATTTACAAAAAATAAAAAACCACTATCTGTCTCATTACGAGGCTAATTTTGAGATGCGATATCCTGAAATTCTTTGCCTAGGATTAAATACAGAATATCACAAAACAATTTCACACTCGCTTTTCACATTACATTCAACAATTTTCATTAAATTCTATTCGACCTCATTCATAACTTATTAAAACACTGTGCACAGCTCAATTATCAGGCAGTTTCATACTTCACCCTTTAATTTATATCAACATGTCGGCCATTGCCTACATCCTTATTTCGTTTTTCTACGAACTCTTCTTTTTCTTTAAGTTCCAAATCGCTGAAAAGACTTATTGTGTACACACATAGCTTTCAATCTACATGAATCACATCTGTTTTCGCATTTTTTGTAGATCCTAGTTTTACTCAATAAGTAACTGGATTCAACTTCTCTCATCATATGTATTCCGTATTCCTACAACATAAAATAAATCATCATAATACGCTCACTCAAAACGACTACCAATCGCGATTTCATTGTCAAATTTTATGACAAAACTGTGTATGCAGAATACACCAATGATTCTACAAATTCCTTTTTCGTTATTCTGACAAATCGTTTACTGCACCTATTGGGTAAACGCCAAGATAAAAATGCATCTGTGCATGCATTCTCTGAAGCACATCTCTTACTGTAACTCTTACTGTAACTGGACTCAACTTCTCTCGTCATAGGTTTTCCGTATTCCTACAACATAAAATAAATCATCATACCTAGTATCAATACAACTTTCAATCACGATTTCATTGTCAAATTCTCTTTGACAAAATCGTGTATTTAGCTACACCAAGGATTCAACAAAATCCTCTCTCATTATTCTGACAAAACGTATTCTGCGCCAATTGGGTAAACTCCAAAATAAAAATGCATCTGTCCAAGCATTCTCTGAAGCTCATCTCTTGTGATTCTTCACAAAAATCCCAAGAGCAAATAGGTATTCCTGGCGCTACGAATTCTGGAAAGGCAGCTGGCGTTCCTTTCTTTCTTCCTTCTGTCAACGTACTATTCTCTAGGGGCTAGGGGGAAGCTGAAGATTCAGTGTAAAGTAGTAATAAATTTGTAACTACGCGTAATTACTCTCATAAACTCGAAATATAACAATTTTACACAAATTATTCTTGTAAAAATCAATAGGGAAAACAACAAAATTCAATTAATTATACTGAAAATAAATCGTTAGAACTTAACATCAATAGCATTTTTATTTAATCTTAATAAAATTCTCTGGAGTTTATTGCGTACGAAATAGCGTACTTTCGTCAAATAATATTTTTATTCTGAAATGCTATTGTTGCACCATACTTGGAGAGATTCATTCAGAAACAAAACATATGGATCAGCAATTTCTACCTAGTTGTACCGGATCTAGGTCAAGTTCAAAGTCTATGAACTTCAAGCTAAACAACTATATTGAGTTGATTGTACCACTATTCAAATTTATAACAAAATAAAAATTGGTTCATTATGAAGAATGAATCCACAAACTAAACCACGGCAACCTCCACCACTTGTCGTGACTTGGGGTTGATTCACGACTAACTAGGTAGATACTGATCATTCATAGATTTAAAACACTTTCGAAAAATATAAAAACATTTATTTTACTATGTACAAATATGCAATTTAGACGATTGAAATTAATGAAGGAAATAATCAATAAAGAATTAATGAATTAAAGAATTGAAGAATCTCTCCTAGTTATTGATTGGATAAATTATTTTAAAAAGATCTTTACTTACAATACATATCGGCTTAAACAGTTTATGAACATTTTCCATTTATTTAATATCGAATCTTCCAAACTCCCCCCATAGCTGTGGGCACGGCAGAACTCTAAACTCGACTCCCAGATCGAACTATCAGTGGCCTTTTTGAAAACTCTTGTTTATGTTCTGTTGAGGACAAGTTGTGTCTCAAAAATAAAATATCTTCGCTCACGTACTGAATTGTAGAAGATAAAACGGTTACCCACGTATTGAATGATAATGAAATATTTCAATGTACAGGATGTTCCATATATTTTTGAGGGTGTCCCATTCAAAATAACGAAGTTGGGGTCCACTTCCGGTACAACTGGAAGTGCCACAATCTTCAAAATATTTTAACCGGATAGCCCTTATCAGCAGTAGTGAACTCCCAAATTTTCAAATTCGGCTCACCTATGGTTTTCTACATACAGTGCGACGCTAAATTATGGAACAAATTCATTATTTCTGAATATAAAGATATTTCGGAAAAATCCTCGGACAGGTCGATTTTCTTTTCCGATGGGCCAATTTTTGAACCCCACCCAAAATATATAGGGTTATCTGCAATTGAGTAAAAATGTCTTTGGTGATATTTTTAAATTGGGCACCCAGTATATTTTACTATATTTGGTTAGGGATCGTCATTACGAATCCAGTGATATCAAGTTTGATTGGATTATATCAAACGGCTGCGGAGATAAGGCCAAAAAACTTCCTCGTATGTCTAATGAGTATGACTGCGAGATTCCACACGATTCAGAAGGTTAAAAGTCTCTGTCATTGGGTATATGGAGAAGTTTTTTGACCATATCTCCGCAGCCGTTTGACATAATCCCATCAAACTTGTTATCACTAGATTTGTAAAGACGATCCCTAACCAAATATGGACAAATATACTGGGTGTCTTATTTAAAAATATCACCAAAGTCGCTTTTCCTCAAATGCGGATAACCCTATATATTTTGGGTGAGGTTCAAAAATTGGCCCATCGGAAAAGAAAATCGACCTGTCCGAGGATTTTTCCGATATATCTTTATATTCAGAAATAATGAATTTGTTCCATAATTTAGCGTCTCACTGTATTGATCGATGCAGTTCCTGAAGGGACCCCTGTATATTCTGGAGGGTCAATGATAAAGATCAGAAATATTAGTGGACCTAGTGTAGTACCTTGTGGGACTCCCGAGTGAGTATTGTTCATTTCATATCGGACTTGTGCTTCAGACATGACGTCAACCATTTCAGTATATTTCCCCGAATGCAATAACGGAACAACGTACGTACCCATCTAATAGTAGTTCGAAATTAGTTTTCTATTCACTTAATCAAAGGCGGATACCCTTTCATTACGTATGAAGGTAATAACTTGAAAAGGCTGATCGGATCGGGAAATGCGAGTGGCAAAACAAGGAAACACAATTTGTGGAGTTAGTAAAAGACGCGAGACTTTCTAGAAATGGGTTCTTCGGTGATCCGATCGTTAAATGAGAACGTGATCTTTCTCATCTTATTCCCGACACGTGCTCGGTTCTTCTCCTTCTATTTTTTTCTCCGTAAACTGAGAAGTTGAAAGTATGAGTATAATCACTTTCTGATTCGATGACAGACTGGGGTTTGCGAGATTTTTGGAAAGTTATGCTTTTGAATCTGTGATTGTGCTTTGCATATAGATTTCGATACAAAATAAAGTTTGTGGCAGAGCAGTAGCAGTGCACAGATGTTCTTAGGAAATTTCCTGCCAACAATTACAAGAGTAAAATTAATAATTTTGGAAAATGTTTGATATCAACTTTCTGCATTAGATTCAGATACGTTGACACTAGAGTTTTACCCTAACATGAATCACGTGTCAAGTGTCAAGTGTCAAGTGTCAAGTGTCAAGTGTTGAAAATAATGATTTGTGTATTCCCTCTAACTAGCAATTCAATATCATATGTATCATATGAAGAGGTCAGGGGAAAAAAGATGAGGGTCCATTTTCTTGGATATTGAGATTAAGGTTATTTCTTGTACATTATTATACGCAGAATTTTGTAGTGAAATCATAGTAGGCATAAAAGATGAGGGTACAAAGTTATTGCAAATCCAAAATCAGTAAGTTTGGGGAAGAAAGATGAAGGTACCAGATTGTAGGGAAAACAGAGTGTCCCAAGCAAGTTGGCTGCATTGTGGGTAACAGCTGTTTTGTTTTGTTTGTTGCTGCCATTGTGAGAGTTGGAATGGTGAAAGAATTGTTTGTATCATTCTGTAATTTTAGTGAGATAATGTTGCGTTAATTAATTATTTTATCACTCTGTGTTTTACAATGTCTGAGGAAGAAGATACAGTGATTAGGCCTCCTAGTTCTAAGAAACGTAAGTCGTTTGGAAGAATGACGGATGTTGAGAAGAAGTTGAGGTTATCCAGTCATGAGACTGGCCAAGACTGTCATTGTCAAAAACTCAAATGTTTCGAAAGTGTTACTCCTGAAATAAGAAAAGAAATAATTTCTAATTTCAACAAGATTGCGGCTTATGATGAACAGTCAGTGTATCTGTGTAGACTAATTACATGTAGAAAAGTTGCCAGACACCGCCCCAGAAAAGTAGAAGATGAGGCTGATTTTCATTCATACTCATACAAATACAAGGTACGAGCAATAAAAAACAATGATCTTTGTGAAATTCCTGTCTGTTACAAAGCTTTCTTGTCACTTCATGGAATTACTGCAAAACGTGTGCAGACCTTGCAAGAAGGACTTAAAAGTACTGGTAAAGCTCCAATTGACAAACGTGGGAAACACGAGAATAGGCCTAACAAAGGTCCCACTCACGTTACTGACTCTATTATCGAGCATATTAAATCATTCAAAACAAGGTCATCGCATTACAGTTTGGTTAAATCTAATAGATGTTACTTGCCTGAAGAGTTAAATGTAAAAAAAATGTATAATATGTACAAGTCAAAGTTCCCAGATCACAAAGTTTCATATGAAAAGTACAGCGAGATATTTATCTCCAAATTCAATATTTCCTTCGGATTCCCTCGGAGTGACACTTGCAGCTTCTGTGATGAGCTTTTAGTTCAGATGAATGCATTAAACGATAAAATTAAAAAAACTGAGTCAAGTTCGGATACGTACAAACAGTTAAATGAGGAACTTAAATCGTTTCAAACAAAAAAGGAATTGCATTTACGCAAAGCAAAAACCTTTTACGACCGGAAAAGAGCCGCTAGGTATGAAGCACAGCAGAATCCACAAAAAGAGGCAATTGCAATGGATTTTGAAAAAAATCTACCGGTTCCAAATATACAAACCAACGATGTATATTACCGTCGGCAGTTGGCTTTCTACATGTTCAACATACACGTACTATCCACCTCAGAAGCTATTTTTTACACATATCCAGAAGTATGTGGTAAAAAAGGATCAGATGATGTTGCGTCAGTATTGTGTGATTTTATTTTCAATCATTTGGACCCTCGTGTAAATGAGCTTACCATTTTTTGTGACTCATGCGGGGGACAGAACAAAAACTTTACCGTTTTCCGTTTCCTTCATTACATTGTCCATTTTACCAAAAGACTTAAATCAATCAAAGTTGTATTTCCTGTGCGGGGACATTCTTACCTTGAATGCGACAAGAACATGGGTTTGATCAACCAGAAAACTCGAGTCGAGCTTCCTAATGAATGGAACAGTGTTGTAGAAAATTCTAGATCAAAGCCTTCTCCATTTAAAGTTATTTCATGTGAAGACCAAACTGTATTTAAAGCTTGGACTAAGTTCCTTTCTGACATTTATGTCAAAAAATGCCCCTTTAAAAGTCGGCCAGTTCGAGAACTTTCTGTTGTTGATTACCATCCACGTATGGTTTTGCATCGATCATCTTTCAACGGGCCACAAACTGAAAGTGTAGTAATTAAAGCAAAACGAAAACGAAAGAGACGGTCTTTGGGAGAAGGATGTTTTGAAATGCCAACAATCTTGTACACGGAAAAAATACCAATTTCCAAACCAAAATTTCAAGACCTTCAGGTTCCGAGGAAGCACAGCATTACTTCGATACTCTTCCACATTCCAATTAGTGTTTCAACTATGGTTTTGTGTAAAAAAATGTTGCATTTCAATTTCATGTGTGAATAAATACAACTTTATTCCATTTTTGACAGCGCTTTGCATTATTTGTGGACCTTCATCTTTTTTCCCCAAATGGACCCTCATCTTTTTTTCCAGAAATTTTTTGTTTTTAATCAGTAAAAATGCAAAATGTACTATTAAACAAATTATGAAAAATGCCATTTCCAGATTTTAAGTTAGGGTATAAGTACTTCAAAACCGTACATCAGAAAATTAAATGTACTTTTACTGGGCACTTTACTATTAGTCTTTAAAGTTTATATTTTCTAATTTCCAAAATTAGGCTTATTGGACATTCATTTTTTTTCCCCTGGCCTCTTCATATGATAGTTGCGAAAATTATTATTGAAAAAAAGTTTATAAAATAATTTGAATGTATGATATGTTTCCAATACGTTTATATAACATATAGCTACAAATGCCAAATTTACACCATTTTATGAAATAAATCAGTATCCGATAATATTTCATTAAGTCTTAATTGAGGTGTCATTCGATTCAGAATGGCATCTAGATAGTTTTCGAAAAACAATGAAGTTCCGCAAACAAAAATTACAAAAGTTATTAACAATAAACTAAAAAAAGGGGGGGGGGGGTTAGTTTTTTTGCAAATATCTCATAAACTAATAAAGATTTTTTAAATTTGAAAAAAGATTCAAAAAGAGGAGGAAATTTCCTAAAAAAAACTCTGACTCTTGAAATTGTAGGACTAACAAGTCTGGGCGTGGGATCCGCCTACGCTAGGATCCACCTAACGCTCAGACTTGGCCTCCGGCGGTTAACTTCAATACATGACTGTCTTGAATAATTTCCCATAAAAGTACGCGTTTTCAATACATGACTGTCTTGAATAATTTCCCATAAAAGTACGCGTTTTCAATACATGACTGTCTTGAATAATTTCCCATAAAAGTACGCGTTTTCAATACATGACTGTCTTGAATAATTTCCCATAAAAGTACGCGTTTTCAATACATGACTGTCTTGAATAATTTCCCTTAAAAATAAGCGTTATCAATACATGACTGTCTTGAATATGTTCCCACAAAAATACGCGTTTTCAACACATGACTGACTTGACTAATTTCTCACAAAAATACGTGTTTTCAATACATGACTGTCTTGACTAATTTTCCACAAAAATAAGTGTCTAAAAAAATTTCATGAAAACTTCTTTCCAGTGAAATATTTCCCAGACTATCGATATCACGGAAAAAATGTTCAAACAATTTTTGTAGACTTTTATGAGATAATTAAAAAAGGTTTTCTTGTGAAACTTGAAAATCTGTCGCTATCTTTGAGTTTTTGGTGTTTTTATAAAGTCCCAAATATTTACAAATCGCAATTTTTTTTTCAAGAAATGGAAAATTTGGAAGAATTCGATAGATGTGGAGGGAAGTAAATATTCAAAAATCCGGGCGCTTAGCGCCCGGGAAAACTCGAAGGAGGGGGGAAGTAAAAATTCAAAAATCCGGGCGCTTTGCGCCCGGAAAAATTCGAAGGAGGGGGGAAGTGGATTTATTAAAATCCGGGCGCTTCGCGCCCGGAAAAATTCGAAGGAGAGGGGTCAGTGGATATTCAAAAATCCGGGCGCGAAGCGCCCGGAAAAATTCGTAGGGGAGGGGGTAAGTGGATATTCAAAAATCTGAAAGTACCAAATTTTTCGTTTTTAGGAAATATTTCCCAGACTATTCATTTAAGGGAAAAAATCTTGTTACATTTTTTGTAGACTTTCATGAGATGATTTGATGATTTGAGTTTTTGGTGTTTTTATAAAAAAAAAATCAACATTCTGTTTATTTTTCAAAATATGAAAAAATGCCATTGAAACTTTTGGTAGACATCTTTGAGATAAATGAAATTATTGATGTACATTTTTTCGATATCTCGTTTACTTTTCGAGTTTTTGGTGATTTTTGGAAAAAATGGGAAATTTTTTCTAAGTCCCAAATTTTTCGTTTTTTCGAAATATTTCCCAGATTATTGATATAGCAGAAAAAATTATTGAACATTTTTTGTAGACTTTATTGACATGATCAAAAAAGATAGATTGTGAAATTGGAAAATCTGTCGCCATATTTGAGTTTTTGGTATTTTTATAAAAAAAAAGTCTATATTTTTTTTATTTTCCATGATATGGAAAAATTTCATCAGAACTTTCTATTGACGTCTTCCAGTATATTAAAACTGTTTATATAAATTTTCTCGATATCTCCTATAGTTTTCGAGTTTTTGGTGTTTTTCGAAAAAAATGCGAAAATTATTTCTAATTCCCTAATTTTTAGATTTTGTGAAATATTTCCCGGACTATTGATATTACAGAAAAATTTTATCTAAATTTTTTGTAGACTTTTATGAGATGATCAAAAAAGATGATATGTGAAATTGGAAAATACGTCGCCATATTTGAGTATTGATAAAAAAATTGAAAATTTTCAAAATATGGAAAAAGTTTTCGTCACTTTTTGTAGATCTGTTCAAGTAAATCAAAACTTTCCATATCCAATTTCTCGATATCTTGTATCGTTTTCGAGATTTTGAGGTTTCAAAATTTTTAAAAAAATTTTCAATTTTTTTTTACTTTCTAATCAAGTTGGAAAAAAACGGTTCAAAGTATCAGTGAGGCTAGTGAATACGTACCAGAAGAAGTTTTAAGATTTCCATTTGTTTCATTGGTACGGTCAATATCTCGATTTTCCATTTTTTTGGAATATTTCCCGTACTACTGATTTTACGGAAAAAATTTATCGACATTTTTTGTAGGTTTTTTGAAGGCGGTCAAAAAAGAACTCCTGATAAATTGAAGAAATATCGACCGTTTTTGAGTTATTTCGTTTTTTAAAAAATACAAATTTTTATTTTTAGTTTTCTCGAGTTTTCCTAGTTTTCCGATCATTTTGGTGAAAAATGGTCCGCATATATTTTGTTCCTCAATTTGAGCTCTACCTATCGCAGTTTTTGAAATTCAGTTTCAATCATTGGTTCGACGTATTTTTGAGTTTTTCACTTTTCGGAAAATCGCCCGGAAAAGCCGTAATCATTTTCCGATCCCTCTCAAAAACTATACACTTGTGTAGGACATACAGGCGTATACCTCCAAAAAATATAGCAAGAAAAAAATCAATTCCTGAACCGCTATCGAGTAAAGTAGGAAAAACCGGAAAAACCCCGTAAAAATTTTCCTGATTTTCCTATCGCAAAACAAAAAAAATTGAGAAATATTGTCCTCGAGTTATTGATATGGTTCAAATTTCAAAGCGATATCTCAAAGGGTTTGGAAATGCGAGCCTGCCAAAGTGCCACGACAGAGCTACAGACAGACCGACAGACAGACAGACAGACAGACAGACAGACAGACAGAACGACAGACAGAATTTTCGAAAATTTTTTTTTTTCGACGGGGATCATTTTCCTAGAAGTAACTATGGGTCTAAAACGTCAAATAAAAAAGTTGGGGTCCGCTGGGGGGCAATCGTAGATAATACAACTTCCTAAGAGGTCGTTGTATAATATATATAATTTTCCCAGATGGTTGAAAATACGTCCAAAAACGGGTACTACGGCTTGCGCAAGCCACAAGGTTAAAAATTTAATAGTATCAAGTAAAATTTGCGTACCACCAAGTGAAAATTTGCATGCTATATGGGACAAGTACACGCTTTACTAGCAATTAGAAAAATTAGATTCCTGAATTTGATCACTTGCTGTTATTGATGTAATTTCAGGAACGCAATGTAACCTAACGATATTAAACTCTTTACTAGAAGCAAACTTTTTATTTTATAAGCCTCAATCTATGTTTTATTTGCAGTAGGTGCTCAGTTTGATAACTACTAGTGACAAGTAAATTTACCATTGATGAAGAATGATTTACTGTCAAATAGCTCATATACTTAAATCTACCAAAAAAAATATTAGTTGTTACTATAAAGTATTCTACTGCAGCAACATTTTTAGATTATTACAGTAATTTTAGTTTACTTGGCCTTATCAAATGACTTATTATTATTCTCTTACCTTTAATAGCTTTCATTCCATCTTTGGTATCAGGATACAACGGACTCAATTGAAATATCCACTTGCCCTCAGTTATTAGTTCTTCAAAGAAGGATCATTTGTTTTTTATAAAGCCTTATTTTCAACACACTCGTTTCATTCTTGAATTTGAAATGATATGAAAGGTTCGGTTGCAACAAGGTAGCAATGATTCAGTTTAAACTATGAAAAAACGTACTTGCATGGCATATACAGGCTAGCAAAATACACTACTCAAGAAAAACTGGAGAAAGAGATTGCAGTTCCATGAGAACATTTTTTCGTGAACTATATAAGTTCATGTGGAAAGAAGTATAAAACATTTTGACGGTTCTTTTAAACAAATCATCGCCTCTGGTCATACCCTTACTGGATCACCCAGTACAGCCTGTTTCTTAACTAAAAATTTCGGAACTTTGTTGAATCTGTTTGTATTCATCAGTATGAATGCTAATATCTTTCCTCATTATGATCATAACAAACCCAAGTTATGCATAACGTGATGTAGAATTAGAACGTTCTGAAAATTGGAAATAAAAGATGCCTAATGAAGAAATGAAATAAACATATGTACATTTTTAATATTTTTATTGAAACAATACTGGTGTTTAGTTTTTTGCGAAAATTATCCAGATTCTATTATACATAAAATGTCAATATTCTGGAAATGTGAAAATCCACATTCTACATACCAACAAGTAAAATACATAAATCAAACTAACACTATTCACACAACTCACAACAGTAATAATAGTATAATTCCGGCATACGAAGTAACACGCCCATATACAACTACTAACTCAAATGCTGGAATTGGAATGAGGCCAGTTTTGCGAAAACGTTGATGATCAGTGCAACGGTTACTACCGATTGATCCCGAACTGGTCGCATATCAACAAGTAGGTGAACAGTTTCATTATCGTAGGAACACCTAGCTCTATTGCAAATAAATTGTTGTATTATGCCTGTAACACGAGTCTCTGTTGTTATGATATACTTTTCAGAAACACAAAGTAGATAAATATGAATATACACTTTTCCAGCGCTAGTAAAATATTGACCTGACATTATACAAAGTGAATTATCAAATGTTCAAAGCACTTGCTGTATGTAAACAATATTATAGCCACAAGTTCATGCGTTCAGAATACTCATATTTTTAGAGACAAAAGGTAATTTTTTTTTAATATAGGTATTAATTTTCTTACCACAATCGAAAAAAAGTCAGGAAAACGTATTACTTGGACCAAATTTTTTTTCCGTGCACGCTTCCTTCGGACCTTTAATGAATAAATATTATTTAAACGTATTAAATATGAAAATTAAAAATTGAAAAAATTCAGGTGCCTACAGGACAGATCAATGAACAATAATCCGTGGTCAAAAAATTGTTATCGCGATTTTGCAATAAGTTATCCATTAATTAATTTAAAAAAATTTGTAGGTACGAACATTAAAAATTGAAAAATTATTAACTTTCATTTTGTTATTAACAATTTACTAAGGTGAAAAATTATAAAGCTTTATTGAACACTGAAAAAAAATTTTTTTTTTCATAATATTATTATTGATCCGTTTTCTTATGATCAGAAGCTACCTAAAATGATTTTTTATAATTTTTATGTCCTATTGTTTAAAAAATTGTTATAAACAAATGCGTTGTTTATGAGATAATTTAAATTTTATTTTTGATAACATAATCTTTGATGATTTACAAAAAAAAAACAATTTCTTAAAAAAATTAGTTTATTGCTGAAAAACGCATTTGTTGATTAACAATTATTTTCTCCCACTTCTAATTAACATTAAGGAACCATTTTATTTTTTAATCATTATTTATTTTTCTTTTTGATATAAAAAATTGTTTTATTTAAATTTTTCATTGTTTATGAAATAAACAATTTGTTATAAACAAATAAATTTTTACCTTTTATTTTTTTTCTTATTTTACTTATTGTCACAAAAACATCCTTAGTTGAAGTTGGTGCTCGTTATCATAAACAGTGTTATAATGATTTTTGGAACTTACGAACAACTGAACCATCTGAATCGAAAAAAGAATTACAAAATTCTTTGCTTCGTCTTTATGATTATATTGAAAGCAGTAGTGATTGCCAATTCACTGTTGACAAATTACTAAATACATGCCCTCAGAGAAGACGTTATTGAAACATCTTGAAGACCGATATGGCAGTAATATCGTTATTTACTCTTCTTGAAACGACGGTAAAACTATTTGTTACTGTGGATATAATCAAAACACTCTCAATGACACGTGGTACAAGATAAGATAAGATAAGATAAGATAAGATAAGATAAGATAAGATAAGATAAGATAAGATAAGATAAGATAAGATAAGATAAGATAAGATAAGATAAGATAAGATAAGATAAGATAAGATAAGATAAGATAAGATAAGATAAGATAAGATAAGATAAGATAAGATAAGATAAGATAAGATAAGATAAGATAAGATAAGATAAGATAAGATAAGATAAGATAAGATAAGATAAGATAAGATAAGATAAGATAAGATAAGATAAGATAAGATAAGATAAGATAAGATAAGATAAGATAAGATAAGATAAGATAAGATAAGATAAGATAAGATAAGATAAGATAAGATAAGATAAGATAAGATAAGATAAGATAAGATAAGATAAGATAAGATAAGATAAGATAAGATAAGATAAGATAAGATAAGATAAGATAAGATAAGATAAGATAAGATAAGATAAGATAAGATAAGATAAGATAAGATAAGATAAGATAAGATAAGATAAGATAAGATAAGATAAGATAAGATAAGATAAGATAAGATAAGATAAGATAAGATAAGATAAGATAAGATAAGATAAGATAAGATAAGATAAGATAAGATAAGATAAGATAAGATAAGATAAGATAAGATAAGATAAGATAAGATAAGATAAGATAAGATAAGATAAGATAAGATAAGATAAGATAAGATAAGATAAGATAAGATAAGATAAGATAAGATAAGATAAGATAAGATAATTTATTTCCGTGGACAATACATGCATCGTGCATCGTGAAGCAGAAGAAGAAGCTGAAAACATTAGAATCATCAAGACTGCTCCGGAAGTAATTCGCAAACAAATAAAAGGAAAAAGGTACAATAATAAAACATATCCATCTTTGGTTAACTTTTTAGAGTCAGTTAGTGATGACATACGTATGTATCTAAAAAAATTTCTGGATGAAGTAATTTTATTTGATGCAAACGCGAAACAAAAGAAAAGAAAAGAAAAGGTTAGGAGGGAGTCCAAGCGGTCTAAGGATAGCGATACCACCGAAGATAGCTCACGTGATGATATTTCTCCACTACTGCATCATTTACCACGGATTCAAGTGAGCTTCATTGGAAACCACGATAATGTCATTAAAGACTTCAAAATTGATCAGATTGGGTCATCAATAGTAAAAGATATTCGTCCGAAATCGTTATTGTCTCCACTCCATTTAGCAACTGGAATATATTTGAAACGTAAATGTGGTTCTAAAACTGTTATCAATTTAAGGATGAAAAACCAGGCAAGAATGACGAAATTACGGACAACGAATATTTAAAAATGAAAAAAAAATAGTAAAACAAATTTAAAAAAAACTAAATCATGTCTGTTTTTGTGACAATAAGTAAAATAAGAAAAAAAATAAAAGGTATTTTTTTTTTGTTTATAACAAATTGTTTATTACATAAACAATGAAAAATTTAAATAAAACAATTGTTTTATATCAAAAAGAAAAATAAATAATGATTTTAAAAAAATGGTTTCTTAATGTTAATTAGAAGTGGGAGAAAATAATTGATAATCAACAAATGCGTTTTTAAGCAATAAACAATTTTTTTAGGATACGATTTTCTTTAAAATAATAATTATCATCAAAGATTATGTTATCAAAAATTTTTTTAAATTATCTCATAAACAACGCATTTGTTTATAACAATTTTTTAAATAGGAGATAAAAATTATAAAAAATCATTTTTAAGTAGCTTCAGATCATAAGAAAACGGATCGATAATAATATTATGGAAAAAAAAATTTCAGTGTTTAATTAAGCTTTATAATTTTTCACCTTAGTAAATTGTTAATAACAAAATGAAAATTAACAATTTTTTAATTTTTCCAACGGGAATCTATTCTAAGACCTTTGAAAAATAGCTTCACGAAAGGAAAAAATTCTTAGGTGAACAATTATCGCACTTGCAATGTTAATGTTCGTGCTACAAAAAATTGTTAATTAATTAATGGACAACTTATTGAAATAATATAGCGATAAAAATGTTTAGACCACGGATTATTGTTCATTGGTCTGTCCTGTAGGCACCTGAATTTCTTCAATTTAAAATTTTCATATTTAATACGTTTAAATAATATTTATTCATTAAAGGTCCGAAGGAAGCGTGGCTTGCGTAAGCCGGAGTACCCGTTTTCGGGCGTATTTTCAACCCTCTGGGAAAATTATAAATATCAGTCCTACAATTTCGGGAGTAAAAATGTTTTTAGGAAATTTTCTCCTCTTTTTGAATCTTTTTTTAAATTTGAAAAATCTTTATTAGTTTGTGAGATATTTGCAAAAAACCAAACCCCCCCTTTTTTAGGTAATTATTAATAACTTAATAATTTTTGTTTGCGGAACTTCATTGTTTTTCGAAAACTATCTAGATGCCATTCTGAATCGAATGACACCTCAATCATAATTTTCGGAGACTGCTGAAAAAAGTTTACCACCAAGGCACTTGTTGACCAGACTAATTGTCTTTATGCAAAAGTTTTATTGAAGTTTTCTAAAAGCTCTGAAAGTAAATTCAGGGGAATATTTTTATTGGAAAGTTGTAAACAACAATAACAAAGAAACAATGAGAAAAAAAGTGAAAATACAACATGTGAAATCAACAATGAAACAAAAATGTTTTTAAATAACTCTTAGAGCTGCAAAAAGCAATTGTGAATCTACATAGACGAATAGGCAGGGAAAATATACAGGGTGGGGCACCGAAAACGAAACAGATCGAATATCTTCAAAACGCATGTCTTGGGAAAAAAAAGCAAAAACATAACGATTTTCAATCCAATCTTCCTATCATAACCTCAACTGTCATACATCCCCCCCCCCCCTTAGTCTCTATCAACCAAACAATTTGAATAGGGAAAGAGGTGAGTGTGACACATCATTGAAAAGGCAATTTCATAAGGAATTCGGCCATGTCAATTTTTCCTACCTAACTTTTTATTTTAGCGTCCTCTTTCGAGAAAAACACCGTATTCTAAATTATGATACTTCATTTGAAAGCTAATTTGACATAAATTCGGTGACAATGCTTTATGGAATTTTTCTATAGTGAAAACAAAATGGCGGCTTCAAAATATTTGCAATTATGGTCCGATTCGATTCAAAATTGAATGTAGTGGTTCGTAAATTATGATTTGTTTGTCAATGCAAAAAAAACAAGATGGTGACTCCAAGATGGAGGACCAAATTTGTAATTATGGTCCGATTCGAATCAAAATTAGTATGTGAGAATTTTCAGGGTCGGAAATAATTGTTTTTTGTCAATGCAAAAAACCAAGAAGGCGGACGAAAAATGTGATTGCGGTTCGATTCGGCTCAATATTAGCATATGAGGGTTTTACAAGTTTCCAGTATGCAATTCTTTTAGTCATGCTGAAAATCTGTACCTGAAACCACCACAATCCAGGTTTGAATCGAATCGAACAATAATTACAAATCTCATCCGCCATCCTGCAGTTGCCATTTTGTTGTTTTTTTTTTAACATAAATTTCATAATGCATTGTCATCGCGATTATGAACACCTACTAAAGTTTAAGTTGATCGGACTACTAGAAGTGGGCGAAAAGTCAACTGCAAGATTTGTCCCACACATACAAACATACTAATTAACAGGACAAGTTGGACAAAATTGGACATTGTATAAAATAAAAAATTGGAAAACCTTGCATAAATTCAAATCCAATTATTCCAAACTACAATCATCCACAGTAGATGCCCAAAGTGTTCGCCATGGACTGCACAGTAAAAAGTGGGTGGAAAAATACATGCCAAAATGTAATATATAGATACATAATACTGTCAATATTATAACTTGATTGCACAGGTAATTTAAAATTTTAATGTAAAATTAGGTAAATATCCTCCATTTCTCCCGTGTTTTACAGTGAGCATGTAATGCAATGCTTTATTACATGTAATTTCCGCTGGTTCACATGATGACTGTAAATGAATGTGATAATCAGTAAAACAACGTATTGTTACAGCGAAATGACACAAATTTACAGAATATTACGGGTAAAGTGTAAATTCTCCTTCGTTTAAAAGTAATTCTCCATAGCGCTATCGCCATGCGCACCTACCGGCATTCGGCCCAATTCTCATCCACAGTTCATGTTGGTAGGATGAACATCGTTGGGTATCTGGCGAAGGTAGGTTTTAAAAACAAACAAGCCGTCTTTTGTGTTTTATGGAAGTGAGTATGTGGGTGCCAAAATGTCATCGGATTATATATCAGGTGAGCAAATAGGTACTAGGAAAAAAAAATTAAACATTCATCATGAAATTATAGTTATTTGTTCATTTAGTCATTGTTCGCTCCATAGTATTAGGAATAACACTAATATTTTCGTAGGAAATTGATTCGAAACTTCCGTTGTCGCAGACCCAACTGTGAGATAATTTTGAGATTTTATTCGACATTCAAATCTCTAGTGGATAGATATAATCCCAATTCGAACATGAAATCGGAGAGTGCGAAATGCTATGGTCAGCTGAACTATTTAGTTAATTTCCAAATTAAAGTATAGAGTAAGATATTTTAAATAATTTTTTTAACAACTTTCAAACGATTTGAGAGTTTGAGTTATTTTACTTCAATATATGACAATATATTATAATGTTATGATGAATAAAGTATCATTAATACTGATTTTATGTATTTTGCAGATTCCCCCCCTCTTTATTATTAAGGAATTATAAGCCTATATATGTAAATTTAATGGACACAATGGTGAAGACACTTGAACAGACATGTAACAATTTCCGTTAAATCTTTAATTAGGGAAAAAATCACATGAAAATACAATTGATTATCGGGGAATATATGGAAAAGCACATTTGATTTATTTAAAAATTCATGTTGATCCAAGTATAATTTACAACAAAAATTGTATTTTTCTCTACAAATACTTGAATATATATCTAATAATACATACCAAAGCATGTATGTCAATTGTCACTACTTGAATATGATGGTAAAAAAACACCTAATCAAACATGTAGAAATCGCCATTAAATCTGGAATAATGGAGAAAATCACATAAGTATACAAGTGATGATCCATGGAATATAATGGAAATTCACATTTAAAGTCAAGTTATGACTCCACATTATATTACATGAGGTGTGTAACTTTACATGTATATGCATGGCAACGCATTACCCATATGGGATCATGTAATCTGATGGAAACAATATTTACAGTGTGCAATACATGTGTACAAGTTGTGTATACACTGTCTGACGTTTTTAATCAATTTATGCAAAATTTCACAATTTGTAAGTTCATACCAGGTAAATTCTTTCAATTTTATATTTTCGTGAATTCTTCACATTAGCTTTCAAATCAAATATCAAAAATTGGTATACGAAACAGTTGTTTTTCCTGCAAGAGGGCTCCAAAATGAAAAGTTGTGTAGCGAACACTCACATGTCTGAATTCATTATGGAATTACATTTTTAATGCTGTGTCACACTCAGTACTTTTTCTATTCATATAGTATGAGAGACCAAGAGGTGGGGAGAGTGGTTTGACAGTTGCGGTTATGATAGGAAGATGTCCCCCTTGGATTCAAAATCGACTGGTCTTCATTTTTTTCACAACATGTGTTTTGAAGAATTCGTTTTCGGTGCCAGGTCGAATCGAACCATAATTACAAATTCCGCCCTTCACCTTGTCTTTTGCATCGACAAAAAAATCATAATTTCCTACCCTGAAAATACCTACGTACAAATTAAGATTAAAATCGGACCATGATTACAAATTTCGTCCGCTATCTTGGAGTCACCCTCTTGTTTTTTTCATTGACAAACAAATCATAATTTCCGACCCTGAAAACCACCACATATCAATTTTGATTCGAATCGGACCATAATTGCAAATCATGTCCTCCATTGTGGAATCGCCATTTTGTTTGTTCCCTTAGAAAAATTCCATACTGCATTGTCATCGAATTTATGTCAAATTAGCTTGCAAATGAAGTATCATAATTTGGAAGACGGAACTGTTGTTTTTCCCGCAAGAGGGTGCCAAACTAAAAAGTAAGGTAGCAAAAATTCAAAAATTGACATGGCTGAATTCCTCATGAAATTACCTCTCCAATGATGTGTCACACTTACTACTTTCCACATTGAAATTGTTTGGGTGACGGTGACCATGGGGTGGGAAAAGAAGCATGACAGTTGAGGTTATGATAGGAAGATGTCCCCTTTGGATTAAAAATCGTCAAGTTTTTGCTTTTTTCACAACACATGTGTCTTGATGATATTAGATATGTTTCGTTTTCGGTGCCCCACCCTGTATATGTCACCTATTATAAGCCCAAGTCGGCTGAATCTTGGTTACATATTGGGTATATATAAATATATTGTGAAAATAATATTGATCCAATATAGGACGAGTGAGTATTGAAAAAACAATATAATATTAATAATATTTGTGGAAACCTATACTGAATGTGTATTGGTACATACAGTGCGACTTTTTTTAGTTAACTTTTGAACGGTTCGACGTACAAACATGAAAAAAAAAATATTTGGAGGGTTTCACTAATACTACTTTTTGAAAAAAAAAAGTGGTGATTGCTTCACAGGGGGCGCGGGGGGGCACATCAACTCAAAATTTTTAATGGCATGTGGGGTCGAGTAAAAAAAGCCGCACTGTATAATATTGGGTCAATAATATAGGCTAAATAATTTTTAACAATATCAATAAAATAATATTACTCACATATCGTTTCTAACATCTAGAATAAATATTGTAATAATAATATTAAATAATGATAGTGAAATAGTGATACTGGTACAATATTGAAAAGAACACCTATTACAATAAACCGTCTCAAAATGAATGATCAAAAAAAAAATCGCTTGGTGACTCTACATGTAGAACGTCTGCTAAGAAAAAATATGAAATACTTCTCCTTCCTTAAAATTCCGAATTGAAATAAAATTACGTGATAAAGTCTGAACTTAATGAAATTTCGAGTTGAACTCGGAATTTTATTAAATTCCGACATGATATTACGAGTTGAAAGTAAGAAATTAGTGCAAATATTTTCTAAAGAATTCTATACCTTTGTTTATTCGGGGTAGAATATTATGATTTTTTGTAAAAAATCCGTTAACTACAACATGGCAGACGAGTTTTGAGTTATTATGTCCTGCTTCTAAGGGCCGGTATTATAAGTTAACTTTAATTTTAACAGACAAGTCAACTTCAGTTCTAAAATGGCAGTTTTATAATAATCTCATTTCTGAAATAAAAAGAAGAAGAAGGCAAATATATAACCCAGAATTTTTCGCAATTTCTCTTGTGACATTTCTAATTTTCTAATGAACAATAAAACTGCCAACAATAGATTTGAGGATCCTCCAAAATCTCCAACAAGTACCAAGAACGAACATGTTGGATGAAATCTGAGTGTAATTAACACTTGAATTACTGGCGATAGAAGATGATTTCTAAAATTGAAAATACCTATAATTCCACAGTATAATCAGAACTAGAAATGTTGACTCATTAGTTGGTCTTTGCAAATTAGCCCCACTATGTGCCCCATTAACAAGCATATACAGACTTACTGGATGATCCAAATCCGTTTTCATTTGTTTTCAAATTCTATTTCGTTCCACAAGATAAAATGGTTTAACCGATTTCTAAATATCCTTCGACGCCGAGGGCCATCAATAATAATAACAGCATCTCCTTCATCGTCCTCGAAAATAATCAGGATATTGGTTGCTAACATTATTGCGGGAAAAAAAACATTCAACCACCATTTTCTAGAAAGTTAACTTTAACTGATACCCCTTCCTACCAATAAAGTTAACTCCTACATTTTGTAAGATGTGACGTCATTCCTCAAGTTAACTTCTAGTTGTCTGTCAAAATAGTTTTATAATACTGGCCCTAAATCGCTTGAGGCTCTTAGGCCATCATCAGTGCCATACTTGCAAGTAAGTAATATTATTATTATTTCAAATATGGAGAAGTTAGGAAAGTTTTTGAAATACCTACCCGTCAAATACTCATACAGGAGATCAGATAAAAATGGACATAACCATGGTTAACACTTGTTTCAACGGACATACATATAACATATTAAAATGTTTAACTACTCAATTGTTATTTCTCTTATAATTTTATTGTAATTGAACAGTTTCGTATATACAGCTTTAACGAATTCCATCAAATAGCAACAAGCCCTCCCAAGTAGCACACCTATATTGGTAAAATATTGATACAATATTGTGAACATATTGGCGAAATATCCTTGAACTGATATTGGCCTCAAAATGTTAGGCGATATTGGTACAATATCGCTAATACAATATTCTGACAATATTGTCGAGAAGTAAAATGTGAACATATTGCGATATTGGTCGAATATTGTTTGAATATTTTAGAAATAGTTTTGGTGAAATATTCTTGAAGCTATAATGGCCCCAAAATATTTATCGATATTGGGACAATATTTATCGATATTGGTACAATATCATTTGGATATATTGGTGGATGTCAATATACCTTGGTAAATTATTAAATGTCTTTTAGTTGATGAAGGTGACACCAGAGCCTTCCATAATCACTGAGTGAGCTGTCTTGAAACAAGTTGTGAGAAGTATTTAATATACTTTCGTAGGTTTTAGAAGACGTTCCATTTGTAGAGCCACCTAGCGGATTTTTATCTAGGTTTGATCATGATATAATTTCAATATATTTTATTGGATATTCAGCCAATATTCAAATTTCATCTCAATCTAGATGTAGGAAACAATATGAAGACAATATTGTTTTAACGATATCGATAAATATTATTGAACCAATATTGACCCAATATTGATTAATAAGATTTGTTGAATATTGTCGAAATGATATTCAACCAATGTGTAATCACACTGGGAGATACAATATAGTTTTTATTCCTAGAATCGATATTAGGGGAATATTGGGATTGAGATATTTATTCTAGATGTTAAAAACGATGTGAAGACAATATTGTTTTATCGATATTGGTAAATATCAGTCAACCAATATTGACTCAATATGAGTTATTACATTTTGTCAAATAAAGTGGAAATGATATTCAACCAATATTCTAACAAACTTGGAAATACAATATAGTTTTTTCTCCTATAATCGATATGACTGGAATATTTGGATTGCAATATTTATTCTAGATGTGGAAAACAATATATAACCAATATTGTATTATCGATATTGGTAGAAATTATTCAACCAATATTGACCCAATATTTCGTGTGATAATCTACATTCAAAACTAGTTCAACCAATATCCCACCAATATTATTAATATAATATTGTTTTTTGAATATTCATCCATATTGGACCAATATTGATTTTACATTTACAATATATCTATATTGGCCCAATATGGAACCAAGATTCAGCCGGTATGATGTGCTACCTGGGCTGCAATACTGGGGAAATGAACTCAATATTTAATTACTAACGACAAAAAAGAAAAAAATTAAATTATTAATAATAAATTAAAGGTTTGAAAAAACTAAATTGTTGTTGTTAAAATTGTAAAAGTTTACACGCTTTAACGGTAATATCTTTTTTTCGGCAACCATCCGTGAAGTGTTTACTTCCCGGATACTTTTTCTTTGAGAAAGTAGCACTTCCCGGCCTAGTCCGGGAAGTACGTACTTCCCGGACTAGGCCGGGAAGTGCTTGAATTTTAATATAAGTATTTATATAAATGAGAATTAGAATGTTTCTGTTGGTACCTATTTTCTGTTCGAATTTCAATATATAGTACAAAAAAGAACTAAAATGTTCGAAATATTCAAACTAAGAATCAGCCAGGGTAGTTTACTCTTGATCAAAATTCTACTTTCTGTGCCCCCCTGTACACCGTTTGGAAATTTTGAATTTTGATAACTCAAATACAAGTATTTCGTAATGCACCAGTTTTTATGAAGAATAAAATTTTCTGACAAATCGATAATAAAAAAGTTTCCATATGGTGCAAACTTTTGAAACTCACTGTATATAGTCATGACCACCTTTTGATAGGCAACCCATTTTAGGCATATTCGTCTATTTATGTAACTTCATAAAAAGTATGTTTCATCCGGTTAACATATGGGTGAAGGTCGACCTCTCGTCGCTTAGACTGAATGCGTCTCATTGATTTGTTATTCTACATGGTTGCCGAAAAAATAGTGTACCCAACACGTCCGAAAACAGTTTTTTTGGACTCGCAGACTTCCAGGACTCGCTAACGCTCGTCCTAGAATTTGGTCTACTCGTCCAAAAAACAGTATTTTCCGGACTTGTTATCTAAATTACCATATTTCTTATTGTTGTTAGCTATTTGTCTTGTCTTTATCTTCAGTCTGTATTACAATAAATACTGAAGAAAAGTTTTTTAAACCTTTAATGTAATATATGTTAAAATTTTTAGTTTTATCGGTCATTGATAAGTGTGTGGAATTTTAGATTATTCGGACAACTGGACGTGGAGAATAATTTAATTTAAAGATTCACAGTGTTATTACTTTTCTATTATTGTATTGTCGTCGGTTCTTGATGTGTGTGCTGCATTTTATATTATTCGTAGGATTGTAAAAATCGAATTTAAAAATTCTCATTTTCAATATAATAATATTATAAAATTCTTGGATCGTCGTCGGTCCTTGATTTGTGTGCCAAATTTTGGATCATTCGGACGATTCAAATCAGGTTAAAATTCATAAATCCACATTATTATTCTTATTAATATCACATCCTCATCAGGAAATTCTTCGGTCCTTCGGTCCTTTGGTCCTTGACAGGTGTGCTAAATTCCATGTTGTTCGTAATACTAGAAGTGGGTGAAAATTGACTTCAAAGATTTTTTTACATTTTTTGTTAGTCAGTCAGTTTGTCAGTAACAAGTGAAGCTAATAAAAAAATTAAGAAAAGCTTCAACTCAGATGTATGCTTGTTGACATTTCTCAAAATTTGCCTAAATAGAAGTTTGTTTTCTTACCCTTCCTTCATGATTATTCGTTCGCTATTTCATTCTAAGTTGCTTGTGCGTGTAACTAAGTTACCGAATAAGCAGACAACAATAATATTCAAAAGGTCTCATAACCTAAAAATTGATATGAATGGAGCTGAAGGTATTACTTGTCAAAGTCAAAGTCATTATTACCCTAGGCATGTAAATGACACTATTAAGTTCCGTTGTCAAGATGAATTAGTAAACGAATGATATAGGCAGGCCATTTACATGTTTTGTTGCTAAGCATGTAAGGACTATTTACAGTGTCGGCAGCTGGAAAAAATATTCAGTTTTAGCAAAGCAAAGTAGTCAGTAGTAATACCACAAGTGATTGAATTTTTGCGATAACTCTGTCGATTCATTTCTGAACGAAACTGAATTGCTTCGAGAAAACACCTCGAGTCCGCAGGACTAGAGTCCCTGTATGCAATTTGACATTAGATCGTATATTAGAGTCGGGACACTCTTTGACAGGACATCAAAAAAATGCATTTTAGGTTATTTCTATCTTGTGAGGCCAAATGAGCACAAGGGCGTATCGTCAGGGAGGGAATAGTAAAAATATGTTTTCGGGTACACGTAACCCGAGTAAATCAAAATTGAATATTTGTACTGAAGCTTCCGAAACGAAAAACATAATATATTCATACCGTTATGTCTTCGTTACAGAATTGTAAGAGCAATTCCAACGATATATAATTTTCCTGCTGATCCAGTTCTATTACAAACATGGAAGTCGGTGTGGAATATAACATCAAAAGCGCGAATTTGTCAGATGAATTGAAATGATAGGTCAAGAGTAATATCTATTGAATTAGTGAAACTTTTGGGAAGAAGAGTTGCATCCAATCGAGAAAAACTTGACTGAATGTTTACAAGGTTATTCAGAGTTTAAATAATATTTTTCATAAACAGGTACACTTCAATAAAGGAGATTTTGAGTGGTATGTCGCAAAGAAGTTGAAAACTGATGCAATTTCTATTTCAAGAACGATTGAAATGGTATAACGAGTTCAAATCAGAAACGAAAATTTGCAAACAAAGTTGATCGTTTACAGAAAATTTGGCTTCAATTCAGATCAACTTACACATAAAAATAGAATCCGTAAAGGAAAAAGATGGTGACCTGAGACTGTGGAAGAAGCATTAATTATTATATTCGCATACTTCTGGATATGAAACCTCATTAAAACTGCGTTACCTAGTATAAAAACGTTGAATCCTAAAATAAGTCACATGCAATTTTCTCCAGGCATATTAGATGAAATACTCCATTATTTGAAGATCAAAATTCAAAATTTTTCAGACTGCAAGAAAGATTGCTGTTTATTTTTGGATGAATCAGTTAAAGAACCTGGAGAACAGTACTGTGTGGCTACTTGCACTAATATGAGAAGGGGAACGTTAGAAAAAGGAACAGAAATAGCTACTCATATTTTGTCCTGTCATGTTAGGTGGAGTTGCAAGTGGATGGAAACAACTCATATCATATCATTCCACATGGGAGAAAATGAAGGGGAAATCTTTGGCAAAACACTTATTAGAAATTATAAATATCTCTTGGATTCAATATCGTTAATGTCACCACAGATATGGGCCTTTCTAATCAAGCTTTGTGGAAATATTTCGGTCTAAAGTCAAGAGAAACGAATGTTCTGAATTTTCCAGCCTTCAGCTACACGATTTTTATAGCCTTCTGCTACTCAATTTTTATAGTCTTCAGCTACTCAATTTTATAGCCTTCAGCTAATCTTTTTCGTCCTTCAGTCTATTGTCATTTTTTTGAAATAGAAATAAAATTGTTATATGTTATCATTTCTGCATATTTATTCTGCCTTTCTATACAAGCTAGATATCAGTTTATACTTTATCTTTCTCTTCGGTTCTGTCTTTCGCAGCCTGGCACCCTCCCATCTGAACTAGGCAAGTCAACTCATGTCCTATTTGGTTTAATAGACACCTAATTTGAATAATCTATAAATCAATCATTTGTTGAACATTAATCACACCCTAAACGAATAAACAAAAAGTGATAACTTCCAGTAATTTTGAATACAAACGTAGAATTTGCATTGTCAAATATTTGGAGGGTTGCAAGGAAAATTAATGAAATTTATGAAAACGACAAGTATTTATAAAGAAAATTTCAAATATATTTGTTGATACTTCGTGCTACAAGCTAACAGATGGCTCTGAAATGTCGATTTCGGAAAAAAATGGAACCTCATCGTTTTTCCACTGGACCCTCAATTTCTTTCAGTGCGGGTTGTTATGCTGTTATATTGTTAAATTCAAAGAAATCTGAAGTTTGAATAGGTCCAACAAACAAGCTTGGTTGATTTAAAGTTATCATTCTTTTGGATTTTCAAACAATTCATTATTTTGTTTTCATATAATTTCTTCAAAATGCTATATTTTTTTATTTGAAACAAAGCATTCCTTTATTTGTTTCGATCAAAAATGTTTTTTTCAATTTATGAACAGATTCATTCATGGTGAATACATGTAATTTGAATCAAAGAAATCAAATTTATGAAAACGACAAGTATTTATTAAAGAAAATTTCAAATGAATTTGATTTGTTTTTGCATACAGTAATAATGGTCGTCAGTTTGATGTGGCAAATCAGACAAAATGTAGGTAGGAGTGCCTTATTTATTTTCCAAAAAAGCTCTAGATAGAATTCAAAAATTCTGCGTAATGAAAAAATAACGCTTATTGCGAATATGAAAATGAACTTGGCTAAGGTACATCCATTTACAAACGATGTCTTTCCAAAACCGTGGGCAGGATAAATGAATGATACAATCATCGTCGTTAGAATATCTCTATCTAACTAGTTTGAAAGTGAAAAATTATTGGTTTTAATGTTCTACGATCGAAATCACCTAAAGTCGAACTTTTCAAATCTTGGTACTAATGGCTTCGTTGGAAAATTCATCTGTGCAGATATTCTGCTTGAGTGTTTTGTTCAATAAGATTTTTCTCACCCTTTTTACGAAACGCCACTGTTGACAGAGAGGGAAATATATTTTGTACTGTCAATACTATCGATAGAAATATTTTCTGTTCTTGTTTTACTGATATAATTCGCCATTTAAAAAATCTTTTGTTTTACAATAATTTTTGAGATATACCTCAGGTTCCGATATTACTGAACAGTAATACCCAGTGAATTTAGACTCTCTCCCTATAGTTTCCATGGGGAGAGAGATACTACATTTACTGGGCAGTACTGTTCAGTAATATCGGAACCTGACCATAACCTAAAATGCGTTTTTTCCGTGTCCTGTCAAAGAGTGTCCCGACTCTAATTAGTTTGGTGCGTAACTGACAGATTGAAGGTACAACAAACTCAAAAGAAGAAGAAATAACCTCACTTTTCTGGTTGTTTTTGTAAATAAATAACGTTTCTCGAAGTTTTTTCTATTTCTGCAGTGTTTTAACTGTTTCTACTGTGTCATAACTATTTCTGATGTAATAAGAAAAGGAAGAAAAAATATAACTTTTGTCCAGTTTCCACTAACTCTTTACTACTTTATTACGACCGGTTTCGGCTTTTACACCATTTTCAAGTAACTGAAAAAGTTATAATTTTTCTTCCTTTTCTTATTTCATCATGAATTTCCACAAAATAAATAGATCATCAATCAAACAAGTTATTTCTGATGTGTTTTTTTGTTTCTGCTGTTATGTTGAAATTTGGGAATAATGGATTTTACAACATATTAGTCAAGTTAAGAAGATGTTCATCGACAACGGGATACAAATAAACTATCAGCTACTCTGTGCTATCGGTAATAGACATTGATCCATATCTTCTGGAATGAAACCTGATCTTGTTAATTATTTAGTGGACACGAAGAGTGGTTTCACAATGAATAAAATTTGATAAAGTATGTAGTCTTGAAGTGGCAGGGAACTTATTTCAGTAGAGGTAATCCCTTTTCAAAAAGAAAAAGGCAGTTTTAATGCACCTATAAGTTCTTCAATTTCTTCTACTAAATTAGAAAGAAATTCCACTATAGCACAACCTCAGTGTCACCAGAACTAACTCAAATATCGTCAAGGGTCTCTACATTACCCACCACCCTAGACCTGTACTTGAACTCACCTATGTCTGTTTCCTTAGTAGTCAGCTTATTTGAGAAGAAAGAAAATATGTTGATACCTATTATTTGTTAAGCTTGGATCATTTCCATCTAAGGCGAAATTGACCTGAACCATGAATCATATTTAAAATATTCATCTGTTACTAGGCACACATATTTTGTAGCATTTTGGATATGAATGTCAGAATAAAGTTAGTTATCTAGAAAAGTATTAAATTCATTAAAATATAACAGTAGGTGAAAAGGTTGACATATCTTTAACAATTGAAGAATTCAAACAAATTAAAAGAGCAACTCGTGAGCAATCAAAGTGCAAATCATGGTACAATTATCAGGCAGGAAGAGGCACAGCATATAATTTCTTTATTTATATATCTCTAAAAAGATTCAATACAACAAAACTTCTTGGATTTTATTTTTTCTGCAAAAGATTCTGAAAATGGAATGAAGAACTGCCACTTGGGACTCGACCAAGCTCAACAATAAATTTTGTTCCCTTTCCTCAGAAACAGGAGATATATAATAATAATAATAATAATAATCGTCTTTATTATTTTCAAATAAATATACAAAAATAATGATAAGTAGCCTAAATGTTATTGAAAATAAAGGGCGAAGTTTATTTTTGATGAGTGTTAGACACCATCAAAAATATTCTTCCACGAGTTTGCCTCACTTTTATATATGGGTTCATCTTCAGTGAGGTTCAGACACTTGGGATTTGCTAGATTTTAGTCCAAAACTCTGAAGGGTTCAGCTGGCTTATTAATTGCTCTTTTTCCTTTCAACATAACTTACTCCTGTTTTCTTGTTATTTCGTCTATTGAAAAGAACACTGTAGGTACATGAGAACAAGTCTCCCCAAACCTGCTGTACAACTAACAATTGTGTTAATAATTTATCGTTCAGTCTTTGAGAATGCATCTTCTAGAAAAATTTCAAAACTTAGTCACTAGTTTTTCTTTAGTATGATGGTTCACACCTTTCCAATTGCTAGAATATGCGAATTTATCTCCTTGCTACTTTGTGAGCTTCTAAACTTTAATATGCTTTCATTTCATTCATTGTGAACACACTCTTCGTTTCCACTTAATAATTAACAATATCAGGATACATTATTTTTGGGAAAACTGAAATATCTTCAGCTTCAAGAAGATATGGATCAATGCAGATTACTCATCTTTATTTTTACCGTTGTCGATGAACATCATCTAAACTTGACTAATATGTTGTAAAATCCATTATTCCTAAATTTCAACATAACAGCAGAAAAAAAAAACACATCAGAAATAGTTATAGCACAGTTAAAACACGGCAGAAATAGAAAAACTCCGAAAAACGTGATTTATTTACAAAAACAAACAGAAAAGTGAGGTTATTTCTTCTTCTTTTGAGTTTGTTGTACCTCCAATCTGTCAGTTACGCACCAAACCAATATACGATCTAATGTCAAATTGCATACAGGGACTCTACGCAGGACGAGTGGTGTTTGAGTTCAGAAATAAAAGACAGACTTATGAGATAAATTCAATCTCGAGCGAAATTTTGTTAGACTATTTCTCGAAGCATTAAAGGTATGTATTTATTATGAACATAAACAATCAATTCATCATAACCATAATCAATTAACTATAATGATAAAAAATGTATTATACCTATCAATAATTTATTATATAGTTACGATGCGACTCATTTTGACGTCAAACTTTGCTTTGTCATCTATGGTTACATCGTTGAAAACACCAACGCTGACAGACCAATCAGAATTGAGAGACAGCTGGAGTTTTCGCGATAATACAAGTTGTCTTTGATTTGTGATTGGTCAGATTACGTGAATATCTTAAGAAGAGTGGAATAGTCAGCAAAACATAGATATTCTTGCTTGTCAATCTGAGTAATCTGAGTATAACCTACGTTACAGATCTAAACCAACCATGTTTTCATTCTCAGTGCATTTGAATAAAAGCTTTTCTCATTTATAATTTCGTTTCTTTTTGATTTTTTTGCCATAAATGTTGTAAGTCTTTTGAAAGTCATGCATATAATAAGAGTATGTTACAACCAGATCGACTCTTTTCAGAATTCGGTATGAATTATTTCTATCGCTGATTCTTGCAAACCCTTACTGTTACCAGCAAAAGAAAACATTGAATAATACTTCAATGAAAGGTCCTCATTACATTTCCATCTCTTTAGTTTGTTTCCACAAGTTCAAAGTTAAACACTGCTCACAATCTTGCGAAACATTTAGAAAAGTATTCATATTCTCGAATGAAATGAATTATTCTCCACGGAAAACTTCTAAGGCTTCATCTCAATTTTATAGCGGAGATAATTCAGTTTACCACGCAGAGAGCTACTTTATCTCTCAGATTTTGATCTATGTCAAGAAAGTTATTAGTTGAGACTTGCATTTTCTACAAGGCAATGCTTCTACCGAGGACGGCCGAACTACAGGAACACATAAAAGTGAATAAGTAAGTTTGATGCAGTATCTAGAGAACTTTTCCGTGTTTTGCAGGAGACAATTCAGGTTTCCACAAAGTTTTCCTGTCTCACCTCACCAAGAAGGCAAATTGTATTCATGATTTGAGCATTTCAAGCTACTTATCCATATATATATATATATATATATATATATATATATATATATATATATATATATATATATATATATATATATATGATCAATCAATCAATTCAGGAAATACAGGGTGACTCTCTTATTAGACAGTTGTGAATAACGAGAAATTCTGTATGAAAATTTCACACCTCTACTTTTCAACCAATAAGATGCCTTAATTTTGACTAGTTACCATGGCAACTAAAAAAATTTCCGGAAATTTTTTCGTGGCACCCCGATATTTAAGTGGACATTTTTTGACAGTTGAAAAGGTAAACATATGATCTACAACCTTTAAATATTGAAGATATACCTGTGAATAATGCAAAATTTCTATGAGAATTAACATTATTATTTATTATTCGCTATAAAGTTTCATTATACAGAAAACACAAATTTGTTTAATTATTATGCAGTAACAATTTATATTTCAAAAAACGTAGGATCTACAAACATAGTAAGATTTAAATGTTGCTTGAATCCTAACCCATCCTCTCTTCTTAATGGTGAATAGGAAGGTGACGAATCAATTAGATGTCTGTTTTAAGACATATGTGTAATATTTTGAAACAATTTTGTTCAAATCTATTTTACGCAAAAGGCAAAAGGCCATATTTTCTTGACATTTGCAGCAGACTTTCTTGGATTTTCGTAAACAAACCATTCGACACTAACGCTTCCTGGTCGCAATCTTCCATTAAATTCGTTAAATATATTAATTTTGGATGACATATTTGCACTTGACTCAACTCTTTGCAGTATTTACATAAATTGTACTTTTCAAAGCATTTTATTTTTCTCAAATTGTTCAACGCAAATGCTTACAAGAAATGTTTTACACAAGAATATCTTTGTTTGCTGGTTTACTATAGAGTAACTCAATGTAATTTACCAATATAAACCTCATCTGTCAAAAGCATGGCCGCCTATATCACGGCCACCTACTGCAACAACCTATGTTAATATTATATTTTTTACATTAGAAGTGTTATGAATTACTTTTACAAAAAATACATTTCTACCACCTTTAGTAACCTAAAATTATGAAAGGGCGATAGACTGATTACCCATCTGAGTTTCAGTATTTGGTGTAACTAAAGTTGGTAATATTTTTTATTTAACGAAACATGGTGGACTTGACAAGCAGTGAAATTAATTTAAAATGTCAGATTGGATTAATGATTTTTTTTCCAACTTATGGTATGAAATTTTCTTACCGAATACCACGCAAGCTTAAATTATTCCTGGAAGTTTTCTTTCGCGACTCGGGATAATTTTCAAAATATTCATGCCATCAAAAAAATTTCCGGAAATAATTTAAGCTCTTGTGATATTATAAGTGACATTTTCCCTTATATTATACAGTGTCCGCCAAAATATTGGAACCATATTGATTATATATATAGGGAAAATAGAGTATATTTCGTTTTAATTCCGAGAGTTACAACCTTTGACAGCTGTTTCGTGCTCACGCACTCATCAGAAAGGATTTATGGAGCTCTCGAAATCAAAACGAATCCACTCAAAAATTAGTACCGTGAAGGCAAGACAGATATAACAGAAAGTTACTTATGACATCTACAGTCACTAGTTGAAACTTAATTTGACACGAACCAAGGAATCCAAAGTAGAGGTTTGTCTACAAATTGACAGGCAGCCAACAATTCGTTGTTCTGACTTGCATACTATATGGGACAAGTACACGCTTTATTAGCCACAAGAAAAATTAGATATCTGAATTTGATCACTTGCTGTTATTGATGTAATTTCAGGAACGCAATGTAACCTAACGATATTAAACTCTTTACTAGAAGCAAACTTTTTATTTTATGAGCCTCAATCTACGTTTAAATTGCAGTAGAAGCTCAGTTTGATAACTACTAGTGACAAGTAAATTTACCATTGATGAAGAATGATTTACTCCCAAATAACTGATATACTTAAATCTACTGAAAATATATTAGTTGCTACTATACAGTATTCTACAGCAGCAACATTTTTAGATTATTATAGTAATTTTAGTTTACTAGGCCTTATCAAATGACTCCCTTTTGGGTAGTTTATTATTGTCTTACCTTTAATAGCTCTCATTCCATCTTTGATATCAGGATACAACGGACTCAATTGAAATATGCACTTGCCCTCAGTTTAGAGTTATTCGTTCTTCAAAGAAGTTTCATTCGTTTTTCACAAAGCCTTATTTTCAATAAATTAATTTCGTTCTTGAATTTAAAATGATATGAAACGTTCGGTTGCACCAAGGTACCAATGATTCGGTTTATACTATAAGAAAACGTATACTTGCATGGCATATACACTATAAGGGCTAACAAAATACACTACTCAATAAAAACTGAAGAAAGAGATTTGGAGAGTTTTATGACAATATTTTTTCGTGAACTACCTATAGTTGATGTGGAGAGAAGTATATAACATTTTGACTGTTCTTTCAAACAAATCGCCTCTGGCCATACCCTTACTGGATCACCCAGTACAACCTGTTTCATAATTAAAAATTTCGGAACTTTGTTGAATCTGTTTGTATTCATCAGTATGAATGAATGAACAAGCAGGCAAGCTAATGTCTTTCCTCATTATGATCATAACATATCCAAGTTATGCATAACATAATGTAGAATTACATCGTTTTAAAAATTGACAATAAAAGATAATGGAGAATTAAAAATTATGTAAATTTTTACTTTTATTGAAACTAAACTGTTGTTCAGTCTTTTGGAAAATTATCCTGATGCTATTATACATAAAATGTCACTACTCTAGAAATATTAGGTCAAAATCTACATTCTACATACCAACAAGTAAAATACATAAATCAAACTAACACTATTCACACAACTCACAGCAGTAGTAATCGTATAATTCCGGCACACGATGTAACACGTCCACGTACAACTACTAACTCAAATGCTGGAATTGGAATGAGGCCAGTTTTGCGAAAACGTTGCAACAGTTACTACCGATAGATCCCGAACTGGTCGCATATCAACAAGTAGGTGAACAGTTTCATTATCGTAGGAAAACCTAGCTCTACTGCAAATAAATTGTTTTATTATGCCTGCAACACGAGTCTCTGTTGTTATGATATAATTTTCAGAAACACAAAGTAGATGAATATGAATATAAACTTTTCCAGCGCTAGTAAAATGTTGACCTGACATTATACAAAGTGAATTATCTAATGTTCGAAGCACTTGCTGTATGTGAACAATATTATAGCTACAAGTTCATGCGTTCAGAATACTCATTTTTTCAGAGACAAAACGTTTTTTTTTCATTATAGGTATTAATTTTCTTACCACAATCGAAAAAAAAGTCAGGAAAACGTTTCACTTGGACCATTTTTTCCGTGTATTAGGCGTTGTTAGCGTAGAACTTCCGCAACGCCATTAGTGGATGCAGGAGGCGATTTACTTCAATTAAAAAGCATGGAGGCTAGATAACTAGTAACGTGGCTTTGGGATATGTTTAGAATCGGTTTGCAGCAAAAATCAAATACAAACCAAAATTTTTCAATCCATACAAAATACAACGCTATATTCAAAATCGTGCGGGTGTGAGACTTAATCACCGACTAACTTTCTAGTTTTATCTTTTTCCATTGTGTTAAATCATAAACTTTCAAATAAAATCCCAAAGATAAATGAATCAGACATATACGATTTTCACACGCGAAAAGAAGTTGTGTTGATATTTTTCAGCGTCTCTAAAATTTTACAGCCGTATGCATAGTCAATCGCCAGCGACTCGCCAGAGTTTCGCCGTTCGCTACACAAGGATTATAATGCACAGTCGAGCTCCAAAAGAGTGACAACTACGCGATAAGTCACTTTTGGCGAAACGCTGGCGATGTACCACTTTTATGGAGCTCGACTATGCATTATAGTTCTTGTGTAGCGAGCGGCGAAACTCTGGCGAGTCGCTGGAATTGACTATGCATACGGCTGTATTATGACTCACCGGCTTTGTTTTGATTAATGTATGACAGTTCTGTATATTTGACAGTTTGAAGTTTGTGAAATGGAGAATGAAAATAAATTCTCCGGTTTCTTACATCGGCAAGCAAAAAAATGGTACTGAATCTTTTGAGATATTTCGAACCTGAAAAACGAAATGAAGGTTCGTCTAATAATAATATACAGGAAACAGTAGCAAGAGCACTGGGAGTAAGTTTGAGATCTGTGCAGATAATTATGTACGAGAAAAAGAATAATATAATCCCCAAAATTTCCAAAAAATGCAAAAGAAAAAACCAGAGACTGAAGATTTGAGAGATGGTATCAAAATGGAAGTACGCAATGTAATTTATGATTTATATAAATTGAAAACAAACGTGACGCTTCCATTTTTGAAGGATGCTCTGAAAAACGAGGTGTTTTAGAAATTGGACTTACTGCGTTGTCAAAATTGATTAAAAACTTGGGTTTCCGCTTTAAAAAAGATTGCAACCGAAGATATTTATGTGAAATGCCTCAAATTGTAAGTCTTCGTGTTCAGTTTTTGAAAATATATACAGAAAATAACAATTCAAAATCAAGACAAATTGTTTTTAGACGAAAAGTGGGTATTTTCGAAAGGGGGTGGGTCAAAATCGTGGCAGGATGAGTCCGTAGAGAGCGTTGAAAGAAAAAGAGGATGGGGTCTGAGAAAACGGTACATTATATTACATGCCGGTTCTTCAAAAGGCTTCGTTCCAGAAGCAAGTTTGATTTTTTCTTCAAAGTCAAAAAGTGTGGATTTTCATGGTAACATGAATTAGAGAACGGTTGATACCAAATTTAGAAGAACCGTCTATCATTCAAGAATATTAAATGAACAGCCTGATTCTTCTTGGAGAAAAAGTGACATTTATGAGTGGTTAGAATCACATAAGCAAAATGTGTTACAAAATATGTTGAAATCAGAACTTCTGTCGATTGCAAAATCCATAAAAAAGACCTGCAATGTATGAGATATTACGTGAGCATGGCCATGATGTATTACGGCTACCAACATACCATTGCCAGTTCAATGCAATATAACTAATATGGGCTGGGGCTAAATCATACTATGAGAAACATTTGGGTAATGGCCTTAAATCCGATGAGGTGGAGATGGATTGGGAAGCTGCATTGGACATTACGGAGGAATATTGGGAGAAATCGGTTGAAAATACCAAAAATTTAAATTTGCAATGTATGCTCAATGCTTAGAGTGGAACATTATTTCAGATTTATGGGAATCTTACTTCTATCGTTCAATTATTGAACTACAAGATGTATCTATACGCACTTGAAATGATATTTCATTCATCGCGTAAAATTTCCTTCGATATACTGAAATTGTGTGAATATCCCTCAACTATGAGAACATCCACCTGCAACTGAAATGTACATCCGTCTTGTCGGAAATTTTCGAGTTGATTGCAAAATTACGCATCCACATGGTGAAGTCAGCTCCTACATGTTCCTGTTCATTCTTTTTTGTGACCAACTGTGGTATAGAGGTATTGCAAGTAATAAATAAAGAGTGTATTTTGTGCATTGTATCATGAATACAAGGTAAGTAAACTTTATTGAAATCTTAAATAATACTTACGAGATTGCATTCAGTTTTCTTCATAATATCTAAATATCTGATGAAATTGAGAAACATAACCTCAAAATCAGGATGTGTTTTGTGGAAAACACCGATATGATATGTTGAGTACCTAAATATGAAAAATGATTTTGATAGGTTATCACATGGTTTGTAAAGTATAACTTTCGATTTATGAATCCCAAATTATGGAAAAACCAATAAATTCTTTGGTCGTTTTTTCTTAACATATACTTACTTTTTTGGAGAGTGTTGGAAATTGCTGAGTTTATTTGTGACAATTGCCCCAAAAACTCAAATTCTTAAAAAAACAACGAACACCAAAAACTCCACAAGTACTCGTTCCATCCTTGTAAAATGACATTTTCCCGAATAGAAAGCATCTAGATGTCGAATAATAGTCCATATTCTATGATAATTTAAAATGAATTTTATTGGTCTTTGCCCTGTTTCAAGGGAAAGATGGGAATTGGGTACCGTTAATTACCTTCATACCTGGTACCGTAAAGGGTCATATACGAGTTGGCTGCGACGGATTTCTTGAATAATGTCGTTAACGGCAACGGCGCAAGGACTATCGGGCGCAGGGAAGACTGGGCGCCAAAAAAATATCTACTGATCATAATTATTATCATAAATTCATTTTGAGTGTAGTATTTTATTAGTCTGATCTAACCTGACCGAGCTTACCTAGCTCGCAAGTTGGTAGCTTGGAAGTTGAATGAAAATTCATTTTAGTAGTGTAGTATATAAAGAAAAATGAAATAACAAAATTTTAATTTGTAAATGTAAATCTTTATTAATGACTGTGGCTTACTGGCGCCCAACTCCCAAGTATCTGGCACCCAACTCGCATGATAGGTTTTACTACCTGGCTCAGCCGGTACCCAAATCGCAAGCTTCGGTTTCAAGAATTAACAAGACGATAGAAAGCCTGTGGCTTGTTGTAAACCTAATACAACTTTTTTGTTTTTAGGACAATCGCACTGAATAGGAAGACCAGCCCATAAATCTTTATAATATTTTATAAATATATAATAATGATTGATGTTAGTTTATGATATGCAATGTATTAATCGAAAATGTTTTCAGTTTTTTGCATTATGGGAATTGAATATTCAGTTTATGTTTGAAATTCATTTATATTTCCAATTATTGAAGAGAACTGTACATAAATAACCGAACTATTGCAAGATAATGACGACAAGGACAGAATCTGTTTATACTTATAAAAGATAGAATTTTTGTTTTACGACTGAACGCCACAGATTCAATTATTTTTTTCTTGTACCTACATGAAGTGTGCTAGACGATTCTTACCCAGATAGTACGGGGTCAATCTGTCTGCCATTCAGCCAGAGTGGTTAATAAAGGTACAGAAGTGGATGGAAAAATATTGAGGATTTTGGAAACGTTCAAAAATTTGAGAAATATATCTCCACTTCACCAAAACACTTTATTGCTATAAATACTCATCTGAAGACTATTATCAGTCTTAATGATGCTAGTTTTATTAGCGAAACGTAAATCGAGTATGATATAACGGAGTGCTATGGTGTGTTGAATAAAAGACAAATTGTACCTACCTATACAATGAAAAAAAAAACCTGAAACACGTCAATTCATGTTTTCAAAAAGATAATCTGTGACCAAAAAAAAATTGCTGCTGCCCCCTCAAACCGGCAGCCACCACCCCCCAATTTTTTTAAATGAAATAGGCGGTCATTACGAAGGGTTTTCAATTGATTATACAGCCGTGTATTACTTATGACAAACAACAGTTGGTAAATGAAAAAAAAAAATAGGGTGCATTGAATATACAGCGAATTTAATAGTATTCGTGTTTTTTTTAACATTTTGAAAATTAATTTTGTTATGACGCAAAAATTCAAAAGAATAGACATAGCTGTATAGACAATTGAATGCCCTTCTAAATGAGGTATCACTTGACCCCCCATTTCATTATAAAAAATTAATGTTTATGTCACAGAGTGTCTTTTCGAAAACATAAATCAATGTATTTCAGGGTTCTTCTTGAATATGGCTAATAGGGTAGAAAATTAATTTATCCGTTACTTTAGGACCTCAATGTATAAATTCATGATAATGTAATCCCACATTGTGAAATTCCATAGCAAATTCACATCGGAGTGTATTTTTCAAGTTAGAAAATCAAACCGTAATATTACAATGTGAAATTCCACTGCAAATTATTCACGTCAGAGAATCAAACCGTACTATTTCAATATAAAACTCTAATGCAAATTTTTGTCGTGAAGTAATATAACAATGTAAAGTTCCATCGTAAAATTATGTCACAACGTAAAGTTACATCGAAAAGTGCACAGAGTTATTCAGAGTAAATATCAAAGGTGATATAACACGTGGTATGCAAAATTCCACTTGAAGGTAAATTCCCGTTAAAACGGGCGGTAATTAAATTGCCGCTAGTGGGAGCAGAAAACATTCTCCCAGTGTGGGATCGAGAACGCTTACTCGATGTCGAAGTAGCACATGTGATAATAGTGACATTGGTATTTCCGAGTTTATCTGGTTAAAATGAATTCTATCAATATTTTGTTCTCTCATTAAACAATTATTCTCATCCACATAGTTTTTTAGAAAGGTGCTATGGCAGCTATGGTATTCTAGAAATAGGCTTATTATAAATTTGAAGAAAACTGTATGTATAGAATATTGCAGCTTGTATAAAACACCTTTGAAATGTCTAATTGTATTCAATGAGTCCATTATTGAAACCTCTAAATCGGTGAAATTTTTAGGAACAACGTTTGACAGTAATTTTACATAGGAGAAACAAATTGATGGTGTCTGTAAAAAAATTAATCAATGTTATTATTTATTGATAGTACTCAAATCCATGCTAGACAGAAACACCTACAGTGTAATAATCTGGGGTCAGGGACATGATGTGCAAAGAGTTTTTGTTTTACAGAAACGAATTCTGAGGTTAATTTTCAATCTACCCTATAGATCTTCATGTCGCGAAACTTTCAAACGCCATAAAATCTTAACTGTCTCTTCAATATATTCACTAAAACTGCTCAGTTACATCTACATCAATAAAGATAAACTAATGGGAAACAGTGACATCCACAATTACGATACAAGACACAAAAACAATTTTGTTTTAGAAAGAAGAAATCATTCGTTTAGTCAAAAAGCTCCCATTATTTGTGGCATTCGATATTATAATAAACTTCCGGCTATCATTAAGGATAGTGAATCCTATAGTATATTCAAAAGACGATTAAAGAAGATCCTTCATGACGAATGTTTTTACAATTTGAAAGAGTTTGAAAGTTACGTTGGTAACAATTAGGAGATGCACTCTTCTAGCAATATTTAAATGCTATTTTTATTATTTACTGTGTATTGTTTTTATTATTAGGTATGTATTATGTATTTATACGTCTGTATATTTTATGTAAGTAACCACTACCATTTTTATATTTATTTATTTCGACAATGTCTCATCTATTGTATAATAGAAAATCAGGCAATAAAGAATCTATCTATCTATCTATCAAAAGGTATTGCTGCAAGTAACTGCTTTCGCAACTGCACCGAGAGAAATATCTATTACCTGTTATACAAAATTGTATAACCTTTAAAAGATTTCTGAATTGAATAGGCGCCAACATAGTAACATTTTCAGAATGATCAGGGTATTTTTTTCAAAAAAGTTGTATAACTGTTAAAGAACACTCGTATAAAAATGAAAATATTGTCATATCGAAATTACTTGCTTCCAATATAATGGTTAAATGACTGGCGTTTCAATATTATATGAAGTTATTATAAAAATTAAAAGATGCTTATATAAAGCTTACTTGTCCTCAATATAATGTTTAAATGTTTGACATTTCAATATTAAATGACGACTGTATAAAATTGAAAAGATACTCATTTCAAGATGACTTGTTTTTGATGTAATACTGAAATGATTGGTATTTCATTATTATACTATATCTTATAGTGGTTTTAAAAAAAAAGTATGACAATCAAATGGTAAACATTCTTGCATCCAAAAACTTTCCTTTACCAGCTAAACGGTTTTTGAATAACCTGCATGAAAATAATTTCTTACTGTACAGTTCTGAAAATAGCATTCATTGACGTCTAAATACTGCCACAAAATTTTAAATAACACATGTGGCGATTTAGATTATTTTGAAGAGTTTCTGAGGATTTACAGTTGTTGAACATCATTTTACAAACTTAAACAGTTTTAATATTGCATGAAGTACATCATAAAATTCGGATAATTAATACACATGAAATTTCAAAATTTTGCCCAACTGTTAATCCTCAAAATCTCTTCAATATCACCACATGTGCTATTCGACATTTTTCAAATTAAAGGAGTTGATAAGGTGTTTTGGCGTTAATGATGTTATCAGAGCTCTAGAGGAAGGTTAATTTCATGCGTATGCTATTCAAAAATGTTTTGGTCAGAAACAAAGTGTTTGGAAGCGAAAATGTTTGCCATTTGATGAGTAGGTATCATCAATTCTGAATATCTACGAAAAATAGGTTAAACAGAAGTTGCTACACGATGAGTGCCAGTGTCATATCTTCAGATTAAGAATTCAACAAGCACTTTTTTAAAGATTTCAATCCTATAAATATCGTGAAAAAGCTACTTTTGTTATAGAGATTCGTCATATTTGATTTAAATTATTTCCTGAAATAGTGACACATTAGTTGTCTATACTTATCGGTGGATAGTTCAGCATTGAATGAACCTCATTGAAAAATTGAACAACATTTATTAAGGAAATTAAAATATTGTTACTGATTTTTTATTTTTTGGGGATTTGAGGCCTTGAGTTAAAGAAAACTCTATTTGTTCAAAGTCAACTTTTCGTCGATTTATTTTGACATCTTCAGAGCACTGAAAGATACAAATAGGGGATGTTTCTTTTAAATTTTAAAACAATAGAAAAAAACAAATAATAATATACTACTACTTGCTACTACCACTTTTCCAGAAACAATCACTGAACTTTGTTTTGCTGACGTATAAAAATTTAGATTGAATTATTATCAATTTACTTTGATCTACTCTGAAGATTTATCTGTTACCAGAACATAGTTCAGTGATTGTTTCTAGAAAAGTATTAATGGCAAATTGATATGTATATTATTATTTGTTTTTTTTTCAACTATTTTATTAATAAAAAAAATCCCATTTTAGTTTCTTACAGTACCCTGAAGATGTCAAAATAAATTCATGACCTCAAATCCCCCACAAAAGAAAAAATCAGTCATCATAACAAAGGTCGTAAAACTTACATATCAACAATAAAATATAGTGTTTCTTAAATCAGGGAATATTGAAAATACACTATTTCTGGTAACCACGGATAGAGTTGACAAGAGGGAAGAATCTCCAAATCATACAATAAATTAGTCATCTGAAACAAAAAAAAAATCATTACTTACTTTTCAAATACTTACTATTTTATTTCATGCTCAAGAATAATTAATAAAAATCAAATGAAGCCGAGTGGTTAAAGCGACATTGTTTCAATCACTTTTAGCTTCCAGTTCAAACCCTGGTGACTGCAGAACTTTTTCTGATGGCCAGAGAAAGTGCTAGGAATCGCACGTAAAAAGGTAATACCTCGTTAATCCTTAGCTCGCACAAGTTTCGACTTCTGAGGGCTGCCGTTCGTAAGGGGACGACAGCTGGTTAACGGAAAAAACAACAAAACAACAACGAAAGTGTTTCGTTACAATAAAATGTAAAATTCCAGAGGTTTGAAAACATATACTTCATAGAAGTCCGTGTTAGTAGTAGGTTCACTATTTTTCTTACAAAACAAAATGAGTACCCACATGGCTGAAATTCTGTAGAACAGTATGAAGTTTCAAAAATGAAGAGATAAATTGGGGCTTTTATTATTACTTTGTATTTAATATATTCTTTGTTATACCTATATGATTTTCCTATGAGTAACGTTCTTTCCCGATTCCAAGTTATATCCATGGAAATTAAATTAACACTTTTTTATACAGCTGCTTTGTTGTAAACACATCATGTTTCTGTGTACAATCGTCTCATGAGGTAAAAAAATACACTGGTCTGTTACGATCAGTGCCTCAATAGGCTGGTGCCAAAACGAATGGCAAAATTGGTTTTTTGCCATTCTGACGGTTAGTTTGAGGTTATGACGGAAGGTGTTGAATACAAAAGTTTTTGATTTTTTTATTATCTAACATTTCCATTGAACATTTTCCGCTAAGTGGTCACGTGTTTTTCCGCAAATCGCATAAAACCGTTTTCAACCCCTAAACTGCATCCCCATTTCACCATTTTGAGTGTTTTCGTGTTTAAATATTTTTTTCCTCAAAGATGGAACCTCAACAACATTTTCACATCGGTCCTTGCCTGGTACTTTTTTAATTTTCACAAAAATTATTGCCACCAGTCTATAAGACATTAAACACTGCCTGATTTTCAATATACAATAAAACAATACATAATCATTTTCCAAAGGTATCCTTCTCGAACAATAAATTTTATAAATTTTCAATTAAGGAAAATTATTTGTGTTTGTAACATTCCAGCTGTGGATAAAATGTTTTATTACATTTTATCTTATTAGCAAATAACGTACTCACACAATAAATACCTATTATTACAATACTTTTGCCAAGGTTTTGAATGTGGCAAAATTTGTAGCAACCCTATCGTACAAGAAATCGACAGATATTAAAGATGTTGATTTCATTCAATTTGCAAATTTTAGGCACTAGAATCTCAGGTTCCCATAGGAAGAAATCATCTAACAATAATCATCATGTCATAAGATAAAAGTATTTTTATAAATAATAATAGGATGTTCCTTATAAAAATATTTAATTTGTGTCGTTTCTGTTCGAACCGGAATTAGGTACTACTGAACCCGTTCGGTTCCTAAAAAAATAGTATTTTCATTCAACTCCAGCCAAACTGTCAAAATTTTTCGTACAAATGAATATTATCTAAAATAAGAATGCAGCATCCCTCAAGCTCGTCCAATACTTATTTGATTTTAACCTCCCACAAGTAATAACAATGGATAAAATCATGGTAAACAACTGATGTTGAAAACACACACACGCAGATAGGCACTTACCCGAAATTTACTTCTTGTAGAAACAAACTATACACAAAGTGTATTTAACCTTTACTTCTGCACTTGCACAACACTACCAAATCTACACGTGAACTGATTGACAATAAGAACTGAAATGACGCAGATGACCCGTTGATGAAACGGCCTGTTATGGGTGAGTGAAATAAAACATCATAGGAAACACGTGTGTGACGAAGAAGGTGCATGATGAGAGGTGGTGGAAAAATCCGTTACATTTCCAGAACTAAACGACACCCATTTACTGGTTAAAAGGTATCTTTTAACAGTTAAAATGTGAATTATAGTAGCTAAACAGTTTGTTTTTTCAATTCCATCTTTTAACCACAATCGTGCCCTTTATTGAATCTAAAAGGTAACCTTTTCAAAACAAAATGAGTGTTTTGAAAAAAAGACCCGTTTAACGTTTAAAACCTTCACATTTTACATTGATCAGATAACATTTAGTTGCTAAAATAGTTTATTTAGCAGCTAAAAGATTTTTTTGAACAAAAACTTGTATAACTGGATTTCTCTCGGTGTGTACTGTTTATTCCAATAACATTGCACAAACGATTTTCGTGCTAAACATGAGTGATATCGTGAAAATATACCTTAATAAATGATTACAAAATATTTTGGTAACTACTAGGTTTTTCGCAATTTGATTCACATGCACACTGACCTTTGAATCCGCACGATAATAACGATTTTTACTATATCCGATTACGGCGTATCTTCATCTGGAGTAAAATCAGTTAACATCATAATAGATGTATCATCGTCTTCCTCAATATAAAAAAATCTTGATTGTTATACTCCTATAATTTTGAATAATTGCTCGAATGTGACAATCAACCAATATTCAAACTATAAGTAATATTAAAAGAAAATCTGTTTAATTTTAATTTAAAATAAAATATTTTTTCATCTTTCTTATTTAGCATTATGCAATAAACAGGGTTGTGAAAAAATGTAGTGTTTCACTAGTCGAAAAACATTTTTGAAGCTTGTCAACTTTACTAAAAAATGTTACTTTCGTCAATCGTAAAACAATATACCTACTATTATTTCTATGGACATTCAAGGATTCGGACTACTCAAATATTGTCTTGTATGGACAATATACTGTGTATTCCAAAACGTGTAAATTCTTGAATTATCTAGTATTTTATTGGATTTAACGACCTATTATGGCCAACAGACATACCGAAGCACTAACGCAGATAATGACCAACATGTATTTCGTTTCGTAATAATAACCCACATAAATTTAATTATGAGTACCTGATGGGCCATTTAATGTACACTATTCGCAGAAATAATATCATTAATAAACCTCCATAATGAGGTTTTCAAATGGACTCTACTAATATGGACCACTAATATTATTATTTATGGGGACACTGGTTCGAGGAGAATTGATCATAAATGATGATTGATGAGTTATAAATCGAAAAATAATTACGGTTGTATTCAGATATACAGTGTGTCGATGAAAAGGTTTTCCACTACGGGGATAACTGAAACGGTAATGGACAAAATTATGGTTCAATGAGAAAAAAGTTTTTCAACAGAGGGGTCATTTATATGTAAGTAAGAAATTTCCGAAAATATTTTGTTACGTTATTTTGGAAAAACTGAATTTTTCGAATTTTTACTTATTATTTTTCCTATGTTATCATCCCAGTTGGAAAAAATAATTTTTTTTCGAAAAGATATCAGTTTTACCGTCTGATGCTAAAATGTGAACATTTTGCGATAGTGGTCAAATAGAAGTGTGCAGCCGTCTGACGGAAATAACAATCTTAACAATTTAACAATTTTGATCGATTGTGTCTATCAAATGTATTGTCTATCATTATTCAAATTTTCGGTCAAATCAGAAGAATTTCTATCAAATATTGATTGTGTCAATTGTATTTTCTACCAAATGGTGTTCCTATCAATTGTATTTTCTATCAATTATATTTCTGTCAAATGTTTTTTCTGTCACAAAAAAATCGATCAAATGTATTTCTATCAAACCCAATAAACACACACACGTATCATATACGTTAAAATCTGGTAGTTGACGTTGAGGAAACGTTACTCGTGACTTTCGTAACCCAAATTCAACCAAACGTTGATTCCACCCATAAAGAACGTATATGATTCAAAGCGTAACTTTTGCCACCATTATCAAACATGTCCTTATCGTGCTTTCACAACGTGTATTCAATTAGAACTGAAGACACATTACATAAACGTTGAATATGACACTATCAAATAACCCGAGGCTTTGGGAAACCTGTATTCTACGTTTCAGTTACTCTTTTTATCTACGTTTATGGAACGTTATGAAATTACGTATTTGATGCGTTGGATAAAGCATTCAATAACAACTTCATCTTTCACGTAACTTCGAGGCAACTATTTTGATTGCTTATTTTCCAACGTTGTTTCAACTGATAGAAAACATCCATCAGATGCGTTGAAAATCAATTGCTTCGTTTACTCTATGTCAACAGAACTAGTCTTCTTTGGACAACTTCAACGTTTATTCAACTAGACATATACATCGTAACAATTACGTCACTGTAGCCACTAATATGAAACTTGTTCTTTTCGTGGTTTCTCAACGTATATTCTACAAAACCTATTTGTTACGTTTCAGTAACTCTGTTTTTCTACGTTTATTGAACGTTATTACTTTACGTGTTTGAACAGTTGAAAGGAGTATTCAATAACAACGTAACTTACGTAACTTCGAGACAACCATATAGATTAATTATTTTTCAACGTTGTTTCAACTGATAGAAAACATCCATCAGATACGTTGAAAATAAATTGCTTCGTTTACTTCATTTCTACAGAATTGGTCTTCTTTGAACAACTTCGACGTTTATTCAACTATACATATACATTGTAACAAATATGTCACTGTAGCCACCATTATGAAACTTTTTTTTTCGAGGTTTTTCAACGTATATTCAACAGAACTAAGTAACATTTCATAAACGATGATCATGACATTATTCAACAACCCGAAACTTTGAGCAACCTATTTTTTACGTTTCAGTAACTCTGTTTTTCTACGTTAATTGAACGTTATGACTTTACGTGTTTGATCTGTTGAAGGAAGTATTTAATAACAACTTAACTTCGAGACAACCATTTCGATTGCTTATTTTTCAACGTTGTTTCAACTTATAGAAGTCATCCATAATTTACATTGAAAATCAATTGCTTTTTTCACTTGATTTCTGCAAAAATAGTCTTCTTTGGGTCCACGTCAACGTTTATTCAACTGGATGCACATCGCAACAAATATGGTACTTTACTCCATATTGAAATTTGTCCTTATCGTGGTTTTTCAACGTTTATTCAACAGAACTAAGATACAACTCGTAAACGTTGAATGTGACACTATTCAACAACCCGAAGATTTTAGAAACTTATTTTCTACGTTTCAGTTTCCCTTTTTTTCTACGTTTATTGAACGATATGGAATTACGTGTTTGATATGTTGAAAGAAGTATGTAATAACAACGTAACTTCGCGTAACATCGAGAAAACCATTTTGATTGCGAATTTTTCTAAGTTGTTTCAACTGATAGAATATTATATCCATGAGATACGTTGAAAATCAATAGCTTTGTTTACTTGATTTCCGCAAAACTATGGTAATCTTTGGACTACTTCAACGTTAATTCAAGTGGATGCATCCATCGTAACAAATAGAACTAAGAAACTTTGCATAAACGTTAAAAATGACACTATTCAACAAACCGAAGTTACGCATACTATCTACTTTCATCTCCCATTTATTGAGTATTTGTCGTTGAAGATTCGAGGCCTATGATTTGAACTTTTTTTTTAAACAAAAAATATCTTACTCATCAGTCATTGAAAAACTTAATGAGTATTCTCGATTATTTCATAAATAACCACTCATTGGCAACGCTGTACGATGCACCGTCAGATGGCGTGATCACGTTGACGCTGAACGTTGATTGATGAACAGTTAGTTCTACCGCAGCCGCCATCGATAGTGTCCCGGCATTTCTTCTTTCTTAGGGTTATGTGTGCATGTGTCCGATTCAACCAGAGGATAAATTGGTAAGTGCCTACCTACATTGTTGATGAATTGTATATTGCACAAACTTCAAATGTTTCCTTATAATCTGTAATATTATATTTGGCACAGTCGTCTTAAGAAGGTTGTAAAGTCTGCATGGTTCTTTATAGCAATTAGTATCAGCGATTTATCTGATACAGTATCAATTCTGATGGTATAGAACTATGGAACCTCCCATACGTTATTCCAATTTAATCAAATCTATATGTAGTAATTATATTTAAAAGCCGTAATTTGTAGTCGATAAATCTAATTGAGATACGTTGATAAAACGTGTATAAAAGGTAGATAATTAAACACGTTGGAAATAGGTGGATGAATAAACGTTGAGTACATGAAACGTTGATAAATGGTAGATATCAAACTTGTTGAACATGGACCTGGTGGACATAAGTATGTCGTGCATTCGAAATTTTTCAATTCTCAAGAATAGATACTAGTTTGGTATGCAGATAAAATGACGTTCATCAGTGTATACATTATTTATATATTTATTATTTGTTAGGTCACAAGATTGAAGTCAATTGGTGGCACTTCTCCTGAAGATCACAGTAGAAGAATTTTAATATTCATTTCAACGAATGAGCTGGCTTGCCTCTACAACTGGAACGACAGATAAGAAGGCTTTCAAGGATATACATGTGATCCAACTCATTTATGGTGAGGTTATCACTCATGTGCCATATTCCATAATAATTATATTGAATGATTTTTGCAGTTGCTGTCAAGAAAGAGTTTGAAGCAGTAGATCACATCCAAATAGCAGATACTACAAAAGACTGGTTATATTTTGCGAAGAAACATATGAATGACGCCATCAACTCTAAACAAAAAAAGAATATTTTATTCATATTAATATATATTTCCTTTGATACATCCGATAAGCATAGGACATTTTGAATCTTGTGATGAAAAGATCTTTGAGTTACCCTCTGTCTGAATTTATACCAAAATAAAATAACAGTTATTACTAAAAAGTATGTTTTCAGCATTTCCAGTAAAAAAAAGTTCATACGAAGAAAACGCAATATTTTTTTGGGAACCATGTTTTTTTCTCTAATTGATCTAGAAGCAATGGATCACCCTGTATAGAGATTGAATACCGGTAACGTTTATTGAACGTACAGTAATTGCATTTTGTAACGTTTGTATAACGTTTCAGGGTGGTGATGACAAAGGTTGATTCATAGTAAAAATACATACGTTGCTTCACCCCAGTTCAATTAACGTTGTTGTAATGTTTAATATTGGTGGTAATATTGATTAAAAGATATTAATATTCCTCGTTGATTCAACCAAGAATATCAACGTTACCTAATAACTGGAATTCAACGTTTGATTTTGTTGGAATTCTATGATCATCATCAACGTTTAGAATTCGTATCTCAGCAACGTGACTTCGAAACGAAGATATATCGTTATGCTGCAGTAGAATATAACTGGATAAAAAACGTTGAAACCCCGTGAAAAGGCATAGTTACGTTGTAACCGAATTATAACGTTATATTTCAGTGGAATTTTCATTACAGTAAGAACGTGTAAATAACCTTGAATCAACGTGAAGAGGTAACGTTACTATAAAACCTGAATGAAACGTATTGCCTAACGACATTTTGCCGTTTTTTCAACGATGAATAATTGTAGCGTTACTTGAAAAATTCAACGTTTTATTCACGTATCTGTGTTTATTGGGAACATACTTTCGATCAAATGACTTGTATCAAATGTTTTTCGATCATTTTGTTTTCGATCAAATTTCCGCCATCCTCAGTTACTTATGAAGAGTATGTGTAGTCTGTATCGAAAATAGGTAGGTAGCAGGCTTTGACGAGTCGGATGTTATAATAGTATATTATGCAACGATCATGTTATGCTGGTTATTAATACACGGGCATTAACTGGAATACGAAACGAGTCTAAAGGGCGAGTTTCTTATGGTTTATGCGAGTGTATTAATAACCATCACATGAGAGTTGCATACTCTATTTTTTCTACACCCTATAAATAATGAAGAATTATAAATATTTATTTTTGTATTGAACACAATAACAGTAATTTTATAAAAAAATCTACAAAACTGTTATTAATCGGGTATTACCATGAATATAGGAAAACTATAAGTATTTACTTATATTGACCATAATAATTGTAATTGATCCAAATTCTTAAAAATATTAAGATTATTTATTGGCAGTTTGAAAAGTTTATTCCAGGTCCCACTGATCTGGAAGTAGAACGAATATAAACATTTATTTCATTATTGCTAGTCTCAATATTGTATTGGAAATGCTGATTTTATTCTGAACCTAATTTTCAATGTAGCCTTCCGCCACTGAATTAGATTTCCAGCCACCATGACGTTCTAATGCAGTAATATCACCACCGGCATCAACTAATACGGTTGCAGATGTCCTTCGAAAACAATGCCCTGTATATAAATTCGGATCAGACAGATTCAAATATGTTGCTATTGGCTTCTCTAAATTACCAAATTTATTAATACCTACCAATGTTTTGAATTGGGAATTTTCTATTGATGAAAAATCTGTATCGCTATGAAAAATCTGTATCATAACGGATCTCATTATGAAACAGATTATGGGCATATAAGTGTATTATTATTATTAATAGTACGAGCGTTTTTTTTATATTTCTTCCATATGTCACTCAGTACACCTTACGACTTCTTATTGTTGAATACCTGCTTTTCTCTTGTTATAGGTAGAATGGTTAGTAGTTTTTCACCAGAGCAAAAGTTTGATATGGTAAAGTGTTTAATTTTGTGCCACAGTAAGTACCTAATGCTCTAAAAAATGTTTGGACTAGGTACTCGTATTTGAAAAATTTGTTTGACTATTCCACTCTTTTTAAGATGTTCACGTAATCTGGCCAATCACAAATCAAAGACCACTTGTATTATCTCGATTATTTTTCGACATATCTTGCAACCAATAAAAACCATCAATTTAAAGCTATGATATACTTTCAAAGCAATCACAACATTATTATAGTGGGAATTTTCTACTTAGATTATTGCCTCGGGAATATTCGTGGTATTTTGTTTTTATTGTGTGACAACAACTGATACCTTTGATTTGACGTCTGTCATCAGTTTGCATGCAAATTGAAAAATGAATTTAAAAAATTGTTGTTTAAAATTGTTTTTTCCGTTAACCAGCTGTCGTCCCCTTACGAACGGCAGCCCTCAAAAGTCGAAACTTGTGCGAGCTAAGGATTAACGAGGTCTTACCTTTTTACGTGCGATTCCTAGCACGATCCGAGGAGAATATCGAAGGGAGGTCCGTTTGGTCACCCATCCAAACCATGGCCTCGCATAGGGTTGCTTGGCTTCATATATCGGTGAACCGGCGCTCTCCGTTCAAGCTTTCCCCGCGGATTTAGATAACCGTAATGAATAAAAATGTTATATAGAGAATGTGTCTATGATTGGGGCATCAAAAAATAATCTATCACCACACGAGAGTTCGATAAAGTAGAAAATAATTCTCCACATTTTATCTCAAACTTGTTGCCATTTGGCAATAGTCACTCAAGCCCTTCGGGCTCTCGTGTCTATTGCCTGGCAACAAGTTTGCAAAACTTGTGGCTGCTATTAAGTATTCGTAAATTTCCGTTTATTCACAAGGTCTCATGGTGTAATGGTTAGCACTCTGGACTCTGAATCCAGCGATCCGAGTTCAAATCTCGGTGAGACCTGCAATTTTTTTTTCAGATTTTTTATTATCTTTTTGTTTTTCACACTTGTCAAAAAGTTTGTTGATTCACAATTGTTCATTCCGTTTGGAAAAAAAATATACAGTGTCCGCCAAAATCTTGGAACCATATGTAAATTTTTTTTTATTAAACGTTTCTCAGAAAAAGTTGGTGCATTCAATTAGACTAAATATGCACATATGGATTTTTATCAGTGGCGTGCGGCTTAGCGGAATTCGGCCGATTTCCTAAATTCATTACAGAGTAATGTGACATTAATATGCAAATAATCAAAAAATGTTATGGAAAAAGTTTTTTGCAGTCTAATGATATTCTCAGTTATTCAGTTTAGTCTCCCAAGTAGCAATTCAACGTTGCGGCGACGTGTTTAAAAAAGTTACTCAACACTGAAACAAATAATGCTGGTACAACGTGAAAATAACAGCCAAAAGTTGTAGATCTTACCGCATAGACGCTGTAAAAATATTTTACCATCTGTTTGAATGCAAAGTTACAATGCACCATTTGATAATACAAAATACTATATGGTTTTCCCAAGTGATAACTGTGAATTAACATTTTTTTTGTGATTGCCAAGAGTTTCATCAAATATACCAAGTAATATCCATTTTCGCTTGTATGAATACAATAATGATGATGAATTCCAGTGTTAATTTTAATTTCACTTCAACAGCGAGGAATATCTCAGGATAAATTGTGATTCGAGTACAGTGTTTTCATTGTATTTTTAGTTTGTTTTCTCAAAAACACAGTCTGAGAGGAATCATTCCCGTATTTCTGAATTATCACAATGACTTTGGAATATCACATGAAATTATTATTATAGTACATCGTGAAAGTAATATAGAACTTGTTGATTCACAAATCATATTTGTTTTCACACTGAGATTTCACAGGGTTACTGTAATTGTGGCGGTAATTTCACAAGTAACTTGTAGAAAATAGTGGTATTCACTACTCGTCTTGTGATTTCACCGCCGTAAAGAATTTCAGCCAATGACTCTTCGGCTGCTTATCACGTGGATGGTGAACGTGTATCGCGAGTACATGTTGAATTTCGATCAGTTCTCTACGTTTGTCGGCAGATACAAATTAGAGCTAGTTTATGCCATTCGTTTCATTCCTTCAGTTCATTTCATTTGCAGTTTGTGTGTTTTTAGTGAAGTTGATTTTTAGGTAAGTACAATGTTTCGTTGTGGAATTTGCGGTGTACCACTGAAATCATTGAGAAAATATGAACTCCATCATTATTATCATAAAAATGCCCCCTCAGTGAATTTCGAATGTGTCCGAAACGTTAGCTACGTTAAATATAAATTTCACCTAATTGGTCATCATTCGGAAAAACGTTTTACTTCGGAGATGACAGGAAATTTCAAACAATTCAAATGCTTGGTTGAAAATTGCTTTGTGCATGAAAATGATAAAAAAAATGTTTTCCTAGCACTTGTACGATCATATTAAAAATGGTACTCAAATTAAATGCCCCTTCAATAATTGTACTTCAAAAGTTATTTTCGAAAAGGTTGCCAACCTCAGCAATCATATCTTCAGGTCTCACAGAGTCTCGCAGAGTAAGCCCAGTTAGGATCTACATATAAAAGAAAGTATAGAGTCTGAGGAACAAAATTATGATGATCTTGAATTTTCATCACAAGAAAATATTCAAAATTTTGAAGAAGAGAGTTTGAAATTATTGAGTTCGCTATACCTCAGTTTGGAAGCCCAGTTCTTCGTAACAAACAGGGCTTTGCAATATTTCATTGATGGCTTCTTGGATGTGAATATTCTCAACAAAAATTATTTTTATAAGGAATTGACCGATAAAAATATAAATTTTGTTTAAGAAATATTTGATAATGACTTATTTATTAGAGCACATAATTCAAAAACGGGACCTTTAAAATCAAAACATTTACGCCACCAACTATAAAAGTAATTTTAGTCATGTCAGTCCAGTTAAAATTTCATTGGGTCATTGTTTCTATCATTACATCCCAATATTTGATACACTGATTTCACTATTTAAAAATGAACAGTTTTTGAAACAATATTACAAATTTCTGTTGTATTTGATGCAAAGTTGATGTATCGTTCAATTTATGCCAAACTTATTAATACAAAAATGTAAATAATGTAATAGCGCAGATGTGTAAGCGGCTGCTGATTGAAAGAACTCATGAGTGTTGGTGTTTAGTCCTCTACAGTTTTGGTAATAACAGTAGATACTATGATTTCCTTTCTGTTTGGATGATTAAACTAGTTTTTTACAATTTTGGGTTCGCCGTTAATATATTTAATCTTCATGTTTCCCTCTCCATTGGATATCCTACGTTGTAGTTCTTCCTTCAGTTTTTTGTACTGTTGTGTTTGGAATGGCATTTGTGACAATTATATTATTAAATTGGGTATTTCCTCTGAGGTTTCCAGTTTTGCTTAGGACTGCGTGGGCTTCGTTTGGCGTAGAAAATATAACTTTAATTGGCCTGGGATTATTATTTGTAGGATTGAGCCTTCACGCTCGGTATATTTTTGGGTTAGAATCGATGTCCGGGTTGATCGATCTGAGGATAGAAATACATTTTTCCTGGTCATCGGATTGGTTATGTTGTGATTCTGGGATGCCGAATATTACAATTTTTTTTTTCGAGTTTCTCTTTCATTCATCTCTGCAATTTTTTTAGTCAAATTGGTTATTGGAGTAGTACTCAAAGCTGGAGTGAGAGTTTGTGCTGCTCTAAGGGAAGCTATTTCCTTATTCATTTCAGCTTTCTCTATTTTCATTATCTGTAGATCCTCTTTAATTTCTTTGATATCATCTTTCATTTCATTAATTTGTCTAATTACACGTGGAACTCCTTTAAATGCATCCTTGCAGTCTGGGCAAAAAAAGAAGATGAAACCGCTTATCTCCTTAAGTATCATTGCCCTATATTCTGTTGTTGAGATAGCCGAGCAGTTTTTTCCTTTATGGAATGGAAACGAAAATATTCTCTGCAACTGTCACATTGAACCGAATCCTTGATTGAGATCCTTTATTTCAAGTTTGCAAGTAGTACATTTTTCATTGTCCATTGTGAACCTTAGAATTGTCTATTGAACTGAATCCTTCCTAAATAGCACTGCACTGGAAAATATTTCAAGTAGCAAACGCACAGGGGACTCCTCTTTTTGCTGCTTGATGGGCTTTTTGCGGAATGTGTTTTTTCAGAAGATGGAATGGTTGTTTATCGTGTCTTGGCTAATTCAGTGGATTCAAAATTTATTAATTCACTGTTTAATTTCAGTACTTTGAACAAAATCAAGTTCACCACTTTGGAGATGACACTCTTAGGAACACTTTGATACGACTTGATAGCAAATACTTTGGGTAAAAAACACTTAAATAAATTTCGGTAGACAGAGCAATCGATTGAGCTATTTACTCTTCGATACACCCGATGCTATTTACATATTTACAAACATATTTATACAGTGCGTATCATAAGTGTTACCCCCCTATCTAACTCGTTACGGCACTCTTGTTAGGAAAATCGCCGAGACACGTCGATTTTTGATTTCTACAGTGTACATTCTCGTTTGAATAGTGCACCCCTAATTTCATCCCTGACTGAAGGGGAGCAACCCTGTCAAAAAATTTAAATAGCATGGGGTGGTGAGTGATAGCTCATTTGAAAGGGGGTTTTATTCTCTATTCAACCGTGCAAAGGAATTGAAATATGTTACATTATTTCAAGAGTTATGAATGTTTAAGAATAACGACAATTAACGTAGCGCACTCACCCTTCGATTTACAAAGTCGACCCTGTATGATATCGGTGTTGGGTCAGACGTCAAGTGAGACGTATTTGTCGTGTGCGTAGATATTAACTGCACGTTTTTGTAGGTGTTTTTGGGCGTTTGCGGATAAATGGTCAATACAAGAAAATGATATCACGGATAGTGCGAGTCAGTGTAGTCTAGCTGTTAGTTGTGCTTGCTATTCATCTTCAAATAATGGTTGCACCACGTGCGTTGAATGAGAAATGCGAAGCAATTGTAATTTTTGGTGAGGCTCATCGAAATTATCATGAGGCGGTACGAATGTTCAATGAACGTTTTCCGGATCACCCTATTGATAAACATTATTTCAAACAATTAGTGGCAAAATTTTATGAGAACGGCAGTGTGCAAAATAAACCACGTTCTGGGAGATCAAGTACAGGAGAAGATAAACAAGTGGACATTAGGAGCGAGTTTGTGAATAACCCGTCCTCATCGAGTAGAACTGTAGCCTTGAATTGTAAGGTTTCGCAGATGACGGTATTGAGAATTCTGAAAAAAAAAAAATTTCATCCGTACAAAATAAAAATGGTGCATGAACTGACGGACGATGATCCAGACCACCGTCTAGAATATTGTGAAATAGTATCTAACAATATTTTACAAAATCCCAGCTATTTAAAACATATTTGTTTCAGTGATGAGGCTACTTTTTTTAAACGGTCATGTGCATAGACAAAATGTGAGGTACTGGTCCGATGAAAATCCTCGACTTTTTCGCGAAACTCATACCCAGTTTCCCCAAAAAGTTAATGTTTGGGTAGGGATACTGGGTGACCATATTATCGGTCCGCTATTCATTGACGAAATTTTGACGGGTGCCCTCTATTTGGAAATGCTGGAAACAGTGATAGATCCACTCATAGTGACAACTGTCGAAAATAATCCAGACGAATTTGACATGGACATTATACTGCAACAAGATGGAGCCCCTCCTCATTTTGCAGTTGCTGTCAGGACATATTTGAATACTGTTTATGCAGGACGATGGATCGGGCGTCGAGGATCTGTGGAATGGCCTCCAAGATCACCAGATCTAACTCCTTTAGATTTTTTCCTATGGGGTTACCTAAAATCTAAAGTCTACGAGACTCAGTGTCACTCTATTCAGGAGTTGCGTGCGCGGATTACGGAAGTGTGTGCAACAATTACTCGCGACACCTTGCAAAGCGTCAGGAATGAAACACAAAATGGACTCTATTTTTGCCAGGAGGTCAACGGGGAACATTTTGAACATTTACTGTAATAACAGAAAAAGTTAGTGTTAGTTCAGTTGCTTTCCTGTTTGTGGTGTAATTCTTTGCACGGTTGAATAGAGAATAAAAGCCCCTTTCAAATGAGCTATCACTCACCACCCCAAGCTATTTAAATTTTTTGACAGGGTTGCTCCCCTCCAGTCAGGGATGAAATTAGGGGTGCACTATTCATACGAAAATGTACACTGTAGAAATCAAAAATCGACGTGTTTCGGCGATTTTCCTAACAAAAATCCAGTAACGAGTTAGATAGGGGGGGTAACACTTATGATGCGCAGTGTATTTTACAACCATGACGAATATTTCAACAGTAACATCATAATTGAAACATAGACTGACGTTTCAATTGTAATTATGTATATGTAGAAATGTGTTATGGTTTTTTTATGTAACATGTTACAATTTATTCCATTTATATTATTTATATGCTGTACCTTATACAGTGCGGTCCAAAGGTATGGAATAAATTCATTTTTAGCGTTATTATGTATTTTATGAAAAAATCCTGAAACAGGTAAATTTTTATTGGCAATTTGACAATTTACAGTATGAAAATATTACCCCCTTCTTGCACCCCCTCTGAATTATGAGCACCCCCTCAAAAATTTTAAATGAGAAGGGGGGTCGTGTGGCATCTTGTTCGAAAGGGATTTTCATTATCTGTTCAGCAATACTAAGTTTTTCATATTTGGTGCAACCATAACGAAGAAAAATTTTTATTAAAATTTAAAAATATTGACACTGTAAATTATGTATCCGTTGAAACAACCTGAAACAGGTCGATTTCTATTCTCAATTTGACAATTTATAGTATGAAAATATCACCCCCTTCTTGCACCCCTTCTGAATTATGAGTACCCCCTCAAAAAATTTGAATGAGAAAGGGGGTTGTGTTGCACCTTTTTCAAAAGGGATTTTCATTCTCTGTTCAGCAATACTGAGAAAATTTATTCTGAATATGTAAAATATTGATAGACGGAAGGAAATAATGTAACATAATGTTTAGGAAGTATATTTCAATTTGTTTTACAGTTAAATTAAATGTTCAAAATGACCACCATTCACTTCTTGACAATAAGCAAGGCGATCTTGGAATTCTCGTAGAACATTTTGTAGGACCTCAGGGGTTATGTTGTTAATTTCTTCCGATATCCTAGTTTTTAAATCTGCAATATTGTCTGGTCTATTGAAATATACTTTTGATTTTAAATAACCCCATAAAAAGTAATCGAGAGGAGTCAAATCGGGGGATCTAGGCGGCCATTCAATCGTTCCACGTCTGCCAATCCACCTATTGGGAAAAACTTCTGTCAAATAATCTCGAACAATACGTGTGTAATGCGGTGGAGCTCCGTCTTGTTGATACCAAATTGATCTATTTATTCCATTTGGATCGTTAACATCGGGAAAAAGTCTTTTTAATGTAGGCACTAAAAAGTTCATCAAAAAACCTAGATAAACCTCACCATTAATTGTGCCTTCAAAAAAATAGGGGCCAATAATTTTGTTTTTAATGATACCAGCCCAAACGTTCACTTTTTTGGGATATTGTGTGTGAGCCTCACACATCCAATGAGGATTTTCTCTGCTCCAATATCTACAGTTTTGTCTATTAACCGTTCCATTTAAATAAAAAGTAGCTTCATCAGAAAACACAATTTTGTTTATGAACTGCAAATCTGCTTCGATTCTATCCATCATCAGTTCACAGAATTGTTGCCTTCTATCAGGGTCATCCTCATTTAACTCCTGAACCAACTGAACTTTATAAGGATGGTATTTTTCTTTATGTAAAGCTCTCAATATCGATGATTTACTTACATCATTGTCGGCGGCAAGTTGTCTACTTGTCATATGCGGATTTTCCTCAATCGCTAACAGTACATCTAACTTTTTCTCCTCATCCAATGCAGCATTTCGACCTGGTTTTTGACGAGTTTTTACATGTCCAGTTTCACGGTATTTTGTTTCTATTTTGCTAACTGTAGATTGTGATACGTGTTGACCAGGGTATTTATTATTGAACATTTCACAAACTTCCGTTTGAGTTCGTGTTTTATTACCGCATCCAAGCATAATTAAAATGTCTATTCTTTGAGTTTCGGATAAATGAGCCATAGATGAATCGAATACACACAAAAATATTTTTCAATACACCGACGTCTGCCAGCAACTCACAAATATCAAAATAACAGTAGTTTACTAGATTGACATTATATTATTTATGGGTTTTGTGAATAATTTTTTGGTGTCTTCAACGACTTTTTCCTGACTTTGTTAGCAAGACAGATAAGAAAGTATAAATTGTCAAATTGAGAATAGCAATCGACCTGTTTCAGGTTTTTTCAACGGATACATAATTTACAGTGTCAATATTTTTAAATTTTAATAAAAAAATTTCTCAGTTATGGTTGCACCAAATATGAAAAACTTAGTATTGCTGAACAGATAATGAAAATCCCTTTCGAACAAGATGCCACACGACCCCCCTTCTCATTTAAAATTTTTGAGGGGGTGCTCATAATTCAGAGGGGGTGCAAGAAGGGGGTAATATTTTCATACTGTAAATTGTCAAATTGCCAATAAAAATTGACCTGTTTCAGGATTTTTTCATAAAATACATAATAACGCTAAAAATGAATTTATTCCATACCTTTGGACCGCACTGTATTTCAATATGTGAACTTTGTAAGTGTATTACTTTGTCTTGACTTGTGTAAACCTTCATGTTTAGAAGCACCAATGAACCTATTCTATTCTATTACTAATGAGATTAAAAATCCTCATTCATCACATTCAATATCATCCATGAAAAAGTAAGTATCAATTGAATTCAGCGAGTTACAGTGATGTTCATTAGTTTCTATTTTCCTCCTAAGTTTAATTCTCCCGAAAGTAGTCTCAACTCATTCACAGAGTGTAATAGTGACGTCTTATAGGAAAAAAAGGCGAAGCAGAAGCAATAACACTAAAAGCTATTGATGATGGCCAGCTTTCTTTGCTTTATTGAATTCAGGAATAGCAACAGCCATTGCAGGAGTTGAAGAAATAAAACCAAATGGGCTGTCTCTTCGGATAATGGCTTGGATTAAAGTTCGGATGGAAAAAATAAATGCCGGGCCATCTGGTTTCATTTTATTTCACAGTTCTGTGAGAGAGGTACTTTATTGAGATGGATTTTGTGCATTTATAATCTCTTAATGCGTTCAATGTGTTCATGGTTCAGGGAGCTTCCGGGAGTTTCTTAACTTTACTGTTCTGTAGGCTATAGAGATAGATAGCTTTATGTCCAAGCTAGGTACATTGTTTGTGTTCGTAAATTATTATAATCTTACAACTAATGCTTGTTATTAATACCTATCGCCAATGGCTTAGGGAAAGCGTTGACCAATAACGATTTTTAAAATTAAATGCCCTGTATGAGAGATTAAATACATTGAGTAAAAAATAGAACAAAAAAAATTATTTATAAAAACTAGGAATATTGGTTCAGCAAAGTTCATTGGAAGTTGACAGAAAAATTCATCAGGATCATAAAAAGCATGTTGATGTAGTCATTTTTAAGTTCTTTTTTAAACTCATTCAACGAGAAGAGTTTGAAGGAGTGTGGGAGATGATTGTAGATTTTTATTCCCGTATATACAGGGGTCCATTGCGCGTTCGGTTGTATCTGTAATTTGGTAGGATGGCTAATTGATTCCTTATTGAATAATGTTGTCTATCTGCGGATCGTTCCAGAGAGTTTCTGTTTTTATGAATCAAGAGAGCTACTTTGTAGATATAAAGATTTGAAAGGGTGAATATTTTGTGGTCTTTAGAATAGTTCCTGCATGAGACCCTGCAGCGAATAGCTCGTTCTTGAATGACAAAAGTCGATGAAACTGCTGTACCCCAAAATTCGATACCATATTGCAAGAGACTGTGAAAGTACGCGTAATATATCGTCTTAGCTACTACTTCATTTGTATTCATTTTGATGGTCCGAAAGGCATATATTGCTTCGCATAGTTTGAAATTCAGCTGGCTGATGTGATCTGTCCAAGTTAATTTACTGTCAATGAGGATACCTAAAAACTTTGTTGCATCTAATGGCAAATCAAATCAAATATACTTTATTCTACGAAGAACAGTATTCTCATTTACAAAAGCGTTTTTTACTTACTATTCACACATTATGGGTTGGTAAAATTGTGGTACAGTGTGTCCCACTTTGAGCAGCCACACCCTCATATTTCGTTGAGCATGAAATAATTCGAAATTTTCTTTGACTCAAGTTGTAGTACTCGGAAATACTTACCTTTATGTTTACGTAACCTTTGTATATCCATTTTCCACGGCTAACTACGACCAAATGAATAATGAAAAATTGGGAAAAACATACTAGGCATTTTTTTATCGCAAAAATAACACCAGATTCTGTTTCAGAACATCTTAAAACCCCCAAATCTCAATGCTTGAATTATTTGAATATACATTCATTCTGAAGAGAAGACATGTTGGAAATTTTCCAAGTATTATTTATGGATTAGAGTTGATAATGCTACCAGCTACAGATGATACCCTGTATATTCAAATGATTCAAGCATTGAGATTTGGGGGTTTTAAGGTGTTCTGAAACAGAATCTGGTGTTATTTTTGCGATAAAAAAATGCCTAGTATATTTTTCCCAATTTTTCACTTTTCATTTGGTCGTAGTTAGCCGTGGAAAATGGATATACAAAGGTTACGTAAACATAAAGGTAGGTATTTCCGGGTACTACAACTTGAGTCAAAGAAAATTTGGAATTATTTCATGCTCAACGAAATATGAGGGTGTGGCTGCTCAAAGTGGGACACACTGTACATAAAAACACTCACAAAAACAATAAAAAACACAGTCTTAGTCAATATAAATAAAAAGTATAAATAAAAATAATTATGTATACACATTCACAGACAAATTAAAATTTTGTGTAGGTATACGAGGTATCACAGTCACAACAATAAAAAAAATGAAAGTAAAACAAATAAAAGTAATGTAAAAATACATTCATAGTCGAACTCAGACTAACGGAAGATCCTGCCAAAGCATGGTCTTATAACTAAAATAGAAATTAAAATACTAAATATATATTTATACATATTATGTAAAAATATTTATTTATTTTTTTTTTTGAAAATGGAACTCAAATTAACAAGTAATAAGTGGTAAAACTAAAAACGATAACGATCCAAAGATTATAGACATATATCACACCCACTTATCAATATGTACCTACTCAATTTTTTTTTATCTATAAATTAAATTCTGAGCGTCGAGCACATTGTTATAAGGTTAGGTGTTCTGATAGAATTCGTTGAGATTATAACAAGATTTCACCATAAGGAACTTTTTGACAGATTTCCTAAACTTGTGCTCATTTTCAATATTTTTTAGGTGAAAGGGCAGCTGATTGAATAACTTCTTGGCTTCATAAATTAGGGAGTTCTTGGTTAGAGTTGATGTGGGAATAGGAAGTTTGATATTGAATGAAGAGCTGCGGGTATTATGTGCCGACATCACATATCTGAGTTCCTTGTGTTTTCTTCGGACTAAGCAAACGGTTTCCAAAATAAAAATGCAAGCCAGTGGGAATATTCCATGGAATGAAAACAATATATATCTCAAAGCTCTCTTTTGAAGTATAAAAACTCTTTCGAACAAATAGTTCGCACACATGCGCCAGAAACAAATACCATAACGCAAATGAGACTCGATGAGTGCAAAGTAAACATTCCTGGCAGCAGTTAACCCCAATTCGTTACATGTTACTCGCACTGCATAACAGCCAGGCGCTAGCTTTATGGTTAAAGCAAATATGTCTTCAAATTTTAGTTTGGAGTCAATACTCAACCCCAAGAATTTATTCATTCGTTTGTTACTAAGACTACACTTTTGAAGTTGATTATACCTGTCTTAGTGGTGTTCGAAGATAATAAGTTGGCATCATTCCATTTTTTGACTTTTTTCAAGACTTCGTTGATGATATCTTCTAGTATTTTGTTATCCTTACCATGCCAGAGGATGGTGGTGTCGTCTGCAAATATTGTGAATTTTCCCTCTATATCGATATATGTTAAATCATTCACGTAAAGTAAAAATAACAAGGGTCCCCGTACAGAGCTTTGCAGCACTCCATGTTTGAGGGCTAATTGGTTCGAGTTCTCATTTGCGAGGATGATACTTTGGAAGCGTTCTGCCAAATACGACTCAAACCAGAGCATGGATATACCTCTATGGACGAATATGTTTACCGTCTACTATGAGGCCTATGTACTGGTCGACAAGCATAAGGATGCCTCCGAGAAATGGTTGCGCAGTAGACACAACCCTGGAGTGACGCAGGAGCTCACTCGCTCTGCATTATTCAAGCAGTTAACGTCGTGAGTGTACAGTCAATGGAATAAAATTATTGTGGCGTTATTACAGAGTTGAAGTGCTGCCATGAACGTAAACGTTAACGTACAAATTGACATCTACGCATGCGCATTCGTCAGCTATTCACGTTAACGTTGAAAATAGGTTTACCTACCTAACGGTCTCACACGGATACCTTAAAAATCAACGCAAAAGAACGTAGAATATACGAATCACACCGATGAGTTGCGAATGAGCGAATTTTTACTTTAAAGCCATAAAATCAAAAAGTGACAAAGCAATATTTACAATTTTACATCAATCATCATTTCTTCAATGTATTGTTGATGATCTTGCTCGGTATTTCGCTTTATTTAAAACAATGAACATTTCGATAAGCCAATTCCGGAAGAATTTGATTTGCATTTGGCAAGAGAGGTATATGGTCAAAATCCCTATTAAGATCCGCAAAGTAGAGTTCATCTTCCAGTTGTTCATAGAAAACAGCATTAAAGCGAAATAAACACAAATTAACATGTTAGGGTTAGCGGTTGACATACGTTCAACTTCAACTCAATTTCATAACAACCCGTAAACGTTATATTTCGTACGTTAACGTCTACGTGAAGGTTCACGTACTGTAATCACTTCAACTCTCTGCGATTGTGTGTTGAATTTGAAATCCTTGTGTTGTGTATAGTTTTGAAATATTATTAGATAGGTTATAGTGTAGTTTGTTGTATTTGAAAATGCCTTCAAAGAGTAAAGTGAGAAATAAGATTCTGAGTGGACAAAGTAGGGAAATTGTCAGTAATGTCATCAAATTTATGCAGGCAGAAGCAATGATAGGTGAAACCAGTATTCCTCTTGTGAAGGTTCAAGAACGAGTTGCTGCCGCAACGGGAGTTTGCGATAGAAGCATTAGGAAAATTAAATCAGAAATGAATAAAATTGAAAAATGTGAAATGGAACAATTCTCAACTCCAAATAAAAAGAGAAACAAAAAATCAAAAGTTACCATGGACAATGCTGATTTGGCAGTGGTCAGAGGTCATGTGATATTGTTAGTCAACTTCTGTAAGTATGTTCCTCGTGTTCTTTATTATATTTATTTACCTATTTCTGATATTGTGTGGCGATGCATTCTTTTTCTAGTCGTACTTTATTTACACTTATAGCTTCGGGAAAATTATGCAATTTTCATAAACGGTCCAGTGATCACAGACAATTATATTAATCGAATAGTTCATTAGGAATTAATGAAAATTCAGATAAGAACCTACGTTCCTACGTGTTGCAGAAAAATTTCTCTCCCGATTGTACATTCCGATGATAACCAGCCGTAAACAGTTGTCGATCTTTGTCGCACATCTACTCACGCTTTCTATCGTTTGCGCATCTCAGAGGCATCCTTATGCTTGTCGACCTGTACTGTGTATCGCGATGAAGGAAAAGTTATTTGGTTCGAATTCGAAATTTTTGGAAATATTTTTGATATTGCTTTGTTGTCACTTCCAGCTAAACTTGGCAACGATTTTATATTTCAAATAAATCATCTTGTATATTGATTCATACCTATTTGAATTTTAGGTTGAATATTTTATCAATATTATATACCTATCTTCAACTGTTTTTGAAATAATGACAAGTGAAGTGAGATTTTGAAATTTTCGACAGCTTATTACCGCAGCTTCATTAACTCACCCTGTATATTGGTTATATTTATATTGAAAAATAACACATGAAAGGTAGATAACATATTTATTTATCGAAAAACATAGATACAGATTAGTAAAAGTTAGAATAAAGAGCATTATGGATATCACATAGTGATATACATAATGCTTAGTGTAAAATAGTGTAAAAATTATACATTAAAATTCAGGCAAAAATAAGTACTGAAAGGTAGAATTGTAGAAACATAGCAATAATCTAATTTTTTTTAACTTCCGCGAAAATTATTCAAATAGTCCTCAATTCTGGAATCTGGCATACTTTACGATATCTCGGTATCAATATTAATTAAATATTAATTAAACCAAATGCAGATTTATTAAAGCTAGGAACTCATAATAATATTAGGTAGGATATTTGAGATATAACAACTACAGTGTAGGTACTAATAATATTTTGATCCAAGACCAAGACAATCAAGACCAAGTCCAAGACTGACCCAGTTTCATCTTGGTCTTGACCAATAACAAGACCAAGGCTACACTTATTTTTCGAGACCACGACCAAGACTGATCAGAAATTCAACTGAATAAAAAAATATCAAAATCTCATTTATATCCAATATTTTGTGATACTGAGCATTCCTTGAATTCTCGAGGAATATTTTTCCATAATGCAGATTAAAAAAACGCCACTGCTTTTCTACAGGGTTGTCAACAATGTACTCAATTCTCCAGTGAAAGAATTCACCTACGAGGTCATGAGTTGATTGAGTTTATCATTGAGTATCAATCAGAATGGTTTGTTGACCAAAATATAATGAAGCTATGAATACAGAATGTTTGGAATAAAGAATGGTCCATATTATATATACGTTATTACTCCAAATAACGAATTTTATTATTTTTGAGTAAAGTCAGATAAATGAAAAACATTTACATATTATTCTTCTATAACACAAAAAAAAAATATTCTATAGGGTAGTTTCCAACATAATCAATTTTTAGGTGAAAGAATTCGCCTTCGAGACTATGAGTTGATGAAGTTGGTCATTATTGATGATCGATCAGAATGGAAGTTGATCTCTCAAAACAAAATGCAAATAAAAATACATAGTGTTTCACACTAGGAAGGCTCCATTCAATTTCAATAAGTGTATTCTCTTCTCGAAGATTCAATCATGACTTCATCCCCAGTAAAGAACTGAAGTCATCTCCTAGTAACATAACTACGTCATAATACCTGAAGGTTCAGAGATAGAGGGCGCCAAATAATTAATCTTGTGTTTTCGTAGGATATAGCTATAAAATATGAATACATTTTGTGAGCCACTCGAAGAAATATATCTGATGTTCTGAGGATATTCAGTAGGTATGTGTCCGTCGACTGTATATTTGAACTGAATGCACTAAGTTTACCCTTCTGAATTCGATCATAGGCACGAAGTTAGTAAACTAGCCTTAGATTAAAAACCCCACAGGAACGTATATTGTTCATAATGTGTGCACGATACAAATATTTTTGCTTAAATTCTATATGTGAAGTATTTATGATGGTATTTCAGCAATAATCTGACAATGATGCAAAATTTTCAAAAAAAAGGAAATACCTCTCTCTGTATGTGAAACGTTTTGCCCAGTTCCATAATGATAGAATTTAAAAAATGTATGCTTTTTGATGCCCCGCTTTGAAGAAACACTATGTATATTCCAAAATGTTTTTGTAACAAGCAACAAAGTAGACCGTATATTTTTTATCTAATTTTTTTTTCATACTCCTCATGATAGGCGATATTCTGTATTTCCTAACACTACTGGGCCACCCTGTATACCATGCTCACCATGGGTATCTTTTTAATAGTAAGAGATACGAGGTCGGTTAAATGACACCAAATGTGGAATTTATCAAGGCCAGCTATAATGTGAAAAAATATTTTGATAAAATCTATTCGTTTTTGTTTTATACGCAAATAACATATTTTGATGATCATTTTCATGTCTCTTTTGCAAGTGAATTATGACCCACTTTGGCGGTCCTAATAACTTGAAATTTGGCAGATAATTCCGGTGACAATGCACTATGGAATTTTTATTGAAATAAAAAATAAAAAATGGCGGCTCCTCCAATATGGCGGACGAGATTTGTGATTATGGTCCGATTCCATTCATAATTGGTATGTGGGGGTTTTTAAGGTCGAATATCATGATTTTTTTGTTAAAATTTATAAATTCAAGTTGGCGACTTCAAAATTGTTCTTTTTTGTATAAATGACGATAACTCCGTTGTTATCAACAAAAAACTATTACTGTGACATATCATCTGTAAGAGAAAAAAAGTTATTCATAACTAAGTCATAGTGAGCTATGACCTATATTTGAAAAATAAAAGTTGGTGCTGATATCTCAAATTCTAGAAGAGTTGGTATAAATTTCATATTTTTTTCGAAATTTCAATGAAAAACTGCCGTGAGAATGTGGAAATCCTATTCGAAAATTTTCATAAATAAAGAAGTTACGGAGGAGACATGAAAATGATCAAAATCTGTTTTTTGCGTATAAAACAAAAACGAATGGAATTTATCAAAATATTTTTTCACATTATAGTTGGCTTTGATGAACTCCACATTTGGTGTCATTTAACCAACCTAGTATCTCTCATCTCTTATCTCTTAAAAATATACCCATGGAGAGCATGGTAAGTGGGACACACTGTATAATAAAAGGACCCTTCCTTATTACAAACACTCTGTTTTCATAGCTTCGTTATATTTTGGCGAATCAACAAATCATTCTGACTGATCCTCAATGATAAACTGAAACAACTTATAACCTCGTAGGCCAATTCATTCACCGAAGAGTTGAGTATGTTGTTGACTACACCCTGTAGACAAACTTTTGCGTTATTTTTTTCTGTATTATGGAAAATTATTTCTCATGAATTTTAGGAATGTCCAGTTGCACACAACATTGAATACAATTGAGATATTGATATTTTTTTATTCAGCTCAATTTCTCCAAAATTCTCAAAATTCATGGTTTGGTTCCCTCTAGCGCCGAATCTAGTATTACGATCGAGTTGGGCCAAAGGAGACTTTTACTCAGGATTGCTCCAGCTACAAAATACCAAAAATACAGCCATTTTCACCGAAAAACTTTTTCCCATAAGATGTGTGCGTGGAGAACATCTAAATGAGTTTGTAGGCCAATCAACAGGGCTATCAACCTCAACTTAAATTGCTCCGCCGATATTTTTTTTTAAATTGTAGAACACAGTGTGCACATTACTTCTGAGAAAAATTTTCACCTCCAGAGGGGGTGGAACCCCCCCAAAAAACGCGTTGAAATTAATTATTGAGGTAATTTCGAAATATCTCAAAAAATTTAATTTAAATCAAAAAAATAACTTGATATTCAGAAAAGGCACAAATTTTTACAAAAAAACTCTCTCTACCAAAAATTTGAGAAATCGCAAGGTATTCTTGAAAAAATTTTTTGAAGTTATATGCTTTCGCAATGGGGCAGGTGTTGCGCCGGCTCCCGCCAACGTGCATTTTTTCAACCAGCGTGTGAAATAAAGTTCTATAACTCCTCACTTAAATGTTCAATTCTGATAAATCTCACGACATTTTCAAGATAAATATCGCAGATTTGTATTCTGATATTATTTATATTTATACGCGCAGTTGCCAGCTGCAAAATTGCAATTAAAATCTTATAATATTAAAGTTCCTGACTTCGTGAAATAATGCTTGTGATTACTGAAATAATGTATTATTACTTGTAGCAAGTAAAATGAACAGTTGAGGAATACTTCATTGTCAAATTGCATAACGTTTAACTGGTCCAAATAATGTTGGTTTAAAATACGAGTGTTTTCAATTCTTCGCATATTTTAGGTTACAAAATCTTGAGGGAGTTTATAAATTCAAATGCTAATAACTTAGAGATAAAGGCACGTATCAACATGAATGAATAGCCAGCGTGCAGAAAAAATCCTGCTCTTATCGAAAATATTCATACAAATTTGGTTACTTGTACAAATTTCAAATGCAATCCAGTCAATCTTTTAAGTACTTAAAATAGAGGTTACTCGGCAATTGATCGCATTATTGTTCTATGAAAAAAAAAATTAAATTAGTCCTTGATGGAATATGGGGACTCGAGACCGACGAAGACAGTGCACCAAAGGAAACTGTCCCTAAGTGTATCTGCTTTAAACTCATTGAGATTCTAAAACCTGAAAAATATCGGCTTGGGACCTTGTCAATGCGGAAGCTAGCGCGCCGCTGTGTAGTATACAGCGGCGCGGTTCTGTCGGTGCGCGTTGGGCAAGCAGTCAACGTTGCCCTATGTAAACGTCAGATAATATAAAAGTTCCTCTGCAGAAAACACTGGATACTGGGATAACATCGATAGACATCGATAGTCGGAGACGAGGAAACATCTCTTAGTGCTTTGTCTTGAAAATGGTGAGTTTATTTTTGAAATATTTATTTCATGTTCATCTCAGCTCTGTTTCAAAATATCGCAATGTCAGATATGATTTACATTTCCAAAATTCCAAAGGTCCACCTAGGAATTCAGGAGAGAATGGTTTTTTGTAACTGCATTACTGGCTGCATCAGAGACTCCTGCACGCGCAAAAAGAGTGGTCTAAAATGTACCTATGTTTGTAATAAATGTACCACAGATATCTGTAGGAACTTGGCAGTGATTGTTCCGGATTGTGAAGATGAAGATGAAGAGGAGACTGAAGTTGAAGTAGATGATGAGTTGTATGAGTGAATAAATATATTATCCTATACATTTGTTGATGGAGATTACTTGTAGATTCATTTCTCCATACCCTTTCTCGATATCATTGAAAAACACTCTCATATTTCGTTACCTCCGGTCCGCGTTTGATTTATACAATAAGTTGATCTTCTCTCGAATTTGCGAATAATTTTCATAACAATACTTCTAAATCTCAATAACGACAGTTCTCAACGATTATTTGCCCACATTTATATCTAAGAGTGGTAGTTTGAGAGTTTTTTCAAATATTCTCCCCCTTCCCTCTCACCCCAATGTTTCCGCGATGCGGGGGATATGCCCCGAATGCGGGGGCGGAAAAATCGTTTCTAATAATTTATACCTATTATTTTTACAAATTTTCGCTCAGTTTCATTACTCAGGACTGACAATTTTACATATTAATAGGAAATACCCCAAAAAACACGATTTCGGGAAGGGGTTGATGCCCCGGGAGGGGGTTTAATTGTTGAAAATAATTCGCCCCCATTATTTAATACCAATTTTCACTCATATTTATTGCCCAGAGCTGAAATGTCAAGAAAATACCTTCCAGGAAAAAGTTTTTACGATTTTTGAGGGGTTGCACCCCCCAGGGGGTGATAACTTTATTTCTAATTATTCAACCCTGACGACCGAATTACAAAAAAGAAATCGGCAGAGCAATTTAAGTTGAACTTTTATGAGAAAAATTGCTCTGTTTTTTGGCCTATTGATAGTTAACGGTTATGCGTATGAACCAGAGTTATTTTTCTTCAACCATATCCTTGGAGCGTACATGAAAAAGAATCACCAATCCAGCGAGGTAAACGATAGTAACTTCAAACCCTTGAAATACCCATAACATACCAACATGCGAATCTGCCGTATCGTGCAAAACGTACCTAAATAGCCCAACGAATACTCCGAATTCGCCAAATGACGGTATTTCCTAGTTATGGAATAAATTCAGTAATTAACTGAAAATATCCTTTGAGATATTCGAGCGTACACTCGCGAAGTCGGAGAATTATTTCAAAGATGCGAAACGAAAATGTCCGGGATTCTGCAATTAATTATAATTCCGAGAGTCTCTTTATCGTTATCAGATGAACATCTGAACGTGAGATCGCAGAAGAATGATACACCTCGTAAGGAGGGAGATAAGAGCAGAATTGGACGTGACGCTAATGACGGAGATGGCGATAGCGTCAGACAATCTTCGAGATAAGGATGGAGATGTAGCAGTGGCGTATCAACAGTTATGTCATTGATTGTGGTATTTAGGGTTTTTCGCAAGTCTTGCGAGGGGGTAAGGTGACTGAGGGATAAAAAACATCGAGAAGAATCTGATACTCATTGAACATTTGGAAATTTTGAAGTGATTTGGAAGCAAAATATGCAATATCGAGGCATTCAGCTAAATAGTTTGAGGCCTTAACCATCATATATTGTTTCCTACTAGACTATCATATCCCATTTTTCATAATTCTCATACTTCATTGCGAATGTGTTTGAGAATTGAACGAAAATCACGAACTGCTCAAATGAAAATTTGACAGCTACCAGTAAACATTTGCCTTTTGTTTAATCTCCGCGTCGTCCAAAGCCAACTTGTTCAAAATGTGTGTTTCAAAGTCTAGATGAAAACATCTAAAAGCTTTGTATTTCAAAGATGACTCTAGCAAAATATCAAGTGTGCTATATTTTTGGAAAGGTAATCTTAAGCTATATTGAAATATACAGGCATATACAGGGTGTCTCATTAATTTTTTTTCCATCAATAACTATCGATATGTTATTTGTAAAAATAAATCACTTACGCATCATTGAATTCTACGTCAAAAAGTGCATCGGAAATGTTTTTATAGAAACAAGGAATTTTCAACAGGAAGAAACTTTTCGTAAATGCACATTTTAAACACGCTGTAACTCATAAACGATGATAGATATCGATATGTTGTTTTCACAATTAAGTTTGTCATAAAGTTTGATCCTTAGACACAGCCATCAGTTTTCATCTATTTAGTGTGAAAACAGGAATTTCCCTTTAAAACTTTCCAATCTGGCTCACCCTGTAGAGAAGGATAGATATAACTTTTTTCTATGGTACTCGATCATTTTTACAGTACTGAAAAATAATTATAACTTGACAATAATAATATTATGTTTCGTTCTATGGTATTGGCATGTAATATGTGTAAATTCATCATGACTGATAAATAGGGAGGAAATGAATACTTCCAATAATTCACACTTGAAAAAATATAAGTACATATATATATATATATATGCTGACAATATTGTTTCGACACACCGTGTCATCATCTGAGCGAATTATAAACTGCTATTCTTCAACACTTCCTCTTCTTAAATATAAATTCAGGTACAAATATTGTTGATGTCGAATAATTAAGATCAGGGAACAATAGGGTTGTTAGAAATAAGGTAGTTAATTATTGGGGAGCTGTACAGATTTACCCGGTCGTTAAGTACTAAATTATTATTGTTAAACAGGTGCTTCTCAATTTCTAAGGATTCCAATATGTTCAATTTCAGACCTATAGGTTGAATATGCAAAATTTCGGGATTCTGTGTGAAGTTATGTTTACTTTCAATGAGATGTTTGGCTTAGTTTGAATCCTGATTCAGATCTTCTCTGATGATTTCGTCGACCACCACTGTGACGAACTCCAGTTGTGAACAAAACTTCTCTGCCGTTTATGATTTGAAGGGGTCTGGCATTGGAAACAACAGGCTTATCGTCTCTTCTGTAGATGTCAGACAGGTCATCCAACTGAAATGCACAAATGTACAATAGCAATGATGATATTTATATATATATATATATATATATATATAATATATATATATATATATATATATATGCAGTGCAGTGCAGTGCAGTGCAGTGTGGTTTTACAGATCTGTCAAAGAGAACAAACAGATATAATAGTCCTCGAGCCCAATATCGGGAAAAAATGATAATTTACCAAACACCCATAGTAATAAACTGTTATTAACACTAGCAATTTTGCTGATCAGTTCTGCTAGTCTTACTCTCGCTTTGGAAGGTCGATGTATAAGTATCAAGAATATCGCATAATAAACCTGCAGAGAAGATCTGGTATACGGACAGATCCAAATCCAAGGAAGGAACTGGTGCTGGAATATATAGTCATCGTCCATAGATATACTAATAAGTCTGGTAACTCCTTTGATGTGGTCGAAAAATGCCGCTCTTTTTGTGAGCTGTCATAAATCATACGGACATCGTTCCAGCGATGCGAACTGTTACTGGCTAACCCACCAGGCCGGCGCTCAAGCCAAACAGACAAGGCAAGGGACGCGCGAGGAACGGAGGAGATGATTTGGGTCACTTGCGAGAGTGAACGGACTTATTAGTATATCTATGTACGATGTTATAGTGAGGGGAGAAACTCCCAAATAAGCGTCTCACTAGGAACAAACACCTCCGTATTCCAGGCAGAGATGAACGCTATCTTGTCATGCGCAAGAGAAATCAACATGAAGGAAATGCGCAATGCAAGGATCAAAATATGCTCAGACAGCCAGGCGTCACTGAAGTCTCTTATGAACCCGAAGGTGACATCAAGACTAGTATGGGAATGTCCTCTCAGAACACAACGAAACAACTTTGATGTGGGTTCGAGGACACTGTGGTATCGAGGGCAATGAAAAAGCTGATGAACTAGCCAGAAGCGGTTGAATATTGAAAATTGGCCAAACATTCGATGAAACTTATTAAAAATACATCATGATCAAACCTGGATAAAAATCCGCTAGGTGGCTCTACATATAGAACGTTTTCTAAAACTTACGAAAATATATTGAATTCTTCCCGTAACTTGTTTTCAAGACAATTTAGTGGTTATGGCGATCAAACGGCAGACTCTGGTGTCACCAATATATCCAAATGATATTGTACTAATATCGATAAATATTTAGAGGTCATTATTGCTTCAAGAATATTTCACCAAAACAATTTTTGAAATGTTTAACAATATTCGACTAATATTGCAAAATGTTCACATTTTACTTCTCGACAATATAACGTTTGAATATTTTGCTAATATTGTCAGAATAGTGTACCAACGATATTGTACCAATATTGCTGAATATTTTGAGGCAAATATTGCTTCGAGAATATTTCGACAATATTATTCAAGTAATATAGAACCAATATCGCCGAATGTTCACATTTTTTTCTCGCCAATATTGCATTTCAAATATTTCGCCAATATGTTCACAATATTGTACCAATATTTTACCAATAAGGGTGCTACTTGGGTAGTAATTATTTAATTTATATATTTTTCAGTGAGAATGAACTGCAGGGAACAATCCAGGCCACTTATACAAAAAGAAAACGAAGAATTAATAGACAATTTAAATTTGAACGCCAACGTTAATTATGAAAGCGATGACGAGTCGGACTGGTGGATGCGTTCTTTTTGAAATCATCAACAGAATAGGATAATGCCATTTAAAAAAATGATGATGACACAATAACTCGAACAGTGATGACGTCATCAAAAATCCGAATAGACCAAAAAATGCACAACTTAAAAATAAAATCGATGTCTCTGAGATTATTTTGCCTAATAGTCATATCTAGCGTTTAACAAATTTGTTCCGACCTTTACGCCCTCACTGTTTATACAGGGTATTCCTTGAAGACATGCTAATATTTGAGGGGGTGATTCTTTGACTTATTTTAAGGAAAAACTTGTTATAAATGTATGTCCTAAATGTCCTAACTTTTGAGATACAGGATGATAAGTTTTGAAAAAAAAAAAACAGTTTTTTAATAATAACTGGGATACTATTGTACGCATCTTTATAAAATTAGGTACACGTCTTCTGTGCATCAAGTTACATTTTGTGACGTACAAAAATGTTCGTTTTCTCTGCCAGTGGCGTCCGCGCGGGTTTTGCATTGAATATTTTTGAAGAAAAAATACTACGCCACTGCTTTTCCTGAAAATAAAAAATACTTTTGAGATTTCGATTAATTTTTGAGTAAATTTGATTGATTGGATTTTCTTTGTCCGACGCATGGTATTTGCTTAAAAAAATAAAAATCGTCTTACCTCAGGATCAATTCCTCAAAAATCTGATGTGTGTGGAAATGATTGTGCATCGCCTTAAAGCAAATTAGAGGATCAGATTTGTTCCAAAATGAATGAAAATCCAAAAAATATGGATTTCAGCTTGTACAAAAACGAATTTTATTTTATTTTTTTAAAGTAAGTTTAAATGAACGGATCAAATTCATTAATTATTGACAATACTAACAGTGATTATAAAAATTGTTGGAAATGGCCACCTCCACTTAATAGGCATGCTTCCGCCTGTGTACGCATGGAATTACGCTCACGTTCAAATATTCCCGGCGTATTTCGAATAGTTTCACACGAGGCAACTATACGCTCTCTTAAATCTTTTAAACTATTAACGGGAGTTTTATACACTAGAGTTTTAAGGTGCCACCATTAAAAGAAATCTAAACTGTTGAGATCAGGGGATCTTGCTGGCCATTGCTGAGGTCCTCCGCGACCTATCCAACTATTATGATTAACTGGATTCAAATGGTTTCGGACAATTACACTGAAATGAGTGGGTGCTCCATCGTCCATATTCGATTCCTTAACGCAATTGGCACATCTTTAAGCAACCCATTTAGTTCTTCTTCGAAAAAGTGTGAATAAGACCGACCATCAAGGCGTCCTGGAAGAAAAAATGGGCCAATTAGATAATCACAAATAATTCCTGCCTATACATTAACTGAAAATTGGTGTTGAAAATGGGTTTCGGTTACGGTTTGGAGGTTTTCTTCTGCCCACATATGATTGTTATGGAAATTTTGAATAGCAATCCGAGAAAAATTTGTTTCGTCTGTGAACAAAATTTGTGACTCAAACTGCGGATTTAGTGCAATACTCTGAAGATACCACTGACAGAAGTTTACACGCTGTGAAAAATCTCTAGGGAGTAATGCCTGTACTCGTAAAATATGGCATGGGTATAACAAAAAATCAACCAAAATACGCCAAACAATTTGATGACAAATATTCATAGTTCTAGCGATCTTCCTCGTACTCATCTCAGGATGTTCTTCGATATCTTGCAGAACCGCGTCCTCAATTTCAAGAATTCTAACGCTAAGAGGTCTACCTTCCGAAGTACCTTTGATTTGATGATGAATTAATATCGGAAATCCATTCAGGTATTGTCGACATAGATGCATTTATTATGAAAAGTGGTGAAAAGAAATATCAATTATAAACAGGTAGCTAAATCACTATCGGACGATTTATTGTCAACAAAATGTTAGGTACTGCGATATGAAGCAATTTCAAATTAATTATTTTAATCAAGAACCGAGCATCTGAAAAGAATTACACATTTTGTTGGATTCTCATTCATTTTGGAACAAATCTGTTCTCTTAATTTGCTTTCAGTCGATGCACAAATATTTCCACACCGCATCGCATGGCATCACACGTTAAAAGGTAAGGGCTGCGTCTTCCCTAGCTCACACAAGTCTCTCGAAGACTTCCGAGGGTTGCGCGTAGGGGTGCAATCGGTTGACGGAAATAACAATAACAACAACAATCAGATTTTTGAAGGAATGATCCTGAAATGAAACGATTTTTATTTTTTTAAGCGAAAACCATGCGTCGGACAAAGAAATCTCACAAAATCAAATTTGTTCAAAAATGAATGAGGATCACAAAAATATTTTTTGTTAGTTTTTTTAGGAGCAAGCAGTGGCGTAATATTTTTGTCTCCAAAAATATTCAATGCAAAACCCATACGGACGCCACTGGTTGATAAAATGAAAATTTTTGTGCATTATAAAATGCACCTTGATGCATGGAATGCAAATTTTATAAAAACGTCTACAATATTATCTCAGTTATTATTAAAAAACTGTTTTTTTTTTCAAAACTTTATCACCCTGTATCTCAAAAGTTTGGACTTTTAGGACATACGTTTATAGAAAATTTTTTCCTTAAAATAAGTCAAAGAATCACCCCCTCAAATATTAGCATGTCTTTAAGGAACACCCTGTATAATGAGAGCAAAACTTTGTGTCATTACTGTAAATACTCCATTTCATAGTTTATTTTTTATTGTTTTGGCATCGACTGCTATGGTCTAAAATTAGCCTTGTGTTGTTGGTAGGCCTTGTTACTAACTCCATACGCCACCCTAGGAGCAGGAGCACTGTTAATTGGAACGCAACAGTGAATAGTGCAGGACTCACCCCAGTCGAGCCACGAGATTTTGATAATTCAATCTGTCAAATTAAATTTAAAAAATCCAGCCACAACTGGGGCTCTAACTCCGGAATTATTGACCCAGAGTCGGACGCTCTAACCACTGCTCTAACCACTGCACCACGCCCTGTGGCATTTCAAAGTTGATAGCACTACTTTATTTTTGACTTTCAGTTTGATAATGGCAAGTAAATACTGCGTGGGTCTTTTTTTCCTATAGGCAATTGAAGTGAAAACCAGTTCCAAATACAGGTGCTTGTTCTGATTGCCAATACCAAAGTTTTGGTAATGGTTATTAAAGTTTTTCCTTGGTGATATTTTTTTAAAAAACCTCCAAACAAACCAGTAAAATTATTCCGAACTCGAAACCGATTTTTTTTTAACTATACTGGTTTAATGATTTAATATTGTCAAGCAAATTCAATCATCCAATATATTTTTCAGAATTTTTGCACCATTATAGATGGTCTTGCATTGTAATGTGTTAATATGTGAATAACTAATAAGTTTTCCATTATTGATTGTATTGTAATTTTTCAATAAAGCCTTTGGTATACCAGCATTCTTTCCATCATAGAAACAAAATCGAGTAGAATACAACAAATCACTCATTTGAATATCCCGGTCAGAATTTTATTCAAAATTCCCGTTCAGAATTTCATTCAAATATCCCTCCTTTTGCAGTTTCCTGCAAAAGAATACAGACAACTAGCGCCATTCGTTGTTGGCTCCAGCAAAATATCATCTCAATCGCCATTGCAGTTGCAATTCTAGGTGGGGATATTTTGTGGCTGTGCGGCAGCCGCGTACGTCAGCCGTCCTATAGGAAACGCACCTTAAGACCTCGATGAGAATATCACGGCGGCGGACATTTGAAGGGGATATAGCGTTCTCGATAACCTCTCAGAGAAGTGACAAATGACGTCACAATCTCCTATAAAGAGTTCTCTGAGATATCTTTAGGACCTCTTTGTGTTGACTGGTACTGTATAGGAGGTTTTTGGTGGAATACTACATTTGTAAGTAGGTTGTAGGTACATCCTGTTGATAGAAATGCCTCACTTTTGATAATACTGTATTCATAAAAACGTTATTACCATATTTTTTCGTTTATTTTATACTAAACAAACTTGTTAGCAACCTCCATTGATTATGGAAATAATTTTTGAATGGATTTTGAATTGGCCGTGAATGTATGGAATAATTTCGCAGAAAACATTAAATTTGTCACCACCAGAGATATCGGGAAATTTGTCAGATTTTAAAAGAATGGAAAAAATGCCAAATTGATTTTTTTGTAATCGCCAAAGTTTCCGAAATCTGTAGCAGTGGCAAATTTTATATGTTTCCCGGAAAATTGCTACCTACGTTTGCGACCAACTTCAAAAACTTTTGCTTCGTTTATTTATTCTTATTCTACAATAAAAAATTTTGTTTGCAACCTGAATTGATTATTGAAATGAAGCAAAAGATTGTTTTCATATCTGAGACTATCTTGTACAACTCTTAGTGCGAACTCTTTAAGACCATGCCAGAAACACTTCATGTGACTATCACAAACTGACCTCACATAGATCTCAACAAAAGCAGTTGACGTGAATTTCCCGAAGGAATCGCCAAAAGGCTGTGTATATGCAAATTTCCCCTAGAACTCGCCAGAGGTACTGCCTGCGATGATCACGCAGCTAGCTTTCATGTGAGCTCACAGAAACCTCGTCATGAGCAGGGTGTATTGTTGAAGAATTTCCACCTGGGAAATCGCTGAGACCTCGATGAGAATATACTGGCGGCGGTGATTTACCTATCGTTCTCGATAACCTCTCAGAGACGTGACAAAAGGCGTCACAATTTCCCAAAAAGAGTATTTCGAGAAATCTCTTTGTGTTCCCTTGGACTGTATAGGTGGTTTTTAGTGGAATGCTACATTTGTAAATAGGTTGTAGGTACATTATGTTAATAAAATTGCCTCACATTTGAGAGCACTGTATTTATAAAAAGCGTCATCGCCCCCAAACAAAGCAGTAAAATTATTCAGAACTCGAAACAGAATTCATCAAAAGCACGCCTTTCTTTCCTCACCACACTGTCAATACATCCATCCCATATCACACAATCTAATTTAGTGCTTGCTGATAATGTCAACGCCGCATTCAGGAAAAACCTTGCCAAAATTGATGCATTTAAAATCAAAAATGGGGAAAAATGGCAAAAACAGTGTCCCTGTACAAGGACGGCAACATTCATAAAAATGTAAATTATAAACAATTCTCGTCAGGAGCAATAGATGAGAATTTCTCAGAGTAAGCGACTCAAGATTTTGTAGAGAACTCGCCATAAGGTTTCGTGGAGAAGTCGACTGAGTGTATTGTTATAGAATTTTCACCTGGGATATCGCTGAAAAAAAAATTCTACGAGATATCTTTAGGAACTCTTTGTGTTGCTTGGGACTGTATAGGTAGTTGTTGGTGGATTCCTACATTTGTAAGTAGATTGTTAATAAAAATGCCTCACAACTGAGAGCACAGTTTTCATGAAAAATGTTATCGAAATATTTCTTTGTTTATTTTAAACTAAAAAAACATGTTTGCAACCTGAATTATTTATGGAAATAATGTAAAAGATTTTTTTTTCAATATGTGGGAATATCTTGTACAACTCTCAATGCGAACTCTTCAAGACCATGCCATAAGCACTGCATGCGAAAATCACAAACCGACCTCACATAGATCTCAATAAAAGCAGTTGACGTGAATGTCTCAAAGGAATCGCCAAAAGACTATATTTGCGAATTTCCCACAGAACTTGCCGTGATACTGCCTGCGATGATAACACAGCTAGCTTCAATGTGAGCTCACAGAAACCTCGTCATGAGCAGTAAATGAGAGTTTCTAAAAGTACTCGCCTCAAGATTTTGTAGATAACTCGCCATAAGATTTCGTAGATGAGTCGACAGAGTGTATTGTTAAAGAATTTTCACGTGGGATATCGCTAAGACCTTGATGAGAATATCCTGGAAGCGGAAATTTGGAGGAGATATAGCGTTCTCGATAACCTCTCAGAGAAGTAACAAAAGGCGTCTCAATTTCCTAAAAAGATTTCTCCAAGATATTTAGGAACTCTTTGTGTTGCCTGGGACTGTATAGGTGGTTTTTGGTGGAATGCTACATTTGTAAATTGGTTAGAGAAAATGCCTCACATATGAGACAACTGTATTTATAAAAACGTCAACGCCTCCAAGCAAAGCAGTAAAATTATTCAGAACTCGAAACAGAATTCATCAAAAACACGCCTTTCTTTCCACACCACACTGTCAATACATGCATCCCATTTCACACAATCTAATTTAGTGCTTGCTGATAATGTCAACGCCGCATTCAGGAAAAACCTCGCCACGATTCCTGGAAACCATTATGCGTAAAACAGTCCAATCACCAGCCAATCGCATTTCACTCCGGATAGATAACAATTACCGGAGTCCGGTGTCGCAGCCGCCCAAATTAAGCCTGCACCTCTAATTAGAGCGAGAGCGCCCTCAAAAAATCGAATGGGTGACTGTTGCGGGTCTCGTCGCGTGCGACAATTGCGTTCCTAGTTCGAAACTTTCGGTTTGTTGTCTGATGGAAAAAGTATGACTGTGCGTGCGTTCGTAGCCGTGCGTGTTACGTTACTGACTTCATGAGGCGGCGTTTACGTGCGGTTCCATAAAGACGCATGCCTTTCAGAACGTGTGCACAGAAATGAATTCCGTCAATATATAATAATCATAATAATGGGCGACTTGATTCTTTTTTGGTTGCAATACAGTCTGTCCGTGAAGAAACCCCCTCCCCCTTTTATCTTCTAAACCTCCGAGCAATAAAAGATATAGAGAGGGTTTCTCTGGCTCTTTCTTGAAAACAACAGTCCAGGGCATTTAGATCAAAAACAGCCGGGATAACTAAATTTGGCCGTCACACAGATATCGAGATGCGGTTTTCTGCATTGTGTTCAGGAAGGTCACAGCAAATGAGTCTATAGGGTGTGGTTTCTCGCTTTCTTGAAAAATGCTTTCTGGGCCGGAAAATGCATTTTCCAATTGCATCACTACTTGCACCATTACAGGAACGACTGGAAACTCGGAAAAATAGCTCGGAAATTGTTACTCGGGGGTTGTCAGGGCTGCCAAACTCGATTCTGGCATTAGAGTCACCCGGGGGTGCACGAGGGTGTCTCTGTGGGGGTTGAATTGGGGGTTGAATTGGGGGATAAATGGCAGCGTACATGAAACTCGCTCCAAACTCGTTACTCGGGGGTTTTCGGGGATGCCAAATTCAATTCTGGCATTGGAATACCTCGGGGGCGGTTCCCTGGGGGTTGCGGGGGTGGTCAATTGGGGGAGAAACGGCAGCGTGCATGAAAATCGATCCAAACTCGCTACTCAGGGATTTTTGGGGATGCCAAATTCAATTCTGGCATTGGAATTACCCGGGGGTGCACATGGGATGGCTCTGTGGGGATGCGCGGGGGTGGAATTGGGGGAGAAACGACAGCGTGCATGAAAATCGATCCAAACTCGCTACTCGAGGATTTTCGGAGATGCAAAATTCAATTCTGGCATTGGAATTACCCTGGGGTGCACATGGGATGGCTCTGTGGGGATGCGCGGGGGTGGAATTGGGGGGAAATGGAAGCGTGCATGAAAATCGATCCAAACTCGCTACTCGAGGGTTTTTGGGGATGCCAAATTCAATTCTGGCATTGGAATTCCTCGGGGGCGCTTCCCTGGAGGTTGCAGGGGTGGTCAATTGGGGGAGAAACGGCAGCGTGCATGAAAATCGATCCAAACTCGCTACTCGAGGGTTTTTGGGGATGCCAAATTCAATTCTGGCATTGGAATTCCTCGGGGGCGCTTCCCTGGAGGTTGCAGGGGTGGTCAATTGGGGGAGAAACGGCAGCGTGCATGAAAATCGATCCAATCTCGCTACTCGGGGATTTTTGATGAAGCCAAATTCAATTCTGGCATTGGAATTCTTCGGGGGCGGTTTCCTGGGGGTTGCGGGAGTGGTCAATTGGGGGAGAAACGGCAGCGTGCATGAAGATCGATCCAAACTCGCTACTCGGGGATTTTCGGGGATGTAAAATTCAATTCTGGCATTGGAATTACCTGGGGGTGCACATGGGGTGGCTCTGTGGGGATGCGCGGGGGTGGAATTGGGTAGAAATGGCAGCGTGCATGAAAATCGATCCAAACTCGCTACTCGGTGGTTTTCGGGGATGCCGAATTCAATTCTGGCATCATACATCCCCGCAGGCCTTTGGGGTCCCCCAGTTCCCCCAGGCTGTGACCCGAGATGCGTGCAGGTATGAAATATAAATAATTGAAGAAAAGAAGAAAAATCGTATACTTTGCGGTAAACTGTGGTACTTTTCTGGCCACGGACCGTAATATACCATTTCAATCTAATTTCTCTTGTGTCCATTTATGATGAAACGGATATATCGTTAACTCGATGTTTTTTTTTTAGATGGAAAACTTGGGACAAGAAATATTTTGCTACATCTGCCGCAATGTAAATAGTTGGCTCCTGCAGCATTGGTAGCTCTCTCATAGAACTAAAAGCAGCTGGAGCCCTGACGTTAAGTGGAACATCCAAAGACCGTATGGACGACGATTTCCATGGTATTATCTCCAATATGCCGGTAATAACTGTCCCAGGAAGCCGGTCCCGAGATATTTTGAGTAAAATTTCTTGTTCTTGTCAAACCGACTGAGACACGAGGTGCGGGTGCCGCTGAACTAGTATGGAGTGCTTACTTGCATGCAAGCGTTGCGATGGCAATTGCTCAAACCAAAAAAATACTTCCGAAGACGAGGAAGAAGATGAAGAAGGGACAGAAAATTCAGAAAGGAGAAAAGATGAAGAACGGAAGAAGACGAAGAAGAGTTTGAACAAGATGTTTAGTATTTAAGTTAACAATTGAATTTTAAAATGAATAATTCAAGATTAATAAGAACTTCAATCTGTTATTTCAACTAAGTATTATATTCATAATTTGCGGCACGGAGAGGAAGAAGAGTTCGAACAAGATGTTTAGTATTTAAGTATTTACCATTTGCCACGGAGCCACCTCCGAGCGCCCTCGTGGGAGAGTTTTCATGGACGCTGAAAGATACAAAAGTGGTGAAAGTTGCATTTTTTAGAAAAGAACACACTGTATATTATCAAATATCCTGGAAGTTAATTGAATTTTCTTTCAAATGAAGTATTATGTTCCTTTACCTAAGTAGTTAGTTTTCCGTAATAAAAGCAAGTTTTCTATAAAAATTGGATTATTTTGCCATATTTTGTATTCGGTAGACATGAAATGTCATGGTATATGTCATTATGGAAATTCGAAAATTAGTACATTAAGAAAGTAAAGAATAACGTTTGCTTGTACATTAACATAAATTTGATTTGAAAAGAATCAAAATGGAAGACACTAATTATTCAAATGAAAATCTGATTAATTTCTGTCGTATTTCACCCATATTTCTAACCGTTCATTAGATATTAATATTTTGTAATTTTTTCACAGTCTTTTCCAAAACTAATATTGCATGAATTGAGAAATGCGCTGATTTGAAATTTTAATTCAGACTTGAACAGTATCCCAGATACCACAGGACGTCCCCGGGATGTCCAATCGAAGTCCATTTCAGGTCTGAACGTCCGGGGCCTATTAAGGACGTTTTTAGGATGTCCATTTTGAAACGTTACCGAAACGTACATAAATGGACGTCTCCGGGACGTCCAATCGAAGTCCATTTCAGGTCTTAACGTCCGGGACGTATTGAGGACGTGTTGAGGATGTCCATTTTGGGACGTTCCCGAAACGTACGTAAAAGAACGTCCCTGGGACGTCCAATCGAAGTCCATTTCAGGTTTTAACGTCCGGGACCTATGGAGGACGTTTTTGGGATGTCCATTTTGGGACGTTCCCGAAAGGTACATGAATGGACGTCCCCGAGACGAACATTTCAGGTTTGAATAAAATATTCATAATTTTGGGAATTTACCCTTCTACGACTTGATTAAAAACTGAGAGAAATATCAATAATAATCAAAAACAAAAAGTCATTCAAATTTTCTTCATTATAATGATTCTTAGGTTAGGTACCTATGTAATCACGTTGAACTCATTGAAAAAAATAATGGATGCATTGTTCTTGGTAATACATATACCTATACCGACATCCGAAAATCGATCTTATTAGTCGAATTCGACAATAGTAGGTATACGAATAAACGACACGTGTCATGTGTTGCTAATTAGTTGGTTGAAATCCTGTCATTATTTTATCTCAGGAAGTTTTGAAAATACAATTATTGTTCAAATTAGACACAAAAACCTATCGAGTTCTTTTTGCAATTGACTGAATTTCTACGAATGCATAGAAATACTTTTACTGAGAATTGTAACGACTAGTTCGTTCAGTAGACAGAATTATTGTCTTTCTGACTTCCTTGCTCATATCTCATGGCCACATGCGTAAGATGTCATGGCCACCACTTACCACAAGTTCAAGTACTTCACCCGCCACCACCCAAAGAAGTCATTCAGTGTTGCCACTAGTAACAGAATTATCAGATTGTAACATAATTTTTCCTTAAATTCTTAATCAACAATAACGTGAATCATAATCGAAAATTGTAACATATCTTCAAATCTCTCGACACGATTATGCGATTCTTAATTTCACGGGCTCACGGCCCTGATTGTATACAACCCCAGTTTACTCCTAATAAACTTGGAACAGAATTTGTAATATAATTTTCAGGAAAAATCGATCATTCTGGCAACACTGTACTATTCCTTCATTGACAGGTGGAGTCGCTTCTGAAGCCATTGGCCGTTAGTTATTTGTTTTGGTGTTTACGTTGAATGTGAGTTTATAAAACAAAGCGCTGTGGAATAGTAGCAGTTCTAATCAAAGGTGAGTAGTATAGTTCTTTTGAAGTATTCGAATAGTGTGAACATATTTTTTGTCAGCTAACATCGAGGAGAAGAAAAACGCTAGTCATGCCTAAGCTTCAAAAACATTATGTGCGTGCCAAACGACGATGTTTATTTTTCTGTGTAATTGGAACAAACCAGTATATTTCGCGATATATCATTGTTTGGTTCAAACACTAAAATTCAGTGGGAAAATACAACCAATTATCATGTGTTTTTTTAAAGGTGCTGCGCAAAAATCTGGCGTTCAAAGGATCACAAATCCACCGAAGCCTCCATACAGAGCTGGTTGAAGAGATCTTCTGAGAAGATGAGTGCTACATCTAAAAAAAATTGAAGTTTGAAAAATTGATGTCAAATACTATTAATATATAAATATAACCTCTTACTCTAGAAACGTTTATTTTTGACTACTTCCTAGTTTCAGACTTGAGATTGACCTGAATCTCATGTCCTAGAGACGTCCTAATGACGTTCGTCGTACCTAAAGCGATCGTACGATGTACGTCCTCGAAAGTCCCCAAATGTTCCTAAACAGACCCGAAACGGACCTAAATCGTATGTACCAGGGACCTCCGATTTTGTATAATCGTACGTCCCCCAAACGTCCCAAAGACGTTTGCCGTACATAAAACGATCGTACGATGTACGTCCTCAAAACGTCCCCAAATGGTCCAGAACAGACCTGAAAAGGACCCAAATCGTATGTCCTAAGGACCTCAGATTTTGTAACATCGTACGTCCCCAAAATGTCCCAGAGAGGTCTGCCGTACTTGAAATGGACGTCTTCTGGACGTTCGAAATTTCCGACGCGAACGGCTTCAGGACGTTCTTGGGACGTATTTGTGCTATCTGGGATGCTTGGTTTGGTTTTTCATCTCTATGATAATTTTATCTCCCATTCACGGAATCTGAAAAATGTTTGTCTCTTGAGAAATCAATAAACAAATGAAGGTCCTATTAATCGCTTATTCATGTTTTCGAAGTGATGTTTAATTTGATTCAATGTGAAAATTTAGAAGAGTTAGATCTGGGGATCACGATGGCCAAGGCTGTGGATCCAAGTGTCTTATTTACAGATCTTCAAAGGTTGTAGTCAGTTCTCTGCTTGCTTCTTGTCTACAGTGAGGGAGGCACCGTTCAACTGCTACCAACAACTTCGATATACATGAAGCGGCAAATTGCTAAAAAGTTCCTAACGTTTGTTCTAATATTATTCAAATATTTTCCATATAATTTTCTGAAGGAAATTTGGATTTTCATAAGTCCTTATTTAAGTCCATTCACAGAAATCAACACGTTTTTGAAGGATCACCTCTTGACGCCTCAACATTCCCAAACAAGCATTATTCCGTTCGAATCTTCTGATTTTTTTCTATTAATTTGTGGTAAGTTCATTGAATTTTCTACATGTTATTGAAATAATGTTTTTGCATTAACCGTGAGTATAAAACAGATTCGAAATATAAGCATTTCAATATGCATTATAATCCATTTTTAATACTCTCTTCTGACAGAAACATAATGAAAATTACGACTTGTTAAATTAAAAGTATGCTTTGCTCTTTTCTGGTCACGGCACACTACTATCAGTTTCAATTACCAGATTCGAAATAAGTAATATTGCCCAATTGATACAATATGTCAATCAATTTTACTTTATTGTCCGAGAAAAAAAAATTCTTATTGACAAAGTTTTCTTAATCTAATCTAATCTAAAGTGAGTATATAATTACTTTGACAAATAGTCTATACATAAAACCGGTTGACAAATACAAAAATTTATCACAGCACATAAAAGTGAGCATCATCGTATAAATATTCCTATTTACAAATCTTTCTATAATCTAAAGTGCGTGTATATTGTATAAATAAAGACAAATAGTATCCTAGTACATAAAACAAGGTGACAAATACGAAAATTTTTACAAGACAAGAAAGTGAGCATCATCGTAAAACTCCTGTAGGGTATAATAGGATTTGAGCAAGAGTATTTCTTTGACTCTTTTTCGAAAAATATGTTGAATGGAAATTCCTCTCAGACAGAGTGGCAAAGTGTTATATATTTTTTTACTCTCATACATTATTGATTTTTTCGTTAGTTCTAAATGGGGGATGGGGAGAGGTAAGTTTTTCCTCGTTATTTGGCGGGAATTATGTATGTAGTATGCCGTGACCAAAAAAGAGCAAAACAACTTGTAAGTTTGACAAACAGTGGATTTAATTGCGTTTCTGTCAGCAAGAAGTTTAATAAATGGATTGCATATTCAAATTCAGATATTTTAAATTTATTTTATATTTATGGTGAGTTCCAAAGAAATGTTTCCACAGCGTGCCGGAAATTAAATGATCTTCATCCATGTTTAGCACGAGTTAATGAAAAAAAATGTGTTGATTGAAATAATTTGTGTAATTGATGACTTGTTTATTTTGTGGAAATTCATGATCACTTTAATGAAACGAAAGAAACACAATTTTTGTCTTATTTCCACTAGTTTTTTATATTTACGACCGGTTTCGGGCTTTATCCCATTATCAAGTATAAAAACTAACTAATACAATTGTACTCTAAACCTAGTTATATAGGGAGTTTGCAGGTAAACTGGATGGAGAGGTAATTAAATGAAAATAAATGAAATTAAATGAACATGGGTGAAACGATATAACATCCTACACAAAATCCTACACACATGTAATAAAGCAAATGAAATGAATCTGTTGGAAGCCATCGAAATCAATAAATCAATTAAAAACCCGAAATATAGAACCCTCAACGAGCAACTCGATTTATGTAGGTCTCCACTTTTGAATTTGTGATTTTGACGAACTAGGTAATTTCCGTAACCTCCAGTATTGATGGAACACCCTGTATGTAAGGTAAGATCTCGTTAATCCTTGGCTCGCGTTTCGACCTCTGAGCCCAAGTAACAATTTCAGTTTTGTGATAGCCCTCAGAAGGTTCTGATGACCATAACAATTACAGCATCGATAAAACTGTTTTGCTGTAACGACATCCATAAAACCTCCTTAAAGCTGCTATAAATCTACGAGGGCTCACTCCTATGGGCTATTTTGAAATGCAAGCATAAAACCTGCTTGCCTTATTCGCAGGATTCTTAATAACCTCCTGAGGATTATTATAAAACCAAATCATGGGGCTGTTATAAACCTGTTTGTCATTAAAAAAATCTATTTGGCATCAAAATATCTTTTTTTGAATGAAATTGGGTTAGAAAATATTCCATAAATAAAAACGGACTTAAATTAATCTAATTCTTCAGTTGCGAAAAATAGGGCGACTATTTTACAAGCAAAAATATAATGATGGCGTCCTGGCAGTGATATATGAAGAATATATAGGTATTCAACAACGTGAAATGTCGAATAACATCTGCGAATGATTTTTTTTTCGACAAAATGACATCAGTTAGGTGGTCAATCTGCAACGCTCCCCAAATACAACGCGAAACTAAGAAAATAAAGAAAATACCACATAAAATTAAAAAAATATTTTGACTCATATCTTTCCCGGAATGATTTGTACTATATCTAAATACAAATGAATACCAATAATTGTGTATTTCCTTTCCGTCATACACACCAAATTGCAAGAAACATGAATTGAAATTAGGCTCTCTTTAGTTGTTCCCTCTGGTTGTAATAAAATATGGCTACCCTACCTTTATACTATTTAGCTGCACATATTGCCGTCATAAAGTCGTTTCTCCTCAAATTAAACGTTTGGTATTATTTAATTCAATTTCCAAAATATTTCATCTGTCAATTGTCAACCCCGCCTGACATTCGTCTTTTCGTGATCGACGTGGTCAGTATACTCAGTGTCTATACTCCCGTGAAAAGTATTTGGTGTCTAAGTCTTGTGAAACGTGTATTTATTTTTTCCAGTTATCTTTACCCAATGTGATTTATTTATTACCCGTTAGGGGGAGCTACTAGCATTTAAGTAGAAATAGTTTTATGCTTTGATTTTATAGCGGTTCTCGAGAGTACATCTCAAAACCTTAATAAAACCTCATCGTTAGTTTTATTACAGAAACATTGCATGGACTTGAGGAGTGCTATAAAACCATCACAAAACTAAGTTGTTATGTGGATTATTTAAATACCAAAAAGATTTATCGTGTATGTGTATATGCCATTGTAAAACCATCATAAAAACAAATATACTTAAATGCTGAATGGTTTTATCTTATAGCCTTCAGGAGTGTTTTGAATCTGATTCATAAATCTGTTTGCTCTGGTAGCGTATTAGGAATAATATATGACCTGCATAAATCAAATTGGGCATTACCTAACCTTCATAAAACTTTCATAAAACTAGGATAAATCCAAATAACATTTAAATTGTTACTTGGGAGGGCTGCCGTGTAACGAAAAATAAAAATTTCTTGCTGTGTAATAAATATTTTATTTGCAGAAATTCAACTTTTCTTTTGTTTTAACAGAATTTAGATAAGTTCGGCGCTATTCAAAACAGATATTAGTTGAATGCAAATACATTTTATTCAGTATAAACCATATTTTCTCTCGGAGCATATGTGCGTGCAAAAGCTTCATCGTTTCATCCACAGTTCTACATATTTCTCATATTAGATCAATCAAGCATATCAAAACCATTCTGAATGCATATTCCTAACTATATTTCAAGTCTGCCCGTTTGTAATTTATACCGTAACCGTGAATAATTCCAGAATGTATATGCAATTGCGAAAGAGTAACATATTCATTTGATAGTAGGCGTCGGAATACACGTGTGTAACTAATAGCCGTTTCCGTGGAGAATTTTTGTTTTTATTTTGACGATATCGTCGGGTACGAATTCTATACGGTTACACCCCCTCGTGTTGGTGTACACCTCGCGGAATCTTGATTGAATTCGATCTGATGCGGAACAGGAAATTGTTAATTTCATACAGAACGTAGCCTGAGTTGGAGCCACGTTTTTGACGACATTGAAAACGAGAGTTTCCATAATTGAATTAACTACTAATATATTTATAAAAATCCTTTATCAAGTCATGAACCATAATAAGTACATGGTGAACAATATACCAAATATGAAAAAAATACATGATTTGCACACATGTGTACCTATACAAGGTGTTTCATAATAAATGCGCAGGGCTTCCGGATGTGATAGCTCGTTCAAAAATATGAAAAAAGTTTCTATTAACTTACCCTCTAAAATTCAACATCTTCGAGATACAGGGTGTTGAAATTTAAAAAAAATTATAGTTTTTAGCGAATATCTGTAGAACCGTTTATATTTTCTACTCATAGTAAGCTATGTTTTGTGCAGATTTTTTATTTTTTAAAATTCGTAATTGGTGAAGATATTGAAGGGGTAGTGGGTATTTTTTTCTCCAACTTTCTATGCCACTGAAAAAAGCCGCCTACTTGAACCGCCAATGTTTTCTACACAAAATAGGTACTCTTGGTCATAAGCTCTAAAGTTGACCGTTTTCAAGAAAAATCAACTTTCATGTTGAAAAACATGGTACATTTTTTTAAATAATCTTTTTCCTGATTATACAAAATTTATTTAAACGTTAGAACAAGTAACAAAACCAAACGTTGACTTCTTAATTGCAAAATAAAAAAAAACAATAACAATCATACTCAGTTGAATTGTTGGAAATGTCCGCCGTTAGCTTCAATGCACGCAGCAATTTTTCGAGGAAAAAACATTATTTAAACAACATGAAAGTTGATTTTTCTTCAAAACGGTCAACTTTAGAGCTTATGACCAAGAATCCCTTTTTTGTGTAGAAAACAATGGCAGTTCGTACAGGAGGCTCAAAACTGTACTTTTTCCAGTGGCGTAGAAGTTGGAGAAAAAAACACCCACTACCCCTTTAAAATTTTCACCAATTATGAATTTGAAAAAAATAAAAAACCTCACAAAACATAGCTTATTATGAGTAGAAGATGCCTACAAAATCTGTTCTCTGTGCGATAAACGGTTCCAGAGATATTCGCAAAAAACGAACACACCCTTTATCTCGAAAATGGTGCATTTTAGAGGGTAAGTTAATAGAAACTTTATTCTTATTTTTGGACGAGCTATCACATTCTGAAGTCCTGCGCATTTATTATGAAACACCCTGTATACTGGCAAACAAACATATACAGTCATATTAAAAAAATACGCAACACACGGAAAAAATATTTTTTCTTATTTAAAAAAAAATAATTTTTGTATTCAATGCGTAAAATAAGTGTTTTTCAATGGTACATGTGAGTGTTAATTCTCGCGAATGTGCTATGAAAACACGAATTTTATACACGAAATACAAACAATATTTTTTGTACACCGTGAATGTGAATTTACATCGTCTGAAGTATATTAAAAGTAAATACTTCCAATACATCTTGACGAGGTTTTTTGTCCCGAAAAGTTATCGCTTTTGAACGACTGTTGGTTTGAAAATATTACTCAGTGTTTTCGGTAAAATCTTATTAAAAAATTATTCCTGTCTGAAAAAAATCTGTCATTCTCCATACATGTTATCTTCAATACAATTTCACAGTAACCAGTGGTCTTTCTGTGTCGTTACTATAGAAACGGATTGTTAGCGACCCGCGTGTTTGCTCGTAGTTGCTTCAATTTCAAGTTATTTTGAAGAAGATGGCTGTTGATTATGATAGTGGTAGTGATACCTCATCGGATATATCTGAGAAAGCAAATGCAATATTATCTAATATGTTACCGGCTAAATCCAAGTTAATATATGAGAAAACATATGACCAATTTCGTGAATGGTGCGACAAGAAACACGTGAAAAAGGTTGAAAATGTGCTATCTTGAGGTAAAATCAAAAATTATGTTGACTATTCCACTGTTCTCAAGATACTCACGTGATCTGACCAATCACAAATCAAAGACAACTTGTATTATCGCGAAAACACCAGCTGTCTCTCAATTCTGATTGGTCTGTCAGCGTTGGTGTTTTCAACGATGTAATCATAGATGACAAAGCAAAGTTTGACATTTTGACAGATCATAATGATAGGCGAAAACGTTAAAATGAGTCGCATCGTAACAAAATAATAAATTATTGATAGTTATAATACATTTTTTGTTATTATAGTTGATTGATTATGGTTATGATGAATTGATTGTTCATGTTTATAATAATACGTTTAATGCTTCGTGAAATGGTCTAATAAAATTCCACTCGTGATTGAATTAATCTCATAAGTCTGTCTTTCATTTCTGAACAAGAAACATGTAAAAAAGGTTTCTGAAAATGTACTATCTTGAGGTAAAAACAAAAATTATGTTGAATAAATGCGTGAAGCTGAATACACTTGTTTAAATAAATGAAGCGAAGTTTTGTATAGAATTTTATAAATTGTCTTTATTGCAAAGCGCTTTCGACTTTCGTTATCTTCAGTGCTTCCTGAAAGTAAATACTCAGTTGAGAGAACCGAAATTGAATTTAAAAAAGAGGTTATGAAATTTGGAAAATTACGAAAATAACGTGAGTACTTGCATGTCAGGCAACAGGAAGTTTCGAAATATGTAAAAGAAACATTGTTTAAAATTACAATATCATATTATTCTGCATAAGAACTGACGAAAAGCATGTTAGAACTCAGACCATGTGGTTTTTGTAAAAGCGGTGAGGACAAGACAGAATGTGTCAAGTCAAATGTCAAATGTCAAAGTGAAAATACCAGTACCAACTTGAAGAGTGGTCTAGTAAATATTAATTAGGAAGTGTTACCATCGTTAAATTAATTATATTTAATCCTCTAATGGAGGGGAAGGAAATTTCTGTCCAGGTTTACTTGCGAATTCAAACAGAGCTGATTTTTGGAGAGTTCTTTGGAGATCTCCAGTTCCTCGAACAAATCCAATCTAAGAAAATTTTTATTATCAATTTTGTGTAAAATTTTTGAATTTCTGTTAGGGCTAAAATTATGGTTATTAAATTTGAGATGATTACCAAATATAGATTTATCTGGTCTCTTCAAATGTTCGTTAATACGAGTGAGAAGTGGTCTACAAGTTCTACCAATGTAGGAGGCAGAGCAATCAGCACAATCAAGCTTATAAACACCGCTACTTTTCAATTTACTAATTTTATCTCTACAATTGACTAAATGGTTACTTAAATTGTTGTAAGCTTCAAAGGAAACTTCAGTACCATGTACTGTATCTTCAATGAAGTTGGAAATGTCACTACACAAGTTTTGATCAAAAAATGGCAAGGAAAAGTATTTCATTGAAGGTGAATTGACTATAGGAGAGGTGCTGAAGGCAAGTCATCTGTCTGTTCTATCTTTAAATTTATTAATCAATTAGTGAATAATGTGAGGTTGATAGCCATTGTTGACAGCAATCTGTTTCAATATATTGACTTCACTATTGTAATTGGAATGAGAAAGAGGGATTTTCAAAAGCCTATTAACGTAGCAGTTAAAGGCGGCCATTTTATGTTGCATTGGGTGATAAGAATTAAAAGGTATGACGTGATCAGTCTGAGTGGGATTTCTGTAAATAGAAATTCTAATTTGTTGTTCAATTTAGTAATGGTGAGATCCAAAAATTTCAATTTATTATCTGATTCAACTTCAAGAGTAAATTTAATATTGGGGTGTAAATTGTTTAGAGATTCAAGAATGTCAAGAGCATCGTTGGAGTTACCTTCAATGAAAACCAGGCGATCATCAACGTAACGGTACCAACTTAAAATTTTGTTAATAATGTATGAATTTTCCAAATTTTCCATGAATATGTCAGCTAAGGAAGAGAGAGAGAGGGTTACCCATGGCTAAGCCATCGGGTTGATTATAAAATTTTTCATTAAAGACAAAAAAATCTTGCGAAATGCAAAAATTTAACAAAGTTAAAATATCCATCTTTGTAGAATCTGAAACTGAGTGTAGGGAGAGTAAATTAGACACTAAAGGTAGAGTTTCAGATTTAGGTATTGAAGAAACCTGTTTACTTCAACGTAGTAATTTCAATATTTTGTATTTGTAGGTTATCCTAATTTTGGGTATCAGCGGTGCTTGTTGCCGTGAAGAATTATTACAAATAACTATTGATGCCATTGAAGATGCTGGATCTATACTGATTGTTGAAATACCTGATTCGAAGACCTATTGAGCAAGAACGTTCACTGTTTCACATTCTGTTTACATTGAGATATAAGTATAGAGCACTACGGCTGCCTCATACAAGAAGATTATCTTTGAAATATTCGAGAGGAAAATATTTTCAACCAACATGTGAGTATAAATAAAATAGGAGAAATTCCCAGCTTGATTTGCAAAATGGCTTCATAAAAAACAAAGTCCGAGTGAATTCAAGGACTTGCGACCATAGTATTTCACCTACACTGTCAAAAGTCTTAGAAAGAGCAACGGAAATACAAATGAAAGACCACTTGTTACGTCACTCTGTAATGCCTCCTGTTCAGTCTGGTTTTCGGAAGGGTTTCGCTGCACAACCGCTTCGCTTCATATCACCGATGACATTTTCAGAGCTACCAACCAAGGTCATTGCACAATACTACACCTTTTTCAATTGTAATTCAGAAGGTATAACATGTATTTCAGAAAGTATAATTTGTAATTCAGAATAGTAAATTTTAATTCAGAAACCGTAACATGTAATTCAGATTAGTAAATTGTATTTCAGAAACCGTAACATGTAATTCAGATTAGTAAGTTGTATTTCAGATTGTGTAACTTGTAATTCAGATTAGTGAATTGTTAATCAGAAAGTGTGAGTTGTAATTCAAAAAGTGTCAACTGTAATTCAGAAACCAAGAACAACCCGTATTTTCGATATCTCGTTTAGTTTTTAGATTTTTATGCTTTTATAGAAAAAGTTTCCAATTCCCGTTTTTTTTTTCGATTTTATTTTTTCCCCGCTCTGTTAACGAATTCTAAAAACTGTAATTTGAAGAGTGGGCAGATTTTGTCAAAAGGAATTTGCTGCAAAAAAACAATTTAGATTTTTTCAATAGTTTGGGAGATCTATCGATTCCTCGGTTTTTTGGATTATTTCACGGTACATTGATTTTATGGAAAAAATTGATTCACATTTTTTGTTGATTTTCTGAAGGCAATCAAAAAAGATTTTTTGATAAATTTGGAAAATTTTGAGCGTTTCCGAGATATTTCGAATTTTAAAAAATTTCAATTTTTTTTCTTCATATTTTTCAAGTTTCCTCAGTTTTCCAATCATTTTTTCGGAAATTTTCAAGTGACATGATTTGTTTGCATTTTACAGCTCTATCCATTGCACTATTAAAAATTTCATTTCAGTCATCGGTACGGTTTTTATTAGTGTTTTTTTCTTTTCAGAAAATTGCCCGGGAAATCGTTATGCAATTTCCAATCCTTCTCAAAATCTATACAGACCCTCATTGCATATTGACGCATATCTCAAAAACTCAGTCAAGTCAAACAAACAAAACCCTGAACCTATCTCATTGAATTTATGAAAAACTAATGAAGACCACTGGTGTGAAAGCAGCAACGGTTTTTCCAGCAACGGTTTTTTTTTTCGCTTCAAGTATAACCGTTGCTCCAAGTTTTTCGACAGAAATGAAGTATTGTGAACCTGCTGAATATGTTCCATGGGGTTAAATAATTTGTGAATCAAAAACTACCCCTCCACACCCCTCTAAATTAGAAAAATCTTGAAACAGTTGAATTACCCGTTGCTCGAGGTATTTTGACGGAAATGCATTATTCTACAGCTACTGAACACGCTCCGAAGGGTGAAATAATTTGTGAATCAAAAACTTCCCCTCAACAACCCTTTGAAGTTGAAATATCCTGAAACAGTTTATAAACTCGTTGCTCGATGTTTTTTGGCGGAAATGCATTATTCTACAGCTACTGTACACGTTCTATGGGGTAAAATAATTTGTGAATCAAAAACCACCCTCAACAACCCTCCGAAGTGGAAAATTCCTCAAACAGTTTAAAAACCTGTTGCTCGATTTTTTTTGACAAAAATGAATTATTCTACAGCTACTGAACACACTCTATCGGGTGAAATAATTTGTGAATCAGAAACAACCCTCAACAACCCTCCGAAGTGGAAAAATCCTCAAACGGGAAGTCGAATTTTCTGATCAAACAGTAAAGTAGAGGTGATTTGCAACATTTAGACAAAATCTGTTAGTGCACCGACGACGACTTCACTCATAAGTCGAATTTTTAAGATAAGTGCTAAATGCACCACCTGGCACCCCGATAGTAGGGTTGAAGAATCCACCACGGGATCCCAACAGAGGTCAACAATTCTCTAACGGAATGGTCCTTTTACAACAAAAAATGGACATTCAAAATCTGTGTATGCTAGAACTAATTTGAAATGAATATTCAAAATTTTAGGGTTGAAAATTTCAACCCTGAATCCCATTATTCAGTACTTTACGAAAATTGCATATTCAAAATATCCAACCCTAGTCCAAAAGCGAAATTATTTTATTACAATACCTTAATTTGCCGGAAGTCATTTTACGCTACAACCGCATTATTCACCCACCCACTTTCAACCCTGTCGTCAGTAAAGTTATGCAAAAGGTCCACATACTCTATTTTGTAGATATTTGTTATTATTCATTATAATAGCCCCCTTTTGGTGTCTCCGGGGTGTCTCCGGAGATTTCGGCTGCTATCTTTGGCCGCTCTTTTCACACCGGTCAGATCTTTGATGGTTTCTGAATTACAATTGACGCTTTCTGAATAACAATTCACTAATCTGAAATTCAAGTTACACTTTCTGAATTACAACTTGCTAATGTGAATTACATGTTACGGTTTCTGAAATACAATTTACTAATCTGAATTACATGTTACGGTTTCTGAAATACAATTAACAATTCTGAATTACAAGTTACGTTTTCTGAATTACATTTTACTAATCTGAATTACAAGTTATACTTTCTGAATTACATATGAAAAAGGTGTAGTGTTGTTAGACTTCAGTAGGGCCTTTGACACGATTCATTATGACTTATTATTGAATATTTTACAATATATAGGGTTTTCCCCTAATGCTCTACTTCTCATGAATAGCTACCTCAAAAATAGAAAACAAAAAGTATGCATAAATAATATTAATTCAGACTATCTAACGTTGAGATCAGATGTGCCGCAAGGGTCTATACTAGTGCCGTTATTATTCTCAATTTATTCATCTCAGCTTTTGACCGGATTGAAAGCTGTAATGCTCATCTATGTGCGGACGACACACAAATTTACCAAAGTTTTCCTCACCAATTGGTAGAAAATGCATGTATCTTGATCGATAACGACCTTTACACCTTCGTTAATGCAGCTTCAGTACAATGTTCGATATTAAATCCTAGCAAATCCAAGGTAATGTTGTTTGGCAGCAAATACCACCGTGAAAATATCATCAACAATGTTATCATTAATATGAATAATGAGCAACTTGTGGTAGTGAAAGAAGAAAGAAATTTGAGAGTAATTATGGATTCTGATTCAAGATTTGAAAAGCATATCAATAAGCTACTTCAATGTGCCTATAGCAGACTGAAAATGATTTATGGTAATCGTCATTCACTTCCAACAAAAGTCAAAAAAATACTTTGCGAGTCACTGATTCTTTCCCAATTGAATTATGCTGATGCCGTCTTTAGACCTAACTTAACTACCCATTGTAACAAAAAAGTTTAAAAAAATACAAAATTCATACCTGCGTTTGATTTTCAGTATACGGAGGAGACTCAGAAAGTATCAGCTGTAATTCAGAAACCAAGAACAACTCGTGTGTACATATTTTCTGGATGGAACTGAGACAAGTCTTCTTCGTTTGAGTCCATACTCCCCAATGTTGAACCCAGTCAGGCCCGGATTACCCATAAGGCCAACCTAGGCCATGGCCTAGGGCGCACGCTTGCGGGGGGCGCAGCGCAGGATACGGAAAAATCCGAATAGCGAGCGTCCGAGCACCGGGTGACTCACCCGACGAAGCCGATCACGTGACTGCCACCATCTCTCCAAAATTAGAGGAGAACAAGAAATACTCTGGGACATTAAAAAATTGGCTGTCAAAAGAAGATGAAAATAACCCCAAAACAGATGACTGCTTATTTTTAGACTGCAGTACTCCTAGTACTAGTCCTAGCACCACTGTTCATATGATGCAGTCTTTTACTTTAGGAACAGAATCGGAACCAGACACAAAATTTGAATCTGAACCACAGGAAGACTCTGAGAGCCCCTCCAATAGCATTGAAAATCCAACACCAATTCAACAGAGTTTAGAACGTTACCCTGAAACATTTAGTTTTGATCTCGTCGATCCCGATCCAGCAAACTGGGTTGCGAATAATGAACTACGTGGTTACGTATCCCAACATGGGTTAATTCAAAATAAAGAAGCTAATCTTCCAAAGGCAAAGAAGGATTATAACCGTTTTTGAAGTTTTTCAGATATTTTTATAGATATTTAGCAAATGGGGAAAAACAAGACAGAGCATGGCTCTGAAACTGAATGTGCAGTTTTTTGTGGTCCTTGCAGTCTTTTTCATTCGGAAACACAATCGGAACCATATTTTGTGAAAAATGGTTTTGGTGACTGGAAAAATGTTAAATCAAGGCTCAAAGAACATGAAAACTCTCTTTCATATAAAACAACACCATCACTTTAAAAGAGAGAGGGGAGAAACTGGGCAAGGTTAATTCCCAACTAACTAAAATGATAGAGATATCGAGTAATTAGCTACTGACAAATGTTATTGCAAAGAGTTGTAGTGGTGAAGAAAGCTCCAGCTTCTCGAGGATTACCATTTAAGGCATTTCTTGATTTTAATTGAATAACCCGATAGAGGTTTAAATTGGGTATAGGGACAGCTGAAATAACTCATCCTAAAATTCAATTTTCTTTTGAATGGTTAAGAAAAAAATGGTAGGTGCCATTTGAAAAATTTGAGTTTTTGACAATTTTATAATGCGACATTCTAAAATCGCCTGCACCCATATGGTACAAAATGAGACTGTCGATGGGACATCTGGACTACCAGCTAACTGCTCCATGAATTTGGTTTCCTTATTTTGAACGGTTTGCGGGCTACACGTGTTTTCGTAAACTACTACAGCGGTAATTTTTTAAAGAAAAATAGACATATCTCAAAAACTGTAATAGATAAGTTAACTCAACTTAGGTTTTCTGAAGTTATAATCAGAAGGTCAATCGAACCACGACAAAAATAGGTTTCCATTCAAAATAAGAAAGTTGGTACCGACTTTTGACATACTCTGTATAGTTGTAGGACTAAAAACAGTTGAGGTAGAACGTACATGCTAAATTATGACAGCATACTAAATTTCAAGTTTCTAGTCCAACTGCAAGTAGAAAAATCGTAAATCACTCTGTATACAGTGCTGTTTATTAAGCAGTGTGAGTGTGTTTTATTTTTTAACATGCTTTTTTTAGACATCATTTGCTTTTCATACATTTTGGAATTTTAATCACTTTTATTGCGTGATTGACACAAATCATTTTCTTGGAAAACTGTTAAAAATGTTTGCTACCAGCCTTCTTCGTTGTGGAAGAGGAAGGTGGCAAGGGGTTCTTTCTATAACGATTCAATGCCAGGCTAATGGGGTGGGTGATTGAAATGAAAATCGAACTAGGTAAGAGTGTGTATTGCGCTTCACAAGAGGGCGTTGATATTTTGGGTAATGGTAGTAGTCGAGTGGCCCGCAAGCCTGAGCGACCTGAGGCCGTTTTGATTTTAAGAAGAAGAAATGGGGGAGGAGTTTAACTACCTCCACTTGACAGTTGATGTCTCGACAATTATAAACAATATAAAATTAATGAATAGAAATGACCATAATAATTATAGTTTATATCACAGTGGTTCAACAGAACCCATTTCTGATACCTTTTATATGATCGACCATACAAGAAGTGCACACGATTCTATAATGATAGTACAGTAGCAAAATACAAGCGAATAGCTATTTCATGCAAAGCAAGCGTCAATGATTATGCAAATAATAATAAGCAAGCAATGAGTGGAAGGTGGTAATAAAGCTTATCTGAGTTGTGCAGCAGTCCTCCAGCTCCTCGGGTTGCTCACCCAGGCACGCAGGGTTTCCGCGACATTCAGGAGAGTAGGGTTCCAGCACTTCTTTTTGAGATGAAGGGGGCCCCAAGGTTCCGTGTAATGTCGGTGTCTGTACCCCTTTAGGGATGAGGTGTACCCGTTGGGGGAATGGGTGGTGGACTACTAAGAAGTTGAAGTGTTCCACGTGGGAAATAAAAAGGCCTGAAAGGGTTTCAAGATTTAAACTTGGCGTGATTTCAATATCCCAGGTTAGTAAACATAGAGAGCGAGTTGAAGAATGAAGGATGGTTAATAAAAGGAACTAGTGGTGAGAAACTGAGACATACCTTGGCTGGGGTGTGGCCTTCAAGTGGTTATGAAGTTGCCAAGAGAATTTTAGGTAGAATGACCAAATCCACAACGGTGTGTAGCCCTGTATTCACAAGCTACTTCGAATTCTACTTGAAATTCAACTAAAACTGGAAGAAAATCCGCAAAGTGCGATTATGAGCCAACACATGGACCTCAGACGACCTTTCCAGTTGAAAATCTGCGGCAAAATGACCGAGTAAGATCACAGAATCTCAATCTGTCAACTTGCAATTATCAGCCCTTTTGACATGATGATTGATGGATTGCTTCATGGAACCTGACAACTGACATGTTTACATCTGTTCCAAGCCCAGGATATTGTGTAAATATTGTTTAAAATTCGAATGATAAATATTGGAAAATACAGGGAGATCAAGAAAATAAGGTTGGATGGCAGCTACATTTGCTGTGAACGGAATTGGCGCTTGGAATCTCCTGAAATTGTTTCTGGTAAATCAGAAATTACTGTGAGACACATGGGAGATACATGGGAGATACATGGATTACAGCGTAAAGTCTGGGCATAGCAGGGAGTAGTCAGCAATACAAGAAGCAGAAGGCTGGAAGAGGATCGTTGACCCGCTGCAGTGAACCCTGAGTACCTAGAGGTAACGTAATATATATATATATATATACATATACAGAGTGATTCATGCACCACCACTAATACAGGTTTTCTTTATTTTCCAGGTTTCACCGTAAGGCCTGCTATGGACAACTTATGATACTTCGAAACTTCTGAATTTGAACTGTGGCTCCATACTAGCAATAAAACTATTAATTCATTTCTTGTCTTCGTTTTTGAATGTATCATAGAATTATTAAAGTGCCAGAATGAATGATATAATGAAAGAAAGATTTATATAATTCGATCAATAATACTCGTAGCATTTTGAAACGTAACATGTTTTCAAAGGACTAAAAATCAAAATGTTTCAATAGCTCAAATAACCCCAAAGAAGCCCTAGAACGAGGTTTACAGTTAAATATGCCAAAAAATTCCACACTCCCCAGACCTCCTGAAAGGGGGAGTAATTTAGAACTTTGGCCTAGGGCGTAAATAGCTGCTGATCCGGGCCTGAACCCAGTCGAAACAATATGGTCGAAAATGAAGTCCTATGTAAAAGAGATTCTTCGAGTTCCCCAAGTTCGAGGTCCGGGTGAATAGCGGCTTGTGTATCTTGAGCAAATCATTGACCAGGCAAAAAATACTATAGTTGGAGGCTATTGTGGTAGGGCTGCACATCATACTACCATTCACCATGCTACAGCTTTAGCATTTCAAGACATGCCTGTTGGGAGATAAATATTATTATTCATAATAATGTTCACTAATAAATAATTCGTTGTTCTTATAATAAAACGCTATTCCGTTGAAATAGAGTTTCATCACAGCTGATACTATCAATTGTTAGGCCGAGCGGTGCCTTTTTCAATATTTTATAGGAGCGTTTATATAGGAACACATCAGGAAAATTATACATTTACTTACCTATCAAATCTCATCTCCGGCAACCATCAGGAAGCTGCTACCAGCTTTGCACACACACTAGTTTTAATTATTTAAGTAACTTTATTTATTATTATTTTCAATAATTTTCTGGATTTCAATCTATTCAAATTCTTCTCAAATTGTTAATCAATATTATCTGGGCCGAAGGCCCAGGTGGAAGATTAAATTTAACTGAATAAAACAAAGAAATCGGCCAAAAACATTTATTATGCCGAAAAAAAAAAAATAGAACGCCGGAATAACTAAGAAGTTTTAAATTTATAAGTTATTAAATCAAACCCAATTAAAAACCAATGAATTGAATAAAATTTTATGACATTTTCGTTTTTAAACTACTCAAAAAGCTATAATTCTTACTAAAGTATTGAACTGATATTTTGAAACAGATCGTTCACCAGAAAAGGTCACGTTACTAACAAACATCTAACACTCTCAAGATTTAAAACAGGACTGCCGTTTAGAAGCATAAAATATATGTCCTTCAAGTTATCTTGGGTTTCGAAATCGTTTAGGCAGTAAATATAAGGGTTGTTCGAAAATTAAATAGTGAATTGAATTTCTTTTTCAGTTTCTTCTACAATCGGCTTATGCATTAAATATTTTATAACTCAGATATTCCGACGTTACGAGAAAAAAAACACAATGCAAATTTGTCGCATTATGAAAAAAACTCTTTATATCTAAACAATTGATCTTATTTCTACTTATTCTATGTCATGGATCTTTCTGTAACACTCGGTTATGGTTTGAATCAATTCTATTAACGGAAATATGACGTTGAATTCATAATGAAAACTGATTATTGGACACAAAATATTTGGTTCGAATTTATAAATACCCCTCGTGAAACTCTCGAAACTGTGTTGGAACGATTTTTATAGCAAACCATATGGGCGAAGGTTTTGGTGCCATTCTCGGTATCGTAAACTAAATGCTGAATTCAATGGCTTCCGGATGTAGATTCAATGGTTGTCCTCTTCGAGAACTTTTAATGAATTTCAAGATTACGTTTTGTTACATTCTCATATTCCCTACTCTTACTAATAAAGTCCTTGGTGGATTCTGAATTACAAGTACTGGTATCTGAATTACAATTGAAACTTTCTGAAATACAATTGATTGATCTGAATTACATGTTACGATTTCTGAATTACAGTTAACAATTCTGAATAACAAGTTACAGTTTCAGATTCACATCTTACTAATCTAAATTTCAAATTACACTTTCTGAATTACAATTGAAAAAGGTGTAGAACATCCCCCTTATTCACCAGATTTGGCTCCTTCCGACTATCATCTCTTTCCTCAACTGAAAAAAAGCTTAAAAGGACGTAAATTTTCTTCCAACGAGGAAGTAATAAAAGCTGTGGAGGTCTGGTTTGCAGAGCAAGAAGAATTTTTTTTTGAAAGGTCTAGAGACGTTGCAGGTTCGCTGTATTAAATGTATCCAATTAAGAGGAGAATATGTTGAAATATGATTGAAATATCTGATAAAATTGTAGAATCAACTCTTCAATAAACATTTAATATAACGTTTCTGAACAGCAGCAATATGGAACATCTTCGGGAAGTAATTGTTCAAACTTTACTATCAATTATTATTCCAATAAATGATATTTTATGATGAATAAACAATTAATAATTGACTCCGTTCAAAATGAATCCTTCAGAATAGTTATTCAATTAACTAAACCTTTTTCGATTGTAATTCAAAAGTGTAACTTGAATTTCAGATTAGTAACATGTAAATCAGAAACTGTAACTTGTTATTCAGAAATGTTTACTGTAATTCAGAAACCCTAACATGTAATTCAGATCAATTAATTGTAGTTCCGAAACGGTAACATGTAATTCAGATTAGTAAATTGTATTTCAGAAAGCGTCAATTGTAATTCAGAAACCATCACTTGTAATTCAGAAACCGCCAAGGACTTGATTAGTAAGAGTTGGGAATATGAGAACAAAGAATTAATTAATAGTGAACATTATTATGAATAATAATATTTATCGCTCAACGGGCATGTCTTGAAATGCTAAAGCTGTAGCACGGTGAATGGTGGTGAGTTGTGCAGCCCTACCACAATCGCCTTCAACTATACTATAATTTGCCTGGTCAATGATTTGCTCAAGATACACAAGCCGCTGTTCTCCAACGCGCAGACCTTGAACTTGGGGAACTAGAATATTCTCTTTTACATAGGACTTTATTTTCGACCATATTGTTTCGACTGGGTTCAACATTGGGGAGTATGGACTCAAACGAAGAAGACTTGCCTCAGTTCCATCCAGAAAATTTGTACATACGAGTGGTTTTTGGTTTCTGAATTAATAATAATAACTTTATTCAATGAAAGTGTAACGTTATTACAAGGAAACAAAGCGAACAAAGTGGGGCAAACGATAAGTGCTATTGCACTTGTTTCATATATATGAAGACAATAGACGTCGAGATCATTTGAGTAATGTGGATAAAATAAAAATGTAATACTAATAAGATAAAATACACTATAGTTACAGTACAATATAAATAAAATAGTCGAATTGAGTTTCTAAGTATATAAAACTAACACAAACAGGAACAATCGATAAGTGATTAAACACTTGTTTCAATATAAAATAAATAAAACATATAAATGATTTTAATTGAAGACATCACATGGTAAATGATTGCTTAATACACAGAACAAACATATGCATATATACCCTCGTAAGAATGAAATGAAGTGAGGTTAATAAATCTGTTACAGGAATTTTTGAGTTTCTCTCGTGAATAATTTCAGTTGTTTTTTGAAATAGAATAGACTAGGTATATTTCGGATTGTTTCGGGCAATCAGTTGTACATTTTCGGAGCGTTAAATGAGAAACTAGTCAGTCCGAGTGATTTTGTGATTTGTGGAATTATATAGTTATTTTTTTGTGTGGTGTTGTACGTATGTGCTGGTAAGTCTCCTGAGTTTTTAAGAGAATGGTACCGCATGGTCACATGGTAGTAATAAAGTTGTTTTATATTAAATACTTCTGTTTCTGTATAAAGAAGGTCAGAAGGATATCTGGATGGCTTTCCCAAAATAATTTTGAGAAATCTTCGTTGTAGAATTTCGAGGGGTTTGAGGTGCGTTTTCAAGGCGCCGCCCCATGCTAGTATGCCGTATCGAAGATGACTTTCAACGAGCGCGAGGTACAATGTTAATAACTGATGTGTTGGTAGAAATTTTTTCAAATATTTCAATTTATAGAGAATGAATTGTAATTTCTTGATGATGTATTTTATGTGTATGTCCCATTTCATGTGGCAGTCTATCATGACTCCCAGATATTTAACATTATTTTTAGCTGTTATTGTTAGGTCAGTTTCTCCGTCAGATATTTGAATATCGGTGAAAGGGGGAAGATTTGTTTTATTGCAGCTAATAGGTAAATAGTTCGTTTTCTGAAAATTTATCGTTAATAGTCTGTTTTCAAGCCATTTCTTAATCAGAATAAAATCCGTTTGTACGATTCTTTTCACTTCTTTCCATGAATCAGCTTTGTAAAAGATTGCGGTATCGTCGGCAAATCCAACAATGTCCCCTTTACTCTTCACAGAAAATAAGCCATTCAAATAGATGTTGAAGAGTAGTGGTCCAAGGACCGTACCCTGAGGCACCCCGTAGTCAACAGGTAAGGCTTCACTAATAACATCGTTTATTTTAACTGGTTGGCATCTGTTCGTGATGTAGCTTTTGAATAAATCTAATGAAGTATTTCTGATACCTATATCCTCTAAAGACTGGGAGAGTAATTCATGGCTTACGGTGTCAAAGGCTTTTGACAGATCAATGAATACATACAGGCATGATTTGTTTTCATTTAAAGAGTTGTGAATTTTTTCTGTCAAAGAGAGGATGGCATCTTGTGTGGAAGTTTTTTGCTTGAATCCATACTGCCGTTCGGAAATTATACTATATTTTTTTATAAAACTTTCTAGTCTGATTTTCAATACCTTTTCAAGAATTTTTGATAAGTGGGAGATGAGAGATATAGGCCTATAGTCATCCGCTAGTTTTCTGTCGCCCTTCTTATATATTGGAACAATGATGGAATCTTTGAAAGCTTTGGGCCAGATACCAGTTTCCATACACTTGTTGAAAATATAAGTGAGAGGTTCGATTATATATGGCGTTACGGTTTTCAGAGTTTCCGCTTTAATTTCATCCGGTCCTACGGCTTTATGGTTTTTCAATTGATTAATAAGGCTTTTTAGTTCATGCGGGTTTGTCGGTAAGAGTATGAGCGAATTTGGAAGGGACGATCTACTGGTTTTAAGGTTTGGATCGCGATTTATTTTTTCTGCAAGTTTTTTTCCAGTGTTATTGAAAGTTACATTGAATTCGTTCGCAATCTCTCTATCATTTGTCAACGTTACCCCTAATTCAGTTTTGATTTCATTTACTTTAATCTTCGTTTTTTTTTGTGTTACTTACTTCTTGCACAACATCCCATAGAGCTTTTGCGTTTGATTTACTGGTTTCGATTTTACTGTTATAATATTCAAATTTAGATTTCTCGATAAGCGTTGTCAATTTATTCCTATATTTTTTTATACCGGTTTTTCAGGTTGTTGTCGTTTGGGTTTTTTCTTATTAGTTTTGCCATGTTGTTTTTTGTATTCGTTGATTTAAGTAAAGCGTTTGTCATCCAGGGAGTGATTTTTGTGTTTTTTCTTTTGATAATTTTTATGAAGGTAGAGTTGTGTATATATTCATGAAGTGTTTCAATAAACTTGTCTGTCGCCGAGTTTGGATCTGGTTCAGTATATATTGAATCCCAAGTCTGGTTTCTGAGTAAATTTTTAAGTTTTATATGATCGATATATTTCGCATGTTTCTGTTCTTTAGTGTTCTCGACTTTCTCAATTACAAGCTGTAAAATCGTGGAAAAATGATCTGTAATATCGGTTTGTAATATCATTGGCAATATTTGATCCAGTATGTTACATTTGGAACTTACAAATATATGATCGATACAAGAACTGCGTACAGTTTGAATTCTTGTTGCGTTGTTTATTGTAGAAACATATCCGAATTCATTTAGAGTATTGTTGTATTCTGTGGTATGTTCGTTATCATCTAATAAGTCGATATTAAGGTCACCAATAAAAATATTATGATTTTCAGGTTGAAATATTGGCCCCTCGAAATAATGTTGTAGGTCATTAATGAACTGGTGGAGATTACTGTTTGGGGACCTATAAACAGCATTGATGAGAATTTTGTTTTTATCGTTCAGAGAGATTTTGATTTGGAACATCTTTATGCCATTTAGAGAAATAATTGAATAGGTATAAGGATATTCAGATTTAATGTAAACAACGACACCATCATTTTGATTAAAATCTCCTTCGTTGTATAATTTAGTATATCCGTTCAGATTATAAAGATCTGTATTTTGTATTGCCCATGTTTCTGTCAATACTATATAATCGAATTCGATACATATATTTTCTAGGAGTAGTTTGAATTCTTCTAGGTTTTTATTTACCTATACTACGTATGTTTTGATGTATTATTTTGAAATTAAAAAAAGAATTGTTGATCTCTAAAATTTCTTTGCATTCTTGTGGGTATTCTAATGAGTATGTTTCCACTGTGTCAATAACAAAATCCCTTACATATTGATCCATTTTTGATTTTACTTAGGTACAATAAAATTAACTGTTTTAAATATTTGAAGAATTAAAATTAAAATAACACATAAAACAACACGACAAATAGATTTAAGATAAGAGTCTCACTATAGATGAGGTGTCTTTCCTGCGCGCCTAATTTTTGTTGACTGACCGTGTTCTTGGTTGTGTTGTTTTCTGTGCTGTAAACATTTGGGTTGGATTCTTTGTTTTATGAATCTTTGGCGTGCTGATGGGGACTTTAGGCTGTTCCGGTGCGATTTTCTTTATAGGTTCCACTGTAGGAGTGGAAGGTGCACTGTTGTGTTTAGGTTCTAAGTTTTCTTCTTTTTCAAGATCTTCAATTCCGTAAGCAATTCTATCAACGAAAAGTTTATTTCCTTTAATGTAACATTCCTCGTATTTCTCGTTTTGCCTGGCGAGGAGTAAGTGCTTCCTCAATATTTTATTTTCCTGTCTTTGCTTAAGGGTTAGGTCGTTGGCTATTGATACTTTCTGAATAACAACTAACGCCTTCTGAATTACATTTTACACCTTCTGAAATACAATTAACTAATCTGAATTACATGTTACGGTTTCTGAAATACAATTAACTAATCTGAATTACACGTTACGGTTTCTGAATTACAATTTATTATTCTAGATTACAAATTATACTTTCTGAATTACAATTGACAAAGATGTAGTGTATTAATGAAGGCGATTAATGATCGAGATATTTCAACGCGTGAGCGAAGTGAGCGCGTTAACTTCCGAGATCATTAATCGCATTTGAATATACGAGTTGATTACAATATTTTTTGGTCTACCTCTTGTTGAAATAAAGGAGTTCTTATTTTTTTCTGGCAATAAAGTTGAAGATGCTGCTTCAGCAGATTCCGCAGTATCAGGCAACATAAATTTATCGTCAATATTCATTGAAAAGTCAGAAATTCAAGTTAAAATACTTGCAGATTCAACTTATAATAATCTATAATGGTTACCGACTATGACTGTTGATTTCAACAATGAACTAAAATTCAACAGCACTCTTTTACTTCCTCTGTAACACTGCAATGAAAATTCAAACGATCATAAGCGGGTGAGGAAACAACAACATAAAAGGAACAATGAAATTTTCCTCGACCACATCAAAGTATAAATCTTTGTGTATGTTTACTGCGAGCTCCATAAAAAAGGGTGCGGTGCCTTTAGGCAGCACTCTCTTTGCATTATTTTGATAGTTATAAAAGCTTGTTACAAACGCCTGGTCACAATCTGCGGCAGAGCTTTCAGGATATTCAGCGTGCCGTGGAAAAATGAGAACGTAGGTAACGTATAGGTCACTGGTAGTTTTTAAAAAATATGAAAACTGCCAGTTTGCTGTAGAAAATGGTATTTTGTTGCAAGCGAAAATGATAATTATTTTGCATCAAGACTCTGAAGTGCGTTCATACATTATAAAATTGCATTTATAATAGTTGGGAGAAAAGTTATAAGGACGATTAATGTCCAGGTGCCTTAAAAACAAGTTATTTGGAGTATTTAATATTTTATTAGGGTTAGAAGACGATCTATATATAGAGCCACCTAGCGGATTTTCATCCAAGTTTGATCAGAATATAATTTTAATATTGTTCATTCTATATTCGGCCAATATTTCAAATTCATTTTATTCTAGATGTTAGAAACAATATGGAGACAATATTGCTTTATCGATATCGGTAAATATTATTGAACCAATATTGACCCAAGACAGGGTGTTATGTAATAAGTGTCCGATATTCAACAGGACGATTCCTCAGTTATTTATAAGGTAAAAAGTTCATATAAACATGGGTCCGCAAGGCCTTCAGTTTCGAGATAGAGGGTGTTGAAAATTTATTTTCATTTTGGTTTTTCGTGAATAAATTTTGAAATAATGTCTATATTTGAACAAAAATTGGTATTTGGAGACTTTTCAATATGAGAAATTCAATTTTGATCTCTGTTTGGCACATTGTTGTAGGGGGCGCCACCTACAGGTCTTTGTCTCTTTTGGGGAGTCACAACTTTTTCTTGCCTGTATGTATCACATTTTCTAGAAAAAAAGCATATTCCACTATCATTTTTACGTGAAAAAGGAATACTTGTCAAAAGTCGCTACAAGCAGCCGTTTTCGAGATATTTTAATTTAAATTAACCGATGCATCCAATCGCCTTCTCATTGATTCGCGAACTCTTTGAAAATTAAATAATCAAGTAGGCTAGTAAGTTTATTCCAATGTTTTTTTTGTGCTGTCATTTCAAAAATTATATCTTGACGCATAGTTAAATAGTTTTATTTGTTACTAGTGTGATTATTTTATTGAAAATGGTAAACTTCACCAATGCAGAGTATGCTGACATACATTTTACATACGGACTCGCTAACGGAAATGCATATGAGGCTAGACGTTTATATCAGGAGCGTTATCCGAACCCCACAACTCCTACTTCAAAAACCTTTTCAAGAATTCACACTCGGTTAAGGGAAATAGGAAGTTTTGAGAAAGCTAGTCATCTGTCGGGTGCACATCGGACGGTAAGAACCCCAGCAACCGAGGAAGCAGTTCTTAATCTGGTAGGAGAACACCCGGAAATAAGCTCCAGGAAAATACCGCTGACGTTGAACATTTCTCATGTTCTGGTATGGAAAATTTTAATTGATAATTTGTTATATCCCTACCATATTCAGAGAGTTCAGGCACTCCTCCCTCGTGACTTTCCGTTACGTATCAACTTCTGTCGTTGGTTTCTCCAACGCCTTATTCAAAATCCTTTATTTGAAAATCAAATCCTGTTTACCGACGAAGCAAATTTCTTACGCAACGCTATACGCAATTTTCACAACAATCATTTGTAGTCAGAGGAAAACCCCCATGCGATACAGGAATCACATTTTCAAGAACAGTTCTCTCTCAATGTGTGGGCAGCAATCCTTGGAGATAATCTGATAGGCCCATTCTTTATTCCGGGGAGATTAAACGGAGAGAGATATCGTCATTTTCTTGAAGCAGATTTGCCTATTTTACTGGAATATGTGCCGCTTAGACTACGACATGAAATGTGGTGTATGCATGACGGTGCCACGGCACATTTTAGCATACAAGCGCGAGAATTCTTAGACCAAACTTTCGGCAACCGTTGGATAGATCGGGGAGGGCCTCAACCATGGCCCCCTAGGTCACCAGACCTGAATAGTTTAGATTTTTTCCTGTGGGGACATCTAAAATCCTTAATTCACCAGACACCTATCCAAAATAGAGAAGAATTAAGAAATCGAATAATTAACGCATGCAGATCGATTCAAGATACTCCAGGAATTTTCCAAAGAGTGCGAGAATCAATGAGAAGAAGATTGGATTCGTGCATACAGGCAGGAGGTGGACATTTCGAACATTTATTGTAATTTTGAATTGGATTAATATGTAGTGTTCCGTTATTTATGGTTTATTAGGAATTAGCTTTTGAAATGTTTCTAGGTTGAATAAAAAAACAAAATGTTTTCATTTTCATTTTTGGACAAATGCATCCATCGATTAATTTAAATTAAAATATCTCGAAAACGGCTGCTTGTAGCAACTTTTGACAACTATTCCTTTTTCACATAAAAATGATAGTGGAATATGTTTTTCTTTTTCTAGAAAATGTGATACATACATGCACGAAAAAGTTGTGATTCCCCAAAAGAGACAAAGACCTGTAGGTGGCGCCCCCTACAATAAAGTGCCAAACAAATTTGAATTTCTCATATTGAAAAGTCCCCAAATACCAATTTTTGTTCAAATATAGACATTATTTCAAAATTTATTCACGAAAAACCAAAATAAAAATAAATTTTCAATACCCTCTATCTCAAAACTGAAGGCCTTGCGGATCCATGTTTATATGAACTTTTTACCTTATAAATAACTGAGGAATCGTCCTGTTGAATATCGGACACTTATTACATAACACCCTGTATATTGTTCATAAAATTTGTTGAATATTGGCGAAATAATATTCAACCAATATGCAATCTCACTTGGATATACAGTATAGGTTTTATTTTTATAAACGATATGAGAGGAATCTTGGGATTGCAATATTTATTCTAGATGTTGAAAACAATATGGAGACAATATTATTTTATCGATATTGGTAAATATCATTGAACCAATATTGACCCAATATGAGTTATTATGATTTGTTGAATATAGTTGAACTGATATTCAACCAATGCGTGCTATCCAACTTGAAAATACAATATAGGTTTTTATTCCTAGAACGATGACTGGAATATTGGGATTGCGATAATTATTCCAGATGTTGAGAACAATATGTGGACAATATTGTATTATCGATATTGGTGAAAATTATTCAACCAATATTGACCTAATATTTCATATGACAATCTACATTCAGAACAGGTTCAACCAATATTCCACCAATATGAATATTATGAATATTATGAATATTCACCTATATTGAACCAACATTACTTTTACATTTACAATATTGGTCCGATATGATGCGCTACCTGGGATGTTGCTGCTATGCACCAAATACAAAGAAAAATCTGGGAAAACAAACGAACAACTTTCCAATAATTCCTACAAATGAATAAACCATAATAGATTTAAAAAACTTTTGGATGGGGAAACGTGGGAAACAGTATTACAAACAAATGATCCAGAAGATGCATTGAATACGTTCAGTGGTACAATGAAAAGTCACGTTGAAAGGTGTACAGAGGAGAAAAATAAATCAAAGGACATAAAAAAACTCACACCTTGGATGACAGATGGTCTACTCAGCTCCAGGAGGCTAAGGGATATATTGAAAAAGAATCTCATATACGACTATACGATGAAAGAAAGAAAAATATAAAAATTATAGAAACATCCTAGACTTGTATTTTACGAGAACAACTCTCACGGAAAGAAAATAAGAAAATAAAATGAGGGATGCAAAACAACAAACAATAATAACACAGAGGCTGAAAACAAATTTAATATCGATGGGGCCAACTATTTCAAAATATTTGTCGAAATTGGAGCAAATATGGCGCATATAATTGAGAAACCTAAAAATTACGCTGATAGAATTAGGAAAGGTCTACAGGTAAATTCTGTTTATTCTAAAGCTTTCGATAAAGTTGATCATGCTATTCTCATCCAGAACTTATCGTATATTGGCATTCGCGGTGCTCTTCTGGACTGGTTAAAAACGCACTTAGTTTTCCGATGACTAGCTACTTCGGGTGTGCTACAGGGCTGCCACCTGGGGCCTGTGCTGGACCCTGTTGATGAAATTTCTGACTAAATATCTGATTGTAAATTCTGCCTGTATGTCAATGATATCAAAAATTCCATGTCATACAGAATCCAGATGACTATCTCATACTCCAAAATCCTTGAATGTTTTTTCACATGGTTGTTTGTTGAATAAAATGAACATTCATCGTCTGAAATGTAAAGCCATAAGTTTTCATCGCATAGTGCAAGAGTTAACCTTCAACTTTGTTTTGATGATCCTGTAATTGAGGTTATTTCGATCTTGGAGTCATCTTTCAATCTAATCTCTCATTTTCGTCGCATATTGGGCATATCTGTACATATTGCACTCAAGCAGTAGGGTTGCATGAAGAGACATTCCAGAGTTGAATCTCAATCATCTCATTAGTTAGATCTCATCTTGAATATACGTTCTTCGATTATTTGGTACCCTTATGCTCAATACCATTTCGTAAAATTGGAAAAAGTTTTACCCAAATTTGTTACTTCCTGTGTTACGGGTTTATTTTGCACTAGAAAACCCTTTCTGTTTTAATACAATAACATCAGAAATTCTCTGTCATTGATATACACTTTCCACTTTGTACGCTACTGTATCAAAATGACAACTTGATCGTTGTCATGTATAGCTTTTTCTGAATGTTAGTACTTACCGTTGTCGTACTAGTTCGAGCGGACATGAACCGGCCTTAAGCTAATGACAGTTATCAGTTGTTCTAATTTGCGGTATGACAGCGTTGTTTTGTAAACATACTTATGGTTAGTCTATTGTTTTGCACTTATAACACAAAACCGTAACATTCCTACTCTATCTCTGTCTGGTGTCATTGAGGTACCTACTTCACATTCGAATACTTGACCTTTTGTTTGTTTGTTTGTGTTTGGTTCTGAGATTGAGAGGCTGGCGTTTTCATCTTGGTTCGGTTGGCAACACTGAATCTTAAGGTGCTCTTTTCATAGCTCCTAGTAGCTCGAGTTAGTTCCTGGACTGTTCCCACCGAACACTAATGAACAAGAAAGCGCCTTGTCAGATATTGACAGTTTTGACTTTGACGTCTGAGATATATTTTCCTCTTCCTTATTTGATATTGATGAGTGACTGACCTATTTTGAAGATTTCCAATTAAAGTTCGATCATCGTTGATGGATCTTGGAAAAATTCATATCAAGAGAGTGTCTCATATTGTTTGCGAATTTTGACGCTATATATTTTTGAGAAATCTCCGTTCGCTTTGCGGATTTTTGAGGTTAGAAGTCACTTCATCATTGTGTGAATTCACTGGAACGAGAAACTCGCTATCAGACAGCAAACAGACCATCAAAGCTGTTATCAGAACCCTCCCACTTAATAGAGGTTAGTATTTGCATTTGGGCTCTACTTATGGCCCCCATAAAAGTGTAATCGGAAGTCAGACTGGTATGGTTTATACTAGGGTGCTCTGCTGCAGCTACCACTCTGCTACTACTCTGCTACCGTTTATTGGAGTTCCACTCATGTGATTGTTCCACTGTTCCGTTGCTACACGATTGTCTTTCCACGATTCCACTACTGTGATTGTTCCTGCTCAACTGTGGTTGTCCCGCTGTATATCTGTTGTTCAGCATTCCTTCGCTATTCGTCCCAGCTGTACATGTACTTTGATTGATTGTGCCGTACCCACTGTGCACCTGTATACACCAAGGCACTGATGAACTACAACCACAATAAATGGTGAACTGGCATGCTTGAGAATATCTACATAGTATCAGATAAGTTTAGAATAAGACTGCCCCTAAGGCGTAAGTATCCATAACTGTAAGCTATCATCGTGACGTCACAGGCATACCATACTCTCAATCACAGCATTCACTTGAATTCATCTTGGTGGTTGATATTTACATAAATTTCATTTTCTTTTTTATGGTGAGCTTAACTGTGCACATGCAGGGTGTGTAACGATCAATATATTTTATTAGTAAGGGACATGACTATTTCTTTTATTCTGGTCCAAGTTATCTAAGCGTAAGGGAAGACAAAACCTCTACATATTTATATATTATTATTATACCATTTACAGGTATCTATAGTTTAATATTTTAGTAATATTAGTGCAGTGGGATGTCCCATTCCATCAGGGTGGTTTCGGATTTTTCACTAGCGATAAATCCGTGGCGCTCCGGAAAATTAACCCTATATTTCAATCTTATCGAAATCAATTTTTATTGTCGAATCCACGCCTACTGAGCTACTAAGTATGTTAGAGGCGTGACACATCATTGCACATTCACTGCTCTCCTTTCCTAAATTTTGCCCCTAACACCTGTTCATTAAGGCTGAATATTCCTCACTCTCATACCAACATCTGTCAGTAATGAATGCGAGTCCTCTGATCAACAGAAGGTAAGGCTTTGACAAATTGTTTATTTTTAAATTCTGAACGGTCTGATAGATGCTTTTAAATTATTAGAAGAAGTAGAAATATATTCATCTCATAGAGCACTGCGTGAATATAGCACATTTTCATTGGTTGCACAACGATTAAATTATGGTGAAAACATAGCGATGATAGATTACTGCGACAGGCAAATGTTCACTCAAGGGCTATAGATATTTTTTCTCCTTGCTTTGCTGAATGAAGAGAGCTACTATAAGATCAAGTTTTTGGCTTCAAGTCTTCATTTCTTTTCAATTTTATGTTGTTTTTGCCCAGCTTGTGTATCAAACTGTCATTAGATATAGGTACTTATCTTTAAATATTTTTTCTCAGTATTTTATATCAATGTAGGTAAATGGGTATCTTCTTCTCTTGTAATAAATGAACAAAGGCTATATCATCGCGTTTGTGATTAAGATAACTTATTTTGATTTATGCTTCCATTATCACCAATGAAAAATTACTGTACAGCTGAAACGTTACCCAGGTGTGGGAAGTCATATCCAACCAGTATAGTATCTCGACCAGCAAAACTGAAGAATGAAGTTGATAGAAATGTCTTCCCAAAATATTTTCAAATAATAATATAAGCCGACCAGATGAAGACCGATCATTAGGTCAGTACCACTTTCACATAAATCCTCGGCGAACATCGAGGCAGATAAAAAATCTAACTCCATATGAAATATAAACCATTCTGTCAAAATAGTGAAGGAATAATTCACGCGGTAATGGATAGCAATCCCCGTGAAATTTACGACCTTTAGAAGTGGTCGCAACCCGCCTGGTAATTTATCCGTTTGAAGTGGTATTTTATTTGGTTGTCCTTGTTCACACTTGCCAGTTGTACGCCATGTTTACATTCATAAGTACTCCAGAGGACGAGTCTTGCGAGCCACTTCTGCAAGTGCTACTTACTCATGGTTTGTTGTAACGACGAAATTAAATACCAGAACTGTACATTTGAATAAACCATAAAGTTCTGAATTAGGCTAATATCTGATTCTGAGAAAGATACATGACGTTAAAGTTGAGAATTGTCTGTCACAGCAGTATGACATTGATCTTGGGCTTCCTCAAGGTTCTATAATGGGTCCCCTCATGTTTGATTTATTTGTCAACGATATGCCTAATCTTATAAGCAGGAATAATAGTATGGGTAGAGTTTTGTTTTAGACTGGTGCCTGTAATTTTGGTGAAAAACAAAAAGAGCAACAGGTGGAAGATGTTGTTGAGGAATATTAAAACACGAAAGCACTCAAAATGGTGTTTAACACGTTTTTTTGTGATTTGCGGCGAAACGTGACCTCTTAGCGGAAAATGTTCAATGAAAAAGTTGTAAATAATAAAAAAATTAAAAACTTTTCATCTAACACTTTTCGACATAATGTCAAATCAACTGTCAAATTGGCAAAAAACCAATTTTTCATTATTTTTCTCGCTTATAAATGATTTAATCCAGTAACAAACTGTCGTTGCTGACCGCTGGTAAACCCATTACTCCCTTCACTCTGTCGGCAACGACTGTTCGTTACTAATCGATCTCCCAAAAGAACTCCCCAAGTAGCACACCTATATTGGTAAAATATTGGTACGATATTGTGAACATATTGGCGAAATATTTAAAATGCAATATTGGCGAGAAAAAAAATGTGAACATTCGGCGATATTGGTCCAATATTACTTGAATAATATTGGCGAAATATTCTCGAACTAATATTGGCCTCAAAATATTCGGCGATAGTGGTACAATATCGCTGATACAATATTCTGACAATATTGGCACAATATTCAAAAGTTATATTGTCGAGAAGTAAAATGTGAACATTTTGCCATATTGGTCGAATATTGTTTAAATATTTCAAAAATAGTTTTGGTGAAATATTCTTGAAGCAATAATGGCCTCAAAATATTTCTCGATATTGGTACAATATCATTTGGATATATTGGTGAATGTCAATATACCTTGGTAAATTATTAAATGTCTTTTAGTTGATGAAGGTGACACCAGAGTGCCTTTTGATCGCTATAACCACTAAGTGAGCTGTCTTGAAAACAAGTTGAGGAAGTATTTAATATACTTTCGTAGATTTTAGAAGACGTTCTATATGTAGAGCCACCTAGCGGATATTTATCCAGGTTTGATTATGATATAATTTTAATATGTTTCATTGAATATTCGGCCAATATTCAAATTTCATCTCAATTTAGATGTAGGAAACAATATGAAGACAATAGTGTTTTAACGATATCGATAAATATTATTGAACCAATATTGACCCAATATTAATTAATAAGATTTGTTGAATATTGGAGAAATGATATTCAACCAATGTGTAATCACAATTGGAGATACAATATAGTTTTTGTTCCTAGAATCGATATGAGGGGAATATTGGGATTGCAATATTTATTCTAGAAGTTGAAAACGATGTGAAGACAATATTGTTTTATCGATATTGGTGAATATCATTCAACCAATAGTGACTCAATATGAGTTATTACAATTTGTCAAAGAAAGTGGAAATGATATTCAACCAATATGGTATCCAATACAATATAGATTTTCCCCTATAATCGATATGACTGGAATATTTGGATTGCAAAATTTATTCTAAATGCGAAAAACAATATATAACCAATATTGTATTATCGATATTGGTAGAAATTATTCAACCAATATTGACCCAATATTTCATGTGATAATCTACATTCAAAACTAGTTCAACCAATATTCCACCAATATTATTAATATAATATTGTTTTTTGAATATTCACCCATATTGGACCAATATTGATTTTTCATTTACAATATAACTATATTGGCCCAATATGGAACCAAGATTCAGCCGATATGATGTGCTACCTGGGTCTGATTTAATCTAGATGAAAATTTGTTGAAATATTTCTTTGTTGGTTAGAAAATGCACGATTTTTTCGAGATTCAGAAGACGGCTAAGTTTCTAGTTGGCTACATTTTTCGAAAAAAATACCGTTATATTCCACGAACAATTGTTCTGGTTTATGTATTTCGAAAGTCGATAAGTGCTTATTTTGATTGTTGAAATGTTTTTTCAAATGGTCTATGTAATATGATGGTTTCTTGATCGTCAAATCGCTCAAAATTGAGGAAAACCGACAACAAGTCTCTCTGAATAATAATTTTCACAATATTTTAAATGATTTTCAAAAGTTGTAGAAAAACAGTAACAGGCAAGGACCAGGTGGAGAATGTTGTTGATGTTGCAACTTTGAGGAAAAAAAAAATTGAACACAAAAACACTCAAAATGGAGAAATCGAGATGCAGTTCAGAGGTTGAAAATGTTTTTTTGCGATTTGCGGCGAAACGTAACCTCCTACCAAAATATGTTCAAATAAAAAAGTAGATAATAAAAAAATCGAAAACTTCTTTATTCAACACTTTTTGACATGACCCGCAAATTATCCGTCAATATGGCCAAAACTACGAAGGCGTATAGAAGGGCCACGAGCAATTTTTTTTGGAATTTCGACTTTAAACTCGGACCCCCTACTTTAATCTCGGAGGTCCAACTTTAATCTTGGGGGTCCGACTTCAATCTCGAGGGTTCGACTTTAATCTCCAACCCCCGACTTTTATCTCGGGGGTCCGACTTTAATTTCGGGGGTCCGACTTTAATCTCGGGGATCCGACTTTAATCTCGGACACCCGACTTTTATCTCGGGGGTCCGAATTTCATTTCGGGGTCCGACTTTTTTCTCGGGGATCCAAATTTAATCTCGGACGTCCGACTATAATCTCGAGGGTCTGACTTTAATCTCGGGTGTCTTACTTTGATCTCAGATCCCCGACTTCATTCACGGACACCCGACTTTTATCTCGGACCCCGACTTTTATCTCGGACCCTCGAGATTAAACTCAGGGTTCCGAGATTAAACTCGTGGGTCCGACTTTTATCTCGAGATTTCAGTCGAAAAGCGAATCGAAACATCTGTTCATGGTGGTAGTGATGGTCGAACGTTCGCTTGTCAACCATAAGGGCATCACACGTTAACGGTTAAGGGCCTGGTCTCTCCTAGCTCACAAAAGTTTTCCGGATACTAATGAAGGTTGCTCGTTTGGGTGCAGCCTATTGACGGAAAAAACAAATTTTGAACAAACAACAACAAACATAATATGTTTATATAAACAATCAGCAGAAGGAGTTTGCTGGTCTCATTCTAAATCACCCTGTATATATCTGGCTCCGGAAATCGGTCTGGAAGAGAATAGTTACATTGATGTATTCAGATAGTTTGTCAGGACTAATATTTTCTGACCAATTTTAATCATTTCATCCTCAAAACCCTTCAGTAATGAGTTTACTTGCGGTGAAATGGTTTGGAAATGAAGCAAAGAATGAATGTCCCAAGTATTGAAACGCTACAAAAGTAAACTTTTGGAATGTTAAAGATAAACAGATATATTAATTAGATACACCAAATTCAACATTATTTTGTCCCATGCAATAACAGATACATTATCGAAAAGGGAAAAATCCTGAACTGAAAATTGAAACAATGACTACTCTGGAAATGTAAAAACCTACCATAAAAATAAAGCTGTTTTTTGTAATATCTAACAAAAAACAACTACTTTACCGGCAAAAGCCATGCTGGACATTGAACTACATCTGATAGATATTGTGAAAAGACCATAAACAACTTACGGGGCCAGGTGGCCGAGTGGTTAAAGCGACATTGTTTCAATCACTTTTGGCTGCCAGTCAAAGGTTCAAACCCTAGCGACTGCAGAACTTTTTCTGATGGCCCGAGAAAGTGCTAGGAATCGCACGTAAAAAGGTAAGACCTCGTTAATCCTTAGCTCGCACAAGTTTCGACTTCTGAGGGCTGCCGTTCGTAAGGGGACGACAAAGGGTTAACGGAAAAAACAATTTTAAACAATTTTTTTTAAACTTGAAATAAAAAATCTGAAATTGAAAATTTGCAAGATAGGTTCTTTCCACAATATCTATCAGATGTATTTCAAGGTCCAGCGTGGCATTAGCTAGAGAAGTAGTTGTATTCTGTTAGATATAAAAAACTATCAATACAATTTATTCTTTCAAGTTATAATAATAATACTTCCTCATAAACACTCGAAGAGTGTGTACCCAAAGATAGCCGTGCTGGTAGAGGGCGGCTGTTATAGTTATAGTTTTCAGGTTATGTACATTTTTCTAAAAAAATTGCCTTATATCTTCCGCGAACAATTATTGTTCTGGTGTTTTTTGTATTTCAAAGGTCAATAAGTAATCATTTCAATTGTCCAAATATCTACTCAAATGGTATGTGTAACTTGGTGTGGTTCGTTGCTTAAAATTGAAAAAAACATCTCTCTGCATCATGATTTTCTTAGTATTTTCAATAGTTGTAGAAAAAAAGGAAGAGACAATGACCAGCTGGAGAATGTTGTTGAGGTTCCAACTTTCGGGAAGAAAAATATTTAAACACGAAAACACTCAAAATTGTGAAACGGGGATGCAATTTAGGGGTTGAAAACGTGTTTTTGCGATTTGCGGCAAAAAGTGACCTTTTAGCTAAATATTTGCAATAAAAGTTGTGGATAATTAAAAAAATAGAAAACTCCATCCAATACTTTTTAACATAACCTCAAGTTAACAGTAAAAATGGCGAAAAACGTATTTTTCAGTATTAATTTTATTTTCTTGCGTATAAATAAATGATTTAATTTACATGAAAATGTGTCAGCATATATCTTCTTTGTTGTCGAATGAATTTGATTTTTCCGCCATTCAGAAGACGACCGCAGTGTTCTAGTTAAGTATGTAAAATTTTCAAAAAAATACCCTTTCGTCCGCGAACAATTGTTATGGTTATTTTTGTTTTTCGAAGGTCTATAAATGATCATTTCAATTGTTAAAGTTTCTACTTTACATGGTCTATGTGACTTGGTGGTTTATTAAACCGCTCAATATTGAGAAAAAAATCTCTCTAAAACAATATTTTCAATGATTATCGACTCTGTTCATTATTTTTATAACAAAAAGTAGTTTATATTGAAATCTTTATATTAAAATATCTGAATACATAATTACACTGAAGAATGATTCATTAATACCATTTTTATTCATTTTTACAACTATTGAAAATAGTTGAAAATATAGACAAAATTATGATTTAGAGACTTGTTGGTGTTTCTCAATTTTTAGCAGATTAACGATCAATAAACCATCAAAGACATTGACCATTTGTAAGCAGATATTTCAGCGAATAAAATGATCATATATAGATTTTCCAAATACAAAAAAACACTAGAACAATTGTTCGTGGAATATAAGGGTATTTTTTTTTTCGAAAAATGTACATAACTTGAAAACTAGTAGTGTTCTGAATTATCAAAAAATCACGCACCTTCGAAACCAAAAAAAGACACGCTCACATCTAAATTAAATAATTTTAACCCGAAAAAAAATTGACTCTTGAAAAATCGGTTCTTCGTAATTTTGACAGTTGATTTGAGGTTATGTCTCACAGACTAGCTTTGAGAATGATATGCTTCATCAGACTTTCTGTCGTCCAAATGACAACTTTAGATTTGTTAATTCATTGTCTCAGCTATATTTTGAATTTCTGAGAATATTTTGAGGTTCATCAACACCATCACAGATTTAGGTACAAAAATATTGAAAGGGTTAAATCCTTATAACGTGATGTGAAGGTATTCATTCCCAGAAGCATATACATACCTCAGAAATGAGTGAAAACACCAATTCCCAGTCTGAAAATGAAAAAATGTTAATTCAAAGAAATCTTTAATTAACATTTTTTTTCATTTTCAGACTGTGGAAGGTTAAAATATTCCAAAAGGTATGTCAAGAAACGAATATCCTCCACAAAAACAAACTCTCATTCAATACCGATTCCCACTTATTTTTTCCTTGTTTCCACAACGTTATCAGAACATTTCAGGATACTTCGTTTAGTAGGAACCAAAAAATGAAAAAATATATTCCACGATAGATTCATCCTGTATGCTCCAAATTAATTAACACCGTGTTACACGAAGTGTACATACCGAAACCAATAAACCTGCACAGCATTTATTTTTAAAACCCTAATATTTTGATGTCTCTGTCAACGATGCTACGTTAAACAGTTTTACGTATGCATCAAAGAACTTTCCACTCAATAACTGCTGTCATTTTAGGTTATCTTTACACATGTTCGCCGTCATTGCTCTCATCGAAGCACGAGGGTGTTGCTGCGACCAAAATAACGTGACAGGTAATAAAGTTTTTTTCAGGAAGCCATCTCGGTGATGCTGAGATATTTATTCCAAAATACAGTAATTCTGATTTTATTCTAGAAGAGACGGAGCGCAATTAAAAACTGTTGTTTTTCTCATCTGGCTGTTGAGCAATTTGTGGTGGAATTTAAGTGAAATTCTCCACGCATTTTTCCTCGGTTTCACTCGGACCATGGAAGGAAACTTTTTCTAACGCTGCTGGCATTCTTCTTCATCGACTTAGAGGACAGGCAATACCCCATCCGTCAGAAGGTCTGAAATGATAGCTATAATGAAACCGGGTTCTACAAAAGTTGGAGGCCCTAGTGGCTTTTGGCACAATCACTCAATCTCATTACTATATGGAACAACTGTGAACAACATAATTTATATCCCCTTCCAATTTTCAGTTAATATAGTGAAAAGGAATACCTACATTTTTTAACTTAAAAAAATACTAAAAAAATAATGATCGTCTGAAAGGATATGGTCCTCGATGGAACTGACTTCACGTAATCAACTGTAAGTACAAATTCAGCGACAATTCGTTTATTCAGAGGGACTACTCAGGTAGCTCCTCATATTGGTTGAATTATTATTATCAAGTCAATATTGATTGAATAATCCCAAGTAGCAAACCTATATTGGTAAAATATTGATACAATATTGTGAACATGGCAGAACATTTTAAATGCAATTTCAGCGAATAAAAATGCGAACATTCGGCTATATTGGTCCAATATTACTTTAATAATATTGGCGAAATATTCTCGAAGCAATATTGGCCTCAAAATATTCAGTGATATTGATACAATGTCACAATATCGCTGGAACAAAATTCTGGAAATATTGGCAAAATATTTAAACGGTATATTGTTGAGTAGTGAAATGTGAACAATTTGCAATATTGGTAAATTATTTTTTAGACATTTCAAAAATAGTATTGGTGAAATATTCTTGAAGCAATAATGGCCTAAAAACATTCATCGATATTGGTACAATATTAGTGGAAGTGAGTACGCTTTGGTGAATCATTGAATGTTTTTAGTTATTCGAACTGACACCAGAGTCTGCCTTTTGGTCTCCATAACCACTGAGTAAGCTGTCCTGAAAACAAAAATCATATGAAGTATTTATTATATTTTTGTAGGTGTTAGCAGACGTTCTATATGTAGAGCCACCTAGCGGATTTCTATCCAAGTTTGATCATAATATAATTTCAATATGGTTCATTGAATATTCGGCCAATATTTCCAATTCATCTTAGTCTAGATGTTGAAGATAATCTGGAGACAATATTGTTTTATCTATATCGGTAAATAAATATTACTGAACCAATATTGACACAATATAAGTTAATAATAAGATTTGTTGAATAATGGCGAAATAATATTGTACCAATGTGCAATCACACTTGGATATACAATATAATTTTTATTTCTAGAATCGATAAGAGAGGAATATTGGGATTGCAATATTTATTCTAGATGTTGAAAACAATATGGAGACAAATAATTTTTTTTAGCGATATTGATTAATATCATTGTACCAATATTGACCCAATTTTAGTTTTTTGAATTTTTTGAATATAATTGAAACGAAATTTAACGAATGTGCTATCAAACATGGAAATACAATATAGTTTGTTATCCCTAGAATCGATATTGGGATTGCAATATTCATTCTAAAAGTTGAAAATAATAAGTAGACAATATTGTATTATCGATATTGGTAGATATCATTCAACCAATATTGACCGAACATTACATGTGACAATCTACATTCAAAACGAGTTCAACCGATATTACACCAGTACTATTAATCTAATATTGTTTTTGGAATATTCACCCATATTGACCCAATATTGTTTTTTCATTTACAATATATCTATATTGGCCCAATATGAAACCAAGATTCTGCCGATATGATGTACTACCCGCCCATGTAGCACACCTATATTGGTGAAATATTGGTACAATTTTGTGAAAATATTGGCAAAATATTTGAAATGCAATATTGGCGAGAGAAAAAATGTGAACATTCGGCGATATTGGTCCAATATTACTTGAATAATATTGGCGAAATATTCTCGAAGCAATACTGGCCTCAAAATATATGGCGATATTGGTACAACATCGCTGGTATAATATTCTGAAAATATTGAATGAAAGTTTGTTTTTGTGGAGGATATTCGTTTCTTGACATACCTTTTTGGGAATTTTAACCTTCCACAGTCTGAAAATGAAAAAATGTTAATTCAAAGAAATCTGTACAAGTGTAGAGGGGCAATAATCAATTTGCCCCGATCAGTTATTGCGTTTAGAAGACTGTTGTATGAAAACAATAATACACCAAACAACCAAAGAACACAACCACCAGAAATACTTCAACCAAATACACATCAAACAACCAACATAATACCATATGTCCCCGGACTGGCTGAAAAGATAAAATGGATTGGCCATAGGTATGATGTAGAAACAGCATTCAAGACAACCAATACATTGAGATCAATACTTACACACACAAAACCAAAAAACACTGATGAGTGTTCCAAAAATTGTGTTTACAACATACCTTGTTCGCGTGGAAAAAGTTATATAGGTGAAACATCAAGACCTTTGACTGTGCGTAAGGAAGAGCACAAAAGTTATATAAGGAATCGGAAAATCACTGGTTCGAAAATATCCGAATATATTCTGACATAGGATGGCGATCATATGATGAAATGGAATGACACCAAAATTTTAATGAGTGAATTAAATCAAGAAAAGATAAAGTTGAAGGAAACTGCCTGTATTTTATTATCGACAAACTGTTTTTCGAACAACTCAGTAGAAATGGATAGCACAAGGTTACCTCTCCTCAGAGAAGATTTGAGAAATAACAGATTGATTGATTGATATCAGACACCCTATATGTATCCAGACAGCAAATGTCATCATAAAAAATATTTGGCAGATTTCGTTTGACTTTGTCAAAACAAATCCTTCATATCCAAGCTGACAAAAATAGAAATTTAGCAAGTCTTCCATCCTTCGAGTTTTGATAACGGAGACAGATTTAGTCTCCGAAACGTCAACGTTTTCAAAAAAGAGGAGTATTTTTAGTCAATTTAAAAATTTTTTCTCGTCATATAGGCAAATTTAGTATTCGATACGTTACTGACGAAATAATAAACTATTTTCAAGACAACAGTCTTCTAAACGCAGTAACTGATCGGGGCAAAATGATTATTGCCCCTCTACACTTGTACAGATTTCTTTGAATTAACATTTTTTCATTTTCAGACTGTGGAAGGTTAAAATTCCCAGAAAGGTATGTCAAGAAAATTCTGAAAATATTATCAAAATATTCAAACGTAATATTGTCAAAAAGTAAAATGTGCACATTTTGCGATATTGGTCGAATATTGTTTATACATTGCAAAAATTGAATTGGTGCAATATTCTTGAAGCAATAATGGCCTCAAAACTTGTTTCGATATCGGAACAATATTAGTTGGATATGTTGGTGGAAGTGAATATACCTTGGTTAGTCAATAAATGCCTTTTAGTTGATCAAGGTCACATCAGAGTCTGCCTTTTGATCGCCATAACCACTGAGTAAGCTGTCTTGAATACAAGTTATGGGAAGTATTCAGATATTTGGCTAGGTTTTAGAAGACGTTCTATATGCAGAGCCACCTAGCGGATTTTTATCTAGGTTTGATCATGATTTACTTTCATATGTTCCGTTGAATATTCGGCCAATATTCAAAATTCATCCTAATCTTGATGTAGAAAACAATATGGAGACAATATTGTTTTAAAAATATCGTTAAATATTATTGAACCATTATTGACCCAATATTAATTAATAATATTTGTTGAATATTGGCGAAATGATATTCAACCAATGTGTAATGACACTTGGATATACAATATAGTTCTTATTCCTAGAATCGGTATGAGAGGAATATTGGGATTGCAATATTTATTCTAGATGTTGAAAACAATATGAAGACAAATACTGTTTTATTTATATTCGTGAATATCATTGAACGAATATTGACCCAATATGAGTTATCAGAATTTGTTGAATAAAGTCGAAATGACTTTCAACCAATGTGCTAGCAAACTTAGAAGTACAGTATAGTTTTTCATCCCTAGAATCGATATGACTGGAAAATTGGGATTGCAATATTTATTCTAGATGTGAAACACAATATATCGATATTTGTAAAAATTATTCAACCAATGACCTGATATTAAAAGTGACAATCTACATTCAAAACAGGTTCAACCAATATTCCACCAATATTATTAATATAAAATTGTACTCATATGTTATGATTTTATTTATACTGATAATTGTTTCACTTCAAATATGTATCTTGTGTTATGCTGTCGTCTCACCTGTAATAACTTTGATTTTATTTGTACATATGATCGTGGTTTGTTTGTTTATTTACTCATTTATTTTATTTATACTCATTTTATATTCTCAATATGTTATTACCATATTATGTACTATGTATTACTGTATCTGTATTGTATGTGACTGTATTGTATGTGGTTTTATTTATTGATTTATACAAGTAACTGTGGTTTATGTCCACAAATCATTAATTGGCTTTATATGACTTACCATATGTGCAACTGTACCTGAATGGCTAATAAATTTTTTTTATTTTTTTTTTCTTTGGTGTTTCGGCATCGACTGCTATGGTCATTAGCCGTGTTCTGAATAGGCCTTGTTACTAACTCCATACGCCACCTTAGGAGCAGCACTGTTAATTGGAACGCAACAGTGAATCGTGCAGGACTCACCCCAGTCCAGCCACGAGATTTTAATAATTTAATCGGTTAAATCCCATCCCAACCAGGGTTCGAACTCCGGACCTTTCGACTCAGAGTCGGACGCTCTAACCACTGCGCCACGCCCTGACAACATTTCATCTATTATAGATGAATATATTCTATTTATTATTATTATTATTATTATTATTATTATTATTATTATTATAATTTTTTTTTTTCCCGTTGGGAATGTACCAGTCAGGCCCTGTCTCCGGTGCTCCGATACATCCGGAGGGCGCGCTGGTGTCGTTAACCCCAATAACCACTCCCTACGTCCGTAGGGTGAGTGACTATTGGGTCCGAGAATCATGTGCCCTGAGTAGACGGAGCGAACCAAGGATGACGGCCTTCTGCATTTGCGCTGCTAAGATTTCTGCCATATTACGGCAAGCAGGTATTATCTTCAAGTTGGAGAGCAGTGTGTCCATCATTCCACCAAGGACTCCTATGATCAGAACCACCATTTTGACAGAATGGTCCGGATATAACCTGCGGAGTTCAAAGAGAAGATCTCGATATTTTGTCCGTTTTTCCTCCTCTTTTCGAACGATATTCATTTCGCCTGGAGCGGAAAACTCCATGACGAATATCGTTCTACTTTGGTGGTCGAGGAGGACAACATCAGGCTTATTGGCTTGTATTTGCTTGAGGGTGGGGAATGAGTAGTTCCAATAGATCCGGCACCTCTCATTCTCCACCACGGACTCAATATCCCCCGGAACATAAGGCAACACCGGTGTCTCGTCTATACCGTACGAGTGTCGTAGATGGTAGTATAACACTCGTAGCGCCGCGTTATGCCTGTGGATATAGGCTGAGACCGCATAAGATGGGCATGCTGATAGCAAATGCATTACGGTCTCAGGTGCCCCACGACATGCCCTGCATCGGGTGTCAGGGACGTCTATACCCATCACGCGACTACGGTAGACGAGGGTGTTGAAGACACCATCCTGGCAGGCCATTATGAATCCCTCGGTCTCCGACTTCAGCTCACTCGACCTGAGGAAGGCAAAGGTCAAGCTTTTGGATAAGCCAAGGTCTTCGATGTTGTGAAAGAAGACACCATGCATTGGCTTATCCATATGTAGCTGTAGCAGGACCTCTGTCTCCGCAGCTTTGATGTGAGCTTTTTGCTGAACGGGTCCCAACTCGGTGACAGAGTTTGGGTTAGCCCGTTCAGTGTCGAATACGAGACCGAGTTCATCGGCCGCACGGGTTGCTGCCTTAAAAAGAAATGCTCCAATCCCTGCTTTTTCATGGTCGCGGACCATGCAGAGAAGGGGATCTGAACTCCTGATGACTTTACAGGCCCCATCCAGAACCATTCTGTTATGCATACACTCCAAACTCAAAAGTCCACGGCCTCCCCGTTGTCTGGGAAAGTATAACCGTGGAACGGACGATTTAGGATGCAAGCACCTATTGAGATGCATCACTTTGCGAGTTTTAACGTCGAGTTGTCGCAGCTCTTCCTTAGTCCACTTCATTACTCCGAAAGAGTAGAGAAGGATCGGAACGGCAAGCATATTGGTTGCAGCAACTTTGTTCTTCCCCGACAGTTCTGATGACCAGATCTGTCGGAGTTTATGCTGATACTTGCCGCGGAGAGAGTTCTTAACTGTGAATACGTCTTGGGAGTGGCGTTGCTCCACCCCTAGGTAAGTATACGTCTCTCCGGCATCCAGATGATGTAGGATGCTTCCGTCTACGAGCTGGACATCCTCTCCGTATTCCTCGCATCGTCCTCTTTTGAGATGAACCGTGGCACATTTGTCGATCCCAAATTCCATTCCGATAGCATGCGTGTATTCTTGTTTTTAGAATATTCACCCATATTGGACCTATATTATTTTTCCATTTACAATATATCTATATTGGCCCAATATGAAACAAAGATTCAGACGATATGATGTGCTACCATGAGATGTTTGTCTAGGACCTAATAATGGCTGTCGTGGCTCTCAAAATTCCCCGTTTTTGGAAAATTTGGCCTCATTACCCATATGATATCTTCAACTTCTGAACCAATAGGCCAAGCTGTGATGTGTTTCACAAGAAACCAAACGGCCCATACCACTTTTCATACGGATAGTTCGTAAATTAAAATCCTGTTTTTCGCCATGGCAAAACCGCTTTGTGGAATATTTTAAACAAGAAATACCTATTAAAAAAATTAAAACTTGTTTGTTTTTTTGCGAATATATCAAAAAGAATTGGAGAAATTGATTTGTGGAGAATTGTAAAACATATAGAATTTATTTATTCATTTATTTATTTAATTTTTCATTTCCATACAGACTCGAAAGTCTTTTTACATGGAAACTATAACTAGATACATTATAATAATACGAGGGCTGTTTGGTAACTCCGTGACTATTTGAATAAAGAAAAAAAAAATTGGCAAATAAGCGTTTTATTTTTCAACATAATCTCCTTTTAGATCAATACATTTAGTCCAGCGTTTTTCCAGTTTTTTTATTCCTTCCAAATAATAGGTTTTCTCAAGGCCCTCAAAATAGGCGTTTGTTTCGGTTATAACCTCTTCATTCGACCCAAATCTCTTACCACCCAGCCATTTCTTCAGGTTTGGGAAAAGAAAATAGTCGCAAGGGGCTAAATCTGGAGAATATGCTGGATGGGGTAGTAGTTCGTAGCCCAATTTATGAATTTTTGCCATAGTGACTACACACGTGTGCACTCGTGCATTGTCTTGATGAAGCAGCACTTTTTTTTTCGCTAAATGTGGTCGTTTTTGCCTCAAATCAATATCGAATCTGTCTAAAAGCTCTGAATAATATTCGCCGTTGATCGTTCTACCCTTCTCTAAGTAATCTTTATGAATGACACCGCGTGCATCCCAAAAAACTGTGGCCATAACCTTGTTGGCTGACAGACGCACCTTAGCCTTCTTTGGTGCACGTTCACCAGTTGACACCCACTGTTTTGATTGTTCCTTGGTCTCTGGGGTATTGTGATGGATCCATGTTTCGTCTACGGTTATATAACGGCGTAAAAACTCGCCCGGATTGCGATTGAACTTTGCCAAACACTCCTTTGAAGTGGTCACACGGTTGCGCTTGTGGTCGAGTGTGAGCAATCGCGGCACCCATCTCGCGGATAGCTTCTTCATGTCCAAATATTCATGTAAAATGTGATGTACTCGCTTAGTTGAGATGCCTACAGCCTCAGCTACCTCACGTACTTTTATTCTCCGATCGTCCAATATCATTCCATGGATTTTATCGACGATTTCTGGCGTGATGACCTCTTTTGGGCGACCTGAACGTACGGCGTCACTTGTGCTGGTACGACCACAACGGAACTCAGTAAACCACTTCTTAACCATTGAAATTGATGGTGCAGAGTTCCCATAGTATTTATCAAGTCTTTCCTTGGTTTCAGTTATGGTTTTTTTACGCAAAAAATAATGCTTAATCAACACACGATATTCACTTTTTTCCATTTTTGTTAAAATTCACGAGGTTGTCTGCTTCTAATTGCTGTCAAACACAAACCAAATGTCGCAGCTTGCTCAAAATTTGACAGTAGTCTATTGAAAGATGGTGGTTGACAGCAGCAGTGTTGCATTTAAAGTTACTGCGCGGGAAATTTAAAAAGTCACGGACTTGCCAAACAAGCCTCGTATATATACATAATCACACACTGAATATAACTTCATCTGTAAATACATTTCGATTCCTATATAATTAGGTACAATTTATACTGATATTTCTAATAAATGATTTACAATTGTATGCCTGAACTCTGAGAAGGGAGCGCTGAAATCTAAATTTTTCAAAGCATTGATTTCGTTCGCCATTCGAAACATGGTTGAGAGAGGACTTAAATAAGTAATTCTTTTACTTGTCATAGGTAGTCTGAACAGTAGTGGACATCTTGTAGGATATGGAGGAATATTGAAATGCATGAGACCCAGTAAAGTTTCATCCGCAATGTTACTGTTGACAACCTTGTACAAAAACATCATTTGTGTTACATCTCGTCTAGTAGAAAGCGGTAATATTTTGAATTGTTGTCTCAGGTCTGCAGATCTAACTACGTTGTAGTCCGGCCATCGATGTTTTTCTTTGAAATAAAGATATCTAAACAATTTATTTTGAATTCTTTCAATTTTATCCAGATGCAATTGTGGTTGAGACTTCCAAATAAGAGAACCAAATTCTAGTCTTGGTCTTACCAGCGTGACATATAAACATTTAATTGTGGATATATTTGAAAAAGAAAAGCTGTTTCTTAGAATGAAGCCTAACATTTTATTGGATTTTTTACAGAATTCATCAAAATGAGTCGCAAATGACATGTTGGAATCATAAGTCACTCCCAGATCTCTAACTTCTTTCTTTCTACTAAGTTTTTTTATTCTACCCGATCGGTGCAATTTTCACTGAGAAAATCCGGGAAAACCTTGAAAATGCGATTATTTCTTCAAAAATTCATGATTTTTATAAATCTGAAGCTGGACAAACAATTTTGCGGAAACTGATAGATAATAACATGTGGTTCAACTGATCGCAAGATGGTTTCTGTCCAATGTATAGTCTTTGCACAATCGCGTTATGAACAATTTAAGGGCAAATCTTTCGAAATGCGCCGATACAAGGAAAACCATCTTATTAAAATTCTGTAAACGGCATTTGGAAGAAGAGATCGACATCAAAAATTTGTACTTTTTGAATTTTCAACAATGAAGAAGGAAATGTGTTGAAAATGTCACTGAAAGTTACTCAACATGCTTCAAAGTGCACCCAAAGTCGCCCGAACTCAAATAGAATTAACTTATATGCGTCTTCGGACGCATTTTGGAGCGTTTTGATCACATTGAGTGACAATTTCAATACACTTCCCACCTCTCAGGTGAAAATCCAAAATATACAAACTGTAGATATCGATATCTACTTCTAGATGCCGTGTACAGAATTTGAGTACGACGATTTTCCTTGAATCGGCGCATCTTGCAAGATGTGTCCTTAAATTGTTTATAACGCGATTGTGCAAAAAGTACACATCGGACAGGAAACAACTTGCTCACAGTTGAACCACTCAGTGGAAGATGCACCGATCCGATAGTATGAAAATCCATTTTGTAGGTTTTATAAATCTCTACTAAAGTTCTATTGACTGTGAAACGATACCTCGAATAATCTTTGAGATATCTATGGAAAAACTAAAAAATTGTAATTTTTGTAAACCTATAAAAGTTAGTATAGGTCATTTGCATCTCTTATTTTGTGGGGGAAACCCTCTACAGCTTGGTCTACAATAGACAAAATGCATTCGAATCTTTGAAAATAATAATAATCGTTTTACGAATTGATGCTTCAGGAATAGAGGTTAAGATGGCTAGTATCCAAAATCTATTGCTTCATCGCTTTTTGCTAATTTTTTATTGAGAAAAGCCAAACTCATCTAAATCTCTGAGTCTATCGTTGACATGGATGGACGCCATTTATCAGGTTATCGTTTGGCGAAAGTGCGAGTCATCATTCTGTGATATTCTTCATAAATCACCAGACATATTGACACAATTTTCGTTGCTACAATCCCAATGAGTCATTTCACATGCGAGTATTCATGAATATCAACATATTACTTTATTTTTCACTTGTCTGTTATTGCTTTATAATAACTTGGCAACGGGGTGTTATGGAGGGCATTATGGATCATAAAGCCCGCTAAATGTTTATTTCTGTAGTGCAATAAATTAATTACTCAGAAAAGTTCAATTTCAATTATTTTCTCTCAAATGTTCCTGAAAAAATAGTACCGAGTTTGAAGTTCTGTGAGTTGACTGATGATGAACTCCTCAATGTGCATATACTCGCCGAGGAAGTGGGATGAAGTTTCTTTGTCTTCTTCGCATTTGCGGCATATGGGGCTGTCCTCTATACCTATAAGTGATAGGTGTCTGCCTAACTTGTTATGTCCTGTTATTATTCCTATAAGGAGGCGTAGTGCTTGGCGGTTTCTGCCTAAGAGCGATGACGTCCTTGACTTATAGGAGCCAGCCACGAAGTCTTTCGACTGCCTGCAGCCGGTGTTATCCCTCCAAAGTTTATTCAGCTTTCTGTGACCAGGGACCCATACTAGCTGAACTTCCTTCGTTTCAGCTAGTTTCTCGAGCGCATCTCCGCATTCCCGTATAAGCGCTGAGCTTGGTTTAGGATGGCAAATGGCTCTGAGCGCTGCCTGACTATCTGAACTGATATAAATTCTCTGTTCGGACCCTTCTTTCACCTCTTGCCTCGTAGCTACGGGTAGGATGGCGACCACTTCAGCTTGAAAAACTGTTGTTTATCTGCCCAAAGCGTAGCTGTCTCGTACTTCTCTTCCGGCACCCGAAGCCTGTTTGTCAGTCAGACGCGAACCGTCCGTATAACATATTAGGCTTCCTGTGCTTAACTCCACCGTGTTTTCTTCCCATTGTTCTCTGCTCAGAATAGTAAGAGTAAACTCTCTATTCCATCGCAGTCTGTCTTGTGCGCTATTGACTCTGAGGGCGGAGATCGGGATCTCCTGCTCCGCCCACTTCGCGATTTCCGCATGACCTATCTCGCTCCTTATTTTACCCAAACTCCCGAGTGCCGCATCCTCAAATGGGCTGCCATTGCCCACTTCTTGATCCAGACTGGAAGCGGTGGTAGCCTCAGCAGTACCTCCAACACTGCGGTTGGAGTCGTTCTCATTGCGCCCGTTATTACCTCTGAACCTTGCTAAGTTTTTGGCCTATTGTGCTACCCTGTGCGCCTGGCCACCACACATGGATCTTTGGTCTTACGACTGCCGTGTCTTGCCAGCACATGATCTCTGGATTGATGCTCCAATTGCTTCCTACAATTCTCCGCAGTTGCCATAGGATTGCTACCGACTTTTGAATAACCCTATCTACGTGCGGCTTCCATGAAGGTTTGGAGTCCTGGACAACCCCCAGGTATTTGACCTGCTGGACTAGCTCCAGCTCTTGCCCAAACATGATAGGTGGCCTGAAGCCATCTTTTTTTCTTCGTTTAGTGAACAGGATCATCTCTGTTTTTGTTGGATTCACCGCACCTTCTCTCAATTATTCTGCAGGTAGCCTGCATACGGTCACAGACGACTCCGATGAATCGTCGGACAACTCCATCGTCCGCGTATGCCTGCACTTCGAAACCTTCATCTGCGAGTTTACCCAGGAGTTCATTCATTACTAAGCACCACAGATGGGCAGAGAGGCAGCTTTCCTGAGGGCAGCCCCCCCCCCACCTCAGATTCCAGTCTTATGTCTCTCCGGGATACCTCGACCTTCTCCTCGTAAGCGACGATACAACCCAAATTTCCGATATAAGTGGAAGTGGAGGGGGTTTCAAAATAGCAGTAATTTACGAAATGTGTTTATTAAGCCGTCATCAAGAATCACCCTGTTATTGTGGAAATATTTTGAATATGGAACTTTTGTCGAAACTAAAGAAGACACCACATTGCGCCGATTAGCTAGAGTATCGAATATTTTTAAAAAGTCATGTATGATAGATAGATAGATGCGTTTATTGCCTCTTAAAATACATTTTATGGCAAGAGTCTGAGGGAAAATAGGTACATACGAGTACATATAACTATACCGGGTGGCTACGGAAGTATTGCCTACGGAATATTTCAGTTATTGTATGAAGTAGGTTTGTGAAATTTGGAGCGTCGATATAATGACATAAGAGCTAGAATTTGAGCATATTGACATGTCGAAGTTAACTTCCGGTCCGACCGGAAGTAACATCAACTCTCTTATTTTGAATGGAAACCCTATTTTTTTTTTCTTTTCGCTTTATTTAGCATTCAATTCCCTTTCTAATGACATATCACAAGTTGGTATCTAACCAGAAACTAGATCAGAAATAAATTATTATTGAAATTCACCGAGTAGGCCGTGGAAGCAAAATGAAAGCCAAAAATTGAAAAGTTGGCTATGGAAACCATACGTCACTTGATAACAGTTGCTACTACTGTGATATTTTATTTTCATTCGTCGGCGTTATAAAAAGCCGCCAAAAAAAATATTGGAAAAATTGGGAAAAAAACAATACTCTGTAGGTCCATAACTTAAATAGGAACATACAACTTTTTCTTGCCTGTACTATTCAGCATAACCATTCCTTTCTAATGATATAATAGAAAGTAATTTTTTGAAATGAAATACCAAAAATCCAATTATTATTCTTCAAATAACGAAAAAACAGATTTATCGAAAAAAAATATTCAAATTGATAGGATTAAAGATAAAATAAATTCAAAACAAATGTTCGAAATGCATTCCCTCAGCGTCAATACATTTATTGCTTCTGGTGATATTTTCATGTAAAACGTTTCTCAACATTTGGGGCGTGATATCTTGGAAAGCTCTACGAATTTTTACTTCTAGCTCATGTAGAGTTGTTGGCTGTGTGGAATACACTCTATTTTTAAGATGCCCCCATAGAAAAAAGTCGCACGGAGTAAAATCAGGTGACCTTGGTGGCCACCTGACTGGACCATGGGTTGTTATAAGTCTCTCTTGAAAGCGATTTTGAAGATAATTTCTCGCTATTCTTGAATTATGCGGAGGGGCGCCATCTTGCTGGAAGTACATTCTCTCAGTTATTTCCGCTGGTAGGTTGTTAATGAATTCCGAAATTTCATTCGTTAAAAAATTAAAGTATCTCTCTCCGGTTAGTTGGCCTTGAAAAAGAATGGGGCCAACAATATGAGTTCCAACTATTCCTGCTCAAACATTCACACCAAATCTCTCCTGGAAGCCGCCTTGTCGAAACCGGTGCTCGTTTGCTATCGCCCAGTACCTGGAACAAAAGACCGTTCACACTTTTAGCACTTTACACTTCGACTATCGACAATAATCCAAATAAAGTACAGTACCTACCTTGTATTATTCCTGTTAAATAACCCATTGTTGGTAAATCTTGACTCGTCCGTAAACAAGATATAATAGCTAAATAGGTGATTCTCAGCATTTTGTCGAAGAAACCAATTACAATATTCCAGGAGCCTTTCACCGTCATTTTCATACAAATGTTGATGCAACTGGTACTTGAAGGATTTCAATCGATGTTTTTTCAAAATTTTCCTAGCAGAGTCCTTACTTATAGCTAATTCGGCGCCAATCTGCCTTGAGGAAATTGTGCTATCATATTGTACTAAAGCTAATACATTAATTTCAGTTTCCTCATTAATAACAAATGCTTATTGGTCTTCGTGAACATCAGGCTCAGTTCTTAATTTTTCTTCAAGCCACTGGAAATACCTTCTTGACGGTTGCTGCCTCCCTGGATATCGCTCTAAATACAATCGTTCAGCGGCATAAGAATTTTTTAAACATTCACCATGTCAATTTGTTCGGTTCTTGAATAACGGGGCATTTTTTGAATATTCCACTAACTGATTTCGATTTCCAAACCCTTTTAAAATGGCAGAATCAAAAACACTACTTCGAACGTCAAAATAATATGGATAGCAGCGTTCGTGACAGCTCTCATTTCTTTTTTGTTTCATTCCAAAATACATCTTAATCAGCCTACTTGTTAATATTTTGGTTCGAATGATTATTGCAATGGAATGATTATTCTGAATAGCACAAACATCGTCCATAGGTAGATATTAGAATATCTATGGACGATGGCACAGACCAAGTACGTTTATGTTCCTATTAAACCTAGAACCTACAAGATATAATTTATCATTCCACATTATTTTTAATTTTATTTTTGCGTATGGCGATAATCTGTTTTGTTATTTGAAGAATAATAATTGGATTTTTCGGTATCTCAGTTCAAAAAATTATTTTCTATTATATCATTAGAAAGGAATGGTTATGCTGAATAGTACAGGCAAGAAAAAGTTGTATGTTCCTATTTAAGTTATGGACCTACAGAGTATTGTTTTTTTCCCAATTTTTCCAATATTTTTTTTGGCGGCTTTTTATAACGCCGACGAATGAAAATAAAATATCACAGTAGTAGCAACTGTTATCAAGTGACGTATGGTTTCCATAGCCAACTTTTCAATTTTTGGCTTTCATTTTGCATCCACTGCCTACTCGGTGAATTTCAATTATATTTTTTTTCTGATCTAGTTTCTGGTTAGATACCAACTTGTGATATGTCAAAAATAGGGTTTCCATTTAAAATAAGAAAGTTGATGTTTTTTCCAGTCAGACCGGAAGTTAACTTCGACATGTCAATATGCTCAAATTCTAGCTCTTATGTCATTATATCGACGCTGCAAATTTCACAAACCTACTTCATACAATAACTGAGATATTCCGTAGGCAATACTTCCGTAGCCACCCGTTATAACAATAACTTAAGCCTAGACAATATTAATATAAGGTATGTGAAGCAGTAGCGATAACTGAAGAGTTACTGATGAATCAGCATAATAGTTTAAGATTTTGTGATACCTTACAAACTGAAAGACCTGTGGGGCAGCGGGTGAGGCAGAAGTACAAAATTCGCCACTGGTGGGCGGAGTCTAAATACTACGGAAACATGATAATCGCTTGTAAACGCATACCCTAGACCGAAGCTCATTAATATTCAACAATTACGAGGGGGATTCGAAGTTCGGTACGGCGCGCGGCGTGGCGGTACCGACGCGCGCGTCTGTCGACTAGCCATCATCATAAGCTTGAAGAATGTAGGTACTGAATCTGGGTGATGGACGAGTGCATTCGAATCGAGCATTTATATCGGATTCCAAATAGCTGAAAACATGTTCCGATTATCTGTTTACCAAATGCAACATAATCTAATAACAAAGCGTATTCACAACTTTGAGCATCAGAGAATTTTCTGAAATATTAAAAATGTATGAACAATTGCATACATACCGGGTGTCCGCAGAAGGTGGCTCGTCCCTATAACTGGATTTTAAAATAAAGAAATGAAATTTGATGGATCTGTACCTATATACGAAAGCGTCTAAGGGTTACATAGTTTTTTTTTTATTTTTCAACTTCAAATACGAAATTTCCGACTTTAAACTCGGAATTTTATTTTTCCGACATCAAAGTAGGAAATTCCGACTTAAAAGTCGGAATTTTGAAGTTTTATCTTGATACTTTAGTACTTTTGTTTCACTCAAGTCACACATCGTAAATCTTCTTCAGTGTGACGAAGGCAATTTTTGGTTACTGCATATAAACAATCTAATAAAACGATAGTCGTTGCCGACCGATGTTTCACTTTTTACTTCCATATACACCTACGACGTAGGCTTATTATGGCAAATACCCGTCAGAAAACTACTACTCACCTGGCTAATACCACGACGGGTATTGTATTATATCCAACAGATATAATGCACAATTACAATATACAATGCCCGTTCCCCCTCTACTAATTTTTGAACCACCTGGTATATCGCAACGAATAGGAGATAAAAATCTACTTTTTCATAAAAAAAGCACAGCTAAAAGTTCCGAAATGGCAGCCGAGTTTAAAGTCGGAATTTCCGAATTAAGAGTCGGAAAAACAAAATTCCGACTTCAAAGTCGGAACTTTCGACTTTAAACTCAGAATTTACGACTTTGAAGTCGGGAAAATAAAATTCCGAGTTTAAAGTCGGAAACTCCGTGTTTGAAGTCGAAAAAATTGAAAAAGAAACTAAGTGGCCCTTAGACGCTTTCGTATGTTTAAGGGCCTATTCAGACACATGGTTGCACACCCAGGGTTTTTGACCCCGCATGATAAATTTCTCCAATATTAATAAATTTAATACTTCTGAAAATGACTTTTTGATAGAAACGCAAGTAAAAGGATCGTATGTGGACTGTCTTGCAGTTTACAGACACAAGAATCAAAAATATATGATTGTAAATGGCCCATGCAGGGTTTTTGAAGCATGTTTAATTTATAAGTATATATTTCTGACCCTTGTGCCTGTATACTGCATAACAGTTCACATACGTTCAAAAAGTCATTTTCTTTGGTTCAGAAGTATTAATTTCGTTAATATTGGAGGAATTTATCATGCAGGGTGAAAAACCCTGGGTGAGCACCCATGTATCTGAATAGGCCTTGTGACATTAAACTGTATTTTTTGACAAATGGCTCAGTTTAATGTTACGTTTGGTTTCATCGGAAGTAACATAAACCTTCGGAGAATTAAATATTTTAAACAGAAGACAAAATTTTAAAGTAACAATTTATTGCTCTAGTTTATAACTGATTTAAATTTAAAATTTCATTGTAGGGAAGACCCTACAACTCATTTTTCATTTTTTATTCTGTCCCGAACTTCCATGCCTCTATTTGTCCTACTATCTACAATTTCCGGTAAAATGTATTCAATATAAAACTTTGTTATTTTTCTTTCGATTTTTTCACTCCAGAATTCGTGCTTTCGAGGAATTTTCTCCACTTTAATTCCTTGAGGGGTCCACACACATAAAAAACAATAATTCATTTTGGCGATCCGCAATTGACCCTGGATTTGAAAGTACCAATTATGGCATTCGTTGATGGTCTTGTCCTTTTTCCAAAATGTTATTTTTTTTTGAACTATTCCTTCATCAACAGTCATAGTCCTGGCTCCATATGGACATTTTATTTCCACAATGGAGTTTTCTCCCTCTAAAATTCCATCAGGACTGGCAGCCATGTAACTGAATTCTTCATCAATGAATAGTCCACATGTTGATATTTTCCTTTTCAAGTGATGTTCTAGCTCTTCTCGTGCTCTTACTTCATTGTCTATGCCATATTGAGTGGCTTTTGAGAAAAATGGTACCGGATGCACAATAGATTTAACCAAATTTTTTACTGAAGACGATTCCCTCTTTTTACAAATCTCTCACTTTGCCATAGAGCAGAATCAGCCTGATCTCGTGTAAGCACCTCAATTTTTTTAGCCTCTTCAACAGATATTGACAAATTTTTCAAAAAATCTTTTGCTGCCATGCTAAAAGAAGCATCATCCATATCTGGTTTTGTGCAATGCTCTCCGTAGAAAAGATCATTTCCTCTGTGCTCCCGTCGTTTTTTGTGTTTATTTTTTCGATTGGAAACAGCGGCCTGCATCAATTTTTTTTGTCTTTGTAATTCATATTTCAAAACGAAGGGGTCGTTCAACCTTCCATACTTCGATTTGAGAGTGCTCAATTCTTTTTTGGTATTCATGGCAACCACAGACGCATAACAACGAGTTTGGTAAGATCTCTTCATGATATAGTTGACTTCTTTTCCCCCAGAGTGCCTTGCGATTACACTGTTGAATTGTTCTGCACAATTGTTGTCTACATCGTATATTAAGCTTTTGGAATGATTTGCGAGGTATCTGACAAACTCCATTAGTTTATCGTATAGAGCTGAAAATACAGATAGTTATTTGATATGTTCAATGTGTCCAATATATTGCATGGTAGAGAATTGCACAAAAGGTAAGACATTTCTAATTTTTCATACCGCAATGAAAGCAGCAATACGACATCGCCAGCAAGACGAACAGCGTTACGCTTCGATAAAGCCATGCTCGTTATCGCGGAAGCGTGTATGTGAGAGCTAGAATTTCTGGATCATTGTTTCCAGAGTGGTGGAAAGGGGTCAAATGAATGCTCAAAAAAATGTTCACTTTCATCGTATTCAACACTTCATTTCTCAATATTTTTAGTGGACGTATTTATTTTTTCAATGAAGATATACATACACAATTTCCTTTGCAGCTTTTGATTATAGTGCTTTGATAGGTTTTCATCTCCCCAAGAAAGGACCCCGCAAAATCCTTATGGAAAATGGCTCTCGGCTAAATTCATTGAAACTTTGCAGAAAGATAGTATTCGGTATGCTGATCAAAAGTCTCAATGGGCACAATCCTCCATTTTCAACCCCAGACCCCCTATAGCCCCCCAAAGCCCCCAATGTACAGTTTCCGGTGTGTTAATGCATAAGTTACAATTCATCTTCAAAGCGTTTCTTTTCACTGCCCACCCTTTTCTCTAACCGAATTTTACATTCTGCCCTCACCACACCTCGCCCCCACCCCTGCACCCCTACCCAACCCTTCATTAACAACCCATTACTCATAAGTATGTTCATATTTGCTGTTGCAGGTTTCAATCGATGATTTATCGATAATCATGCGTTCGCTTTCTTTCTGATTCATATCAGTTACTTCGATCAAGTCAAAATTTTCAATAAAATCGTTTCTCACGTGACCATCATCCCGAAAATTTATGTTTTTTGAGATATCACACAGTTCATTTTCGATATTGGAATTTTGTTCATAGGTCGTTTCAACAGTGGGACCTTGTTCAGAACAAGTAATTTCACTTAGGCGTTTTACACCGCAAAGAATCACGTCAGCGAAATCACTGCTCGAAAATTGTTCGTTTGAGTAGTCGATATCCCTGAAATCTTTCCTCTCTTCTGTTTCATTCACGGGAATAGTAGCAGTCACATCATGAATATCCATATATTCCACCGGTGATGAACCAGACTCCGGCATATCTAATAATCTTGAAGTCCCAGCTTGACTCAACCTGGATGACACCTAAAAATATTTGCCATCAGTATGTGTATCACCAGGAACTGGACACCAAATAAATCATTTATTTTAATGGTAAAAAAAGAATTCAACCACATTTCGTGTTTTATATAGAATATCATATTCTACACAGCTTGATAGAAGGAATAGGGAATAAAAAAATACCAGTATTTTCTATTTCCTATAAGGAACAATTACTAATTTTATCATGAGACCATCTACCCCTGTGTGATTTATTGGAAACAAATATATTATAGTGTGTCCAACTTTGGGCAGCACACCTCCTTATTTTCTTATTCGAAGACCGATTTAAAAAAAAATCAACATGTAGTACTCTAGATCATAGTCACAGTAATTATCAGTAGTAATAACCCAAGGACATTGATAATTATAGCAAATTCCGAAAGCTTGTTTCCTATAAGCAACAAGCTTGAGGAATTTGTTATATTAGGAATTTGTTATATTAATCAATGTCCGAGGGTTATACGCATATAGAAAATTTTTCAATATTGCCTAAGTCTATGAATGCTTTCCAAACAAATTTGTTATTGTAAACAGCATATTTTGATATATTTAATACGAAAATGTCATTAATCTTCTCGTCAGTATTACAACCAAATCGTGAGAATGACATTTTGACGTTATTGAATATTTGAAACTTCAAATTCGAAATAAATCAAAATATATATATATATCCATAGCAACGTGAGAGTGATAACAGACCACTTGGCCTGTTATCAGTATAACAGATGTTCTGATTTGTTGTATTCAGTCAGATGACCTCAGTTTAACTAATTTCATTGGATTTTCGCTTGAGCAAAATATTTTCATGTTAAGTAAATCGACTTTTGTGGAAAAAGTAAATAAAAGTAGGTATAACTGCCGTAACTGTCACAGTATAGGTATACGATTTTCGAAATTATGTGATTAATTTAGAAGTGAGCGCTAACAAAATTGGCGTTGTAACTGCACCCTGCATAATAAAATCTTTTACGTACAATTCCAGTTCCACTCACCTTATGCAATTGGTGACCTCTGGATCGAGATGACACTCTCGTAGATGACATCCATAATCTTTGCTTCGGACCTTTACGTATACGCGGCATTGTTGAAATCAAAATCGTAATACTTTCACTGCACACAAAAACACAAGTAAAACTAAATAATGGATTCAGAACTACAGAATTCTCTCCCACCGCATTATGACTTTGAACACTTTTCTATTGGCTGCAGTTAATAATTAGATAAAGCCTGATAATCAGGTAGTTCTAAATTGAAACCCCCTCTGGTCATCGGCTTGAGTGTGTGCCCTTGAACAGTTCCTTTGAATTCTGAGAGCGGCGCCACTCTCCGGATGCAAAATGTTGCCGTGCAAGGGTTTCGTAGTCCCTAACTTTTAAGGTTTATTTTTCATTATTAGTGGATGAAAAAATTTGGACGTGTTGGTAAAGATCTGATCTATGTCCCTGTTTTCTTACTTTTTCGAAATTTAATTTGGTTCTCTTAAAAAAAAAATTGGAAAATCATCAAAAAAACATGGACTTTGCGATTTTTTTCAGAAAAAACTAAATCAAATTTTGAAAAAGTGAGAAAACAGGAACATAGATTAGATCTTTACCAATATGTACTTATTTTTTTATTTACTAAAAGTGAAAAATGAACCAAAAAAGTTAGGGACTACCAAACCCTTGCAAACACTATTTATATTATAGTACAACTTGCTCTTAATTAAACTTAATATTAGATCATAAGTGATATACAATATTTAAAAAATAAAAAAGAAAGCAAAGGGAACTGATAGTAGTGGGTGGTATGCATACGGCTGTAACAGCCGTATGCATAGTCATTTCCAGCGACTCGCCAGAGTTTCGCCGCTCGCTACAGAAGAACTATAATGCACAGTCGAGCTCCAGAAAAGTGGTACATCGCCAGCGTTTCGCCAAAATGTGACTTATCGCGTAGTTGTCACTTTTTTGGAGCTCGACTGTGCATTATAATCCTTGTGTAGCGAACGGCGAAACTCTGGCGAGTCGCTGGCGATTGACTATGCATACGGCTGTTAGAGTGTCAGCTGCTGCATGTATTGTTGTTATCATGTTAGTATGACAGTCTTATATTGACAGGTTTTCTGTTAAACCATCCTGCGGTGAATTCATCATGTGCAGTTTGTAAGGCAGAATATCATTTTCGCATAATTTTAGGATTCTGGATTCGGGACACTGAGCATAGTTATCATTTGGAGAAATTTTTATATTGAATTTAAAAGAACAGGGCACGGGGAAATGATCTGAGACGGAAAACATGTTATCTACTGAATGAATGTATAAATGTATGAATAGTTGATGAATTAATAAATAAAAAATGCTCATTCGCTTCTTGTCGGATCTAGCACACTTTGAAACAGACTAGATAGAACTGTACTTTCTGACGTTTCAAATAGCCGTTCTCTCTATTTCAAACTGCTATCTACGAAAAAATTCTTTGGGTTTTCAATCCGATGATAACATTTTGTTACTATTTCTATCTTTTTGAAGCGAACTAGCGAAGTGATTGGTTGACATTAGGATGATTAAAAGTAACGCGGTCGAACGAAAGTCATTCATTATGAAGTTCTATTCAATCTATGCACGAAAAATTTCCCCTGCTTGTTGCCACTTCGAGCCGCAATTCATCTCCATGGGACCATAAAAAAGGATTACTTTTTTCAAAGGATTATTGAGAGCGTTTGTTATCTCTGGAGATCGAATTCCCCTCGAGTAAACATCCATTGAAATTTTTGTGCCCAAACCGAACGCTCCACCACAAAAACTCGCACTAAGCAATCGTTGCCACATTTTCCTCTCTTCATTTCGCGTCTTGATTCCGAGCGTATGAAACGTTCAGGACCGTACTAAAAAATATGGAATCGTTAATATACTTTTCGCCAATGGATATGCGAAAACTGCAGGGAACAGACATTTTACAATATAGTGTGTAGATTTTGTCTTAACTTGTGTAGAGAAGACCGACTAGCGCGGCCATAATTACAAGTTGAGTGGCCAATTGTACTTTTCTGGAGAACCAAAGAATCAAAATCAATATCAAAATGAAAATTAATTATCAAACCTATTCTGTTCTTTATATAGGTACATTCTGTATATATTCTGAATATTCTGACATTATCAATAGTACGGCTTCCTGTATTTTCTATTAATATAAAATAAAATAAAAAATAAATTTATTTGTACTTGCAACAGCAGCCATCTAGAGGATGGATGTACACGTCAGTTACATTTGTTAAAATACTGTCTACCATAATCGTCAATAAAATACAAAAATACAATATATATATATATATATATATATATATATATATATATATATATATATATAAACAGTACATAAAATACAATATACAAACAATACAAAAACCACAATATACACACAAGTATAAATAAAAAATCGAACCTAAAAATATCAATCTGATGAATCATTGAGGAATTCTTTCACAGAAAAATATGCCTTTCCTACTAACATTTTTTTGATTTCGTTTTTATACTTTTTGAGGCTCATGTTTTGTATGCCTTCGGAGAGTTTGTTGAAAAATTCCTGCATATCTAGGGCTTTTCACAAACTTTGCCAATCTGTTGCGGGTTATACTGAGTGCTCCAGCATTTCATGTTGGATGAAAAAATTTATTTTTATTGAATGTGTGCAAATTATCTTTCATGAAGATAAGTACTTTGTATATGTATATGCAGGGAAAAGATAATATTTTGTGTTGCAGAAATATGGGTTTACAACTGTTTCCAAACTTGATGTCGAATTCAGAATTCCCGCAGGATGGCAAAAAATACACCAATACAAAATATATTTTTGATAAAAAATATACATAGAATTATTTTTCGAAAGGAACGATTATTTCTAACTGATGAATATACCTCCATTTCAAACTAGTTGAAACGTTTGCTTCTTCACATAAATTCTCTTGAAATGAATTTGCTTGTAGTAAAAACATTCTACTCTTCAACCTAAAAAACACTTACAATAACTAATTGTGAAATATATTCCTTTTGACTCAAAAATACTTAACAACTCAATCAATAAGAAACAAAAGTAGACAGCGACCTGCAAATGCGAAAAAGTTTTGTGCAATAATAATGTATTGAATTGCTATGAACACTTTTGGATTACTTAAAGTTTTGTTTATTGGTTCCACAAGATAATTGAGTTCAAATCACAGGTAACTATGTGTCTTGATAGAGAGAGAAATATAGATTCTACTGATGATTTCATTGAAAATATGAACAAGATGTTCATAAAGTCAGTTGTGGAATCATCTGCGACTGAAAGTTGGAATTTAATCGCTATTTTCCATCATACAAGATAACCTCTCTTGGAAGGGATTCATGTTTCAAAGAGAAACATTCTCAATTGAAAATTGAATCAATACATGACTCCTCTGGAAATGGAAAAAACCCTACGATAAAATTGAAGTTACTTTTTTGTAATATCTAACAGAAAACAACTACTTCCCCGGCAAAAGCCACGCTGGACATTGAACTACATCTGATAGATATTGAGAAAGACCCTAAATAACTTGAGAGAAAAAATCTGAAAGTGAAAATTTGCATTTTCATTCATATTGATTATTTATTAAATGTCCAGTTTCCATTGGAGATTCTTATCTATGAATGAGATAAGGAAGAATGTTATTCAGAAGTATCACTCACAGAAAATCGCAAATTCCGACCTCCCTTAGCAGAGTGAAATAGATTTTTGTCTACCAAAATGTATTGGAGGCCTAGCGAAAGAGATGCAATTTACGCATCAATGGAATGAGCGATTTTCACCTTAAGTTTTTCTATCGATTCCTATTCAGATGCCATTTTATTCGATACCCACTTTGGAATGTTTCATTATATTGGGTAGTTGTTTGAGTTCGATATTTGACACTCTGTCAAATTATCCAATTAGGTAGGTAAATACTATAATTGAACCATGAATATGTTATTATTTTTACTAAAAGTTAATTCAAAATTCAAACCTAACTGATGTTTGTGGTTCTGAGAGTTTTTTTCAAATGATAAAATCTTTTTTTCCAAAACTTCATTTTGGAGACTAAAAAATTTTCAGTTTGCAATGTTTTCTTTATCCGCTTAATTTTGTTTTTCCCAACAAAAAAACGTTCATGGTTGCAAACTCAACAATAAAAAATTTATTTTGTGAACTTTCGGTTGGATGATGATGGCATGATGACAAATTAAATATCATGAATACTTTGCAATACTTCAATAAAGTATCAATCTGTCCAGATGATCTTCTACAGATAAATTAATAAAGACATCAAATTTGTAAGATTTTTATTTCAATATTGATTCAAAGTGACCAACTTCAAATTACGTCCATCTTTCATTGAAAAGGCTCCTCCTTTATTATTATTATTATTATTATTATTATTATTATTATTATTATTATTATTATTATTATTATTATTATTATTATTATTATTATTATTATTATTATTATTATTATTATTATTATTATTATTATTATTATTATTATTATTATTATTATTATTATTATTATTATTATTATTATTATTATTATTATTATTATTATTATTATTATTATTATTATTATTATTAGATGGCGGTGCTAGCCAGTGGCTGAAGTGAAGGTAGTTCTGTATAGAACCTTTTTGCACCCCGCTATCAGGTCTATCTCGTGAGTACTCCGGATCTCTTAATGAACTCCTGGAGATTCTTCACAAGGATTTCCTGCGGGATGATATCTTCTGTGCCGCAGTGCCCGAAGATATCCGTCCTCATACGAGCCAGAGCATCGCATTCAAACACCATGTGGGAGGCTGTTTCGTCCTCATCATCACAAATTCTGCATTGTGTGGACTCTTTATGTATCCCCAACAGTTGCAGGTGTTTTCTCAGGTGGCAGTGGCCTGTCATCAGTCCTACCACCTTCCTGAGATAGTCTCGGCTTAGTTCAAGAAGGTGTCTTGATAGCCGGTCGGTTGGCCCCATCATCATCTTTTTTCCGTGAGTATAGCCTGAGGCACTCTCCCAGAGAGATTGATGATGGTTTTTAACCCATTTCTTTGTGACCTACTTGATCCCCAAACGGGATTCCGCAGGCTGGTTCTAGACGTTCTGGTCCAGTGGGAGTTGTTGCTGCCTTCGCTCTTACTAGGTCATCTGCGCTCTCATTTCCCTGTATGCCCCTATGATCTGGTACCCATACAAGTTTTACCCTGTTCTGTGCTCCCAGGTCGTTAAGGTTTTGGTGTGCTTCCCAAACCAGTATGGAAGTGGACCTGCATGAACGCAGGGCTTAAATCGCCGCCTGACTGTCGGAGAGAATTGCTATGGGTTGGTTTCTAGGACCCCTCCTTAGAATCTCTCTCGTGCAGACGGAGATTGCCGTTACCTCGGCTTGGAATACAGAGGATTGAGTACTGAGGCTTAGACTGATGTCTTTCCTTGGTCTCTCCCCGTATATTCCAGCCCCTACTCCGTTTCTAGTCTCTGAGCCATCCGTGTACCAGATTTGCCCTCTTGACAGCATTGGTATGGCCCTTGATTTAACTTCCCCATCTTCTATGATGGTCGTGTATGTTCCATCAAAGAAGTATGTTGGAGTCATTTTGTCCGACGGCATCTGAGACGTGTCGATTCTTATGACCTCCAGTATGCTGGAGTGGCCTTGGTTATTGCACCTCCATTGGTCCAGACATTTTAGCCTGGATGCTTCTATCCTCGCTTCTGCTGCAATACGCAAATGCCGGGGAGGGAGGTTTAGGATTACCTCCAAGTTAATAGTCGATGTGCTGGACATAGCACCAGTGACTCCGAGCATGGCAAGTCTTTGTAAGCTAGCCAGCTTCCCCCTGGTTGTCACTTGTTCTACCTTCGGCCACCACAGCAGGGCTCCTCCTTTATTATATCCGTGACTCCATTTTTTAAATTATTTCAATAATTAGGGAAATATTAATAACAGAAACATTATCATAATGATATTATCTACATATATATTCTGCATTAGCATTGCATCGTCTTCCAGTTTTGTCTTATGTTCACAGTTTTAATGTCGAATTCAAAATTTGTACTTACCTAACTGACTGAATGAACAGGCGGACAAGAAAGCAAGTTAATGTAGCGGTAATGAAAATTTACTTTCCCGCAATAGGACAGGAAAGTTACATTTTCCAAACCGAAAATAAATGCGGTCAAATACCGCGCGGACGGAAAAAAATATTTATTTTGCTGAAACACGCAGAGAAAATATTTTCCACGCTCTGTACAAAAATGGTCGTCAACTTATTTGAATGTAAAAATGACGTTACTTTCAATAAATATGTTTATAAGAGTTAAACAAAGATTATTAATCGTAATGATTTAGGATATTAGGCTTTGTGCCTCGTCACTCAAGACTTATAGACCGGGGAATAGTGACAGATTTTGGGACACGATTTTATTCAGTATGCCTTTTGGAGGACAGTTTTGTCCGTATGTCCTCATGATAATGATGCATGAATCAAAGAGTCGTCGTAGGTGAATTATATTAAAAAATAATAATAATATTTTTGAAAAATTATGTGTTTCGGTACGATTCCACTCAGGCTGCCATGTGTTTTGTAATAAAATAATAGACGTAAAATACTCGAAAAACCATTGGCATACCATTAGGATAGGCGGAGAATTCCTTTTTTCAAATACAATTTCACGTGACCATACCAGCCATTCGGACCCACCCTAATGGTTTATCGAGTATTTTAGTTTTATTAAATCATCAAGAAACACATGGCAGCCTGATTAAAATCGTACCCGAATAATAATAATAATTATAATAATTATTATTATTTTTCAATATGAAGAACCTACGACGATCCATTATTATCATGGGGATATACGGACAATACTGTCCTCCAAAAGTCATACTGAGTAAAATCGTGTCCCAAAATCTGTCACTATCCCCCGGTCTATTATACAAGCTGGGGAGCCAGAATGGACATGTCAATTGGGCATTTCAAGGAATTTTGAAAATACATTTTTCAACAGACTATATTAAATACTTCGTATTACCTATCATATCGAAACTTAATCCGTTAACTAGTTTCTGTCCAGTCCAAATTTTGAATGTTCACCTCAGATCTGGAACAGACAAACACATCTTCATATCTGGCAGTAGATAATTCCATGCAACACATAAACCGTAAGCCATATCCAAAAGTTGCTTACTCAAGACTTTAATTTTTACTTTCAATCCAGTCCCACACTGTATTCGTTTTCTATTTTGAGCATTTGACCTGAAAGTCCTTTATGAAAGACAAGACCTATTATGTAGCCTATTCTCCTGTTTTATCTGCAGATAGGCAGACAAAGGAACGAGAGATAACAAAGGCGCATCTAAAACCCTTTCGGGTATTTGGAAAATTTCATTAAATTATTTAAATTGAATAGATGCTCTTTTAGCATTCACTACCGATTGAAGCAAAAAATATTTTGTCGTGATTTCATTCCAGTTTTTCATTCTTTCGCGTTCACCTTTGGTACATTTCAGACTCATCCATTGTCACTGAGATGAACTATTATTCAAATAAAAGTCGTTGTTGACAGAAAAACAGCAGTATGAGATCTGTTTTTCAGTAAAAAAAAGACGTACTGGGATTTTGAGATCGTTGAACATCACCGATTCATTTGATTCTGTAGAATTGATCAATTTATTTGCTAGCTGATATAAATGGTCTGGCAAACCATGGATCACACTGTAGCTGCTGATGAACAAGTCAATGGCCTATCGAAAAACTACAACTTGACCTCAGTGAAAACCCATAGAGATATACAGGGTGTCAATTTGAAAACTTCCCACCCTTAATATCTTCCTTCCAGTAAACAATATGAGTAATCGAAAAAACAGGTCAATTTTATTGTCAAGGGGGACACTTTCACGGACTATTTGTAGCCCTCGTGGTTCAACCCCCTAGGAGGGGTAGATGTTACCCTTAGAATTTTGAATTGGAAGGGGGGTCAAGTGGCACATCATTTTGATGGGCGTTCAATTCTTGTTCCAATGGTACCCTGACTTATTATTTTTTGATGAGCATTTTCCGAAAAATTGCGTTCTAAACTAACAGAAGTAATTATTAGAACGCCTATACTGAGATGCATGGTTTGGCCAGAACTGGTTAGAATATTAGGTGGTACCGTTCCAACCCTTTATTAGGGGTAACATTAGCCATTAGCTCCAAACACTTTACATAAAAAAGTAGTCTAATAGTAAAACGTAGATGGTAGTAAAGTTGTGTTTATTAAATGCTGAATTTTTAAGTGTCATCGCAGAAATTGTACCTTTTTTGCTACTTCTGCTGTAGAAAGTTTCTGTTTTCCGGCAAAAAATTGGTTAGCAAATTTGAACTATGTGGTAGTATTGTGAATACCGTTGTACCTGTTGGGCTGTTTAGGAATTACTTTAATAAGTGTATAAAAGTGTAAAAATGGTTTACATTATTCAAGACAGAATTGAAATGATTGTAATTTATGGCGAAGTTGGAAAGTGCGCACGAAGGGTGGCATGTCTTTTTAACGAAAGACATCCAAATTGTAATGTAAGTCACCGGTATGTGCTTGATTTGGTGAATAAGTTTTACGAAACTGGTTCAGTGACAAATAAAAAAAGAAATAACCCCAGAGTACTATATGAAGCAGCTCAAATTGAAGTTTTGGGAACATTTGCTGCAGAGCCCACGAGCTCCTTACGATCAGTATCAGAACAGACGGGAATGTCACGCGAGACTTTAAGAAAAGCATTGAAAATGCATAAATTTCATCCATATAAAATGTAGATTCTTCAAGAGCTCCACGAGGATGATTATGATAGAAGAATAGAGTTTTGTGAAATCATGTCTCATCGAGTCAATACCATCCCTAATCTTCTGTTAAACATCTGTTTCAGCGATGAGTGTTCATTTTTTCTGAATGGCAATGTTAATAGACAAAATTGTCGCTATTGGAGTCACGAAAACCCACATATTTTTCGGGAAGGGCATACACAACACCCACAAAAAGTTAATGTTTGGGCTGGTATTCTTGGAAATGCCATTCTTGGTCCATTATTTCTGGAAGAAAACTTGACTGGCAATCTGTACCTTGATATGCTTGAAGAGACTATCGATCCTCTTATAACTCACGAGCTAGAAACTCAAATTGATGCAGAAGGTAATGAACTTTTGCAGGAGGATCTGTTACATTTCCAGCAGGACGGTGCTCCACCTCATTATTTTCTTCCCGTCCGACAGTGGTTAAACGACAGATTTCCGGGTAGATGGATTGGCAGAAGGGGAGCAGTTGAATGGCCTCCGAGATCACCGGATTTAACACCCTTAGATTTCTTTCTTTGGGGGCATCTTGAATCCGTTGTTTATAAAACACAACCTTCTGATATTGACGAACTTAAAAGACGAATTACAGCAGCATGCCGGTCAATTCCTAGTGAAGTTTTCCGTAATGTTAGAGGGGAGTTCGAAAACAGACTGTATTACTGTTTAGAGCAAAATGGACAACATTTCGAACAGCTAATAAGATAAGCGTAAGTAGATTTTATGTTGGAAATGTCTTTCTCGCAAATTAAATTTTATTGTGTAGAAGGAAAATAACCACCAAATAAAAAATCCCATGCGTAATAAATTTATTCCTGTCATTCAACGGTTGGAGCGGTGCCACCTACTCTTCTAACCATTTTTATTGAAGGGAGTCAAAACAATAATGCATCTCAGTATAGGCGTTCTAATAATTACTTCTGTTAGTTTAGAACGCAATTTTTCGGAAAATGCTCATCAGAAAATAATAAGTCAGGGTACCATTGGAACAAGAATTGAACGCCCATCAAAATGATGTGCCACTTGACCCCCCTTCCCATTTAAAATTCTAAGGGTAACATCTACCCCTCCTAGGGGGTTGAACCACGAGGGCTACAAATAGTCCGTGAAAGTGTCCCCCTTGACAATAAAATTGACCTGTTTCTTCGATTACTCATATTGTTTACTGGAAGGAAGATATTAAGGGTGGGAAGTTTTCAAATTGACACCCTGTATATTATATACTTACTCTAGAATGCTAATCCCCATGTCAAAAGTGTTATTAAAAGTTCAAGCTAGTCCGCAATGCGCATGCGCGTCATAAGTGATTTCTGTATCAGGCCCGGTTTTAGTAAAATAATACGGTACTTGTGAAGATTAACAAATGTTATTTCTGAATCTCGAAGTATAAGGTTGGAAACCTCATTGTACTTATACCTGCTATTTGTATTTAGCCGATTTGAATACACCTTTTTATATATTTATGATCCCAAATATTTAGCGGAGGTCATCAGAAAGTAGAGTACGGTTATTACTATTATTTATCGCTCTGAAACGACTGATTTTTGGTTTCGCATTCTCTTTTCAGTTGTAATTAAACCCAACAAGAAACTACGGAACAACCCCAAATCGTCGGTGCGAATTTCAAGGAAGCACTTGATTGGAAAGTAAATTGAATGTACAAAAACTGAAAATTTATTTCAGCTAATATCATGAATGATTTCAACTCAAATTGGATTTATAAAATTGGAAGCTCGAGGTTCTTTCTTTCTAGAACGATTTATGTCAAATATGCAACTGCATTTAATTCAAATCATTTGAAAAGATTAACATGGTATTTCTACGAGTATTTCTGGTTGTGTTACCTTAGTGCAATTTCCACAATGGGGGTGCATGAAAAAATGAGACCAGAAGCATTTTCCCTATCATCAAAGAAAAGCACTTCCATATTGACATTAATTTTTTGAGGCGATTCTGTATGTTTAGTACTTTTTGTAGGAATCTAAAACTCATAATATAAGCGGTGATACTCGAAATTTGTTTGCAGAAATTTGCATCACTCGCCATACAAGCTTACGCAGACACACTATTGGTACTGCACTAGGTTTCAAATTTCTATTTCCGTTTTCACATAAATCCCCATGAAGAAAATGTCTGCCACAAATTACAATTTTCTCTCTCAAATGTTCTACTGGGGTCTCTTCTTAAAGACAATAATAATAATAATAACTATATTCAGAGTAATATATATTATTTTGAATTTAGAATTGGAATTTATTGAGATTCAAAAAATTTATTTTAATTGTTACAGAACATTTTTGTGATTCCACCCTAGGAGACAGGAGACCCACCGAAGCAATTGATATGTTTGTGTTGTGGCATACTACAATTACAAAACAAATAACTACGTGCTAGAGGGAATAAAGTGGTGTAGGGATAAGTGCAAAATATAGATGAAATATAATAATGTGTTGTAAATGAATGGTAAGGGTTGTACATGACCTTGTGAAAATGAAAAATGTTAAAAACAAAGAAGTTCAAAATGTATTAATGTAAAGTAGTATAAATATAAAGTGTAAATTATGTAAAATATGTAAAACATGAAAGAAAAACGAGAATTTATGAAAACGAAAAATTCCGAAACGTAAAAGTAAAACAATTACCAAGAATCATGCCTTCTTTGTAAAGCTAATTAGTATATTGTGTATCTAGTAGTAAAAGCAATTCATTCCCGGACGACAATGTAAATTGTTGAACGAGGCGTTAAGCCGAGGCCAACAAGCATTGAAGCCTGGGAATGTGCTTTTACTACGAGGTACACATACTATTTTTTCTGAAATCGCAATCAGCATTATCATAAATTGAGGATTCGAAATTACGTGCTTTCCTGAAACGTCAAAGTGACAACTATAAACCAATGACCGATTTTGACGGCCTAGGCCTGCAAAGTACTTTCCCGTATCATTTTCGATACGGGAATAGTAATTTACGTAACAAGTCCGGAAAATGCTGTTTTTTTGGACGAGTAGACCAAATTCTAGGACGAGCGTTAGCGAGTCCTGGAAGACTGCGAGTCCAAAAAAACTGTTTTCGAACGTGTTGCGTAGGTATACTATTTTTTCGGTAATCATGTAGAATAACAAATCAATGAGACGCATTTAGTCCAAGAGACGAAGAGAGGTCGACTTTCACCCATCAGTTGACCGGATGAAACGATTCCAAATTTGAATATTTCGAAAATTTCTATTCTTATTTGTATTATATATTGAAATTCGAACAGAAGATAGGTACCAACAGAAACATTCTAATTCTTATTTATATTAATATTTGTATTAAAATTCGAGCACTTCCCGGCCTAGTCCAGGAAGTACGCACTTCCCAGACTAGGCCGGGAAGTGCTACTTTCCCAAAGAAAAAGTGTCCGGGAAGTGAACACTTCCAGTATGGTTGCCGAAAAAGTATTAAACGGTCCGGGAAAGTTCGTTGCTTAGCAACGGACTAAAATACTGGATTAGCTTATTTTGAGGCCTGCAGTTGTTCCGAGAAAGTGGGCATTCTTGAACGATTTCAGAAAAATAATATTAAAGCAATTTTGAGCAAAGCAAATAGGTACATGAAAAATTTCATTATCTACCAAAAATTATTTATTTCATTTATTTTTCCTTTACTTCCGCACAACACTAAACAGTTCATTGTTCATTTGTAGGAAGAAACGGCTCCATTAGAAATTTTCTTTAAAGAACAAGATTAATGAAAATTCACGAATGATGAAAGAATAACCACCGACCACGAACACCACACAAAACAACAAGAGAAAATCTGAAATTCTAAAAACCGTCTCTGATCTCGGACAAGAGTGACAGATCTTAGTGACAAGTCTTCCTGTTGATAACAAAGTTCTGTTGCACGGTCATTATAATTACAGTAGCGTAGGGAACATTACTGTTTTAAATAAGTTTCTTTCGCGACTAAAATTTATTTATCTCTAAACGTTTCTTTTCGGTTTTGAAAAGCCCTAAATGCGCTGTCAAATTTCTCTCTCTCTCAGATAACATGAGTTTTATTGCCTCATGACAAAAAACTCTGAATTGGAACACCAAATTATTTTCAAACTTGGCAACGATCTACCCAAACTACACTGATGACGAGCATGCGCACATCGTGAGCATACGCATACGCGGCATGCTTTTCGCCGTGAAAATGGGCGGGATTAGCATTCTAGAGTAGGTACATAATATATATTTTTATGTGAAAACCTCACGGTTTTCGAAATATTGGAACTTTTATTAAAAAAAATTATTATAAATGAAGAGCGTTTCATCTTCATTCTTATTTTCGATAAATTTGACAGAATAGTAGTGACAATCGTAAAAGGCAGATTTTCAATAACTGTCATTTGAGGTCTACAAGAAAAAATATCCTCCGATTTGGTTCCTCAAAGATTTCTATTATGAAACTTTGAATTTATTTTGTGACAAACGATACTCCTACGAAATGGTGATATTTTACGGTAGATCATAGGGATTGCAGTTTTGTTCGAAATGGGTTTATTTTTTATCTTATCGAAGTGAGAGCTGCAGTTCGTTGCTCATTTGTCATAGCGACTGATAGCTGATAAATCTCACACAGATACTTGGACTGATATATCAGTTGAACGAACTTTCAATGAAAAAATCTAACTGGTTCAAGTCCGGTGACCGTAGTGGCCAAAGTATTGGCCTAAGTTGACCAATCTATCTATGAGCACATGTCCTATATGAATATTCTCTTACTTGTTTGTCTGCCATAGTGAGCAGAACACTAATATCATGTTGAAACCTCATGATCATGTTGAAACCTCATCGGCACATCTTCAAGTCGGTAGATGGGCAAAAAAAGCAATGCACAAGATTAATTGCGGTTGACTTCAAGTAAATGTTTGGTTGAAATTGTAAATAATGCATCTAGGCCAGAGTTTATGATTTTATTGGCTATAGCAATATTTGAATGTTCGTAGGCAAAATAAACTTGGTGTCATCAGCATAAAAGTGATAACCAACATATTGCAATACGTTAGCGAGATCAAATATATCCAGGGTGTATAGAAGCGGGCCCAGTATGCTACCCTGTGGAACACCCGTCAGGACCTTTGTTAGGGGTAAATTTTGATAATGTATTTGAACGCTCTGTAATCGGTCGTTGAGGTATGATGATAACATATTATTATTATTATTATTAGATGGCGGGGCTAGCCAGTGGCAGAAGTACAGGTAGTTCTGTATAGAACCTTTCTGCACCCCGCTATCTCGTCTATCTCGTGATAGACCTGATAACAGGGAGGATTCCCTGAACCCATAATAGTGGGAGATAGAGATAAAAATTTCATGAATGACCATAGGAAATGCTTTAGAATGATCTAAGCACTAAAACTTATATTTCACTGCTATGCTGAGCTTTCACGATGTCATTTATCAACAATATCAGAAAGTGCTGTTGCACAAATGTAGCCACTTCTGAACCCAGATTGTTTAAATGGCAGTATCTTAGTTTTTTTTTAAATACCCTGATTTGGGATCCCATAATTTTTTCTGATATTTTTGATAAAGTGAGAAAGACGCTGATGCATCGAAGGTCATGAGTTTCCGGGTTTCTCACTCACTCATGGTAGAAGAATGACATTTTCTCCCTTCTGAGAGTAAGGAAAAACACTTTTTTCATGACAAATGTTCATTATACAGGGTGTTATGTAAGTAATGGCCAAACTTGAACTGGTGATTTTTTGAGTAATTCTAAGACAAAAAATCTGTATAAACATAGGTCCGTTAGTGCTTCGCCTTCAAGATGCAGGGTGTCCAAATTTTAAAAAATAAATCTTTTTTTCTTATATAATTATCTTAATGATCCTTCGACCGATTTTATTGAAATTTGGCAGTATTATTGAGGGTCATGAAGGGCTGATTCAGCCATAACTATATCAAAATTATCATGTGCAGCGGCGTCCCGGAAAGCACCGTTACCAATATTTTTTACAGAAAAAATATGCGCCACTGATTTTTATGCAATTTGAGTATTTGTTTCACGTCTAGCAACTAAAATTACAACTTTTTATTCTTAAAAATTTATTCGTATCTTGCTTTGTTTTTGAGAAAAAACATAAAAATAAAAAAAAAATTTAAAGGATTTTTAATGAACACAAATGAATCTGTCATGATTGAAAATTGTTTATTTAATTTGGCCTGTAGCGTGCATACTGGTAACGCCGAAAATACTAAAAAAAAAACTATCAAACAAGAAACACCCTTTATTAAAACCACACTAAAACAAAAATGGTACCTACGCAATTATTTTTTTCGGTAAGAATACATTCAACAATAACTAACACTAAATTTACAATAGTTGCCCAAAATGTCATCCTTCAACTTCAATGCAAGCATTAACTCGTCTTAACATCGATTCCCGAACGCGTTGAAATATTTCCGGCGTATGTCTTATCTCTTCACATGAACCCCGTATTTGTTGGAATAATTCTTCTTCAGTGTTGAGTGGAGTTTTATAAACGGGGGACTTGAACAGTCCCCAAATGAAAAAATCCAAGGGATTGAAATCCGGTGACCTGGGCGGCCATGACTGGACTTGCGCGACCAGTTTTCTCCATAAGTTGCATTCAGAAATTGATGTGCTAATATGCTGAAGTGAGGTGGAGCCCCATCGTGATTGAACCACATTGTTTCTCTTACTGCCAGTGAGACAATTCCTAATAGTACAAGCAACACACATTCTGAAAAATTACGATACTCTCGATCATTTAATTTCGGAGGTATGAAATGAGGTCCAATGAGATAATCACGAACAATGCCATCCCATACATTCACGGAAAACTGTTGTTGATAATTATTTTCTATAACCACATGGGGATTTTCTTCTGCCCAGATATGGTTGTTATGAAAGTTGATAATTGAATTTTGGGAAAAACACGCTTCATCGGTAAATGATATACTGGATGAAAATGTCGGAGATGCAACCTGTGTTGCAAAAGCCAAGTAGAATAAACAACTCGTTTGGAAAAATCCGCAGGTAATAACGCTTGAACCTGTATAATCGAAGTTATCATATCAATGTTTAAGTCACCGACACAAACAATATTATTATAATCGGAAAAATTATTAGAAAACCAATCTTCCACCTGATCAAGAAACAAGGTTTGGTCAGATACAGGGCTCTTGTAATTTGTTCCAAAAGCTATTGATTAAAGAAAAAATCTACATTTAAAATTTCACTTAATTTTTTGTTGTCACTGTTTGTGATGTAAGGAGAATAAAAATCTCCAGAAACTGGAAGGAAACAAACTATTCATTCAAAAAATACACAGTGTGACCAGTTAAGACCGGAGCACCCTTATAAAATCTTCATTTTTCAACCGATTTTGGGTGATTTTTTTTCATTAGGTAGACATTCAAAAAGTCTACTAGGACACCAAATTTCATGAATAAATCTCCATTTCCTGGGACAACTAGTCTGATTTTTCAAGGTCAAATATCTAAAAAAATTACTAGTTTTTTTTTAGAAAATTTTTAACTGCACCACTGGATTTGCGACAGTTTCAAATGGTTCATATGTGAATAATAAAAAAGTTATGATGGAATGAGATTTGAAAAATATGCCGTTTAATCAACCCACCAATACAATTTCATAACTTTTATCACAACTTTGACTACACCACCAGATTCAGGGAGTCTTGAAATATCACTGGCTGTAATTTCATTTAAATCTGTTGATAAATAAAGAAAATTATGAAATAAAATTTGCAAAAAAAAATATGAGATTCTAATTTTTATTTAATTATCGATTTCGATGAAATTGCAGTCACTGATATTTCAAGACTCCCTAATTCATGTGGTATGGTCAAAGTTCTGATAAAAGTTTTGAAATTGAAATGGAGGCTTGATTAAACGGGATATTTTTCAAATTTCATTCCATTATAACTTTTTTATTGATTTGCGCATTTCAACGTTATTCACATATGAAGCATATTAAAATGTCGCCAATACAGGGCAATTCAAATTCGACCCCCACCATTGGGATCTCCTAAACTACAGGAGATACGTCGAAGCTTAAATTGGGGCAAAGTTGCGTATTCTAGTGCTCAACAAAATACTGTTTTGAAACTTGAAAAGTTCATTTTCATTGATACTTTCTTTCAGCTACACGTTTTCATGTTCATGTTTCGTCTTCTCGCATTCATCATCAACTATTTTTTCTGTTACGGGCGTCATATTGTTTTTTATACAGAAAAATAGTGATTCTCATTCTGATTTCATTGATGTATAATTTGTTATGATTTGCACTTCTGAAACCACAGATATTAAAAAAAAACAACTTCATCTGAGATGGTCAGGATCATCTGGATGTAATTTTTGTGAAGTATGTAGCTTATAACATTTCAAACCACTTTTTTTGAATTCCCTCCAAACGTTCGTCTGTGGCACATCCATTTCTGCCGAGACTTGATGTGTTGATTTGGAAGGATCTGCATTTATCTAAAAAAGTACCAAAAATGATTATACTTCTTCGAATATGGAATGAACAATTATTTTACTTCGGCTAATAAGTTACGTCTAATATTTTGTTCCATTCCGCTTCCATATTTCATTCTTGTTTTTTGAAACGCACCGTACTCTGCCAAGTGTTTGCACAAAATTCCGAATAATGTTCTATCCGGCTGTTGTCTTTCCGGATATAATTCAAAATAAATTTGTGCTGTTTTCGTACTATTTCTATCAAATGTATAATAAAGTTTCAGCATATCTCATTTTTCTTCTTTTGAGAATGAGGACATTTCAACTGAAGTATTTGTGCAAACTTATGATGTTTAATGAGTTTCTGTGTTTATTAAACAACATTTTTCGATGGAGTCATGACCATCTCAGATGAAGTTGTTTTGTTTTTAATATCTGTTGTTTCAGTAGTGCAAATCATAAGAAATTATACATCTATGAAATCAGAATGAGAATCACTATTTTTCTGTATAAAAAAAACAATGTGGCGCCCATTACAGAAAAAAAAGTTCGTCTTTTGGCATTCAAGAAGATGAAACGTCGGATAGTAAATCTGAACATGAAAACGTGAAGCTGAAATAAAGTATCAATGAAAATTTTCTTTTGGTTTTGAGCTATATCGTCAAATAACGATAGAAAAAATAAAAACGAAAATTCCGATTTTCAGTTTTTTCCCGATATTTATATATATATACTCGGAATTTTCCAAGTTTCAAAACAGAATTTTGTTAAGCACCAGAATACGCAACTTTGCCCCAATTTAAGCTTCGACGTATCTCCTGTAGTTTAGGAGATCCCAATGGTAGGGGTCGAATTTGAATTGCCCTGTATTATAGTGGTGTAGTTGGAATTTTTCTAAAAAAATCGCCAGTAATTTTTTTAGATTTTTGACCTTGAAAAATCAGATTAGTTGGCACTGGAAATAAAGATTTATTCATGAAATTTGGTGCTCTAGTAGACTTTTTGAATGTCTACCCAATGAAAAAAAATAATTACAATCGGTTGGAAAATGTAGATTTTATAAAGGTCTTAAGTGGATCACACTTTAGATCTCCGGCTAGAATACCCTTCCATTATTTTTTCTCTCTTTTTATTTATAACCCTAAACTGCCCTAACTCTCTTACGAAAAAAAGGAATTCCCAAATTTGGACAATGGATCGTGAATGAAAGCATATAAATCAGAATATTGGATTCATCCTGCCAATTTCGATTCCATATCACCACTCCATATCATTCGTTTGAAACAGTTCACCTACCTTTCAACGAGCACCCCTACCACATTCTGTATGAACTGATTTGGAAATTCCATTTACAATATTAATTTTCCATCAAAACTTCCAATCAACAGTCCTTCCCCTATCCATTCTTTCCATACATTTTACATACAGGTGGGTTGAAATCGATATCCCGTATGCCGTGATCAAAACTGATTTTTTACTTGATGCTTCACTCGATATGTGTTTCACAATTTCATGTGGAAAAATCGACTTATCGCCATCGTTCAATCAGGATGTATATTTTATTGGTCATGAAAAGGTTTCTTTGCAATTACCACCTTTTTTGTCTGGACAGTCAGTTTTCCATATAATTATATGGTTTGATACACGAGGGTGTGCGTCAAGTTCGAATACTAATAATGATGGAAAAATGTATAGAATTTTAGTACAATTAAAAAAATAGTAAGGTACCAGATAATACATCACCAGACTCCCCCTTTCCCTTACTGCAAAAAAGATTATATTTTTGTACAACTGTAAAAAAACTTGACATTTCTGCATCTCTATTGATGCTTTTTATCACTGCCAAAATAATTCACAAAATAAATCATTGATTGATTATTTATTCATCATGAAACAATTTCAGTTATTGGAATAATATTTGAAAGAGAAGTTTGGACAATTACTTCCAACATAAATTCCCGAAGATGTTCCACGTTGCTGCTGATCTGAAACGTTAGATATTTCTTGAAGTTGATTCCACAATTTTATCAGATATATTAATATGTTTGGGAGAAGATGGACGATTCAATATTTTGTTAGATATAAGCTTCTGCTACGGAAGCAGATTTCCAGCCACCGTGACGTTTTATGGATGTAATGTTGCCCCCTGCATTGACCATGAGAAATACAGAGCTTCTCCTGAAACAGTGACCTGTGTAGCTCTTATACATGTCTTTTCCAAGTCATTTTCATGTTCAACACATTTTCATTTCGAATATTTCAAAAATAATCTGTTACTTTTTGTATGAGACGGCTCTACTGTACTTGCGGTATATCTCAGTATGATCAGAATTTGAAACAGTAAAAGTTCTTGCACAATATGTCTTCGTATCAGGTATTCTAAATATCAATACAGCGTGTCTCACGGTCGATGGTAGGTTAGACGTTTATGGTAAACGCAAAACAGGATTTCCCTGAAAATTTCACATCTTATATTTTGTTACCTGATCTATCGATCTAAAATATTTTCAGCTTTGCGGCGTTGCCACGTCTATCAAAAAAAACTAGCAACTTTATTTTTTTAAATAGAACACCCCGTATATTAACTCATTTTTTGAATCGCTCTTTTATTATAATACTTTTTTGTTGATAATATCCTATACCTATCTCTATCTGTTTTCGAAATAAAAAATAATTTGTGTTAAATATGGTCCAAAACATAGCCCTAATTGAACTTTAGTACATCAGTACTCTCAATTCATGAAAAGTTGATATTTTGATTATAGGTTGGACAAATTCGAAGTATTTACTTAACACCAAGAAATCGACTCCATATCATACAGGGCGTGCTAAAATTACTGTTATTTCCATAATGCATAAAAGTGGTCGAAGGTTCATTTTTTCAAATGAACCCCCTGTATATTACTCGATAAATTGAAAGATGATGAAAAATGCTTCAAGATGATATATCATGTCCCTATACCTAAATCATCAACTTTTCTTAATAAAGCCGTTTTTGTGGAAAAATAGTTATTTATGATATCTACAAGTGATGGAAGTTGCATTTTATTTTGTGAGTGGGGAATATTGCGAAACGAACGTCAGCGAGTGGAGCAAATCCATGTATCATACACATTTTTGTGTACAACAGTTACAGCTAGTAATAAAAAAAACAAAAAAATGAATGAGGTCCATGGGATTCGAACACACGATCTTTGGATTACAAGGCAGATGCTTCAACTACATACACCAGCGCAGATGTTTATTTAAATGTTATTATTGGTTATTCATAAAGGACTTTCTACAGTTGAATTGAATAGTAGGTACTTCGTCAGTTACTTCACAGGGAATAAATATTACCAATTGCACAAACTGCCAAATACATGTGTGAACTTTTCTTAATAATTCTTTCTAAGTAGATGTTCTGATTGTTTCTATTAAAGAGATTTTTAATGACAGTTCGGACAGTTGTATAAAATATTTAAAGAATTTGATTTTAGGTGGCCGTGGAAGTATCAAGCTTATGACAGCTTGGTGACTTTTATAAGTAATTAACTAATGGTTATTGACGGTGTTTTAAAAAATCGCCAAAAATTAATGCTATTGACTATTCAAACGAAGTTCTTATGAAATTATTTATTATACACGGACAGTGTGATCAAATCATTGCCTGAACTTGCAGAAAATTCAACCAAATGTATCCTGAATTTTACCAATGAACGAGAGGAAGTTTGTAAGATTACGAAATAATTTCCTTATCTATGGCTCAAAGTTAAAAGCGCCTTCAACATTACCAAAACCTGTTACTTTAAATGAGGAACATACTGTTAACGTCTTGGCATATTTTTATGCATATCCAGAAGCTTCCGTTCGCAGTGCAGAAAAAGATTTGGGTGTATCACATGCTTCAGTACAACGAATTTTGGAAAATCACGAAATGCATCCGTATAAATTTACCAAAGTTCAAGCTCTCAAAGTAGAAGACTTTGAACGCAGAGTGCATTTTTGCGAATCCCTTCTAATACATATACAGGAAGATCGGGAATTTTTGTCAAAAATAATTTGGAGCGACGAATCAAAATTTACGAGGGATGGCATTTTTAATAGAAGGAATAAACATTTTTGGGCTGATCATAATCCTCATGTGACAAAAGAAATGGGTTTTCAAGAAAAATTTTCCCTGAATGTGTTTTGTATTTTGAAGAAAAATAAAAATTAGCTTTTTTATTTATAAAGACACACTGAATGCAGAGAGATATCTTCATATTTTAAGGACGACTGTTACCGATTTCCTTGAAAACTTGCCTTTAGAGGAATATAGGGATTCGTGGTTTCAACTGGACGGAGCGCCAGCTCATTGCACTCAGGAAGTTTCCAGGAAACTTCACCAAATGTTTGACGATCGTTGGTTTAGGCGTTTAGGGCCTTGGGATTGGCCACCGAGATCACCCGATCTCACGCCACTTGACTTTTTTTTTATGGGATGTTTTAAAAGAAAGGGTGTACAGTACTCCAGTGCCTACCAAAGAAGAACTGCGACGGCGAATAGTGCGGTGTATTGAAGATCTAGATTCCCATGAAATTGAAAAAGCAACGACAAGTCGCGTACAAAAGAATATTTTAAAATGTTTAGAATGTAACGGACAACATTTCCAGCATTTATTGTAAAAATATGATATTTTGTTTACAATTTTGTTATTTTCAATCCTCCTAATTCTGTTTTTTCTGTACTTTCACATGTTATATTCCAGAAAATCGTACTTTTTACCTAGAAATGCCTGGTTTTTGGACAGTTGTTCCCTGGAAACTTTCAGCCATAGTTAAGAAAATTATTTTGTAATCTTACATACTTCCTCTCGTTCATTGCTGTTAATTCAGGATTCATTTGGTTGAAATTTCTGCAAGTTCTGGCAATGATTTGATCACACTGTCCGTGTATAATAAATAATTTCATAAGAACTTTGTTTGAATAATCGATATTTGCATTCACTTTGGAAGATAATTTGAAACACCGTCGATAACTATTCGTAAATTACTTATAAAAGTTACCAAACTGTTATAAGCTTGACAAATCCACTGTTACCTAAAACCAAATTCTTAAAAAGCAATTTTATTAAGAAAAGTTGATGATTTAGGTATAGGGACATGATATATCATCTTGAAGCATTTTTTATCATCTTTCAATTTATCTAGTAATATACAGGGGGTTTCATTTGAAAAAATGCTTTTATGCATTATGGAAATAACAGTAATTTTAGCACGCCCTGTATGATATGGAGTCGATTTCATGGTTTTAAGTAAATACTTCGAATTTGTCCAACCTATAATCAAAATATCAACTTTTCATGAATTGAGAGTACTAATGTACTAAGGTTCAATTAGGGCTATGTTTTGGACCATATTTAACACAAATTATTTTTTATTTCGAAAACAGATAGAGATAGGTATAGGACATTATTAACAAAAAAGTATTATTATGAAAGAGCGATTCAAAAAATGAGTTAATATACGGGGTGTTCTATTTAAAAAAATAAAGTTGCTAGTTTTTTTTGATAGACGTGGCAACGCCGCAAAGCTGAAAATATTTTAGTTCGATAGATCTGGTAACAAAATGTAAGATGTGAAATTTTCAGGGAAATCCTGCCTTGCGTTTACCATAAACGTCTAACCTACCATCGAGCGTGAGACACGCTGTATAGGTCCAGCATCTTCAATGGCATCAATGTTATATGTAATGATTCTTCACGGCGACATGCACCGCTGATATCCAAAATTAGGACAACCTACAAATAAAATATATTGGAATCCTGCATTTCATTTTATATTTTAAAGTAATTATTATATCTGTACCTTAGAAAGTAAATTTGTTTCGTTATCAGCAACTTGAAGCAACCAAATTGCTCTATTAGTTTTCATTTCATCAGCAAAACAATGAAAAAAACAACAAGTTTTTTTATTTCATTGAAAATATGAACAGGATGTTTATAGTGTCAGTTGTGGAATCATCTGCGAGTGAAAGTTGGAATTAAGTCGCTATTTTCCATCGTACAAGATAACCTCTCTTGGAAGGGATTCATGTTTTAAAGAGAAACATTCTCAAGTGAAAATTGAATCAATACATGGCTACTCTGGAAATGGAAAAACCCTACGATAAAATTGAAATTACTGTTTTGTAATATCTAACAGAAAACAACCACTTTCCCGGCTAAAGCCACGCTGGACATTGAACTACATCTGATAGATATTGAGATAGACCCTATGCAGGGCAATTCAAATTCGACCCTCACCATTGGGATCTCCTAAACTACAGGAGATACGTCGAAGTTTAAATCGGGGCAAAGTTGTGTATTCTGGTGCTTAACCAAATACTGTTTTGAAACTTAGAAAATTCCGAGTATTTCCGGAAATATCGGGAAAAAACTGAAAATCGGAATATTTCACAACATAGCTCAAAACCAGAGGAACATTTTCATTGATACTTTTTTTCAGCTACACGTTTTCATGTTGAGATTTATTATCCGACGTTTCGTCTTCTGACATTCATCATCAACATTTTTTCTGTTATGGGCGCCATATTGTTTTTTATACAGAAAAATAGTGATTTTCATTCTAATTTCATTGATGTATAATTTGTTGTGATTTGCACTTCTAAAACAACAGATATAAAAAAAACAACTTCATATGAGATGGTCATGACTCCATCGAAAAATTTTGTTTAATAAACACTAGTTGTCAGAACTCATTAAACATCATAAGTTAGCACAAATACTTCAGTAGAAATGTCCTCATTCTCAAATGAAGAAAAACGAGATATGTTGAAACTTTATTATAAATTTGATAGGAATAGTACGAAAACAACACAAATTTATTTTGAATTATATCCGGAAAGACAACAGCCGGATAGAACATTATTCGGAATTTTGGGCAAACACTTGGCTGAGTACGGTGCGTTTCAAAAAACAAGAATGAAATCATGAGCTTGTAAAAAATGCACAAAGAGCATTACAACAAGTGTTCGAAATGATGGCCTTCCTCTTGAATACATAACCGAGCTCGTCGTCTCAAATTAAGAGCAGCCCTAACAATATCCCTTCTTCTGATATACCTGAATTGCGTGATGATATTGTCTCTAAGTTCATCTACTGTGTCATATTCTTGCTCTCCATACATTCTGCTCTTTAAAGTGCCCCACAAGAAAGTATCCAAAACTGTATGGTCAGGTGACCTTGCCGGCCACTGGTCCAGAATTTCCTAACCACCAATTAGGAAATATTTGGTGTAAATATTCGCAAACTGCTCTTTTATTTTGTGGAGGAGCCCTGTCATGCTGAAACCAGCAGCTGTTATACTTAACAAGGGGAAACGTATCCATATATTCTTCGAATTCGTTTCTTAAGACCCGAAGATAGGTTTCCCCGTTCAAAGAATTAGAGAAGAAATGAGGTCCAAGTATTCGGTCGTCATAAATTCCAGCCCACACATTCAAACGAAATCGAACTTGTGGTCTGACTTCTCTGAAGTGTCGTGGACTATTTTCACTCCAGATGTGCTCATTATTTCTATTAAAAACACCACAGTTCGAAAAAGTACTTTCGTCGGTCCAAATAATGTATTTCAAAAAGTTTGTAGGGTCTACCCTACTCGAGAGCCAGCTACAAAATTCCATCCTTCTCTCAGGATCACCTGGATGTAATTTTTGTGAAATGCGTATCTTATAACATTTCAAACCACTTCTTTTGAATTACTTCCGAACGCTCGCCTGTGGCACATCCATTTCTGCCGAGACTTGATGTGTTGATTTGGAAGGACCTGCATTTATCTAAAAAAGTACCAAAAATGAACAATTATTTTACCTCGGCTAATAAGTTACGTCTAATATTTTGTTCCATTCTGCTTCCTGAATCATTTTTACAAGCTCATGATTTCATTCTTGGTTTTTGAAACGCACCGTACTCAGCCAAGTGTTTATCCAAAATTCCGAATAATGTTCTATCCGGCTGTTGTCTTTCCGGATATAATTCAAAATAAATTTGTGCCGTTTTCGTACTATTCCTATCAAATTTATAATAAAGTTTCAACATATCTCGTTTTTCTTCATTTGAGAATGAGGACATTTCGACTGAAGTATTTGTGCAAACTTATAATGTTTAATGAGTTCTGACAACTAGTGTTTATTAATCAAAATTTTTCGATGGATTCATGACCATCTCAGATGAAGTTGTTGTTTTTTTAATATCTGTGGTTTCAGAAGAGCAAATCATAACAAATTATACATCAATGAAATCAGAATGAGAATCACTATTTTTCTGTGTAAAAAAACAATATGGCGCTCATAACAGAAAAAAAAAGTTGTTGATGAATGCCAAAAGACGAAACGTAAATCTGAACATGAAAACGTGTAGCTGAAAAAAAGTATCAATGAAAATGTACTTTTGGTTTTGAGCTTTGTTGTCAAATAACGATAGAAAAATAATTACGAAAATACCGATTTTCAGTTTTTTCCCGATATTTCCGGAAATACTCGGAAATTTCCAAGTTTCAAAACAGTATTTTTTGAACAGCAGAATACGCAACTTTGTCCCAATTTAAGCTTCGACGTATCTCCTGTAGTTTAGGAGATCCCAATTTTAATTGCCCTGTATAACCTGAGAGAAAAAATCTGAAATTGAAAATTTGCATTTTCATTCAGATAGTTGATTATTCATTGAATTTCCAGTATCCATTGGATATTTTTATCTTTAAATGAGATAAGGGAGAATGTTATCCAGAAGTATCACTCCCTGATGATCTTAGAACATTTTACGTTTTACGTTTTACTTTTTACGTTTTACGCTTTACGTTTCATGTTTTACATTACGTTACCGGTCCCATCGAGACTGACCCATCGAGCTCTTCTCACCCCTTTGTCGCCATTTTGGTGACAACAGCAGAACATTTCTTTCCGTTGGTTCTTTTTCGAATGAACGGGATTACTTTGGAACTGACCTCTTTGAACGGTGTTTCTTAAAGCCTACTACCTGCATAAACTCAAGAAGAACATCAATTACACGATTCTCCTTTTCGTATCATAAAAAACAAATTTCTTTTTCGATTATTAAAACTAGTACACTTTTTGACATAGGAAAATCCTGCCTGAACTTGCAACTAATATAAATTTAATTCATTTTCTCGTATTGATCAAAACATTGATATTCATTTCGGAAATTTAACGATAGGAAAAATATACACGTATTACAAGTTAGCCCTTTAGATTACTATTTCCCGCATGATCTGAACCACATATTTCAACGCGATAAAAGTAATTACGAAACAACCACCAATTTATCACAACTAACAAACCGTATAAACTCACGCCCACCCCTAAGACAGCTATCTTCACGAAGCAGATATAAAGGAACCCTTTTTTATTTGTATAAAAAATTAATTTCAAATAGAAACTAAACTGCCGTCTTATCTTATTAATTTTTTCTCAGTTCCATGCGGAACAAAAAATATCAGCTGCGCTGCTTTTGAATATTTCCTATCACCTAGCTTATCTAATGAAGGTATCTGGACCAGTGATGAAAAAAATGTATAATTAATCGAAGATTCACATACCTTTAGAACAGGAGCGTTATTCAACTTATTTGAGAAAAAAGTCGCACCTGCGGCTCAGCAGATGCGTAACAAGGTATGTGGAACAATTAGTTTATTTAATATTCTATGGGAATGAAGTTTTATCTTTCTTCATAGGTCCCGTCTCTACCTGCCATTAGTGGTTTGTATCGAAAGGTGATTAGGAGACGGGGCCATACAAATAGATCGATTTCAGACAGGTAGTTCAAAGGGTTGTTTTTGTTTACTCAAAATGAATTATTTTTGAGCTAGAGGTGCTCGAAGTGCTGAATGCGGACAATAATAATAATCAATTATATCATATACAAAAATAATACACAAAATTCTGTTTCTCCATACACAGAGAAAAATAAATGTATGTTTTCTACACAATTGTGGATAATTTCAGCACAATTTGTTTCTAAAAAGTTGACAGCACCAATTTGTTCACTTTTCTTCTATAATATTTTTTTCTTCTATAATGTGTATAAACGATTAGTTTGAGTAGTTTTGTTTTGATTTTATACACAAAATATACAAAATTAATCGGTATGTTGTTCGACGAATGTCAACAACTTGTGTACCTAATTTGTACAAATTATGTAGGTATGTTAAATATAGTATACAAAACTGTCATAAATTTGTGTACTCCGCATACATGAATTGTGAAGGTATATTGTACATATTTGTGTACAAAGCAACGCCAAATTTTATAGGTACCATTTATAATTTCAAGAAAGGATACACCTGAGGCACATAACATTCCGAACGGAATGAGATAAGAATAAGCATCAGTTTCAACCTGCTCGCTTCTTCATATATCTTAGTCCATTCAGAAATTATAAGCTCCATGTTCCAGAAAGTTGAAATAAAATGAAATTTCATTCAACTAATGTTTATTTCATCACAAAGAACTAATAACAAAAATAACTGAACTATAAACTCTACTTACAAATAAAATAACAGAAACACAAAATACCCAATAGAATATAAATTAACCATACATTTTGTTGTTTTGGAACACGTTGAATAATAATGAAGTTTAAAGTAATCTTCGTGTCAAACTATATTTATTCAAGTAGGAAGCAGGTACGAGAATGCCTCTTTCAAACCGTTACAAATGATGAAAATGAGTTTGTAGGTTTCATGTTAAAAAAAAATAATAGCATCACTAACCTTCAAATATTGGTATCAGTTTGCAAATATTTCCATTTGACACAAAACCTCATACACATGAGCAAATGATAATTAATAGCTAAGTACACTTACCCAGCTTCGCCTTTCGATCAGCATAGAACAATCAAACAATGATGGACTGGACATTTGCAGTTTTTGGACATTCAAGACACGACAGGTGAACGTGCCGCGCATGCGTATTTAGTAGGGTGAGACAACGCCTTGGTCATGTTGTGGCAAATTACACAATTACGTTGAAATATTATACAATTTGTGCAAATCAAATAGAAAGTGTTCAACGGGTGTAAGATGAGTTCAATGCGTTGTAGATGTTTTCCCTATGAGTTGTTTTATGGTAGATGTGCATATTTCGCTGCCTCAGTGCAAAACTGTAACATTTTCAAATCAGCTATATTGAGAAAAACGAGTTTAAAGTTTTTTTACAACTGGTGAATAGTCTATCAATTGTGAACATCTATAGATATTCAGTTGAAATAGTTAGTTGCTTATATTAGTTTTTCAGTTATTTTAAGGTAAATCCCAGAGCAAAACTGAACTATCTTGGGATATTATACTCTTGTTCAGACATATTCATCACTTGAATGTAGAGACATAGTAAACTATATTGAAAAATATGGACTACAAGATAATATTTCAGGATATTACAGTGTTGCATAAGATAGATTTCGTTCTGCTGAGTATGAATATGCACTTATCTCAAAACCTAAAAATTTTGAGATGTTACTGTGTTGCACTGAGACAGCGATTTTTGTGTATTTTTAGGCAATGTGGAAGTGCATGAATACTATACTAATTTACTTGCACAAATATTTATTGAATTTCACAAAACGCGTATGATGAAAGAATGGACAATTGTGTAAAATATCTACACAACTGTGTCTTACACAACGTTGTGCATGAACCTGCTGCAGTCTTTTCTCTCTGTGTATACAGTGACATTCAAAAGGTACGCAACGAATGAAAATAATCTTAATTCCGGATTTTTCGAAAGAAAAACAAAATAAATTGTCAGCTTAGGCTCGTCTTGAAAACTACTTAGTCCATATCTACAGTGTGTCTCACTTCTCATGGAAACACCCCCGTATATTCCGTGATAATTTAGGTAGAATGATGAAATTCCTAGGACTGATGGAAGTGTTTAAAATGCATCTACCAGCAGGGTGGGGTTGGCCGGAGTGGCAATGGAACAACCGATTATCCCGGAAAGTTATATTAGGGCAGAGAATTGGCTCAAAATTCTTACGGATTCGTGTTCGGGTAGTTCATTTCTAGTGTTTCTATCGATCCTAGAAATTTCATGGTTCTACGTATAAAATTACGGAAGATACTGGGGTGTTATCAAGAGACGTGGAACAAAGTCGATATTTTCAAAGCTGAAAATTGTTCATGAAACAGGAGTATTATTATTAATTCGTGGATCCTGAAATCCGATGGAATTTTGGCCCAATTTTGCACCCTAATATAACTTTCCGGGATAATGGTTTGTTCCATCGCGAGTAGCGGGCAGTGTATATCACTCGGCTAACATCATCTAGGTGTTAGGTGCATTTTAAGCATTTCCATCAGTCCATTATTACGGAAACTACAGGGATGTTTCCATGAGAAGTGAGCCAAATTAGGATTTTTCAGGACTGAAATTTTTTTCAGGGAAAGAATGTATCTGTAGTGAGTTATTTTGCTTATTTTGCTTATTTTGCTCCCTAGTATGTTTTACCGTAAAAATGGTTGATTCCATCGCGAGTGGCGGGCAGTGTATATCACTTACGCCAACATCATCTAGGTGTTAGATGAATTTTAAGTATTTCCATCAGTCCGTTATTACGGAAGCTACAGGTGTGTTTCCATGAGAAGTGAGCCAAATTAGGATGTTTCAGGACTGAATTTTTTTCAGGGAAAGAGTGCATCTGTAGTGGGTTGTTAGTCCTGATCAGAAATCTGAAGGAATTTTGAGCCTATTTTGCCCCCTAGTGGCGAGTGGCGGGCAATGTATATCACTTAGGACAACCTCAATCAGGTAGTACGTGCATTTTAAGCATGTCCATCAGTCCTGAGAGTTTCATCATTCTACCTCAATTTTTACGGAAGGTACGGGGGTGTTTCCATGAGAAGTGAGACACACTGTACATACATATACTGAGTGATTTTCTGTATTTTGAAAAACGCATTTTTCAAAATTAGCTAAATCTCAAAAGTATATTTCTCGGAAAATATTTGCTGTAGCTCACTAAAACGATGTGATGGTGAGATAAATTTGAATTTTGCGTGAAATTGTGCAATAATAGATTTCTTCTATTTTTTTAATTATTCACAAATTTCGGTAATCAAAAGTTGATTTCAAAACTGTTTGTTATGAACCTCAGCGATATAAAAATTGGCAAAACCCTTGAAAACTGTCAATAATTCCTTTACATTTCATAGAATTCATTCAAAAGTTAACTTTGTGCAAAAAACCCCTAACCGATAGGCAATATGTTTTTTTTAGAGATGAGTACGTGGAAACTAATTTGTTATCATTTACGAACATGATAAAACATCTTTGAAGGGAAGTACAAGTTATTTGCGTTTATACAGACTTTCCCATGGCCTTTGACAAAGTCAATCCATACTCTTAGCTACATTGGAGTTATATGGATTGAGTTACCATTTCATATTATTTATTTCACATCCTCGAAGTAGGCTACAGTTTGTTGTATTTCATGATTATGAGTCGAAACGTTTCATGGCAGGTTCTTTTTTCGATACTAACATCAGAATTCTTATCATGTGCAGATGATTCCAAGTGCTTCAGAAGATTATGATATTTCAAACCAACGACATGATAACCAGCACATATCAAAGCAACAAGAGATGCTCATTAGCTTATTGGTTTTGTAAATGAATCTTTTAACATGTATAGTCTATCAAATCGTTATTCCTTGTACTCGTCCGATCAAAATTGGAGTATGCATGCATCATCTGTGATCCTTCTAGTTTTAGAAACAATGACAAATAATTATATCCATATTATTTATAATATGGAACATTGAACCAACCCTGGGTTCGTTTACTACAGCCATTCGAGACTTGAATTTAGACTATCGTCCTTCAAATATAGAAAAGTTCATATGGTTACTTAATATTTATATTCAAAATAGTGAATTCTCTCATAGATTCTGAATATTTACTGTCACATTTCCCAGTAGGTGCACACGTCCAAATGATATAATTTTCAGAAATTCTCAACTTGGAACTTCGAAAGATATATGTGTGAATTTTTGTTTTATTCCTAGTCATTGAGTTTATTTTATACCAAGTTGCTGTATGGAATTATATGACTTTTTGCTTCTGTCTGCCGATTCATGGAGTTGAAGTTTTGTTGACTGTTATAGGAAGAAAAGATATAGGTAAAAGGAAAGAGTGGATACGTAACAGTCACCAGTTTGTTGTATTCCTTTTCAGCGTATCTGCTTCACCAACACATTCACTTTTCATGGTTTTCACACTATTTCAGTTCAACACGAAACACGACTGTTTTCGTCTGAAAATATCACGGCACTGTTACCTTTTTTCGAAGTGAAAGTAAAAGGTTTCACATGCCCTTTGCTTTTCCAATATCCGAACATCAATTCGTAGAATAAGCAGCGTCGCCAAACTTATATAAAAACTGTAATTTAAATATTTAAAGTTGAGTATTGCTCCAACAATATGTTCTTCATTTTATGCATACCATGTTCCGGTATAGATGTTTCTGTTTGCAAATTTACGTGCTGACTTACTCAATTATTTTGAAAACGTAAGATGGTAGGAAATCGTGAATAAATTAGTTGGTATTTTTGTCATCGTTGGGTGTATATCCATGTATGTGTGAATAGAGTGTAACAATTTAAACTTACAATAGGCTAGATATCACAATCAATAGATGAAATCAAAAAATACTCAATATTTTTTATAGAATAGGAAGGGGGACTAAAATGACATAAAGGAGAACTTACCCCTAACAACTCCCTAGGCTTCACCTACCACAACTAAAAAAATGTGAATAGCAAACACACTTGTGATACAACATTGAGACGCCTGAAATGTGTAGAAGTATTGCAGAAGAGAGTTGTATGAATCATAAATGGCTTGAATGTAAGATTTCCCAGTAAATAAAAAAAAATGCAAAATGTGGAGTAGTAGACAATTGGTGTACAAATCATTGCTAAACGTAACATGCTTCCAAGAAAAATACATTGGCACAGTTTCAACACAATTATATAACATCTATTTTGATTGACCATCCTCATAATCCTCATAATAATCATGTACAAGAAGTGAGGCGTCATGATAACCTCAAAAAATATTCTCACCTCCACTCTACCATTCCTACGTTTCTAGAGATCAAAAATACTGATTTACCCAAAATAAGAAGCATTAACCCCACCCAACCTAACCTAACCTAACCTAACCTTCGACTGTTTAGTAGAGAATTTTATCGCCTTTTTATTACATCTAATAAACCCCTTTTCTCTTAGTTTCAACCCAAAAACAAGTTTTTTCAACTTGATGTAAATTTTTTTTCTAGTTCCGCCACATACTTTTTGATGAACAATTTTATTCTCACTGTACAGGGTGTCCCAAATTCGAGCCTCATCATTGGGATCTCGGAAACCAGAAGTGACACGAGGTAGGTTAAATGGAGGTAAAGTTGCGCAATTTGGTGCTCATTGTAACGCCGCTTTCATATTTGAAAAACTCCGAATACTTCCGAAGATTTTTGGAAAAAACCGATTATTCGCAATTCCATTTTCATTTTTTTGTGACTCTATTTGAATAGATATAACAAAACAAATTTCACATTCTCATTGATACTTTTTCTGTTCTACAAGATGGTGTTATCAGATTTTTAAACAGACGTTTCGTATTTGAGCTGCCATCATCAACTTTGTTTTTTTAAATACGGCCCTGGATTTTTTATTATAGATTTTAAAAGTTTCTAAAGTCCCAAAACAAATGCGGTATCGCACTTATTCTGAAAGTTTATATTAATAGCATTTTTCATAAGAACTCATGAGTTGGAGAGAGACAATATTTAGATTTTTAATAGAGTTAAAACAAACTTTTTTTGCAATAACGCTCTGCATAAAACTCAAAAACTAACATAAAAGTAGGTAGTTAATAAATAATATAATTGAAGTGTCATCCCTCAAACTCTAGGCCCTAGGCTATATTTACAAAAATAATTGCACTTTATCAAAGTGGCTGTGCATTGTGCATTCTGGCTATCTTAGCACAAATGGCGAAATGGTAAATCTACTTGGGATCACCATAGATGATAACCTCAACTGGCACAACCATATTGACGACCTATGCTCCAGGCTTTCAAAATATATATTTCTGCTCAGGCAGTTGAAACCCATAGTGAGTCCTACAGTTCTTCTGACAGCATATAACGCTTTCTTCAACTCCCATCTCAGATATGGTATTATCTTGTGGGGAAACTCCTCATCTTCTGAAAGAGCTTTCAAGCTGCAGAAAAAAGCAGTAAGAATAATTGCGAATGCAAATTATAGAGACACATGCCGACCTTTATTCAAAAAATTGTTATTGATGACCCTTCCTACTTTATATATATATATATATATATATATATATATATATATACAGGGTGTCAATTTGAAAACTTCCCACCCTTAATATCTTCCTTCCAGTAAACAATATGAGTAATCGAAAAAACAGGTCAATTTTATTGTCAAGGGGGACATTTTCAAGGACTATTTGTAGCCCTCGTGGTTCAACCCCCTAGGAGGGGTTGATGTTACCCTTAGAATTTTAAATGGGAAGGGGGGTCAAGTGGCACATCATTTTGATGGGCGTTCAATTCTTGTTCCAATGGTACCCTGACTTATTATTTTTTGATGAGCATTTTCCGAAAAATTGCGTTCTAAACTAACAGAAGTAATTATTAGAACGCCTATACTGAGATGCATGGTTTGGCCAGAACTGGTTAGAATATTAGGTGGTACCGTTCCAACCCTGTATTAGGGGTAACATTAGCCATTAGCTCCAAACACTTTACATTAAAAAGTAGTCTAATATTAAAACGTAGATGGTAGTAAAGTTGTGTTTATTAAATGCTGAATTTTTAAGTGTCATCGCAGAAATTGTACAGATAGCCTTCCTTTTTTGCTACTTCTGCTGTAAAAAGTTTCTGTTTTCCGGTAGTATTGTCAATACCGTTGTACCTGTTGGGCTGTTTAGGAATTACTTTAATAAGTGTATAAAAGTGTAAAAATGGTTTACATTCTTCAAGACAGAATTGAAATGATTGTAATTTATGGCGAAGTTGGAAAGTGCGCACGAAGGGCGGCATGTCTTTTTAACGAAAGACATCCAAATTGTAATGTAAGTCACCGGTATGTGCTTGATTTGGTGAATAAGTTTTACGAAACTGGTTCAGTGACAAATAAAAAAAGAAATAACCCCAGAGTACTAAATGAAGCAGCTCAAATTGAAGTTTTGGGAACATTTGCTGCAGAGCCCACGAGCTCCTTACGATCAGTATCAGAACAGACGGGAATGTCACGCGAGACTATAAGAAAAACATTGAAAAGGCATAAATTTCATCCATATAAAATGCAGATTCTTCAAGAGCTCCACGAGGATGATTATGATAGAAGAATAGAGTTTTGTGAAATCATGTCTCATCGAGTCAATACCATCCCTAATCTTCTGTTAAACATCTGTTTCAGCGATGAGTGTTCATTTCTTCTGAATGGCAATGTTAATAGACAAAATTGTCGCTATTGTAGTGACGAAAACCCACATATTTTTCGGTCAGGGCATACACAACAACCACAAAAAGTTAATGTTTGGGCTGGTATTCTTGGAAATGCCATTCTTGGTCCATTATTTCTGGAAGAAAACTTGACTGGCAATCTGTACCTTGATATGCTTGAAGAGACTATCGATCCTCTTATAACTCACGAGCTAGAAACTCAAATTGATGAAGAAGGTAATGAACTTTTGCAGGAGGATCCATTACATTTCCAGCAGGACGGTGCTCCACCTCATTATTTTCTTCCCGTCCGACAGTGGTTAAACGAGAGATTTCCGGGTAGATGGATTAGCAGAAGGGGAGCAGTTGAATGGCTTCCGAGATCACCGGATTTAACACCCTTAGATTTCTTTCTTTAGGGGCATCTTAAATCCGTTGTTTATAAAACACAACCTTCTGATATTGACGAACTTAAAAGACGAATTACAGCAGCATGCCGGTCAATTCCTAGTGAAGTTTTCCGTAATGTTAGAGGGGAGTTCGAAAACAGACTGTATTACTGTTTAGAGCAAAATGGACAACATTTCGAACAGCTAATAAGATAAGCGTAAGTAGATTTTATGTTGGAAATGTCTTTCTCGCAAATTAAATTTTATTGTGTAGAAGGAAAATAACCACCAAATAAAAAATCCCATGCGTAATAAATTTATTCCTGTCATTCAAGGGTTGGAGCGGTGCCACCTACTCTTCTAACCATTTTTATTAAAGGGAGTCAATACAATAATGCATCTCAGTATAGGCGTTCTAATAATTACTTCTGTTAGTTTAGAACGTAATTTTTCGGAAAATGCTCATCACAAAATAATAAGTCAGGGTACCATTGGAACAAGAATTGAACGCCCATCAAAATGATGTGCCACTTGACCCCCCTTCCCATTTAAAATTCTAAGGGTAACATCTACCCCTCCTAGGGGGTTGAACCACGAGGGCTACAAATAGTCCGTGAAAGTGTCCCCCTTGACAATAAAATTGACCTGTTTTTTCGATTACTCATATTGTTTACTGGAAGGAAGATATTAAGGGTGGGAAGTTTTCAAATTGACACCCTGTATATATATACCAAACGCTTCTAGAAATTCACCACAATAAAAACAAATTCGATACCAACGCACAGTTTCATGACTACAGTACTCGCAACTCAGAGCACATCAGATCATCAAGGTACAGACTGCAAAAATCTGCATCAAATTCCCTGAATATAAAACTGTATAATGTCTTACCTCAAAAGTTAAAAAACTGCACCGTTCAAGAATTCAAACAGCTGATGAAACAAGTACTTTTAATTAAATGTTATTACAATGAGGCTGAATATATGACTAACCCACCTGCTGCACCTGATTTTTATATTGATTAGTAATATATCACCCCCTAACTTTGATTGTTGTTTCATCATTATTTATTATTATTGTTATTTTTACAATGTGTTAATGTTTGCTCAATGTTCTCCATCTGCTTTATATTCTATACATACTTTACTTTTATTTATACACATATTTGTATATGAACTTTGTAAACTGACCTGCTACAAATGTATGTATTTACATAACGTAGTTAAATAAATGCTATCTATCTATCTATCTATCTTAGTTCATTTGTTGATGTTTAAATTATCCAAATTATCCAATATTTTGACAGTTCACTGTTCGTTCACTAATCGTTAACGCTTATTAAACGAAAATGACGTTTTCTAACGAAGAAAAACGAGACATGATAAGGATTTATTATATTTCGAATCGAAATTCAAAAACGGCTTGTGAGCGATATTTGTTGGAATATCCAGAAAGACGGCAGCCGCATTATAGTTATTTTGCTAATATTGATAATAATTTTGTACGGAAGTTTTGTTAAGCCAAGGGTTGAATATGGAACACGAATCGATCCAGAAGAGGAACAAATTATCTTGAACACTGTAAGTTTGAAAACTGTTACAAAGTAGAAAGTAAAGTGAATAAATTTTAATTATTTTTTAAGGCCAATAATAATCCTCCAGCTTCAGTTAGAGTTTTCTCAGAAGAAGTAGGATTACCGCGAATGAGAATTTGAAGAACTTTAAATAAGCGTGGATATAAACCTTACAAAATCCATATTAGTCAAACACTAAGACCTGGTGATGCTGAAAGGCAATTAGAGTTTTGTAACTGGTTGCAAAATAAAATTTATGAAAATGATGACTTCCTAAATAAAACTATATGGACAGATGAATGCAGTTGGACTATTTAACAGACATAACTAACACTATTGGTCAATAGAAAACCCAAGGCAGAATCAAGAAGTAAGACCTCAGGGACGACAATCATTTAACGTATGGGTCGGTATGTGGCACAATAAAATTATCGGCCCGTTTTTTATTCAAGGAAATTTAAATTTCGATAGATATGCAGAATTATATGCAGAATTAATAAGGACCAATATATTGGATTCCTTAATGAAATAACCTTTGGGCGTATTACATCAACTATGGTGGCAACAAGACGGTGCACCACCTCATGATGGGAGATGTGTTAAAAATTTATTGAATGAATTATTCCCTAATAAATGGATTGGAAACCAAGGTCCCGTACGTTGGCCAGCTAGAAGCCCCGACCTAAGCCCTCTAGACTACTCTCTTTGGGGATTTCTCAAAAACCATCTTTATTGAAACGCCACAAAATCTTGAAGTATTACGACAAGACCTAATAAGGGAGATCAGGGCTATCCCTGCAAGGACCATTCAGCGTGCCATCCATAAACTTCACAGACACAATTTGAATATTTGCTTTACTTTCATTGGGTATTCAATTTTATAGTTTTTGTTTGACTTTTGTTGGAATAATTAAAACATCATGCCTATTGTTGAACATCACACATTATTTTATATCAATTTTTAGGAGCTTCTGAGGTCCTTAAAACAATGATGTATCGTTCTTTTTCGAAAAAATTATTTTAACGATGTCCTGCTAAGATCTTACCAAAAATATATTCTCTGTCTCTCTCTAACACATGAGTTCTTATGGAAAATGCTATTAATTTAAACTTTTCGAATAAGTGCGATACATCTTTTGTTTTGGGACATTAGAAGATTTTTAAATCCATAATAAAAAATCCAGGGCCGTATTTAAAAAAACAAAGTTGATGATGGCAGCTCAAATACGAAACGTCTGTTTGAAAATCTGATAACACCATCTTGTAGAACAGGAAAAGTAGCAATGAGAATGTGGAATTTGTTTTGTTATATCTATTCAAACAGTCACAAAAAAATAAAAATGAAATCGCGAATAATCGGTTTTTTCCAAAAATCTCCGGAAGGATTCGGAATTTTTCAAATATGAAAGTGGCGTTTCAATGAGCACCAAATTGCGCAACTTTGCCTCCATTTAACCGACCTATTATCTCTTCTGGTTTCCGAGATCCCAATGATGAGGCTCGAATTTGGGATACCTAGTACATAATGTCAAGAAGTCACTCACCGAATTATATGCTGCTACAATTCATTCTCCACTTTTGGCTCAAATTTGTTTGTTGCTACTGGACTATTGGGTCCATGTGGCTTTGTTCGTTCCACTTTCAACTTCTTCAGGTGCCTCCTTTCCAAAATAGTTGAAATTGTTCAGACCATATTTCCTGGGAAACAATTTAGCACGGAACAGACTAACAATTTCCTCCTATGTTATTTTTATAATTCGTATTCATGCCTACAATTTCGAAAATTTGAATAAATTTCACATCCTCAAAGGAACCATAACTTTAGACAATTACGAATCGTCTTGGTTTACCATTACCAAAATGATAGCTTCGAGTGTTGTCTAGCCACAACTTTTTTTGTACCGAATGATATTATATTTCCAATGATACACAAATTTTGTATCATTATTTTAATATATCGTTCATAAACGGTGTATAATTTCGTATTCAAAATATTCAAAACTATTGATTATATGGGTATGTGGGTATCGTACCCGGCTACTAGATGGTGCAAAAAACTTTATATGTTAGGTATGCGTCTAAGCTGTTATTAAACATTCAGATGCCAGACATAATGTTCGTCGTTGATTGTTGCATGATATTATGATGATTAGCTAGCCTGCCTCAGAAGTAATGACACACCACGAATACTTGATTGCTTTTATGAATTGGAGAACGATAAAAGTCCACCAACTAGAAGACCATTATGATACTTGTAGTTGATGTAACATTGTCATTTTCCTCTACGGTATTTTTTCTATCAAACTGAGACGTTTCAAAATCCGTCATTTCAATAAAGTCAAAAAAATAATTGTACGAATATGTAAAGAAAACAAAGTTGTTTGATAGATACTACGAAGGCGTAGAATGGTCAAAGTAATGATTTTTTTCTACATTCATGCAAAAAGCAAAACTTTATTGAACTATATTCAGTGGAAAAAGAAGTTCTTTATAGCACTAGTGCAATAAAGTTTTTATTGCACTCATCTGTCATTCTACTTCAACGTGATGTCATCATGACAAACATAAACGTTTAAACCTACTACATATTTAGCAGATATTCTGTGAGATTGGCAATAGGTACTTCACTACGAAATATTCATATTGAAAATTGCACCAATTGTTCATTCACTTTCAACATTGAGGGTAAAAATAAAGTTTGAGTTAAATTGTTCGTAACGTATTAGTTCCTGTTTCAGTGCAAATCGATATTGATAGTAAAGTATTCAAGTTGCGCCTTTCATTTTCCTACACCTAGTGCCGCACCTCAATAAATCATTTTTTGCTTTTTGCATGAACGTAGAAAAAATGTTGTATGCAACTCGTGCAAAAATTGTTTATTGCACTCGACGTGTTGTCCAACTCGGCCCAACGGCCTCGTCGGAAAATTTCACGTCGAGTGCAATAAACATTCACTTTTTGCACTTGTTTCATAAATAACTATTAATAATTTCGAATAACTTTCTAGGAATTTCGACTTACTAAGTCGGAATTAGCTCCCTTTCATCTAGACGTGATTATGTGGCAGGGGAAATGTCATCATTAAAGTTCATGATACCTAACCATTTTATTTGGTATTTTGATTTCTATTGGCGAAGTATGTTTTGACTTTGGTACCATTTTCAAGGCGCATGTTCACAAATAAATAACCATAAATCGAAAACTGGACCAACAAGGCATAGGAATGATAAAAACACAGATAAAAGGAAAAATTTGTGGATGTCATATCAAAACGAGTTAGTCCTGAAAATCACATAGCTTGCAATTCATGGAATGTGTTCTCAACTCTTAACAAACTGTTGTAACTTAGCCTAGCTCTTGTTCACATAACAAGGATTGGAACTTCTGGAAATAGTTATTTGTGTATTTAGAGCGCAAATTGATTGATTGCCGCTCGACAAAGAGCGGCAACGGCAATTTGTGCTCGAAATACACACATGATTTATCCTACAAACGCAGCTTTTAGATATAAAAACGATCGACACTTCATTTAACAAAGGCACATATTACCTTTGAGAAAATGTACACTCAGCAGTAATCCCAAATGAGTAAGCTATCCAAATATTATATTACTTACATCTATAACAAAAGAACAAAAAGGAAAATAACTTGCCAAAATATTACCGAACTCCGAGATCGATCTCACGCCGAGATCGATACCAGATTGGTCTTTAACCTTGACACCACCGCAGTTCCTTAGAAAGCTTTGAATTTATTGTCTTTACTTTCCATTATGCAAGAACAGGTTCGTTTTCAACCAAAGCTAGGGAGATCGAGCGTTTTTTCAATATTGTCGCTCTAGAGCGTAAAAGCTGTCATAAAATGACATTTCTCGGAAAACATCTGGAAGCGTCAAAGGCTACTTTGGTAAGCGGTAGTAGAATTTCCTTTCAGTAGTAAATGTTCTTTGGAAGAAAGGTAAAATGCTGCAAAAGCTGGCTTCTTGTTTCTTCAAAAACTCAAATATATTTACCTACGCGCCATCTGTTGCTCTAGTTATCATCATCAAATGCCGGAAATTTGTATCGAATCGGATGCGATTTACAATAAGCACCTAAATGTTGGAACAAATTCCTTAAACGCTTGATATGGCCATTAGAGAAAATAAGCTCAGACACTTGGATTTTATTTTTCTTACTACCACACTCCAAAACATGCTTTTCTGCATAGTTTTACGTTCGCAAACATGATTATTTCTCACAATAATTGAAATTTGACATTAGTGTGCCGCAGAGTGACATTTCTGTGCCACAAAGTGACATTTCTGTGCCAAAATTTTTCAGTACCTAATTTCTAAGCAATACAGTTTTCGTGACAGCAAGTTGAAAGTATATTTTGAAAATTCTGCATTTCGAAGGGATATTCGATCAGGCAACTTCAAGAATGAATAGACAAAGTCTATTGGTTTATATAATATGAGGGAAATTGTCGTACAAATTCATAATATTCTGAACAAAAATCATAGACATCTCTACTGGGTATCAATTCTTGACGGCAAGAGAATAGAACGTTCACCTGCAGCTCTATTCTCGAGTTTCAACGTATACGAATTCAATGTTGTGTCTCTTTCCAACGCGCGGTGTTTGTATTGCACTATGTCACTTCAAACGTTTGAAAATGAGTTCGCATGAACTCGAGAATAGACCCCCAGGGATCGTTCCTCAATTCTACTCTATTGCTGCTCCCTACAATTATAATTCCGTATTCTCGAGCATGAAGGAGGGAGCATGAAATAAGAGAGCCAGCACGCAGTATTGCCAAGTTTCTTGACCAATCATAAATACGAATGTTTTGACAGACAAAGCTGTCATGTCATAATTGTTATCCTGTTTGTAGTTGTTTATTGTTAAAATGTTGTTGTTAAAATGTAATACAACGATTATAATGGAGTATGACAACAGATAAGTGAAATGTAATCCAATTACATCTAAACAAAAGGAAATTTTGGAGGAATTCATCTCAATATAATGATTAGAACCAGTGATTTCTTGATAACTTCCATATCCAAAGAAGCGTACAGCTGCTGAAACTTATTACTATTTATGCTCAAAGAGATCTTTAACTAGAATTTAGTGTTAAAACTCCATCATTAAAACAAAAAAAATTAATTAAGTTACCTTGGTTTCGTCTGTTAATGCGGATGATCTCGTGGGTTCGTAGATGTAAGCCCTGACCATATTTATAACATTCTCACACAAAGGTTTTGTGAGTCGAAATAACTTTAGAAATTTTTCATCAGTCATATCAAAAGGATCTGTCCTTGGAAGTACTTCTCGCCTTATGATATAAAATTTCTCAGCATCGTCAACATCTGCCATAATTCCTTCCCACCATAAAATTCTTTGAAGATAGTTATCCATTATTATGGAGCTTAGTCGATATACTTCAATCCGAGCTATATCGGTATGTTATACTATATACACCGGTTATTTTCTCGTCAAACAATGGTTATAGTATTATTTCAAGATAGACTGATACCAATATATTATGATAAAAAACACGAAAACAGAAAAGAGTAAGGTTAAGGGTCCTAAAATATCACACTATTGGTCTTCCTCGGCTGATCCCCTCAAACTACCCAGTAGAAGCATCAGGGAGCTATCCTTTTCTTACTATCCGATAGCAAGACATTCGAGAATACCACTTATCAATTGTCAGTAGAACCACGCCCCCAATCTCTCGGTTGTTCTACTTCCTAGCTTTCAAGAATATGCACCCTGCTGTCTCAAATACCCACATACACACTATCCATTGCTAGGCAACGGAGCAACATCTATCGAATCATTTGAATGTCAACAAATGTCAAGCATAAAATATTCGTAAAATATTCTTGTCCCGTCATTTTTTAATGAGATTGAACTAAAATGGATAGCGACAGTTCTGAAATTGAAAATACTCCGCAAGAACTAAGAGAACAAATTAATTCATTGAATTTACTACCTTCAACTTCAAGAGGAAAATATGAAAATGCATACAAACAGTTTATGGATTGGAAGGAAAAATACAAAACTAAAAGTATTTCTGAAAATATAATTTTGGCATATTTTGAAGAACTATCCAAATCAAGAAAAGCTCTGGTCAATATATTCAATGCTAAAATCGACTATTAATATTAGAAATATCAGAAAAAACAAGAATGAGAGCGGCTTAAAATCCTATCCCTCTTCCCTTGCTTCTCTTGGGCATCATAAAGCTAAGAATGAGTCACTGACATTTCAGTCCGTCTTATAGTATAGTATTATTTTTAGCAAAAAGGGTGTTGTAGAAAAAGTATAGTGTGTAACACGAGCAGAAATGCAATTTCACACTCGTTTGAATTGCATCACTCGCTTGCGCTCGTGCCGCAACTTTTTCAAACTCGTGAGAAATTAGCACTTTTCTGCACTTGTTGCACAATATACTATTTTCTACAACCATTAAGAAAAATGAACATTTCAATTGCGTCTTCGATTAAGAAACCTACCACGTTGTAACACCGATTTTCATTTCCCACGGGCTAGCTGTATCGAAATATTTCATTTTCTACGACTTTCATGAATTACTAGACTGTCATTATAGGTAGGTATTAACGAATTTTATGAACATAAATAATATCGAATCAAGTTTGTTTACGTCTGTCTAATAATTTGACATTACACATCAGTAGATAATTACAAAATTCAAACGCAAACAGCAGTCTACGCTGACGACACTGCAATCTACGCAACGTCGTTTTCCAGCGAGACGGCTGCACGCAAACTGCAGACAGATTCTCAATTTTTACGATCGTTACATCCCGATCGGTTGGTCACGGTCGGGAACGTATTCGGTGTACAGTCGTTACCGACTGCTGAGCAATTCTTAATATCTCCCGACTGAACTTACATTGGCAGCAGTGAAAAATGAAAGGTGTCCGAAATTTCTCAATAATTGTTTCCGTTTGAAGTTTACGAATTGTCAATTTGGGATTTTAGTGAGGAATATCGACATCAATTTGGATTGCCTCAAAAAAGTTTAAACGCGTCCGGTGAATTTCGAGATGTTACCCATTGTGAACGAAGTAATTAGAGCTCAACAGAATATCAATTTTAAACGTCAACGAATGAGGTGCCGTGATGAATTTGATATCAATAATATCAGTGATGCTAGGTTCATCGAATTGTTTCGAGTAAATAAAAATCTTTTTGAAGAATTGCTCAGACTCTTGGTTCCCCATATACAAGTGCCTTCCCATTCTGATAAAGTTCCTGTCACACAAAATTTATTAGTTGCTTTGCGTTTTTATGCAACTGGATGCTATCAAAGGAGTGTTGGTGAAGACTTCAATTTGGCAGTTAGTCAAACGAGTGTTCATAGGTAAAAATGAAAATGCATAAAACGACTACTAACATTTTGATTTCGTAATAATTGTAGGTACATTCATGAGGTAACTAATGCAATTTATGAACATTTGACAGCGAGATTCATTAAATTCCCAACTACAAGAGCAGAACAAAATGAAAGCAAAGAAACTTATATGGATAAGTTCAATTTTCCAGGAGTTTTAGGAGCGGTGGACTGCACACATATAGCTATATTGAAGCCTAAAGTTGACGAGCACAATTTTTTCAATCGGAAGGGGTATCATTCCTTGAACACTCAAATGATATGTGATGCCAATTTGAAGATTCTCTCAATAAATGCGAATTATCCTGGATCCACTCATGATTCATTCATATGGAGACAATCACAAGTGAGGCAGTACTTAATGAACCAATATCACCAAAATAACTTACATGGATCTTGGCTTATTGGGGATTCAGGCTATCCTTTAGAGCCTTGTCTCATGACACCTTACCTCAATCCTATTCCAGGATCTCCCGAGGCTCGCTATAACTCAACACATATACGTGCTCGAAATACTGTGGAAAGAACATTTGGTGTTCTCAAGTCAAGGTTCCGTTGTCTTCTCAAAGAACGAGTAGCTCGATATGAGCCAAGATTTGTAGCAGTTTTGGTAAATGTGTGTGCTGTCTTACATAATATGTGCATGGTATTTGGAGTTGAATTGGAGGAAAATATGGCCATGGACAATGATCACTTGGCACATAATCACCCTCCTATTGACGTTCGTCTTTTTCATGAAGGACAACGAATTAGAAACAATTTGACCAGA